>CM075856.1:26811270-27478770 GCA_037975125.1 Latrodectus hesperus
AATATTTACTAAAATTGGTGAAGTTGTTACAGAACTATCAATTGATCAAAAACTGTTAAACAAAATTTATAAGGTAAAGATTACGTATGCAATTGATATATTGTCACAACACTATATTATTCTTACACTATTGAATAAAACTATATGAAACTTTATAAATTAAAATATGTTTCAATGTTCCAGTTGATTTTGACGACTGATAGTTACACTTAATATTTCCGGTAAGATCACATTATCAAGCATATTATAATGTTTTTGCCAAAATTCAAGTAAATCCATAATAAGATGTTCTATTAGAATTTTTGTTGAAAAAATGATTAAAAATATATATTGGTACAAAAACATTCATGATTATTTTTTCAATCCATTGTATTAAATATACTTGTTTTATTATTTATTATTAACAGATTTATTTTTAAATTTTCTTTCTTTAGTTGAATATTATTGTAGATTTATTTGTAGATAAAACTATATCAATATTTTACATTTACTTTTATTGATTTAAACAAATCTTTCCTTTTTTAATATTATGCATAACAGTTTAAATTGTTTTGTTTTCTAATTTTGAGTTTAACGTCAACTACGTTTATAAATACAAATAAATGAAAAATAATTACAATAATGTTAAAACAATCGTAGTTTTAAAACAATTTTCTTTAAAAAGGAATAAAGCTGCGTTGATATTTTAAATAGGATCATATTGGTAAATTGAGCTTATGTTTTATGTTACACTTAAAAACAGTTCAGTACATAAATATAAATAATCAAGCTTTGCTTAGAAGATACTAACATAATTTCGAACATAGCAGGATTAAAAAATATTTCTTATGACATTCCTTACTATTCCATTTCACTGGCTCATACGTCCCCTCGTTCGCATTTTTAGTGTCAACTTATGGTAAGCAGATAATGAAATTGCTGTTTGTTGAAAAAATTATATTGAAGGCATAACTATTTTTCATTGTTTAAAATGCTTACAAAAAGTTAAAAATATTAATCGTCAAAGCAATAGTTTATAATATTTTGTCTCATTTGGTAATAGCATTTGGTGGCATTATCACCTGCACTTGCAAAATTGTAAAGACATTTTCTTAAAAAAAATTAGTATTTCATATTTTTACTACACGTATATTTTTAAAATTATTATTGATAAAATTTTTTGATAAGGCAGTTCTTATAATCGTATTTATACTAAACATAATTGTATTTTTACGCTAAAATATTTTAAACATTCGTTACATTATTACTATAAGTTATTCGGTTATATTACTCTCAGCTCATATAATTGGCTATTGATGCTGATACGCTATATACATTTTCTTTTTAATTAAAAAAAGTCTACAAATATATTACTAAAGTTTAACGAAAGCTAGATAGATGCAGAGTTTTTGAAAAACATATATTTCAAAAGTAATTTATTAAAAAAATCAATATTCTAATTTCTCTATTGATTTCTCAAGATCAAAATTATTGTGATGAAAAAATTATTTTCACAACATTTAAAAGGACAAAGTCTTCATAAGAAAATTAAATTTCGGTCTTTAAAAAAATCTAAATAAAAAGTAGAAGAATTAAGTTAGAGCATCAGCAACACAATATCCATGACAACATTTATTAGTGGAATAAAAGTTTTCGTTCTGAAACTCTCCTTCACAGAAAAAATATTCAAAAATATTTGTTGCTTTTAAACATTATATAGTTTTTAAACTATCATTAAAAATTGCATGTATTTCTTTCAGGGATAGAGAAAGAAGCTTCTAAATAAAAATAAAGTAAATATTTATTCTCCATGAATTAATATGTGTTTTGTAAACTAATATGCCAATTTTTTTTTAAAAATTGATAAATTATCACAGTATATAAATTAAGATAAAGGATTTATTAATTAATACGAAATAAGAAAATCATATTCAAGAAAATATTTTACGAAAAAAATGTCTTGAAAAATTTATTTTATGAATAAAAACAGTTTTTAGAAAAATAAAAAAAAAAAAACCAGTAAATATATCGAATAAAATCCATATTCTGTTTGCTTATCGTATTTTTACCCGAGTTGAATCGATAACGGCTGAGTGGAATGGAATGAAATTTCACAATGTCTGTTTCCAGTTAACTTAAAATCGAATAGTAGCACTCTTCCTTCTGGCCTACCATGGCCTGGGTTATTTGTAGTGATTCCGAAAATGCAAGTGTCGATCTAATTAATCCTCGAGTACAAAAAAATGTTTGTTGAGTGACAAACAAACGAAAACTGATAACTTCAAATAAAAAAATTTTTTGCTTCGGAATTTTGATTACACCATGGTATTTAATATAAAATGTAATTAAAGCTGATTTGAACACCTAATAAAGTCTCTTGTTAAACAATGTTATTAATCTAAATGATGTAACATGCAACTCGATTCAAAAAATAAACGTATTGTTCTCTTTCCCTATTTAAATTTATCCTTTTTGAGTAACAGCGAAAAATGGACAAAAATGCTTAAGAGTCTGTTTTTTTCAAAGTATAACTTTGTAAAAAAATTAAATATAGTAATTATTTTTTTCGAGTTTATAAAAAGTTTTCCATTGCTACGTACATGTGTATGCTTTTCAAAATATTCTATTGACAGAAAAATTGTATTGAAAGCACAGAGATCAGTATTTAATTACTTTATAAATAAAGGGAGTTTTTCAAACCACATATAATCTATTTGATTTGTTTTTAGCTCATCTATACATGAGAATTCATTTCGTATCTCAAAACAGTGTTTCATGGATATTATTATTCCTTCGTTTAGTAAATATTATTATTTTCCAAATCAATATTTTTCTCAGAAATTTACGCACACTTTTTTTTAGTGAAAGTTAGTTTATGATTCCTGGATAATCAATTATAAAACAAGACCAGATTGATGATTAGAGTCGTGGCGATAACTGATAGTATTTTCATTGAGTTTGTTCAATATCTCATTCTCTTTGAGGACAGTGATATGACTACTTGAATCCATGTCTGATTACGATCTGTCAATATGGATGTAAATATTTACCACTGAGCATACAATCTTTAGATTTTTTCTTTTAAATTCTATCGTTGTCGGAGTTTATGAAACATTGTTTCCTAAGAGCTGATAAGTATCATGCATTTCATCATTTACAGAATTTATTGACCTAAATTTGCATACCAAGTTTGATAGTTGTGATTCATTACTGTTGTCATGCATATGTCTCTTACGATAAATTTTATATGCAACTCTGGAAAACTTTTGGCAATATCAAGAGATTAAAATTTTTTTTAACAAATCACATTTTTGTAGAAAGCATGTTTTCAAATATTTGAGGAATGCAAGATATCATCTAATATATTATTAATTTTATTTCACTAAAAATAAACGTGGTAATGCAATATTTTCTTATGGTATAAAAAATCTATTTGGCTATGCTTTCAAATTTTGTTAGTCTAACATTATAGTCAATTTTCAAATAGTAGTGTTTATCTATTTCTACTATGTATATTTATAAACAATTCTCTAAACAATTATTCTAAAAGAATTATGTTTGTGTATGTCTTTAATATTTATATGTGATCATCTATGTCTTATATTATCGATTGTTTTTTCAATCACAGATCCAAACATTTATATAGGTGATTTTTATAGAAATAAAATCAAATCTAATCCTATTCCATTTTTATTTTATTCTATATTCACTACTACTATTATTACTTACAGATATATATTTATAAATATTAAAATTGTATAGTACATCATTCATATAAGACAAATATTTTATTTAAATCATTTCACAAAATTTAATCAACCATTTAGTTATAAGTGTAGATTCTTCCTTCCAAAAAATAGGAGTTTTATAGCTTTCATTAAAACAACCAATAAAAATTCTTTTAAATGACATTAAATACATAAATATTGCTAATACTGTTAAAAGTATAAAATAATTTCTTGAAACACAAAAGATAAGGGCTTTTAGCAGCCTTCTAAATTATTATTAGTTTTTTTTTATTCTATTCATAAATTTAGAAAAGGAGAGATCCAGATAGTTTTGTTTCATTTTAATAGTAAGTCATTTTATTATCACATCAATCATTACTGACACCATTTATGGGTCAAAAATTCTTAAAGTATGACGTAAACGTATTCCCGGGAAAAAAATAAGTAAGGATAAAAATTGAAAAAAAAGCAATCCTAACTTTTGTGAAAATCAGTAATTTTGGTTTTATGTTAAAAATAATTCCCACTGGAATAACTTGTGGATCAAACTGTTAAAATTCAATTAGATAGTTCTTTAACATGGAATAATTTTGTTTTGATTGTTATTTAAAAATTTAGTTTTGATTAGATGTTATCAAAATTAAATTTCCTCCTTGAAGTTTGATATGCCATAAAGAAAAAACTATCTCTTATAATACTAAGAATTTTAAGATCTTTTTCTAATTTTTATTTTTTTAAGTACTGATTAACGGGTAAATTAATAGCAAAGAGTAAGTATAATATATATATATATATATATATATATATATATATATATATATATATATATACACAGGGTGATTATAAAAAAACTTTGCCAACATCTGCACTTCTAGCGTTCATTTTATTTAACCGATCAAGATGATATTTCAAATATAGTTCTTTTGAGATATGCGCTCGAGATTCTGTGAATGGCAACACAGTGGCCCTCGCGGTTACAGTTATAGTGACAGAAACTCGAAATTTTCGAATGGCAACGTCTACTTTTTACCATCGCAAAATGTTCAGCACATGCGAAAACCCTATATAGCGTTGAAACGGTACCGATATGTCTAAAAACGGACGTGTTCTGCAAACACAAAAAAGAGTTCTGAAAACCGGCCAATAAAACACGATCTGGGCGCACGCAATAAATTTGCATGTGACAGAGTCAAGAAACCAATCACAGTACGCCGGTCGCCAGATATTGAGCGTAGGAAACCTATAAAATACCAAGCGGGTATGCGAAGTCGTCATTCGGGAACTCGCACATGCCGACGATATGAGTCTTCCTATGAAAGTTCGCGGTGAATTGATCAAACTCTATTACCAAAATGGGATGAACGCTGCGGAAGCCTTGCGTGTGTATCGCCGCAATCATCGACAACGACACGGCCCATGTACTCTGCAAGCTCTGCGTGATTTAGTGCGGAAATTCGAAGATACAGGCTGCACCTGTGACAAACAGCGCTCCGGACGGCCAACTGTTTCTGAGGACGTTGTCATGGAAGTGCACCATACAGTGACTGCAGGACACACAGAAACCGCAAGAGGCATAGCGCGCGTGTTGGATATTCCGAACTCAACGGTCCGCAAGCTCTTGCGCTCGGTACTTCACATGTTTCCCTATCGGTTCCAGCGCGTCCAGATGTTGGAACCGGGTGACCCACAACAACGTCTGGACTTCGCAAATGCATTTTTGTTACGATATGATGCGGACAACGACCGCCACTTCGCATACTATGGACGGACGAGGCGCATTTCACCTTAAATGGCAGCATTAACACAAATAATTGTGTGCACTGGGGAGAGACGAATCCTCATGCTGTGGCGCCAGTACCATTATTTGACGCCAAAGTGACTGCGTGGTGCGGCATTACAGCTACATTTGTTCTGGGCCCGTTCTTCTTTGAGGAAACGACCCCGACTGGCCCTGCAACATGTTCTGTAACGGGCCCTCGGTATGCAGCCATGCTGAAAAATTATGTCTTACCGGAGTTGCGTCGGCTGAATGCACTCAATGACATTGTTTGGATGCAAGATGGCGCACCTCCACATATAGCGAGGTCAGTTAAAAGGCTCCTGGATCAGCATTTTGGTGATCGCATCATCTCACGCTATAATTCTTTTCCGTGGCCTGCGCGATCCCCAGATCTGACGCCTATGGATTTCTGGTTTTGGGGCTATCTCAAATCCAGAGTTTATCTGTGCAATCCTCAAACATTGTCGGACTTAAAGGATTCTATACGGCGTGAGATTGGAAACATCCCTCGTGCCATGTTGCGTGCAGCGACATTGTCCACCGTCTCCCGCATGCAATGCGTAATTGCCTGTGATGGCACTCATGTGGAAAATGTTTGAAATTAATAAAGATTTTTTTCTCTATGTGTTCTCATCATTGAGCAGTGTCTTGTCTCTGTCGTATGCATTATTCCTCCGTGCGCCTTGAAAAACTGTTTGTATGTGTATAACACGTCGGTTTTCGGACATATCGGTACCGTTTCAACGCTATTTAGGGTTTTCGCATGTGCTGAACATTTTGCGATGGTAAAAAGTAAGCGTTGCCATTCGAAAATTTCGAGTTTCTGTCACTATAACTGTAACCGCGAGGGCCACTGTGTTGCCATTCACAGAATCTCGAGCGCATATCTCAAAAGAACTATATTTGAAGTATCATCTTGATCGGTTAAATAGAATGGACGCTAGAAGTGCAGATGTTGGCAAAGTTTTTTTATAATCACCCTGTATATATATAAACGAAATGACTTTCCGAACAACCCAATATATATATATATATATATATATATATATATATATATATATATATATATATATATATGTATATATATATATTGGGTTGTTTGGAAAGTCATTTTGTTTTTCATGAAATGAAAAACGTGCAACAAATAAATATTGTATTGCATTGCACATTGTTCATTCTAGTCCAATAGCTTTTATCATCTTTCTGGTGGTATCACGATTCCAGAGTCATAAAGTGGTTGGTTTTTACTAGCAAAAAGTAGTAGGAAAAACGAAATTACTTTCCGAACAACCCAATATTTCAGAATCATAATAATTAAATTTTAATTGGAATTTAATTTATTTGTTCATTTCACATGTAGGACTTATTGTTTTTTTTAAATAATTTTTGCTAAATTTGCTTTAAAGTGTGTTAATTTATAGTAATAAACAAAATATTTTTTATCCCGTTTCATTTGATTGTTTGCACACGAGCCTTCTGAATTTTATTATTTGTTATGAAATTATATTATTGATAAATTGTTCTCTCTCTATATGTACTGAATAATTCCAATTATTGTTATCAAAAAGGAAAAAAACATTTTTTTATAAAACATTTTTCTCGGAAGAGAACAAATAGTTTGTCGCTAGAATAAATAATTGCAATTTTATTTAATTTAACCTTAAAGAATATATGTTTAATAGTTATGAAGTGACAATAATAACTATATCGTTTTATTGTTTTCTGTTTTCCATATTTTTTACATTTTAAATAAATTTGTAACTTTTAATCTTAAACAAATATTTTACAGATTTTTTCTTAACAATCTATTGTAAATAATTAGAAAGATTTACAGAACTCCAAAAAATATTAGGATTTATTTCGTATATAAATTTGAGAAAAAACTATGATATGCTTTGAACTATTTCTAAATATTATCAGCTTTTTTTTTAATATTCACAAAACTTGGAGTATTTATTATCTTTTTTCTTGTAAATACTTATATCTATTTAATGTAATAAAATGAAATAAGGCATGTTATTTGTAATAAATGTTTAAACGCATTCTCTATTTCCCTTTTTACTTCATTTAAATATAAAAATTTCTCAAAAGTATTGGGTTAACCCAATACTTTTGAGAAATTTGTTCGGAAAGTAATTTCGTTTTTCTAGCCTGGATCAGCTTTTTGCTAGTAAAAACCAACCACTTTATGAGTGTGAAATCGTGCTACTACCAGAAAGATGGTAGAAGCTATTGGACTAGAATGGGCAATATACAATGCAATACGATATTTATTCGTTATACGTATTTTATTTTCATGAAAAACGAAATTACTTTCCGAACAACCCAATAGCATACAAAAAGATTCGTATTATTTGTAAACGTAATCCTAAAAGTTAAGGATTCACTTCAACACAAATGGATACAGCAATTTAATAAAAATCGATGAATTAGAAGTAACTAAATATGCACTGAAAAAAAATTTAGAAAATGAAAAGTTAAGGATTAAAATATGTTTTTTTTATTTAAAAATATATATAACTATTTAATAAAAATTAATAAATATCTGAGTTAGCACAAAAAAGAAGCATTGCGTGAAACTAATAATGATAAGGGCTAAATATTGCCCCCTTGAGAAAGTAGTAAATATACAAACTTATTTGTTATTTTGCTGTTTCATGAATTTAAATATTATTTAAGCTAATGTTGGATTTTCCGACAAAAGCATCTAATTTAGTTCCCGTAACTTTATTGCGTAATGAAAACTGAAATTTCATTCTAACACACATCACAACATTAATTATTAACAGATATACAAACAATAACTTGTGACAATTATATACCGAAAGTTTAGTCATATAAAAATAATAATAAAGCTTATAATTTCCTAAAAATAATATAAGAAATACAATGTAGTTTTAAATATCCTAACGAATCGCGCTTGTAACCATGTTTTGTAACTTTTCATATTAAATCGAGTGGTGTTTCTAAATTCTTGTGTGAATACTTGGTGTATAAAATCAAATATTTATAACTTTTATTTTTAATTAATCGCAATATTTTTTTATATTCCGAAAATATTGTACGTATCTTCAACGTTTCGTTTGTTTTAAATGACAAAATTTCAGAAAGTAATGTGTATAGAATAGCATCAATAATGTTAACTCTATATACCTATTTTCTCTAATATATGCTAGACACATAGAAAACTTAATATCCGGGAAAAAATAAAGTAGGTAAAGAAATGCATATTTTCATTACAATAATATGTAAATGAGTATAATCATCTAATATAAATTATGTTTTTATCAGTGATATTAATGAATTTTAGGATACTTCAGATGCTTATTTAAATTAGATATGGGAATTTGAGATTTTTCACTTCAAAATTTACTATGAAAAACTGTTAACAGAATAACAGTATCTAAAATATATCTATAATATAACAAGTATTTAAATTTAAAAAAATCTCAATTCATGTATTAATTCAGAAAGAGTTTCATGCAAATTACCAATAATTAATTGTATTTTTCTGGATAAATTTAATTAACAGCAGCCTAAAAAAGTTACTATTCATATCACTTGTGTTTAAAAGTTTTCAAAATGCAATGTCTGTACTAACTCTTTTATGATATCGTGCTAAATCATGATGTTGTAATCCAACACTATATGCACCCCTCATTTAAAGTCACCATTAATTAACAGTGTGCCTAGAGATACATCATTAAATGAGAGTTTAAGCTGAATATTTATATTTGCCATGTGTGTAAGTGTTAAATTAAAGAGCGTCGGTTAATAAAAGCTTGGACTCCTTACTTAATCCAGATTTTTCATCTAAAATAAATTAAAGAGGAAGTAGATTTTTTTTTAATTTATAGGAACCCCCTCGCGAATTACATCAATGGAAAAGAAGTAGAATCAGTGTATGCATATAGGGTGATATCTCTTTGGAAGACTGAACTAGAATCTGTATTCTTCAAATTGAAACAACATAGAAATATTTGGAAGAACATAGAATTATTAACTAAATAGCAGTGTATCGTAAGAAACACCATTAATTATTTCTGTCATGAACAGTGTATTTTAAGATAAAATAAAAATGTGTAAAGCAAATTTTTAAAATTATAAACTAATTGATTCCATCATGCAGGAATCAATTAGTGATAAATTATAACAGTGAAAAATAACAGATTTTAAGTAAGTATATTAAAGAAAGCACATTCTAGAGATCTTAATTTGAAAAAGCAAATTATCCATACATTACAATTGTAGGGACGTAAGAAAATGGAAGTTAGAATAATACAAAACAAAACATTTATTACGACAGTACACATGATTAAAACAGTTACAAAAGATAATATTTATATAATAATAATAAACAAGGTTATATATATATATATATATATATATATATATATATATATATATATATATATATATATATATATATATATATATATATATATATATATATATATAAGGTGCATTACAAATAATAAACAAAGTTATTAATGAACCGGATGATGTTTCGCCTTCCATTCCTCACGTCTCTCTTCTATATCATCTATCTCTTTTATATCATTATCTCTTCTATTTCATCTATGACAAGAGATGGCAGTAACGCCATCTCTTGTCAGTAAAGTTAATATAGATCTGTTACACAATATATTTTATAATTTTAAATTATATATGTGTAGTTGGAACTGATAGAAGTTAAATTTTAGTAAATACAATTCAATGTCGGGAAATTTATATTTTTGAATTAGGATAAAAAAATATTTTTGGCAGTAAATTCATTTTGTAAGAAAAAAAGCAGCTTATTTTGAAAAGACCAAAAAAGCAAGCATTCGAACAATACGCTTTTGATTTCCCTATAGACATGTATTTAGGGATTTCGTTCAAAAACAAGTAAGAAATGGCAACTTATCGTATTTTCAAATCAAAAAGGCAAGTTTTCATAATAAAACTACATGCTCCTTGTTCACTTGTCACGCATTGGAGTGTAACATGTGTCAGAAGATAGGATTCCGACCTAAATAACTTGGTGGGAGGCATAATAAGGACGAAGGGTAAAATAAAGGTGTGCCAAAATTCTATTGGATTGGATCCAGGCTCTTATAACCACTCTTTCTCATCCAACAGCTGACAATCCATAAATAACTTTTAAAAAATGAAAAATTATTTTTTTAAATTATTTATGGGATAACTGGTGTAGTTTTCTTAATCCATCTTTTGCTGCTTTTTATTTCGGAACATTTTGTATAGCACTTTCAGAATTAAATTGTGTTGTGTAAATTGTTGTCAGCATGATTAAAAATCATACTAACTACAATTTAAAGAATATACTTATAATAAATATGGACAGTAATTACATGAAGAAAATGAGATTCTGAATACATTTATAGATTTACATAGAATAAATGCATATTTTCTTATCCATCTTAAATCGACAACTTGTAAACAATTACAAAAGTAATAGTGGTGCATTTCATTAAAGTCAAAAACTTTTCAATGAAAATGTAATTTTTTTAAAAACTTTTAAATTTATGAGACGAAATAGAATAATATCTGCTTCATAAATGTCATAAAAGAAAACTGATATTGATAATGTAACCTCAAATGTAATTAAGTCGATTCTTAAGCTGTGTTTATTACAGTGTAACTAATAATTATTTTACCCACACATTCGTTAATTTTTAAAAGGAATTATTATTTTGCATAATTTGCGTTCAATTAAAATTAAATGTTAAACAATAAAAGATTTAGAAACATAGTTATAAGGAATTTTGTGTTATTTAAGAATATATTTTCCATTTTGAATTGCATCACACACATTTAATAAGCTTGTGATTAATTCTAAGGACAAATTGATTGAATGACAGAACAAAAATTGTGTGTAAGTGAAAGAAACAATACGAACTTCGATGAAAATAAGTTGAAAATTTTATACAGTGGAAATGGCATTATTTACATTGAAATTATTTAGGGCAACTTGAAAAATACAAATAGATAATAAATCATGTTGCAGGGAAGTTTTATAGTAAGAAAATATATATATATATATATATATATATATATATATATATATATATATATATATATATATATATATATATATATATATATATATATATATATATATATATATATATATATATATCTTTTTTAATATTCCACTGGCAATGATACAATCGGCCGATAAGTAGAATCGTATACTCGGATTGAAAGTACCAAATAGCATCTTATTCACTAATGAAAATCGGGAAATGGATGTTGTATTTTATGTTTTCTACAAACAAATGTACGGGTATTATGGTTTTAAAGATTTTTATATTCACCTTTTTTAACAGGTATATAACAGATTAAAATATAGTTTCCTGCCCACGATAATTCTTATCGAAAGACAATATGCTATTTATATTAAAAACTTCGTTCCATTTCATTCTGCGAAGGACGTAAATGCTACGTGTCTTGCCCCAAATGCAACTCGGCGAGTGCGTCTCCGGAACATGCTATCTTTTGCCTGGGACTTAATAAAGAGAACATTTTCGAATCACTTTTGCTAGTCATAGACTTTCTGGCGGTTCACGACGTCATGGACCTAGTTTAGCATTGCTAAACAAAGAGATTGGAAAGAAGAAGAAGATAGTAAAAAGCCTTACTTATAACAATTACCATAAATATCGATATAAATATGAATGTTATTTTGATATATTCATTTTCAAATAGTTTATAGTAGGCCAAGTGCAAAATTTTATACTCAATTATTTAAATTTCTATATTGCTTAGAAGCATCTTGCCTCAAATCTGTGTACATCATTTAGATGAAAAATCTATATAAAAAAATAACTTGTAGTTTTATATGGAATGCATTATATTTAAAGTAATTATAATGCAATTATTTATAAATTAAATTACATGTAATTAATTACGTGTAATTATAATAATGTATTTAATTACATGTAATTTAATGTCTTATTTAATATCTCTGGGAGTTAAGTAATGAATATATAAATAATTACGTATCTATTATTGTATGCATATGCAGTTAATTACATCTAGAATGTGTGTGTCATTAATCTTTATATATGAATAGATATGTAAATTATTGCATACTTATTACTTTAAAAAATGCATTAATATATTGTATTAATCCCAAATCACGATGTAATTAAATAATTTTTTTAATTCATTCAAAATAATTTATTAACGTTAGTTTTTTTTATATTTTTAGATCAAAATGGATCATCAAGAATACGAAGAGGAAGAAGAATTAGATTTGGATTCCATTGATGACGAGCAGACGCTAATTGAATTGGTAATATTATCTCTCAATTTCTTATAAATAATTTATTCTTAAGAAAATAACTTTTGCAAATAATACAAGAATATGGTTTTTATGAATCAGAATGAAAATCGTTCATAATTGTGAACAATTTTAAATAACCAGATGTGAAATATTTGAAAATTATCAGATTTTTATAATGATGTAACAGTATAAAAATTATGTATAATAAAAACGGAACACACAACACATGTTTACGTTTGATTGTTTTTCTTAAATCAAACAAATATTCTAAATACATTTCATTATCATTGCAGTTGGATGAAGCAGAAGATTTCGATGATAGGAAAAGAATTAGGGATCGGTTGATTAAAGTACAACATGAAATCAAAGGTAAGCATAATTTTATCACATAAATATTTTAAGTATATAATAATTAATTTCAAATAAATATTTTAAGTATATATAATTATGACACATAAAAATTACTTCTGAGAGCTTTGAAAGTTAGAATGTTTTTATTATGAAACGAAGTTAGTTTTTAGTATTAATGACAAAAATTAATCGAGATAAATAACTTAGTTTAAAAATCTAAATATCTTCCAATTGTCCACAGCTCAGAGGGAGAGGGACCGCCAGCGAAGAGAAGAGGAAAGGGAGCAAGCCATCCGGAACAGGATAAAAGAAGCGGATTTGAAGAAGAAAAAAACACTGGAAATGTACAGCGAAATGGCCAAAGCTGGTACACATGCTGCTAGGAAAGGTGAGTGGTAATAATCTTGTTGTTGTTACTAATGACATTTAGACAAGCCAAGCTTGCTATGTCTTAGCTATGCGAATTTAAGTCAATTGGGAGCGTCTTTCGTTTTAATCGGAGGACCATGAAGGTGAAAGTACGATTTTTGCTCTTCAAATCCTCCGATAGATGGCAGCACCAGAGGATCTACTCCCTTAATTTTGGCCTTGATCTGAAGGGGGAGTAAATTTCTTCAGAATTGAACTGAAACATTTTTATAAAATTTCATGTTACACCTCTAGACTATCACTTAAGCATTAAATAAATGACATCAGACCTTTCATGCAAAATTATCGCTATTCAGCATAATGTGATAGAAATTTAAAAGGAGATTTATTTTCAAGATTCTGATATTGAAAACATTACGAAAAATTTAAATTTATATTTACAAATTCCAAATGAAACAACAAATCTGCATTTCTGCATTTTGAGCTTTTCAAAATTAATCAAAAATAACAAATTTTTTGCCAATCAATGTTTTAAAAGAACTATATATTTTTATCATTAAGCAATATTAAATTTAATTTTTATTACTTATATAAAAAGTATATACTAATTTTTAATATTCTTTAACATATATGTCGAATTGATTTATTTAATAAAATCAAACTATTTAAAACTGGATGGATAAAAATTTATTCAAGCATCATATAATTTTGCGTTAGACAAAATAATTTCACACAAACATATCTCAAAAATTATGTGAAATGCAAAAACATGATTTCACGAATAACTTTTTTCTGAATAACAAAGTTCTAAGCAATATCAAATTTAAAAAAAATCCATTTTGAAGTTTGTAGAATATAGTCTTCCACTGACAGATATTACGATAAAACGTTAAATGATTTTAAAAACTCGTTCACACTCATTTGAAAATGAATGCCTAATATTTTATAATCAACTAAATTAATAAAATAATGCCTAATATTTTATAATCAACCAAACGACATGTTTACAAACAAAATCACCTTACATATATAATTTTCTATAAATGTATTATACAAAATTAAGTATTTGATGCCTCATGCGTTTCTTAAAAACTTTTTTAAATTATTAAAACAGATTTGTGTTAAAAATTAATTTACATTCCAAAAATTAACTGTTCCAAGCATTGCAGTCTAAAAATTGAAGTTTGTCTACTACATAAGGCAGGCCGCAAATTTGGTAGACAATCCAATTAAGAAGCCGTCTTATAATAAACAAATGCGGTCTCGTCGATGTCTTAGAGTGAATTTAGGACAACATATAGGTGTTGCCACTATTTACAAAAGTAATTTTTAGGAAGTACTGACCTTCAAATATCACGTGTCGACACCTGACAATCTGCCATTCATTTCTCAATTTACAGTTATTTTGGTGTTTCTACTTCGAAACAGAGCAAAATTCTGAATTTCGTATATTGAGAAAAGATTGTTTTTTAAATAAGAAAGATGTATTATTAAAGTAAAGCAATGACTTGACAAAATGTTATGACTCTTATTGGTTGAAACAGATAGTAGAGAAGTGATTTACTAATTTCAAACACGATCTTTCAAGTACAGAATAGGCTGAACACAATGGTGGAGGAAATTCGGCAGTTCTAGAAAACATCCAAAAAAAGATCCACAAAACAATTTTAGCCGATCGTAAATTGAATTTCTATGAGATAGATGACACTTCAAAAATATCAAAAAATTGTGTTCAATATTTTGAAAGTGCATTTGTCTTTGAAAATACTCTGTTCCACAAAGCAACGCATTTCTCAAAGTCGACTTAAGCAACAAAGGATCGACAATGCAGAATGCTGTTTGGAGCTGTTTCAGAGGCGAGAATTGTAGGTGATAGAATGTCCTTCTCTTTTTCACTTATAATAAGAAATGCTACAAAACATGATATGCTTTCGTAAATATTTTTGTTAAGGTTTGTTTATCGCTTAACAGGATTTTTTTTTTTTTTTTTTTTTGCACATGAGGGCTAATTAGACCGGGACTTACGGAACTTAAAGCAGATTCCGAATCATTACAAATATGTAAGCCAAAAGCAAGATTCGAACTCACGAACTGTTGAAACGAAGGTAAGAGCGCTAACCATTCGGCAACTATCTCGGCATTTTGTATAGAATTACTTATCAACGAACAACTCAACATACTAGCATTTCAATTGATCACACAAGAATTTCTTTTACATCTTAAACACCGATCATTTTATTATAAAATGTATTTTTATGTAAGTAAACATACAAAAAAGTATTTGTTTCAAGTGAGATTTAATTCATGTATATAAAATAAATAATTTTTGAAATTAATAGTGTAGCAAAAAAGTCTACAGTGCATTAAAAGAAAATTTCTTAACTTAGTACTATAAGTTTGATTTAAAATCCAGAAACGATAATAAATCGATGAAAACTTTTAGTATTTCTCATTCTTTCAAAATCATAATCCTCAAATTTATATTATCATGTCATTCTTATCATTCTTCAGGCAATCTTTGGAAATTTGAAATGCTTTTCCCATTCTAAAGATAATAATTATTAAATTGTGATTAAAATCCATTCATTTCTTTTATAAATAAAATTATATAGACCTTAAGTTTTAATGAGATTTTAATTTAACATTAAATTTCTTGAGATCTTAAGTCCAACATCTACTTAGAAAGAATTTTTATATTGGTTAAGTAATAAAAATATGAAGGAAGCTGTTATAAAACTGGTACCTAATGGAAAGCAACTGAAAAGTTTATGCTTGTCCAATGACTAATAAGCATTTTTAAAATTTACTTGAAAATATTTAATTAAAAATGTAATAGCAACAATAGTTTCACGCTCCCATGACACAGGTCCGAGGTTTGATCCTCGGGTTGGGCAAGGTTGACTCAGCCTTTCATCCCTTCAGTGGGTCGATTAACTGTGTACCAAGCATGCTTGGGAACTAAACACTGGGTGTCTTACCTTAGGCTGACCACCTAACTGGGACATATGCTTCGCGCCCCAGGGCCCTCGGTCATGAAAACAGTTATGGGCTCTGTAGGCCTTAGCCCACATGGGCTGTCGCGCCATGGAGTTTAGTTTAATAACAACAATATATTAAAACAGCAATAACAGTTTAAAATGAAATGGTGTATAAATAAATTATAAATCATTTTAATTTGAAAACAAATTTATTTATTAACAGGCAGCCTGTCTGCGTCTGACCCATCCACAGGAAAGCCAAGAGATCTTGTAGAAGAAGCTATTCGAGATCGTCTGAAAGCTGCCGAATCACGAAAAAAACGAATCTTAGCTGCATATGACGACGCTGCGAAAAGTCAACCAGCAGGAGGGGCACGCATTGTAAATTTCGATAATTTCAGAAGTGCAGATGGTAATTTGATTCTAGATTTAATAACAAAAAAAGGTTATATTCAAATCTGATGTTTTGGTAAATGAATATGCATGCATGAATCTTTTGAAGATATAAAAGCAGGTATAACAGTTGTCATTTAGTATCAAATTGTGCTAGATCGTTATTAATGATCTCCAATTTAAATATAAGCATATATTAAATAATTCTCCTTCCAAATGAAGGAGAATGTTTTATTAGCTGCATTGATTTGATTAGTTTTCATTTATTTTTTTGCTGTTTAACATTCAAGGTAGAAAATGAAAAGTTATATTTTTATCCTTTGTGTTATTTTTAAAAATTAATAGTTAGAGAGAAATTTAACAAAAATTATTCAAAGAGTTTATTTAAATTGTGCTTCTGCTTTTATAACAGTTTAAAAAATAGGTTGTTGTGGCTTATCCTCCAAATGTCTGATGATGTCAGACAAGGTTCATCAGACCCTTGGCCTTACAGAAATCGAGGAACAGAAGGGGGGATGAATACATATCCTCTCTGGAAAGCCCCAAACAGTCCAGGATGTGATTAGGAAGAGCCTGCTCAGTTTTACATTTAGAGCAGACCTCAAAGATTTTCCGCCTTCGAAATACGTGAGACCCCTAGTGTGGCCGCTTGCTAGTCTGGAAATTGCAGTTCCAGAGGCTCAGTCACAATTGAGGGCGAATGAAGAGACAGGCTCTTGCCCGCGTACCAGTGATGGCAGGGAGGAATCCTCCACCCTTTCGAAATTTCAGAAATAACAATAGACTGGTGTCAAAGTAAGTGTGGAAGTGGAAGGATTATCGTGGTAACAGCCCTCATTGGCCAGTCTATCCGCCTGCTCATTGCCGTATATGTCTACATGAGAAGGAATCCATTGAAAATAAATTTCATGGGACTCCGAAATGAGCTTGAGCTTGAAAAGGATAGAATTGCTAGTTTGAAAAAAAAAAGTTTAAATGGTTTTGAAAAGGTGATTTTATTTCAAGTTTAGAGATACATTTTTTTGACTTTATGAATAGAAATAATAATCGATAAGTTCTTGCTGTAATATTTGGTGATGGATAAACTGTTGATAAGTCTTGCATTTTACCATTGCCATTTAAAGCAACTCGGACATGTTACCTCTAGTGTAGAAAACAGTTATTCTAATCTAGGTAATGTTTAGATTAGCTATAGTGTTCTGCTGTGAGAAGTGTGGAAAATTATTCCACAAACTACTTAAGAAATCTGTACATTATCTACAAGGCATTCGTTAACGAAAAATAAGATCCTTTCTGGAACAATAGTAACATTTCTATATGGTTAAACTGACATATTTATTTATTTTTCAAAAGCTGAAGTTTATTATAATTATGGAATCAGTCATTAACAATTAGATATATTATACAAGGAATCAAATGATTTAAAATATTATTAAGGAAAATAATGTTATTATCAATGTCATTTATTATTCGATTGCTAAAAAGAAAAAATAATGCAACCAACCGTAAATAAATAAGTAGATAGAGGCAACTTTCTAAAAGTCAATTTTCCTACTTTAACACTATGGAAACCATTCATATATACGTTACTTCGGTTATACATTAAAAATTATGTTTAACAGTTGATTATTTATAATGTAAAGACATATCTCATTTCTATGTTAAAAATATTTTTCCCATTTGACTTTATATTTCAATTACACGTTTATCGCACTAATCCTATTTTTATATCAGGCAAAGAAATATTTTAGGAGCCATTAGCAAAAAATTATCAGCGATTTAAGGCAACTGAAAATCTTTTACGGAAGTCGGACTTAGCTTGAAATTTAAAAAGAGCTTCGGTTGGTTAAGCTCTCTTGAAATATCAATCTAAATATTATAGCAATCGCTTAAAATATAATACATTTCTGTAATATTTTGGTTTTCAAATGTCCAATTGAATTTGAATTTATTTAAAAAATTCAAATTTATATTGAAGTCCCAATTAAAATTAATCCGTCAGAAAATAAATCTTTTCCTTTCTAGAAAATTTGAAATGAATTGGAAACAATTTTCAAGTTTATTACAAAATTTAAAGAGTTATACCTATATATCTGTGTGTGTGTTTTCTATTTTTTTGAACTCATTATTTTCTATTTCATATTATTATAAATGTATATAAATTATCGTATTTCTTTGTAGTTTCAAAACTAGAAAAACCCAAACCAGTTACAGGAAGTTGTTGTTTCAGCATGTCTGGGGGAGTACCAAAAGTTGAAAAAGGTATTTTGAAACAATCTGAAAAAAAAAAAAAAAAAAAAAAAAATCTAGTCACGTAAATAAAAATATAGTGAAAAAATTTAAATACAAAAGCATCTTACCATTAATATACTTTATAAATACGTATTTTTTCTATTGTTTAAAATTAAAACACGAAATGAAGTGTCTTATAAATGAGAAACAATTATTAATTGAAGATTTTTTTAAAAAATGAATAGTTTACGCATGATTTCTATGTTATTTTTAAAGGATTTTATTTTGAAAATGTAGTTTTTGAATTGTAAAAGATGAAGAAAAAATAATGTGTACGCGCATTTATAAGTTTAAAACCATATTAATTTTGAAAGACATGAAAATATAATCATCTTTTATTAATATTTATCACATTATGCAGGAGAAAAATATTTCAATAAAAATGAAAAACAGGAGAATATATATGAGAAAAATTAATTCTAAATTTTTATTAACAAAACACTTTCTTCATTTTACTATAAGCTAATATTTGTGCCCAATAATACGTTTTGTTTAATTATATATTAGTGTTCTTTATATAATTTTATAATATAGTTCTTCAACACACAATAATAATAATTTAATAACCATCTTGGTTAACTTTATTTTTTGAAGTTTACTTTCACTTTCGAAATGTATGTATTTAAACTATCTAAATTAAACTTAAAAACATAACATTAAAAAATTTCATAATTAAATAATTTACTATCGCTAAAATGTATGTGATGAATGCAATATACAAGTAAATAGAGTTATATTTCACTTATAGAGACTGTGTAAATTCTTGTTACAAATCTTAATTCAAAATAACATGAAGCATTTTAAAATATACTATCTCATTTTAAGAAAATGCTTCGAATTATTTAAAGCGAACTAATAAATTTTCCTTAGTGATCATTTAAAAAGAAATACGGAGGAATTATTGAAATAGTAGAAAGGTTTTGTCAAAGCAAAAATAAAGGTACAAATTGATCAAAGAAAAAAATTCATCATGAAGGTAATTGATTGAGATAGGTTTTTGCTAATTGTTCAAAATATTATTAAATGTTGGAAGAATATGTAAAAGTCAACTAAATACAAAGTTATGTCAGAATATCAAATCAAATTGAATATTTCTTCATGGTAAAACTAACTTTCATTTAAAGTGTTAAGTAATTAAATAAACAAAAATAAAGTAAAGTAAAATTTGTAATTTAATTTTTATTAAAAGCTAATATATATTTACAGATTTTAACACACACACATTAAAATATTACAAAAAATTTATTTAAATTGGAAATATCGTTTACCAAGCATATAATTTTGAATTCAAAATAATATATTTATCTTGTAGTCGCTTCAGCTTCAATACCTAAGCCACAAACTCCAGTAGATGAATCCGAATTGGACCCAATGGAAAGAGCTATTCGAGCAAGGAAAAGAGAAGCAGATGAGAGAAAAAGAAGAACACTTGCTGCTTATGATATGGCAGCGAGAACTGGAGGAGCTGGTCCTAAAGTGTTTGTATTGGAAGAATTTAAAGATCTTGAATGTAAGAATTTTAAAATATTGATAAAATACAATTACAAAATTAGTAACGAATCTTGAAAAACGTAAGCATTTTAAAAGTTTTATATATTTCCCTATTCAACAAATAGGAAGAAAACAATTAACGATTACATAAATTATAATAAAATAAATATGACACAGTTATCTATTATGTCAACCTTATGATATCTTTTTATCATAAACATTCATAATTTATATAAAATGGTAATAATTTACAATTTAAGAGAAAATAATTTGTTCACAAGCACCAGAGAGTTTTTCTCTAGAATAATTATGTTTTATTATTTAAATATATTGAAAAAAATGCGTAAGTTTAACTTAAGCATACAAATTCTCAAATGGCAATACTTCCTTTAAATACTGTGAAAATAACATATAAATTAAAATTGATTTTCACCCACTATTCAGCACATTATTAAATATTGGAGATACATGAATAATTTCCAAAAAATATGTGATCAGAAATTGATCCCAAATAATCATGTTAGAAAATCACTGAAGTGATTAATGAGATCAAATTCTGACCTTAGATTTTACAAATAGTTTTACTAAAAGGCAAGTGAAATTATTTCTACTAGCACAATATGACAAGAGATCCTAGACATACAATCTTAGTGCAGCGATAAACTTCTGGTATTTGATTAATAAAAATAAAAACTTGTCCAAATTAAGCTTTGATCATTGAACAATAGCAACAGATCATGATACTATTACATGTGCACATGAAAGTTTTAAGTAAAACGTTATCATTGGATTATGTCTTTCTTTATAGATGATAATGCTAAATTTAATCTTTAGATTATGTAGGACTGATTCTCCATGAACATGAGAATTAATTCACACATTTGATTTGGACTCTCATAAGCTTTAACTTCAACTTCCATAAAACCTATAGGAAGTGCCTTAAAAAGCTTAAAAGAATGCAACAATTCATATCTCAATAGATGAACACATGAGTAAAAAAATTATTTCCATCAAATACATAAACTTAGACATTGTATCATTTGATAATATGACATCCGATGTTAAAAAGAATGTGAGCTGTAATCCATGAAAACATAGTTCAATAAAATGAAGGTCTATATATCAAATGTAATTAAACTTTTCATTGATATAATAAAAATAAGAATATTTTTATGACACACAATATCATAAATTTTAATTTTAGAAATACTATTTTTTAAAAAAAATGTCAATTCACAGCAGCAAAGTAATAAAAATTTTAATATTCTAAATATAAATTATTTGAAATTAATATTCCACACTTTTTAATTGTTGGTGTTGTATTTACTTAAAAGATACATTCATTACTTACTTATTGTTGCATTATTACACATTATTAATATTATTTTTTTATTTTAATAGTGGGAGCAGAACCAAAGAAAACTCAAAGATATGATCCTTGCTTCAGAAGTGGACTTAAAACATAAAAATTTCCTTACAAATAAAAAACCAAAGTTTGTTTGTCAATTAAAGTAATTTATTTTCCTATACTTCAACAACTATTTAGAAAACTTTCCTGTATTAATAAAGCGCGAAATTTTATAATTGTATATAAATCAATGGAAGTAAAACATTAACAAGATTCTAATTAGAATTATTAAAAACACAAAAAATGTACTCATTGATTTACATATGTAATAAATTTAATTAAAATATGACTCTTTCGACTGTCTTTTAGTTTAGATTTGAGTTCAGATTATATATTTTAGAACAAATACAAGTAGTCTTCACACCATAGAAATGTTTTATGAAAAAGTATTATCACATCTGTATTACTCATTAATTTTATTAATTTGAGACATAAATATATATTAATGTTCATCTAAAATCTAAAGGCTGGTTGGATTGATAAATGCAAGATTTAAATGACATACAAACACAAAATTTTCTAATTGTTCTATGATCACATGAAATGATTCTAAATGAAATCTGTGGGTCAATAAATATAAAACTTCAAGATCCCACCACTACACTTAAGACAATCATAATACTTCCTTCAAAGACAAAGAGGTATGTGGCTAATCTCTTAACCATTTATTTCTGCACATTGGTATACATAATCTCTTTGTTCATAGAAGTAAAAAGAACAAAAACAGTCCCAGAGCAGTTTAAAAATGGTAATGTGTAAATTTGTTTCCGGTGTCCACACAGAAATAAGAATGAGCTGAGAAATTGCAGCACAGCTTGCTTCCAATTCATTGACGCAAATTTTGATTTTGATGTAAAGAATATCTGAGTTTCAATGAATAGAAATTTTTATGCTGAGTAGGAAATGATAAATATAATTTTAGACATCAATATGAGTGTCTTAATATAGCAATATTAATAAACAAATTTTTAAAACCAAAATAACGTAAGCTTTGAACAAGTTGGAATGAACGAAGATTTACATTTGCTCAGTTGAACAATCTTGGTGTAAATTCCGAAGAAGGCTGTGTGGACTTGCAGTATTGACCAAGAGATAAATTTGTTAAGCCATTGAGTTATGTAAATGACACTGATTAGGATTTATTTCGATAAATCTATGTCCTGGATGGCTTCTTTCCAGTCTAAGATTTGATACCTCATTCCATCATCTAAGCATATTTTTCTTATTTTGTGTTTTTTTAAAGGAAAAGTGTTCACTCTTGTATGATTTAAAAGCAAATAAGTTCCTATTACAAAAAAATGCGTCAAAAAAATTTCGTTTTTAATTTTTAGATACATTTGGTAAAATATTAGGCATTTGTAAAATTATTATAAAAAGAAATCTAAAAAAAAGCTATTATAACTACCAATCCAAAATTTAAAAAACCATGATATAACTTCTGACATTAAGTAGATATTCTAATTCTTCTTAAACACAAAGATCACAAAAAGTAAGAGTTAAAAAAATTCCCATATGTTCATAAGCTTGTATTTTCGCTTCTTCATTTTGAATCTAATACGAAAAAGCAATCAAACATTTATTATAGAGTATCTAGATGCATCTCAGTAACTAGTTTGAAGAGATTTGTATAATTTTATCCATGAACAGGTTTTTCCCCTTAAATCTACAGTATTTTATTTAATAAGCACATATAATAACATGTGTAAATTTTCCACAATACTGCTTTACAAGATGTTTAAATTAGATAAACAAAGTGACAGTGGTAAGAATTCAGAAAAAAAGAAAACTTAACAAAATTATATAATTCAGGACAAAAATCTATAGAAAACAAGATTTTCACTCTGAAGAAATTTCACTAGTTAAACTGTGGTAAAATAGCTATATACAAATTTAATTAAATAATTCTTTTCGTATTGACTAAATTTTAAAATGCCATTTTCCTTTGATTAAAGAAAAAATTTTCTGACGATATACTGACTTTTCTTCATTCATATTAATTATCTCACTTTGAGCTTCTCCCCTTCATGTGATAAAAATTAGCATAGAAAACTAACAATACATCATTTAATTTAAGAGATCTTGCACACAAAGAAGCAGCTGTGAAAATCTATTTTTATAAATAGACTAAGTTTGTTTGTGAAAATTCTAAAATTGCTTTGATAAAATGCAGCTAATACCCACAATTTGACAAATACTCTGTTTCAGGAGATTCATTGATATCGCAGAACAAATCCTTCATAAATTTTTCAATCATTTCATTGAAAATTCAAAAGAAAAATTTTGCAAAACTATCTGCACAATTTATAAGCAACATTTTCATTTATTTGACATTCCCAGGTACTATACAAAATACATTTATTTTCTTTAAGAAAAAGCTACTATATACCACTTTTTTTGTCCAACCATAATTAGATAAATATTAGATAAATTATTTTATTTTAGCATATATGTTTTGATAAATGTTTAGAGACTAAATGAGAAATTTGATCAATTCTTCTCATCATCAAAAATTTTATCACATCCATAATTTTATGTCTACTTTTATCTGCAAATTCATCTATTTTTAATGAAAATGATTTAAGTTGCTCACTATGGATTGTCTTATTATTTCAACTATTGTTAGATTTAGCACAAGTTTCTCCAATCTTTAATCTGTACAAAGCTAACAATATAATTTATCATTACATAATGCATAAATGATTTCGATCATTTTTGGGGCTAAGTTAAAATTGTTTCCACCCAAACATGTAGTGATAATTACTATGATTAGAAATTTGATTGCATATTAAAAATTTAGCGACTGACTTTCACTGTTAAAAATACATGGGAGTCCTGAGTTCTATATTTTTACATTAAACATTGTATTATGAAATTCCAATATTTCACAGTTGCTATATATATATATATATTGCACATAAAAAGCAATTTCCAAGCTCTTTCAATTTTCCATACTTAATACGCAGGTGCTTATTCAGATCTTTTTTTAATATTTATTCTGAAAACTATTTCCCACAGCAATGTCAAAATCAGGTTTGTTTTAGTGAGTTAACTAATTGACATTTTCGGGGTTTTCAATGATAAAATTTTAAACTTTTTGCTTACAACTCCACTAATCCCACCATATTTTTGGAAACTTGTTAACTCGAGAAAAAACGTGTTTTCTAATTTCATCAGGAGATGTCTCAACCAGTCTAATAAGTCTTGTATCTAGGTTGTAGAACTGAGAATGGTAAGCCCTGCACTTTAGATCAGTTAAATTTCAGATAAAACTGGTCTCGAACGGTCTTAGTATAATTATTACATAATTGTGTGATTAGAAGTTAACTTAATACTTAATTAGAATTTTCCTTTAAAACAAAATTCTTGAAACTAACTTCAGAAATTTTCAAAAGACGGAATCCATACCCAAGATGGAAAAGTGGTACTTCTGATAATTATAATTGTATAGTAGAAACAAAAATAAGCGATTGGAAAATTTAGTTGAAATCTTATGCAAACTTCAAAATGAATAAATTCAATGATTTAAATTGTACACAATCTTTAATATACAAGTTTAAATAATAAAGTGTTATTATTAAAAGAGTTTCATTACAAAACTATTTAGAATTATTGGTTTATTTGTTGTAGTTATTTATGAAGTTTTCTAAATTTCTTTTAAAATTAAGGAAGAATTTTAAATACATTATGACCACTATCAATATTATTATTTTGTATAATTTGAAAATTAACACTGAAGATGTTATTTGTAATGACATATTTATGTGTGTGAGTGTGTGATACCAATTTAAGCTTCATCTACAAAAGGAAAATAATAATGAAAAATATGTTGACCATAAGATGTTTAATTACCATAATAAACAGTTTTTGTTGTGAAAAAAAAATACTTTAAAATAAAAGAAATGTTCACATGATTTTTTCAATTCGTAAGAATACAAAATAAATATTTATACAAAGAGTTATTTAATACATTTTTGGGCATAAATTTTTACAAGTAGTACATAATTATACTAGTAAATTATAATCCTATAAAATTTTGTTTTTCTTCTGAGAAATTTTAAATAATTCCAGGTCATTAATAATTTATGATTATGTAGTGAATATTGGAAGAAATGATTATTAGATACACAATTACTAAGTAAAAATGTAGGATATATATTATTCATTTTTTAGTATCACATATTTAATGTTTAACAATTTGAATTGCTTAAACGTAGCATTCACTTTTTTTAGTATTTAAATTATATTTTGTTTAAATTAATTACAGCTAATTAACTTTAAATTTCACTTTACTGTATTCAATTATATGAAGCCATTTTGTAATATTAGATACTATAATCAACATTATCAATTATTTGATATTCTTTTTTAATCATTTCAAAGTATTAATCTTACCTCAATTTCAATGCTTAAATTTTGAGTGTTTTGTCATAAAAATTAAAATGAACTCAGACAAAATAAAGCTTCCTTTATTCAAATTTTTATTGATTTAAATAAATTTTGTTAAGATATAAGAAAAACAGTTTATTTATATACAAGTCTTATTAAAAAAGCCCTTTAGCCCCATTGTGCTTCAGATTCTTTGTAAGCATTTAAAAGTTCTGAAGGTTTGCAAGGAATCAATGATGGAGGTAAATTTGAAATAGTTGATAAAACTGATGGCATTAATGGATCCATTGCACTGGGTTCAATTGGTGTTACTTTATCAATTTTTAAAATTTTAGTTTTTAACCAACTATCAATATCAGGCTCAAGTCTAGGTTTCTCTACAGTTGCACTTAATTTTTCTTGATACTCTAAAAGATAAATGAAGTATTTTAAAATTCATACTTTAATAAAATGGATTGTACAATTAAACATCTGCATGCAGCATTAGTAATTCAATAAGAAGTTTAAAGAAAACATGGCTCAACAAATTATATACTTAACATAATATATATTCTCATTTCACATTCAATGAAACATTAAAATGATTATAAATGCTTTTCAAAAAAATAGTAAATGCAAATATCTATGACATTGATTTTTATACTAGAAATTTTTTGAGTACAAAACTTAAATTTGGATAAAATATACTTTTTATACACAAATAAAAAATATTCTTCATATAAATACACATTGAAGACGATATTTTAAAAATATTGACAGGTATTTTTTAATGCAATACAAAATTTAACATCAGCTTTCTTGAAACATTTTTATGTGATAAAATGTCCATGAACATTTAAAACACTTATAATGTTAGAAATATGTTTGTCATAGTAATTTCTTTATTTTACATGTTTACAAACATACTTAATTAATTTTTAATTCATATTAATTTAGTGCAGAATAACATTAAAAATATAAAAATAAATAAAACCAATAACAATACAATTTAAATATTAAATTATTAAAATAAACATAATATAGAATTTAATTAAAATTTATAAATAAAACTAGTGAAAAATACATACCTTGAGTTTTTAATGCTTGTATATCTTGGGCAGTCATATGAGAATATTTACATCCTGGCCCAAAATCACAATGTCCTAAAGAGTCAAAGTTTGAACACTTATTTATTAGAAATATTAAGAGCACATAAATAACCTTATTATACATAACAAACAAGCATTTTCATACGATTTAAATTATCATCCTAACAGTTTTTATTGCAACAAATAAACAGAATAATATCTTAAAATTTACCTTTAAGCTCCTCACAATAAATATTGTATTCTACACATATTTATGCTTTTTTTAATAATCAAAAAACAAATTTGATTTACAAATTTTATATAAAAATTTATTTTTTATTCATAAATCAGTTGGCTTATACTTAAAGAAATTATCAAACTGCAGTTTATTCATAGTCTGATTTGGTGACAAAAGTTCAGAGTAATTAGTTCCTTTAAAGTCCTATTATAAAAATATACTTTTTGTTTGGAGAATATAGCTCCACACATTTCAAAGGTTAACTTAGTTAAAGTTATGATCTATTCCTTCTATTTTCACTCTTAAGAATATATATAAACAATAAAATAGCCAGTATAATGACATGTGTAATTTTACTAATAGTTTCTTTTATGATAATTAAAGATGGTGATTACTTAGAACAGCCATTATCTTTAAAAATGAAAGGTTCACACTTGAAATTTTTAAAATATCATGAGTAATCTGATTAAATTAATCTTTCTTGAAATAACAGAGCATAAAACTAAAAAGATGTATTTTCATTCTTAGCCCAAGTCTGAAAAAATTGTTAACATACAAATAGGAGTTATATAAAGAAAGGAAAAAAAATTGTAGCATTAATAATTGTATTATGCACTGCCACTTATTAATGATAGCAAAACATGTTTCGCTCTGATAAACTACAGGACATTTTTTTTAATTTCTTAATATTTATGTTTATTTCTTAATAGTTTTATCAATGATATATTTTTTATTTAGTTTTATTACTATTACAGTTTTTATAACTTCTAAATTAAGTCTAGATAAAGAATTAAGTAAGGTTGTAGCAATCTATATTCATTTAAAAAGAAATACATTTTAAATAAGTGCAAAATTTCTTCCATAAGTGACTGAAATAAATATTAAATTTGGAAGTTTGATATGATTTTGTATTACAGCTATTTTGTTTTTCAAATAACTAAAAACAAAAACGGAAAAAACATAACTTAAAACAACTTTCATAAAAAGTGATTTCTGAACGAAAAGAAATTTGTCGATAAACAACTTCATGTACTTAATACTTTTTTTGGTACTTTTTATTTTTAATTCCTATTGTTTACATAATATACTATTTTTTTTTAACATTTTCATACTTTTACCTATATTTTATTTCTCTAGATACATGTTTTCAATATAAATGAATACTTTCATAATAGATGTAATTTCAATAATAGTTTCCAATTCTTCAAACATGATAAAAGGTTTTACAGAAAAACACATTAATAAAATCTATGATCTTATAATGATAATTATAGAACAGATTATCCTTTTTCTATATGTATCAAATAATACTATAAAATTTAAGAGGTATTACTACAAGGTAGAGAGTGACTACAGAAGAATAACACTAAATGAATTATACATAAAAATTTATCTTTAACTCTATCATCATAGAAAAAACCTATACTTCATTAAAAACAAAAGTCAAATATTATAATTATATTATGAAAACTATGAATCAGAACTTTTTAAATTCACATTTAGTCTAATAGCTCATATTGTTTGGAAACTTATCTTTTTTAAACATACTGCTGCAATAATATTCCTGTGTATGTATGATTATATCAATATTTAATAACTCTTTATCCATTTAATTTAAATTAATATTAATGAGACTTATATCATTAAAGCTGATTCATTGACATACCTGAATCATGAAATTTTCTACATGGCTTTTTTAATTTCTCTTCTTCAAGTCTGTCAGAAGCACCTAAAAATAGAACAATTTAATTTTTTCACATTAATACATGTACAATAATGAACATTATATTAAAACATGAATTACTAATTTACTTAATGATGAAAATACACCAATAAAGGAAATTAAAAATGAAATAATATTAATTCTTTTGAACTTAATGATAATATGGATAAATTATATAGCATAAATACATTTCCAGTTGTAATGATTTGAGCTTGCAGCAATAAAAATTGTTAATAGTAGACCATCAATTAATAATGATAAAGAAAACTTTAGTACAATAAAAAAAGTGATATAAACTGCATTCAGACATGGTGTTCTAACAGTTAAATCATGTATATTCGCACTTCCAAAGACATTAATCTTAATTAAAGGGATATCTTATTAGAGAAATATCTTTATTATAGAGACTTTTATTAACTATACTCTTCAATTTAAAATTAACATAAAGCCAATTTTGGAAACTGGATCATTTTCATATTTAATAAAATTTTCATATTAAGAACATAAACACACAAATATAATAATAATTATATATATAAACTCACATTTATAAATTTTTGTAGTCACCTTCATCATGAAATATGTAATAATAGTAAACTTTTAAACTGTGTGTGAAATTAGGAAGTTAATACAAGACATTTCAAGTTAATACAGACAGGAAGTTAATCAATTGTGGTCAGAATTAAAAATCAAATTGTAGAAATAGCAAAAGCAATAGTTAAGAAGAAGTAATAAACAGATTTATTTAACATTCCTTTAACTTCTTTTACTCATAACTTTAACTTTACTAATACATTTATTTCAAAATAACACTTTTCTATGTATAAATTCTAAGCAGCATGTTTAATAAAATAGAAGAAAGTACAAAGAATTAAAAACTTTTAATAGGAAAACTAATTTAAATGATTTAATATAAAAAGATAATTTAAATTCAGGGAATCTAAAGTATTTGAAAATTAATCACACATAATAGGATACATAATATAAACATTTGTAAATACAGTATTAAACATAAATTTTAAAATACATTAGTTTAAAGACTATGTTCAAAACAGAAGATAAAGTTAGTCATTAAATTAGGTTACCAATGTAGTAGTTATTAGGTTATTTAATCAATAAATTAAACGTTAATAAAATTTATTTAACAAAATTTATGATATATAATATTTTCAAAAAATTTTTTTTATTACTTTTAAAAGAATCATAATGTGCTTTTCTTAATTTTTGATGATGAATACTGGCTAAATGTTTCTTTCTATTTTCTGCTCCATCAGCAAATGAACGTTCACAATAGTCACAGTAATATCGTTTTCCCATTGAAAGCTAGAAAAATGTTTTACCTATGGCAAATATTTACAGAAAAAAATATAAATATTTAACAGCACTATGTTTGGAACAAAAACATTTCATATCACTTTTAAATATAATTATATTTCAAAATGATACAAAGCAGTTATTAAGCCATTAATAACATAAACAATGTATTTATAAAATAATAAATAAAATAATTTAAATTTATGTGTTACTGTGAAAGAAAATCTAAAGAATGTCACTTTTTACTGTTGAATGCCAAACACACATAGCTACTTAGTATATATATTTGAAAAGCTTTCCACATATCCTTATTTTACATTTTCACAGTAAATTCATTCCCAACATACAAATGTGAATACTGAATATTTTAGAAAATTTGCTTTTTTTCTCCATTCTTCAGGAGCAACAAGGTGAGTTGACTTTTTTTGTCTCTAATTGAGAGGATTAGTCAATCATGGTGAGGAAAGATTCATTATTTTCTTGTCTGATTAATTTAAATAATTTAAATGCCATGTTATATTTAAAAAGCATCCCAGAAATGGTTTGTCTAGATATGCAACTGAAAATTGTAAACTTAGAAGACAATGATGTTTGATAATATTTGTCTTCTTTATAGTGAAAACAAATGTACTTTGTTAAATGTTAAGCATTAAGATTTTAATTTCAAGTTCAGCCAATAAAGACTTTGGAAACTATAATAAACATTAAAAGAAAGAAAAAATAATTTATTAGAACTTTTGAGAAAAATAATCTTTCTCTGCCAAAGCATTTAAAATTAAATACATTCCTTTATCCTTCACAAAAAAAAAAAATCCACAATTTTTTAAGATATTAACATTTGAATTAGACTCATTAAACTTAATTTCTATAATAAATCTTTAATACCACATATCATTGCTTTTAGTTTTAAGAATGTTCAAATTGCTAAGGCTTTTTCATGTACTATACTTAGAATATAATATTTTGCATTAATAGTTTTATAAATATATCTAAAATCAATGTATGTATTCAGATTTTCATTTTAAATTTTTTATTTTACGAAATCATCAACAAATTGAAAATATGTATTTTTAATCCATTTTATAAATTGAAACTTCAATTTGTTTTTCTTTCAAAAATAGTTTTATTTACATACTATATAAATACATACATATGTTTAAATATAACTCAAAATATAATATCAAAAATTTGTTCAAAAATATAAAAAAGACTTAAGAGTTTTTAAAATTTCAAATTAAAAAAAAATTTCTTGTAAACTGAACAAAAAAATTTGTATTTTTTATATATTAAAAGGCATTAAATGTATTTTATTTACTTTTAAGAAGTAAAAAGAATTAAAATTCCTTTAATATAAAAAACTGTCAACAGATTCAATTAATCTTAAAACATTTTACAATATATGCTGAAATAACGTGAAATCTTAAATGACACATATAAAGAAATTGTTGAACTTAAATGTAGATTCTTAGTAATGCCAACAAAAAACTTGACTATGTGATCAAAAATTTATTTATTTTGACAGCTTTAATTATTACAATTATTATGAACTGTGTTATTAAATTACTTAATTAAAAATTTATACATCTTGAATGTACAAAATAAAGGAAGAAAGTTTATTTTTTGACATGGATTTTATCAGGATATCATCAATACTTATATTAACTACAAAGTCAACTTTATGATAGTATGATTTTGATGATTGTAAATTAAATTTTTAATGAATGGACTTCCACATAAATATTAGGTAGGGAAAATCGAAATCCACTATTTTATTATGTAGATAACTGTGATTTATACATGATAAAATTTTGATAAAACAATTTCAGATTTATGCTTGTTGGAAAGGAACCATATCACACTAAAAAATTGTTGTTTTTTACTAGATCCATTCAGTTGTAAATTACAGGGTGTTTAAAATGGAAATCAACAAAGAAAAAAATTCAGTACCTTTTACAATTTTTCCTTTAATAAAAGCAAAAATACAAGCCAGACAGCTGAAATTGTTGATGGAATACATGATCGTGATACTGTAACAACCAATAATGTGCAATTTCAGTTTTGTCAATTCCATTCAAGTATTAGGTTGGTGAGTATGAAATGTCGGATTCTCTTTACATGCGGACGTTTTCCTCCCTGTTTCCGTTATACTTTTGTATTTGGCATAACCTCATTCATACTCGTATTGTCCATTGCCAGAGACTCATTTCAGCAAAATAGGTTTTCTCGAAGGTCTTCCCTTTTTTATTTCTTTTGAGTTTATTGCCGATATGAATTCTGCCGACATTCGCGTCATTTTCTTATATGAGTACAAACTTGGTAATAGTGCTGCAAAAGCTGCACGCAACATAAACCAAGCGTTTGGGGAGAATACGGTTAACGATCGGAAAGTGCAGCATTGGTTCGAAAAATTTCGGACTGGCGATTTTTCACTGCAAAATGAGCCGCGCGGAAGACCCAAAACGTCTGTGAAGAATGATGACCTGAAGGCTCTAGTGGAAGCGGATCCAGCCGTATCCACGAGGGAACTTGCTATCAGGATGAAAGTTGACCATACAACGATATTGAGACACCTTTCTGAGATTGGCAAGGTTAAGAAGATGGACAAGTGGGTACCGCACGCACTGACAGAGCGAAATAAGCTGGATCGGTTAAACGTATGCTCATCATTGCAGCATCCACCATATTCACCGGATCTCTCGCCGACCGATTTTCATTTTTTCAAGCATTTAGAGCTGTTTTTAAGGGGCAAACACTATGAAAATGAAGACAGTCTAAAAACTCGATATCAGAGTTTATTAATTCTAAAGACCAAAATTTTTTAAGACAGGCATCTACGCTTTAAAATCTCGTTGGGAGAAGTGTATTGAAGCGAATGGAGCATACTTTGATTGAATAAACAGCTTTTGAAGAAAGATATGCAGTTTTATACAATCACTTAAGAATCCGACATTTCATACGCACCAACCTAATATTTTTGATTTTAAAAACGCACCATATTGGTAGGTCCATTGTTAAAAACCTCAATTAAACCACAGAAAAGATCAAAGTTTACCTGCATGTGATAAGTTGTAACATACCAAGGAGCTAAAGAGCAGACATAAAACAGTTATAAATATTTTGCATAACGCAAATTCAAAATATGTTAAATAAAAATTTTAAGGCCACTTAAACATACTGGATTTATTTTTATTTCCCCCTAAATTAATATTTATACAAATATATCAAAAACATCATATTTAATATAACAAAACACATCTGAATTTTAGTGCATTTTTCTACTATAATGTTTCATATGCAATTTAAAATTTGCTATACATAAATTTAAATTTCATTACTCATTTCACTCTTAAATTTAAATGGCGACTTTATCTTAATTATCATGATAAAAAAGAATCAATCAGAAAAAAAAATTACTTAAATAAAAATCACATTATTTCTAAAATAATTTTAATATTAATAACAAATATCCAAATAATCAACAATTAATTAACAGAATATTTCTGATTATATTTAATTTTTTAAAAAGGAATTAAAAAGTGCAATTATTTTAACTTGAGAAAAGTCATTTATTCATACATGAAAATGTTTTTCTAACAGCCATTTAAAATGTTATTTTTATAAAAAAAATAAGAGATTCCAGTAAATTGTTTCAATGGATTTCTTTAATGTTGATATCATAATTTAATTTCATTACGTATAAAAATACTAAAATTTTAAAATAAAGAAAATTTGACACAATTTCATTATACCCACAATTGCTCATTGAAGCAATTTCTAGGCAGTTTCTGTAAGAAATAAACATTAGCATTTAAATTAATTTTGTTGATAAGATAACTTAGCTTACAATATGTAAATAAAATTGTTCTATTTTTTAGTAGTTAAAAATGTAAAATATTTTAAACAATACACTTCACAAGAATATGATGAATATTGTATGGGGTACAGTGCAATTATAGACAGTGGTACAGTAGAAAGTCCAAATTTTCAATAAGATAGTCAATCTAAGATTTATATAGTTTAAAAACTGATTAATTGTTGTTCACATATTTAAAAAATCCATACATAAAATGACAAAACAAGAGGTGTACGTTTTCAATATCTATCTTTATTCCTATTATGGAAGACTGTAAACTCAAAATTAATAGAAAGATTATAAATTTTAAAAAGATGAGAACATAATTACTAATTTAGTTATCACATATTACACTTACTTTTTGATAAAAATGAATGAAATTTATGTAGCAAACATCCAATCAGTCAGTCATAGATCTCGTCATATATTTGAACTGAATTGTATTTAAATTTACAAAGTCTCAATTTATTTTAAACTTTGTAGAAGCTAATTGAAAAACTTTGTTAAATTTTACTAATTACTAAATCTCAGATATCTAGAATATTGTTATGAAGGTCAACAGTGGAAATTTAAGTTCTATAATAATGCTCCAATTTTTGTAGTAAAATAAATAAAATTTTTTAAAGAAATCCATTTTTAGCACAGAAAAATAGATCAAAGTAAGTAGTTGATATAAGCAATATATAGGAAGTAATACATTTTTATCTAGCATTGATAATGAGTATTTTTTCACTCAAAATAAATTTATAAAGTAATAAATGATAAAAAGTTTCAAAATTTGCAATTTTAAGTCAAATCAAATAATAAAATTAATTATGCATAGTTAAATGTCTGAATTATATTAAATATAATACTATTTCTTATACCATTTAAATTAATAGTTTTAATAAGTTTTAATTAATAGATATTTTTGAGTCTTAAAATGTCTTTGTTTTACCCAATAACTCATTAAAAGTACTCATCACATAATACACAAGTAAAATACAAGATATTTAAAATAATAAATACCTGGTCCTTGATATATATATATATTACTTTTGCATTAATACAACATGGAATACCAGATGCTGTATTCCACAGAATCACATACAATCTACAGAACTGCCAGAATAGGAATTGGAGGAATTACCTAAAAATGGTCGCATATTATACAGCATGGAGAAATATTAAACCAAAATACAAAATGTGTTGATAGAAACATATCAAGAAAATACTTATAAATAAAAATATTTAAAAATTAATCTATACTTCATTTATAATTATTTTTCTTTTATCAAATTTTAACTTTTTATTTTAGAGAAAACATTAATTATAGCTAGTTTGATAACCCTTTTATTCAGCTAAATATAATTACACAGAAAAAATTGCTAAGTTTATTCATTTTTACAAGCATGCAATGCATAAAAGTCATGGCAATTTGTGAATGACCATGTTTTAGTAATTGGATTATACATCATTCCATCAATAGAAACAGTACGACAATTGAGAGATTGAAGCATTTCACTAAGTTCCTCAGGTGTAATAAATTTATTCCAATCATGTGTTCCAGTAGGTATCATTCGAAGCACATATTCAGCACCAATAATAGCAAGTAAATAAGATGAAAAAGTACGATTTATAGTAGTGAAGAAAAGAGAGCCTCCATCTTTTGTTACTTCCACACAAGAATTTACGAAGGAATGCACATCTGCAACATGTTCAATAACTTCACTGCACACAACTGCATCATATTTACCAGCATCAGTAGTAGCTAAATTTTCAATTGAATCACAAATATATGTCAGTCTATCTTTGATTTCATGATCTTCAGAAGCATGGTCGATTGCTACTTCAATATTTTCTGGACCAGGATCAAGGCCTGTAACAGATGCTCCTAACCTGGCTAATGACTCAGATAATATACCCCCACCACAACCAACATCAATAATTTCATATCCTTTTAGAGGAAGTGGATTTTTTTCTGTAACTTGAGACATGGAAAGCAAACCATCTCTTATAAAAGGAACTCGAACAGCATTCATTAGCCTCAAAGCTTCGTAAGAACTCCACCATTCAGCAGATTTTCTAGTGAATTTTAAGACTTCTTCATGATCCACTGAAGATCCAGAGGCTGATCGTATACCACTTATAGAATTTTTGCTATTTGCTATTGATTCAGACATTCTTCTTAAGCCCAATCTAGAGGGTGAAGTAAGGAATCGAGATAGCATCCTGAAAAATATGACATTATCACCACAAACCTACATTATTTTTATTGCCATTTCTATTTTAAAAAGAGGTAAAAATGTAATAATAACATTTTATTAATAATATTAACATCTTTGAGCTTGAAATAGTATTATACAGTATTATTGATTTTCAAATATAAAGAACAAACTCTTTTTAAATAGAGCTTTTCGACTTTTAAGCATATAGTTATAGCATTCTTCCTCGAATCTAATTCATGAGTGTTAAGATTTTTGCAGGATATAAGACGATGACATCTTTAATCTGTTTAAGCATTTCAAATTAATTTAAGAATCAAATTGCAAAAAGTAACTGGTAAAATGTAAATTAGCAGTTTAAAAAGTATTCAATTTGAAAAGATTATCCAAACTCATTTCTTTAAAAGTAATTACCACGTTTTTCTCATTACTTTTAGTAAGTAAAATTGGTAATATTACATTATCAATTCCGATAATTGACGTTACATGCATAGCAGTTTCAAAACATAAAATAAACTCCTAAGCGCCCAAAAAATGAGTAAAAATATGAATTTTATTACGTTTTTATGCAAGATCCACTCACGTAATATGAATCTTATTACGCTTTTATATAAGAAATACATTTTTAACAAGAACTTTAAATGGGTTCTTTAAATTATTATATAAGAGAAAATTTAAAATTAAAAGTTTGAATTCTAGTTTAATAAGAACAAACTGCAGTAAGCTAAAACTACAATACCTGTGTGATCACTAACAAAATAAATTGACAATAAGTGAAAACTGCACTATGCTCTTATTATTATTATTATTTTACTGCAAAATCCACTTTTGTTTTTATTTTAGACTGTGTTTTTTCCCGACTGATGCCTCTGAACATAGCCAACCACATTGTAATTGCTATCTACTGTGATGTCACGACACCGACATCACAGTTGGATTGTTTGCCTCCACGCTAATTGAACATTAGGCAGGAACAATTTCAGCCCTTGTTTTTGCTAGGTCAGATATCGCTCCCGTTACTTTCTTTAAAGAGAACCATGCTTTTACCCAGTTTTTATTGCTACAATAGCCTTTTATTGTTACTTCAAGCAAGATTATATATTATATACAGTTTAAGAACACACATTAATCAAAAAATAATTTCTCAGAACTACTAGAGACACTGAAAGTTTATCATAAAATAAATAAACAATCGATATATTTTTCACACAAAAATAAAATGAAAGAAGTTAAAACGGAAAACCATAATGCTTACAAAGGTAAGAGCATCAAAATTTTATCAGAAGTATAAAAAATTTGGTGTCTCAGAAATGTAACTTATTAATTAAATCGATTTTAAAAAGCAGATTAAGCAAAATCCATGGAGGGGAAATGTTAAGAGTTCTCAAAGTATTATTTCCAGACTATGGATTTGGTTTTGGAAGAAAAAGTTTACCAAAAATTTTAACAAAATTGCAGAATTGCATTAATATAAAATAAGAAACACGCTTAATATTAATTGTCAAAAGAAATCACTATGAGCGGCATTTTATTTCAATCGAACATGTAACGAGCTAATAATATAATCTACATCATATGAATTTATACACTCTTAGATGAATGTTATGTGAATTTTTAACAGAAAAGTCATTGTTCAGTTTGCAGACAGAAAAAAGAGAATATCCCTTATGGAGATGGCATAGTAAACAAACGTGATCCTCGGGGATGTGAATCTCATTTCATTGCACGACCTGGCAAAAGGGGGGTTTTCGTCTAGAGATTTTCTAGTCCTCAAAATATTGCACTTGTCAATAAAAGTCTACCATTTGGGGAAGCTTAATAATCTACCCAGTTATCTTATTAAATGCTACACTGTTTAGAACATAAGGAATAAAATATTTTATGGCTGAAAGATATAAGAATGGGATCCTCTTACTTACAGTTGTCCCTAAAAGATAAATTGATTCTTATGGATGATTAATTGGCCCTACCGGGTAGTGATTTCCTTCTCATTGATAATAATCCCGTAGCACATCGTGTGCATCAAGTAGACGATTTCTTTTCAAAGAAAGAATTTTTGCCATGAATTGATCAAAACATTACCTAGATACGAATTTATTAAAACATGTTTGGGACATTTCAGGGAGAATTTTGCTAGTCTCTATCATACACCTGAAACAATTCAGAACTCACAGGATGCTTTTCTTAGTAGGAATAAGAAAGTATACTCTTAAATCTCTTTGCTTAAGGCTTTGTTCCCCTTTTTAATCGATTTAGTGTTGTTGATACGACATCCCTTCTAGTTAAGAAAAACTATGTCCCTAATTGAAATTTATTTTTTTCGAAAAATCACATATTTTGTTTACTTATATAATATGCATGAATTATGCATTTTTTGTTAACAGGTAGATATTAATGAATTTAATTATTATTTGTCTATTGATTTTATTCCCCTTATACTATACAACATAAATGAATCATATATCAGTTATCAAAACATTTCCTTGCCCGCCTTGAACAGATAAAAATATAATAGTTCCTCTTTATTGTAAACAGTATTATTTGGAATGGTTTTCACTGTCATTCTCAATAGGAATTACTTCACTAAATATTTTTTAAATCAGTGTGATAAAATAATGCAAAATCATTTTTGTATTTGCATCACATTCGAGCTAAATGAAAGTTTAAGAAAATAATCTGGGATATATATTGTCTCTATACACTATCTTGACTAGATTTGAGAAACAGATTAATGTCTGGTAGCATTTGATAGCAATCAGATACTACCATAAGATCACAAATTTGAGTTCATTTTGTTGCATAAAAAATGTGTCAGAATTTCGATAAAAAGTAGAAAAGAATTAATATAAAAGGCTAGTGCAAATAGAATATTGTGTTTTTGCTATCTGTATGCATACCTATTGAGGTAAATATTTAAGAATTATTTTAGTTCCTCATGGTACTTTTTGTGAAAAGTCCATCTCTATCGTAATATAGAAGAAGAAAGGCACAATACACAAGTAATATGAAACTTGGAGCGTCTTCTCCCCTCTTAATACATTAAGCAAACATTATTTAAATGTTTATTAAAATCTTTTGACAAAATACTTACTTAGTCTTTTGTTGTATTTCTTTCAGATAAAATTCAAGATAATTGATTTATAGAAAAATATCGATTATGTTTAATTCTCTCTTTATTTAATCAAAAACAAAAATCCTGAGAGGACTTATTCAGCTCAATAAGCTTCTTAAGCACTTTCTAGACAAAATATTTTTCTGCAGGCGGAGTATAAAGAGAAGGATATCATCTTGAAGCGTTAATATTGTCATTTGACTTTGTTTTAAGCATTATAACGCTTTAATACAGATCATTAATACTTGGAACAAAGGAATGAGATTGTATTTCCCTAGAATTCATTTTTTACTATTATAGTTTGAGAAATTGCAGTTTAGAGTACCATCATAGATGTCAGCTTCATCATAAGATCACAATTAAAATTGCTTAAGTAGTTGACAATGTTTATCGGTTATGAACAGCTGAACAAACAATGGAAAATATAGTCAAATGAATGTGTATGAAAAAGTAAATAAATAATGTTTTAAAATTTGAAAATGTCCCTTTTAACACTCTTAATTCAGCAACTTAGAAGAAGAAAAGGTAATACATAATTATTCTTACATTGGTTACGAGTGTGGAAGAAACCGAGAACACAAAGTTATAGTACATTAATTTTTGTTTTTATTTATATATATTTAGCTTTCATTGCATTTTCATGATAAAAACTAAAAAAAATTCCTAAGATATGCTTCTAAGATACCTAAGAGCTCTCACGTATTTTTCTTTTCTTTCACGCTTTCTATTGGTTTAACATATCATGAATTTGTTTTCTAAATCAGAAGTAGCCTGTGGTTTAAAATCAACTTTAAGCTGCATGTCTTTGTCCAATCAGTCTTCTTTGCATAAAAGGATTGAAGGAGAAAAAGCCCAAACTTAAATTATTTTTTCTATTAAAAATGCGTCGCAAATTAATTTTTTCTAAAAGTCATTTTCCAGTAGAACATGAGTCTATCAGTGCATATGAGTGATGCAGTTACCAACAACGTGATGTCAAAATCAAACACGACTCCTTTATTATCTTTGAGTGAAGAATTGTTTCATGATAAGAAAATGAATCATTTAGATTCCTAAAGTAAAGAATCACCCAATTATCATGTAGCAGGACCACTTGTGATATTTAGAAAATTTATTTGATTTTTGTAACCTATTTACCATAAAATTTTTACATTTTATTTAATGGTTTTTGCAAGCATGTGCACCACAAATGAAATATTGGTATATTTTCGTTTCGGTGAGTCACTGTAGAAATCATTTTCTCCAAATCACTAACAAAAAAATAGGCAAGATAAAAAGATCCTTTTTTTGGAGTAAATCTGCAATATTTATCTGCAATAAATCTACTACAGTTAACAATAAATCTGCAATATTTAGGTTATACAAAAGCCTGCAGTTCTGGACTGTACCTTTAGATTAACGTGTTTGGAATACTTGCCTATCACCAAATGCCTCGTAATTTTGAATCCATGGTCAGGTGACGAGATTACATCTGAGCTTGCAACCTCCTCTCCCTAGCCTCGCCACACCAGAGGAAGGACATTGGACGTTACACATTAACTTGGACACATCCCCAACCCAGAAAGCGCTAGCCACGCATTGAGTTAGAGTATGTGGTTACCCTCTTAATCATTGCACGTGGAAAATGATGCTTTATTTCACTGATTTTAATGGGAAGTTACGTGAAGCTACTGAGCCCCTTTAAAGTTATGATAAAAGGATTTTGAAATCCGCATCATACGTATTTTAGAATTTGTCTAATTTTGTTCAATTTCAATTTTATTTATTAATGGAAATATATCCTGTATAATTTAAGTAGCTTCAAGACATAGATTTATTAAGTAATACAAAAATGTGAATATCAAAAAAGTCGAAATTTATTAATTGTGTTGATTTCAATGTATAAATACGAAATTATTCATGATAAATATATATCATTAATATATTTGAAAATGTACTATCATTGCATAATTTGAAAAATTGATGTTTTTAATTTTAATTTTAATAATATTGATAAAATTCAGTAGGCGAATTTCAACAAGTTAATTATATAGATGGTTAATTATTGAAAAAAGAAAATATCTTTAAATAAATTAATTGTATTGAATCATAAAAATATTTTAAATAATTAGTTAATAAAAATTATTCGAGAAAATTTTGTTATAAATAAATACTTCGAAGTATGCTTTGTTCATTTTAAAAATAATTATTTCACCTTTTGAAAATACTGAAGTAAATTTTTAAAAACAAAACTTGAAGTCAATTTTCAAGTTTTTTTTTAAAAAATTTTTATGAGCCAGTTGGTGTCATATTTTTTGACATTTTATTGGTAATTTTTTTAACTTTTTCGGCTGAAAACTGATACTTGCAAAATTTTCATTAGAAAAAATCTATTTTTACAGAAGACTATTTTAACAAATATAAGGTCCTCCAAACATTTCTGAAAGTTATGTGAAAGTTATCTGAAAGTGTAAGGTAGGCCGCAAATTCGGTAGACGATCTGATTAAAACGCCGTCTTATAGTAGACACAAATGCAGTCTCGTAGATATCTTAGTAGAATCTTAGTAGAGCTCCTTTACAGGAGCCTTAGTCTTAGTGTGACGCAGCTAAAACGTTATATCTGACGTCATAAAATTCTTAAACCAATGAGAGCTCTGTCTCGCGGAATGTTGCCAGATATTTCGGATCTGCTTGAAATCTAGAATCGTCTCGCACTCCACCCCTTTCTGACGTCACTAAGGCATCAATGACGTCATTTGGTCTGATGCGACTCTCGCAAGATGCTCAGCTTGTCTCGCAAGAAATGTCTGGATCAAAATTTATTCCTTTTGGTCTCTGCTTGAGAATCGAAATAATACAATAGACTTTTTATAGTTCTCTTTTATAAATAAGCCAATCAACTACCTCAAACAACTGTATTCATGTATTGCATATAATCTACAGAGGGTATTAACACATTTTTAGAACGATTTCGGGGCCGTTTAATTAATATTTCAAATTTAAAGACTATTTTTTTAAATGTTCGATCTGATAACCTTTTCTCTGGACTATAAGTCTGCATCGTGATTTCCATGATAGAAGAACTTTTCGTAAAATTTCCAGGGGTATTGCTTTTCATTCCTCTTCCACTACTTTCCAGAGTTCATCTATCGTGGTGGGTTTGCGTTTAGAAAGAGCTCTTTTTAACAGACCAAAGGCACAATAGTCTATAGGTGAAACGTCAGGAGACTTCACAAGAATATGTTGAAAAGGTATATATGCAATACCTGTATTAGTCTTGATTTTTTCAAGGAATGCAGTGGTTGTTTTCGAAGTATGACTTGTAGCTTTGTCTTGATGAAGTTTCACTCTTTGAAAGTCTTTGGGATAAAGAAGTGAAATTTCTTCTGTAAATATTGGACGTAAAACCTTCTCCTGACAGTATGATGAGTTGATTTTAACATTTTTTTCTACTCTTTTTATTTTTAATTTCCCATTGTAGGAGAAACCTGCGACTATCATAAACTCCTTGCTGAAACTTTCTTTAAATCGACGGAACCAGGTTTGTACATTTTTTTCTCCTCGTTTCCTATAATAAATAGACCTTTTTTGTTGCAGTCATTTAGGTAAACCCATGCTTCATCAAGGGTCACAATGTATTTCCATTTATTTCTTGCTAAATGGTTTTCATACAGGATTCTACAAAAGTTTTGCTTTGAGCTACATGCCTCGGCAAAAGCTGGTGAACATTATGTTTTTTAGTTTTTTTTAAGTTGTAAATCTTGATTTATTATTTTATTTATTGTTGCTACAGATGTATCTAAAGAATTTGCAATTGATTTCTGTGTTGGCGGATTTTCTCTTGTTACCAGAGATTTCACTTTAGAAACATTTGAAACAGTACGTACCTTTTTCGGATATTCGTTTGGAGTCTTCTTTCCATGTAGAAATAATGATTGACGGTTTTTACCTTTCCGATTAATAATGTTGCTTATTTTGCACTTAGAAATTTTAATACTATGCATTTCACAATGTTTTTGAATCCTGGAATAAGAAAATTTCTCTTCGGTAAGCGCAAAAACATATCCTTCAATCCCCATCTTGTTTACATGCGACATTTTGAAAGAAGAATAAATTTAAATGTAGCAGACGATATTTCTCATTTCAAATAATAAGCTGTTAAAAAACATTTACTTTTTTAAAATTCTTAATTGAAATCGTTCTAAAAATGTGTTAATACCCTCTGTATGTTAAAATGAAAGCAATATTCATGTGGTAACTATGTTAGTTAATTTAATATGTTAACAGATTAAAATTACCTGACTGTTCTGAGTAATAGAAGAATGCACCGAATTTCCTATTCAAAGGTTCATTAATTCACTCTTTTAAAAACAGTAAAATATACTGGGAGAATGGAAAAATGATTATGTAATTAAATATTGCATATTCGATAATATGAGATTTATATAATTATGATAAATATGGTCAAACCATTTTCACTTATACAAGCAATAATAAAAATTCATCAATTTGAGAAAATTAAGAAAAATTTTTAATGCGTAATCTTTTACTTTTTAATAGATAAAGTATTATAATAGAGTACTATTTTTGAAGATGAAAATAAAAGCGAATTTGTCGGTTTTCATTCTTAAAGAGTCATTTGTCCTTTTGGTGATAACTAAAAAGGAGAATTATGAAGTTATCATTAGAATTATATGTATAACACTTAATGTAAATTTTATTCCATCAAAATCCTCTATTTAAACAAATGAAGGCATGGGATATACAGCTAAAGCAGTAGTTACAAACTACTTATTTTCTACATAAACGAAAAATGTGAAAAGTAAAATAATTATAAATGTGAAAAAAACTAGGATTACTGAAATGATAGATAACTTGATTATTTCATTGAAGGTAACTTACGGTGATTAAAATAATCATGTTTTATTTATTAATAAATGCAATAGTTCATTTGTAAAACTAAATTAAGAACTACAGTTATTATCTGATTGACAAAATAATTTTTTAATGTTGTATATATTTGAAAAAAACGTGTTTTTATATATATATAAGGCTGAGCAATTGTGTTTTTAATTTTTATTTAAATTTTAAACCTGCTAAAACACAATAAAATATTGTTCAGGAATATACAATTCAGTCACATTAATGGAGTCATCATGTACTTTCGACGTCGATGTTTAATAACCAATCACAGAAGGTAGGCTGCAGCTTTCAAACGTTGTCGTCATGCTGAAACGGAGATTTTTGTCCAACGTCTAAAAGGGCATAACCATTGGCTTTCGGGCCAATGATTATGCCCATTTCAGAGATGGCTAAGTTTGTAAACTGTTTGTGTTAAAAATATACCGTGAATGGCAAAATGGTACTGTCCTAAATCAGCGATGTGGTAAATATGGTGCATGATGGATCCTAGATGACAACGACAGCAGCAGATATGCGTTTGGGGAAATAGACGTGCTACTGTTGAGCAATTGACCGCCTAGATGAATCAAGCGGCCATCAAAAGTGTTTTCCAAACTACTGTTCAGCAAATGTTGCTGTGTCTGGACCTTTACCTTTTTCATCTACTTATGCTGACTGTGATTCATCATCGACGAATGCAGGAGTTTGCATGCAAGTACCCAACTAGACGTCCATTGAGTGGCAACAGGTAGCATTTTCTGTGAATTACTTTTTAAGCTCCATCGGACAGATGAATGTTTGCGACGTGAAACCTGTGAAAGGAAACACTCTACAACCATTGCTGGAATAGCCCAAGCAAGAGCATTATGATCTGATTTCCTGGTATTCTCTGGCTTTACTCATCATCGTGGAAGGCTATTTAGATCAATAAAAGAATGTTTCTGCCTACTTTTATTGATCTAAAATGTACACCACTATATGCGCATTGTTTTTCTTTAGCATGATGGCATCTAACCAGAAAGCCAGTGGGAGATGTCATACAGTTGACAGTGTACGGGATTAACTCGAAGAGAATTAGGATGAGTTTACAGTTCTCCCCTGGTCAGCAAACTCACCTTGAGTGTGGGACCATTTCAATCGGGTTGTTCGGGGCTATCGTGTTGTCCTCAACCACGTATTCTAGCGCAGCTGGGCTACGGCACTGGAGTCGACAAGACTTAACATCTCAGTGAATACTTTCAGGGACATAACTAGTTATCTTCCTGTACGTCTTGCAGCAATCCACTCTGCGAAAGGGGGTTATTCTGACTTTTGATAGGTGGTCTCACTGATGTGACTGAACAGTGTAAAGTAGCGCAAAATTATGAGACCATCAACTTATCTACGTATTAGTGAAAAATGAGATTGTGTTTCAGTAAATTTTCTTTCTGAATATTTTGAGAAAAAAACTTAAATAAAATATCTATTTAGTTCCTTCGTTGAAATTCTTCCCTGATTTGAATTGATAACAGTGATAAAGATTGGAATGAAATATATATTAGCATGTTAATCATTCGCTAAATTAAAGCACGGGATGTGTTTCATTTGAAAGTTTGATTACATCGTTGAAATCAAATTGGATTGTAATTACTTTTGATTTAGATTCATAGTTGTTTATTCCGTGATGTAATTCATCAAATGATATAGCACCGCTTTTTAATTCTTCTCGCTTTCGGAACTGAAGTGTAAGGCTCTCTTTTCCCCAATTAAAATTGTCATTAATTGGGAAAAAAGAACCATACCACATAAATCTGTTCGGTTAGATAATATTATTCCAGAACTCTCCACACTTTAGGAATTAAGACAGATGGTTCTTTTTTCCCTATTAAAGCTGTTATCACGCTTAACCACTCTAAATAAAGAAAAAATATATAAAGGAATATCAGTGTGTAAATATTTTCGGAAAAAAGTATCAATGCTTATTTTTCTTTCATTTTTGTAAAATATTATTGTTTCTAGCGATTGTAGGGATGGGATTTACTCATTTTCCGATGTGTTTTTAATAGAAAATGAATTAAAACAACACAATGAAAGAAATCCCGATTACAACATATAACTACATACAGAAAAAAAAGTTCATTTCTTCTCTACCTCGTTCAATTTGCTCTGAATCAATGCATGTGTCACATCTCATTTCAACAGTGTAAAAACACTGTTGAAATGCGATCTGACACATACATTGATTCAGAGCAAATCGAATGAGGTGGTGAATAAATTTTTAAATAAAGGCAAGGAAAAAGCATATATCTTTATTTTTAAAAAGCACAATTTTACCCGAAAATACAAGTTTCTTTTATTCTTAGTTATAGTTCACAAAATCTTGGCACTGGCCTCTCTAGTTGTTCATAAGGACGTGTGTTTTGAAATATTTATAAATGAAACTGATACGACAATGAAATATCTAATGACTAATAAATTATCTTATCTTCTTGATTAGTTGCATAACAAAAAGTATTCTGCACATATTCATACGTATTCACCACATATTCATTTCTGCACATATTCATTTCGTACACATTCATACGGCATATGAACATTATTTTACAATTTTTTATACAAACTTTTGAATGCAAAATAAAATAACGCAGTTCGGTACAATTATGCATACATTAAAATATTATGAATGTTTTAAAATATAATTAAATTCCATATATATATATATATATATATATATATATATGTATATATATATATATATATATATATATATATATATATATATATATATATATATATATATATATATATATATATATGTTTTTAATGATGTGCAATTTTATGCAATAATGGAAAAAAGTTTTTATGTATTAAAAAGCAAATCAATAAAATATTTGAACATCTAATTATTTAAACAGTTTTGGAAGAAGTTAAAGAACATTTACTGTAAACTATCAGGAAAGCATTCATATTCTGAAAAATGAAAATAAAATTGCTTATAAATAAGCAATTACTTGATATCTATGATTACTCTTCATCTAAAGAAAATAAAAAGCGGAAATCGTGTAAAATAAGGCCAACTTTGTTTGGCCAACGAGGCTTAGTTAAAAAGTGGAATTTACCCACAAAAAGGACTACACTGCAAACTGATTCCAATGATGAAAGTCAACTTTAAGTATAATAGTTGAAACAAAAGGAGCGAATGCTGAAGCCATAGACTTAGAAAGTTGGGAAAACATTTCCTCTCATTAATCTTAGTTATTGCTGTAGTTATTCACTGTTTTTTTCTCTCTTCATTTTTGAATAAATCTTTAAATAAGATGTGACATAATAATTATTTGTTTTTTCACTCGTCTTTCCTGAAGAGATTGCTCTGTAACTATTTTTTATAACTTTTTTGATCATGTTTTTTTTTTAAACTGTATCGATACATCAAGAACATTTACATTGTTCATGAACAGGATGATATTAATCCATCCAAAGAAAAATGGAAAATGTTGGGCAGATTCCAACGAATCTCTAGAAATTCAGGTTTTTAACCTTTTGTTAATTAAGAATTAATATTTAATAAGTCGACATAAAAGTCATTCTCCTCTTCCTTTCGTATTTTACAAACAAAACATTCTTTAAGCATCTGACAATTTTTTTTAATTCTTATTCACATAAAATACATTGTTCATAATAAGAACAGCTATAGTGTTTATGAATTTAATAACTTTATAATACCGTCAACAAAATAAAAAATTTTTAATGTTTTTCAAAAGATTTTCTTTAAAAAACGTAAAAAATTGTGCTTAAAATATTCGAAATTAGTCAATATAATGACATTATAAAAGAAGAAGTTAGTAGGAATAGCTTTAAGTAGATACCAATAATCAGCAAACTTTCTAAATTTTTAATATTGTCCATTGCAATATAATCTAAAATTTTCTAGCACTTTCGCTGGAAATTTTTAGAACTTTTGTACATATATTAAATGTTTTTATTATTTTTATCATTTTCTGCTTAGCATTTTGATCTAAAAGTTTTAAATTTTCATCAATTGAATAGGAGTAGCCTTTTGACTAATTATGTAATTGAAATACACTGCTAGACAATTGCTAAGGACGGATCACAAATTGCAATGAAGCTTAACATTAAGCGAAACATGAGGCCTAGTAGGATAAAATATAGTTGCCACACTGTTCAGACATTAGAATAAAGAATATTTGTTGTTCTGGAAAGTACAAAAGCTGTGAAACATCTGAAAGAAAAAAAAATGTTCCTTTAATTCTGCATACGGAAAAATGGAACAATGCATCTAAAAGTCAGCAGGCAACTTGAAGAAAGGTATCAGTGCAGGATATGTCCACCGTGGAGTGTGATGCAACATTCCACACGTCGTATCATACTTTGCACAACATTATCCAGCAGCTGTTGAGGCAATTTATCTCATTCCTCTGGGAGTGCACGGATGAGGGTGTTCTTGTTTGTCGGAGGATAGTTTCGACCAGCAACTTGCCTCCCCAAAGCATCCCACACATTTTCAATAGAATTTAGATCTGGAGAACGTGATGGCCATACGAGGCTTTGAATACCCTCGCTATCTAGACAATACTGAACAGCGAGTGTTCGATGACATGTTGCATTGTTGTCCATAAAAACTAATTTATCACCGACAGCACCACGGAAAAGACGAACATGAGGAAGTAGAACTTCATTCATGTATTATTGGCTCGTCATAGTCCCATTCGCAACCACATGTAGGGGCGTGCGGCCATTGATCATGATGCCGGCCCACACCATGACACTGCATGTCGGATATCGGTGCCTTTCCTGGATATTTTCTGGATGATAAGCAGTACCACTCTCGCGCCAGATCAGTTGGCGTCTACAATCCGATGACAGACTGAACCTACTCTCATCTGAGAATAGTACGCATGCCCAGTCCTGTTCAGTCCAATTGCGATGCTCACGACACCATTGCAAACGGGCAGTACAGTGCTGTCTGGTCAATGGGACTACACACAACAGGTCTGCGGGCGTATAGTCCTCCTCCCCTCAAACGTCTGGCAACAGTTTTTCGGGAGATCTGCTTTCCTGAGGCAGCAAGAAACTGATTTGCCACCTGCTGAACTGTGGTGCGCCTGTTCCTTTCTGCTGATAGGACGATATATCTGTCTTCTGCAGGCATCGTACTTCTAACACGACCTACCCCGTGCCGCACTACTACACATTCCAGTAGTTTTAAATGACTTCCACAGCCGTGAAACAACGCTGTGAGCGATGTCGAACTCTCTGGCAACATCTGTTATTTTTCTCCCTTCTTCGTACTTTCCAATAATTCGGCCACGCATAAAGTCATCTAAGTGATGTCGGGAAGACATGCCAAAAATTTCAAGTTCGTCTATTAAATCTTTCCTGTAAAACTTTGACTTGAAACAACAACTGTCCACACGCGTCAAAACCTTTAAAGCTCTTATGAACGCTATCACGTGATGAACAGACGTGGAAAAAATATTTGCATACGCATACTTCTTCTTACTATATCCTGCACTTATTCTAATTTTCCACATTTTGCTTTCTTTCATTTTGTGATTGCTACGGATGATAGTGTTATCCGTTTTTAGCAATTGTCCAGAAGTGTATATATAAAATCCATTTAAAATATCTTTCTGAAGAGTAATTTTTAAATTCAACAAGTGTGATTTGAATACAAAATATGAAAATAATAAAATTAATCAGTATGCTTAATAATTAAAATTAACTCAGAACTAAAACAAAAAATTACGACTAACTTGGAATTTAAGTTATAAAAATTTAAATAAATGAAACTATTGTGAATGAAGTAACGTGAATTTTAGTACCAATAAATAAAGTAAAAAATAACATATGTAAAACTTTTATTAATTATTTCATAAGTTATAATCACTATATATAAAAAAGCATTTATTTTAGAAATTAACAATATATTTTTAAAAACTGACTACAAATTTTAGAATTTTTATACAGCACTTTTAACATATTCTGACGAGATAAAATTACTTTATAGTTTTCATTCACATAATATTTTATATTTGAAAATGTGTTTATGCTTGTTAAATGTGTCAATGAGTTATTTTTTATAAAGTTTTTTTTTAATATTTTCACATAAATTACTCATTTGGGAAATAAGATTTGTACATGATATTTATTAAGAAAAAAAGTTAGTGCGAGAAACATTGAGGCTTCGGGGATCAGGGTGTAGAATGGTTTTCTGCTTCTAAAAGTCTTACAATTATATAGTAGTTAATAACAATTTTACTTATTCTTGTGGTTTGGATATTTAAGAAATTAATAGTTTCATTCATCATAACTTTATGAATTTTTGAGAAATTGTTAAATCTATTTTCTAATTAGTAATCTGGAATCCAGATGTTTTAAAAGCAATATCATTATCTCTGCCGCTTCATGTTTCATATTTTATACAGTTATTGCCTAAATACATTTATTTTTGGTTATTTCTAGCCTTAGAACTTTTCATTGTATTATTATGCGCAGCTTGCCTTACATTTCTACCGGGAGTTCTTTATGTCATCGAAATAGATGAGGAGTTTCAAAAAGGTAAATTATTTATAAATTTTAACACTTTCAACCTAGTTTATTTTAAGAAAGTAATATTTATTTTTATCATAATGTTATAAACAAATTTTACTTAATGTATTTAATAGTATAATAATTATTATAACAGTTTTTTATATTCAATTAGTGATTTCATTAATCAAAACATTAACTTTTATATAAAAAAAGAAGTAAAAAACGAGCATGTTTTGCTTTTACCAATACGGTTACAGATAAAGGACTCAAAACATTGATGTTGTTGTTGTTGCATGCCCCCAAGGTCAGCAATGCTACACCAAGTCCATGAGCGCGTACACCTTTAAAAAGTCCAGTACCATAAGTGGATTCTCCAACAGATCTCTTCCGGAGAGACCAAGGTATTGAAGAATATGTTCAGGAGAGGCCTGTTCATTTAAGCACTTGGAGCAAATTTCGAATTTCTTCGTACTCTTCGTACAGATCTCTCCCGGAGAGACCAAGGCATTGAAGAATATGTTCAGGAGAGGCCTGTTCATTTAAGCACTTGGAGCAAATTTCGAATTTCTTCGTACCCTCGACGAATTTCAAGTTACTAAGATGGCACTTCTGAAATTGGCAATAGCCTTTTGTTCTTGTCTATTAAGACCAGTAGCCAAGGTAGCACCTGGACGCGCGCAGCGGTACCAATGATGCTCAGGAGGGACAATCTAAGTGGTCTTATTCTCGTGTTTAATCTTTGAATGAATCTCCTAAAATGTGAGAGGTGCTGACGGCGCATCGTCCTCAGACACACCAGCTTTGGCCAAATTGTCCGCAATCTTATTCCCCTCGAGATCCAAGTGGGAAGGAATCCATTGTAGGTGAATATGATGCGATACGGATATCCGTTTTAACATTTGAAGTATTGAAACCCCATTCCTGTCTCTCACTTGTTGCCATCTGGCCAAATGCTGTATTGCACTTTTATTATCAGACAAAACCCAAATCTCAGCTCCATGTGGAAGTGAATTCAGGGAGTCTAGGGCTACCTCTATGACAATAAGCTCACTACGGAACACCGAGCAATAATCGGGATTTCTCATTTTCAGCCTTAAGACCCTATATTGCTGTTTGATGTAAATCCCAATGCCAGTAGATTGAAATAATCTTTACTGCCATCCGTATAAACCTGTATGGCATCGCTCGGTATTTCTCCAATTCTCTCAAGGGCCACCTGCCTCAGATAGTCGGGAATATCAGATCGTTTATTTATATGAACCGGCAAATCCGGATGGGAAATGACACCTTCTAGATCATCCGATGGGTCAAGACATTGTTTCGGTTGATGTGGTTCCACGGCATCTTTAGCTGTGTTCAGATCGGCTATTTGGCTGAAGTGGTTATTTCTCTTGAGTCTCTGACTATTACGCCAATCCCTAAAATAGGTTGAGGTGCGATTATGAGAGCCCAAAGCACAAAGTTTATTGTAATATTTGGTTAGATATGCGCGTCTTCTAAGGCTAAGTGGCTGAAGACCTGCCTCAAAAAGTACAATATCTCTGGGACAGGAATTTCTTAAACCGGTGATGATCCGAGCTGCGCTGAGATGAACCTTTTCTAGTTTCTGGAGATTAGTATCGGAGGCACAACAATAAATTGGAATGGCATATTCCAGAACTGGCCTAATTAATGAGACATAGGTGTTTCGTTAAGTATCAGCGTCTGAGCCCCAGTTTCGACCAGAGATGTACCTCAAGATGTTAATCCGTTTTCTTGCCCTTAGCACGAGGTGATTAATATGTTTGTTGCCCAAAATTTCCGGGTCTAACACAAATCCCAAGTATTTAGGGTGTTTACCCATTGTCAGCGCATGATCATTCATAAAGATGTTGGGTTGAAAATTATACAGCTTTCTATTGGTGGTAAAAACGCCTATCGTTGATTTAGTTGGGTTAAAACATAGTTTATGGTTCTCAGCAAAATCCCAAATGTCTTCAAGGACTTGATTAGTGTCTCTTTCCAATCTCCTCAAATTAGTTTAATAAAATGCAATTTACATAAGAATGGGTTATTTTAATTATATTTTTATATAAATTTAAAGACTGCTCAGAGATATATATTATATATAAAAATTGAATAGCAGTTTTGATTATATATTTTTCTCTTTACAGTAATTTATACAAAGCAGTTTTTGCTTCCATAAATGTAGGGGAAAAAAAAACAAATGTACAGTAAACATTCGTTTTTATGAGCTCATATAGCTGGTAAAATATTCCTTAAAATTCAAATTTGTAATTTTACAAATTTAAATATTAAGTTTAACAAATTCAAATTTGTAACTTTTTTCTAAATTTAGAAAAATAATTGTGTTGAATTTTAAACCTAATTTTTTTCATCTAACTGTTTCTTTTTATGAATAAAGTTCTCTGAGAAAAATATATTTGATGTATACACAATATAAAAATCACATAATAAATAAATACAATTCATATTCTTATTTCCATTTATGATTCTTATTTTGATTTTATTGATGAAAACTTATGCAAAGAAACCACTTATATTTTTTCCGCTTTTCAAAATTACATTTTCAAAAATATTTTTTTCGATTTTTTATATATATACAGGAAAGAATTTAATTTTTCTCAAAAAAAAAAATAATAATTAATTCTTGTTAGTTATTCATCTGCTTATCTTTCAGATGGTCTCAGAATACATATTTTCTTTTTATTTGATATCTTTAAGTTCTTTTTCTTTCTCTTAGCCTGCATATCAAAATTACTTGGATATCATATTTTCTGCAACATCATTCTAAACATAGATTTGCAAGTGCTTTGCGCCTAGAATGTCAATTTCATAAGGTGATTCCGAATCACAATTACATATTGAAAAAATACCTTACGATATTTGCTCTTGGAACTCCTGATTATACTCGATTCCATGAACAGTAAAAAGGGATTTAGATAAGAAGGGAGAAATTGCGTATGAATGGTAATTGCTTAAAAATCAGGTATATAACTACATCAGCAGGGAATTTAGTTTATCCACAGCTAGAAGAATTTACAATTCTCCAGTAAAAACGTTAATCCAAATTTCTCTCAACCGAAAGAAAGTCAAAAAAAGATGAATAAAAAAAATTAAGTGATAAAAATAACAAATGCAAATAGAAAAATGCCTCAATATGAATTCATTCAATTGAGATTTTCCCCAAAATTTTAATTCATTAATTGAAATTAAAATCATCATTGCCTCAATGGAAGCATGTTAGTGACCAGACACTAGTTTGTAAAATCATAATTGTTCGTATATTAGAATTTTGTAAAAATGAGTGTTTATGTTGTGTTTACAACGTATAGATATAACATTCCAAAATAACTCTATAAAAATAATAAGATTATAAAATAAATCTCATTAAATCTTGCTTTACTTACATCGTAAATATAATAAATTTTAGATTATTTTCAATTTAAACTAATAATAAATCATTTGTCTCTCATTATCAGTAATTAAACTGTAAAAGAATTCTAAATAATCACGCAATTGAGTAAATAAATAATATATTTTTTGAAATTTTATGTCTAAAAATTTATTTATGTTAAGAAAAATATGCATCCAAAAATTAACTCTGCATTTTTTTAAACATTTTTACAAGTTATTTATTGAATTTAATTTTATTTGTTATTTACTGCTTTTTTATTCTTACTATTATTCATTTAATTACTTATAAACAATCCACAATGCGTTTGTGTTCTACAATATAAATTACTGTCTTCTAATACTTTAATTTAAAATATGTAAATGTTGAAAATATAAACAACTGGTAAGGTTCGGCTGAATCAGTAATTGGTATAGGCAAATGAAATAAGCACTCTTCAAAAGAAGAAACAGTAATTTTTATTGAATAAAAATTTATTTTACGTAACACATATGAAATATTTAATAATTTTACATAAGTAACTAATTATTTTACCTTAAAACTATTTAAATTAAAACCACTTATTTATTGTAGATAGTGTTCCTAAGCAATGGATGTGGTCATTAGATGATCTGCGGTTAGCTGCATTAGAAGCTGCATGCTCGTTGCCTCTAAGCAACTGCGAGTATAGGCCTTACCACCGCCGCATTTTGTCATATATCATTGCAAATGCATTATCTTGCATAATGTGCACTGCTCTTTTCTATCCCGCCTATGTCTCAGGTTTGTTTAGAAAAATTTGTATTTAATTTGTGGGCTTTTATATGCTTTACAAGTTTTGCAATTCTTATGATTTAATTCAAATTATTTGCTTAATTAATAAAAAAACTAAAATAATTGAGTGAGTGGATCCTCTGGTGGTGCCATCTATCGGAGGTGTCTTAGAGCAAAGACGTACTTTCACATTCGTGGTGCTCTGGTTGAATAACAACAACAAAAACTCAACAAAGAGAAGATGCGATTGAAATTCAGAGTAAAATTATATTAAAAAGAATTAGATTAATGTTGTCAAATATTTTGAATAAAAACTTAAAAATTTGATTGAGTTTCTGTTAAATTTACAGTATATTCTTACATTCTGCTAGAACTGGTATAAGTACTTAGTTATTAAAACATTAAGGAATAGTTACAACTCAAAAGCATTTGTTTGAAGTACTTGGAATGATATATTTATCACAAAATAAAAATAATATAAAATTTTTCTTTATTTTGTTTTAATCTTTTCACTTTGTTGAAATGTTAAAAGTATAATAAGAGTATTTTATTCATAATTATTCTTATCAGATATTTAGATTTGTAAATTTTAAATTTAAAAATTTTATTTTAATATCATCATAATAATAATAGATGAACAGTCTATGTTCAAGTTAGAGCTAGAACAACATACATCATTATTTTTTATCAATCTGACAGTTATGGCATCTTAATTTTTTTTAACAAAATAATGAAAATTGGCTTAAAGAAACTACTTACTGACTTATAAAATTATTTAATAAGTAAATAAAATTATTTGGGTCATTTAAAAGCGAAAATTGTTTCATTTCCTCATATAATTGTTTATTGTTATGTACATATAAACGTTTAATATTTATAATTATTTACTATATATTAATGTAACTGTTAATTATATTAATATTTATTTAAAATAAATATTCCATTTATTTTAAATAACGTTTTAAAGAAAATTCAGTACACATTTTAATGGGTGTATACAAATATAATACAATGATATGTGATTTACAGGCGATGCATTTATATTGATGATGAAAAAGAGAAATTAGTAACTTAAAAAATGTATATTACTTTAGCATTGTAATTTTTCATGAATGAAACAAATTAAATGCGACATTTAGAAATGAAATACCGTACTTTTATATAAACATATTTTTAGCAGGAAATATAATGACACAGCATAAAAATGCAATATGAAAATTTAATATTTCTTTTAGTGATATCAAGAATGAGAAAAGAAGGCTGTAATACTGTTGAAGTAATGTACAAATCAAAGGAAAAATGAAAGGAAAGAAAAATAATCTTTTAAAATACATAATAGACGTTAAAGTCAAATTAGTTTCATAATTCAAAGAACTGTCTATTCAAAACCTTTTTTTCAAGTCAAACCATATTACTACTGCTTTGAAAATGTACTCGTATGGCGAATATGTATTACATAGGTTATGCTGGCTCACAAAACTCATTCTCAAATATCGAAAAATAAAGATGATATATCAACTTTATAAGAGCATGTTGTAAATAATAAGAAATAAATAAAACGCTTAATACAAATATTTATAAATATTCCTAAGAGATTTACAATAGATATCAGTTTATTTGGAACCTATGTTTGCAATATTTCTTTTTCTAACTTTATACGTATAGTCAAAAATATTCATGAAATATTAGACAATATCTAATTGGTTTTCTCATTTCTTCCTTATAGCAGTTTATCAAGTTATTAAGATATACTAAAGTCATATGTAGAGACTAATATATTTAGTCATGAATCCATTTTTAGTGATTGTAACTCCTGATCGTGGTACCATTCAGATACAGAACCAGGCAATTTGTATTATAATAGTCACTCCTAATCCTAACATTCATAATCTGGAAATGCAGTGTATGACTTACAATTCACCGGTTAAAAGCATCATGTAAAAGAGATGCACATCTTTTCTTTGAAAAGTTGAAACGCCTACCCAACAATACTTTCTGAAAAAACTACGAAGTTAATGGACACAGAAATCTTAAAAATCAAAAGGGTTCATACAATATGTATATACTATAGCTACTGATCTTGACATCACCAGATATCACCAGTTCTTTTTTGGACCTACTCGTCTCCTGAATTTCGGTGAGATCTTGGGTCATTTGAAGTTAGATATAAATGTTTGTAAGAGTAATGTGAACGAACAGTATGCTTTCCTACTATTGAAAACAGATACCCTAGACATTCATGGTTACGTGTCCTTATAGATGCATCCATGTTTGATGATTGATGAAGACGGTGCGGGAGCTGGAGTATATTGTGATCTTTTTGCTTGTTATGCTCTCATCAGGATTCCCCGTACACGGTGAAATTCACGACTGTGAAATTAGGACTATTTCGATCGCATTAAAGCAACTGTCTGTCCGGCAGTCTTCTTTCCATTGAGCGGTTATCTTGTCTGACTCTATACCAGCTTTATTATCTATCGCAAATAGACAATATACAAATAACCTCCTCATTTTGGAGTGCAGAGATCTTGCAAGTAGTCTCTTTCGAGTAGACTCCTGATCATTATGAGATTCCTGGAAATGAGGCTGTTGACTTTGTAGCGAAGAAAGGTCCTTCAGAGATCTTTGAATAGCTTTTCTTTCCATTCAGTAAAATTACTGATTAAGAGCAGACAGGCTGTCGGAATAAAGCAGAAGACACTGAGTGATTCTGCCAGTACGACTTGGGCTTTCCGGAGTAAGGAATTAGAAGTCATTTCTGATTTTCTTAGAAGTGCAAGTAGAGGATTTTTTAGCTTTTATACAGGCTATGGCTGTTTGCCGGTGTATTTATATCGGTTTAAACTTTGGAGTTCTTCCTTGTGTTCATTGTGTAAACAAAATCAAATATTTAACATTAATCCTCTTGACTCGTTCCCTGCACTATTACTTTTAATACGTACTATTCAGATATATTGAAAGATAAGAGAACTAATGGCGTCATAGACAATTTTTTGGGATTTTGTAATAAATAAATAAATAAAAAATTTTTACTTTGAATTAATTATAATTGTGTATGTGCTGCAATCATGTTTTTTGCCAGTTTGTTTTTATTCAATCTTGTAGTTCGTATTGTATTCATGTTACAAGCCATTAATTAATATTGCATGTGTTTATATGGAAAATACTTTAATATTATATAGCTGCTATATTGCTTCGATGCATAATTCATAATTATTAAATGTAAATTTTATCACTGCATCTATGTAAAAAACAAATTTCAAGTGTCTTTGTTTCATATATGTCAATCAATCATTAAATAGAATACCATGACAAGATAATAAACTGGTAGCATTATTTATTGTAATGTAACTAACCTTAATGTTTTTAGATGTAAATTGTTATAAAAATATAAGAATCTTTAAAAAGCCTCAAAAACAATACAGATTTTTTATTACTGTGTATGTCCTTTTCACATAAACTTTGCTTTAATTATAATCAGTAATTTTTCAAGCTAGAATAATTAATCGCTCATTATATTAAGTAAATAAGATTAAACTTTTTTACTACATTGGTTAATAATAGAGTTTTATATCAGTGTCCAGTATAATAATTAATTCAGACACTACTTCTTCTTTAGCCATTTTTCTTATAATTTTATTCATAATTCTTGAAGAATTTCTTGATTATAAAAACATTTCAGGAAATGTCTTAGGGTAAAGCTAAGATATTAAAAATATCAAAACATAATTTTAAAATTTTTGATATAAATACTTACTATTACAGGAATTATGTTTTCGTTGTATCTATTAATCAGTTATATATTCATTATCCCAATATTAATACACAAGTTATAATGATAACTACATGTTGCTCCCAAATAATTTTAAATTATATCATTAATGTTTTCATTGACATGAGTTAGAAAAATATCTAAATCAAATTTGGTCTGAAAAGTATTCTTTAATTTTTTCAAAAGCATTAATAGCTTAGAAAAACTATTTAATTAACAGTATGTGTTCAATCATTTAAAGAATTTTGATATTGTTAAGAAAAACAGGAATCTCTATTTTTAAATATTTTAAAGATCATCATAATGTTTAAATTACATAAAATTTTATTTCCTTAGAAGAACTCTATCATGCATATATTACTTTTTATTGACTTCAGGTTTAAAGATATTTCAAAAAATTCAAACTAGTATCACCATTTAATCAATATCTGGATTAAATGCTGCTATTTCTCCTCTTCCAGAATCCTTCGCCTTGTCTGAAACGAATCGATTATCCTCCTGAGAGTGATATATAAAGCTTAAAACTGTAATGGGGCGAGTGCCAAAGTTTCGACAGATTATGGCAAGCAGCCATGAAAATAAAAAATTAAATTATTTTTAAAGATATCAAAGAATAAAGTATTTACCATAGATATTTATAGCTATACGAAGCCAAAATGTCAATGGTACTTAGCTACCGCGTTTACAAATAAGGACATTAAAATACTGCCAAGAAAAAAAAAACTATAGCACATGAAATTTAAATACATCTTCCAGTATAAAATTCCGGTTGTATTAAATTTATTAAAAAATAAAGATTCACAAGAATAATATAAGCATGTTATATAATCATTTAGCAATAAACATATTCCAAAATATTTAAAACTCTCATAAGTTTAAATTAAATATCAAAATATTAAATTTATCAAATTTCTTATTCAACCCGTGGCAATTTATCAAATTGTATTTTATATATATATGGACAATTTCAAATAAAATTTAAACTAAACAAATTCTTTAAGAGAAGATGATATTTCAGTTTCATAATTTTAAATTTTCATTTTCAGGTTACATTTTGCCCCTTCCTACGATTACACTATATCCTTTAATTCGAATTGGTGACTGGGAAATCATACGTTGAAGAAAAATAAGCAACTGCATGAGAAAGATACTAGAGTTATATCAAGTCCGAACAAGCTAGATGTATTTTGATTAATAAATATTTCTCCTAATTTTGAATGTTTATAAATATTTTTAAATGTTTGTAATTAATATCAAAATAATTATAGTATAAACGTTATTCAATGAATGAATATTGAAATTATATAATTTTTTGATAATTACTTATTTGTGATTGCTTGAAATATTATTTATAATACGTTCAATTTAATAGAAAGGAATACTTTATACATAAAATAATTTTTGAAATAATCATCAAAATATTACATGATAATTAGTTTTATTTACTAATAAGAATGATAGGTATTAAAAATTATCTTCTTGATGATTCTTAACGTGTATCATTCTTATATAAATTAAAATTGATCAAAATAAAAAGTTTTCCCTTCAGCAATACATGAACTTATTAAAAGAAAATTAAGAAATAACTAAATTCACATGCAAATAATATTTTTTTATAAATGATTATTGAATATTCCCATTTTTTAGATTAATAAGTTTTTCGAAAAGTAGATTTGAAGATAGAAATTTAGCAAAATGAGAACAAAATATACTTTGCAATAACATCAAGTTTAATTAAAACAATTTACAAGAACGAAGAATTCTTAAAGAAAATAATATTTCTATAAGAATGTCAAATGAATTTACTTAATAAACTATGAAGATGATAAACAGCTTCACTATTAATGATTTTGCTACATATATTTAAATAATATTTACATTAAGCATGTATGAAAAGATATATTATTAAAATTATAAATTGATTATTTCATGAGCAGATCAATAAAAAGTTTTTCGCACGAACTTGTTCTTTACAATTAAGACATAATCGCATGGTATAAAAATCACAAAGAATTTTTTTACTGCATGATTCATATTTACATTAAGTTTTATAAAATGTTATTAAATAGGGGTAATATCTAAATAGAAATAATTTTAATATAAAATTTGCTAAAAGTATTTCTTACGCTATTCAAAGTGTATCATTAATATTGATTTTACAGTTTAGTAACTATATAGAATGAAGCGGTATGCTGCTTCTTGTAAACGAATAAGATTAAAAAACTTAAATATGTTTTCTTATAAAAAATAATACTGGGAAATAACTTTTACAACAAATAAACTCATAGACCCTCAAATTCAGAACCCTGTCGTGCCTTCAGAGAACCCGATATCATCAAATACATAAAATCCAAAGAATTAAATAAGGTGATCATGTTATTAGAATGAACAAAGAACGTTTAACACAGAAAAAGTTCTTTGACAAGCTCTGTGGAACAAGAGCAAGTTGCTACCCTAATCTTAAATGGGCTGATTCCCTGGAAAGGACCTTACCATTTAAGAGTGATCAATTGGAAGATCAGGACCAAAAGTAGATAGGCCTGAAGGAAAATTCTGGAGAAGGCCAGAGCCTACCCAGGGCTGTTATGTCACTCAGGAAAATAAGAAAATCTAATAACCTGAAAATGATGATTCAATCAGAGAATGTAAATTAGGTAAAAAGTACTGTAACATAGTGCTTGTGTGTATGGTATGTAGTTTCTTGTACATGATGACTAATTAGACCAACACATATAGCTTAAAGTCACGATTTCAAACTAGCATAAGTTGATGCCTGGGTTGGTTCAAACAAAGAATATTTGAAATGAAATTTCAGATGATAGCCATTTTACCGAAATCACAATAAAAATTTTGAAGTTAATCATATTTGTATACCAACACTTCATTGATTTATTACTGTTTTAATATTTCTTAATTTCACTAATAGTTTTTAGTATTTATTTCCAATTAATTAAAGATTCATTCATTTTATTAATTGTTTAATGTAATATAAGTGATCAATTAGTGCATATTAATAATATAAGAATTTAATAAAATCATTTTTGATTAATCAAATTGAAGTATTTGGTCACAAAAGAAATACTAATTTGTTAAATTTTTCTTGAATTTATAATAACTATATTAATTCATTGATATTAATTGAATTGTTTTTCTGTGATATTTAAAGGCTTTTATTTTAAAATCATTATAATAATTTTTATGATAAGAGTTTTAGTTTCATGTTTTCATGCATTAAACTTTCCTGGAAATTAGATATCCATTTTTAAGTAAATGTTTTTTTAATTTGTCATGATAAATGATTTTTTCATTTTTAAAAACATTTAAAAAATGCATTTAAATATTTAGCATTTTTTTAATTGTTGAACTTTTATATTTTTTGTCTTAATTAAAAATGGGTAATTTTTAAGTTTTTAATATATATTTACATTACCTTCACATTATCAATCAAAATATTAAGAAATATTTTACTATATGATTTTTATTATATGATAGTTTCATAAGCATTTCATTAGTGCTCAAATTTTTAAATATTTCATGCCTTCAACAACAAGAGCAATAGAAAAAGTTTAGTTTTAGTTATATAAATTATACTTTTAATATTTTAAAATTATTATGATTTTCATTGTTGAATTATTCTAAAGTGTTAATGATAACGGATTTAACAATACTTGTACAATTCTGTTAGAACTCTTAAAATATACTCAGTTTTGATGATCACGATTACTTTAATTCTAATTTAGAAGTTGGATGTTTTTCAATAAAAAAAAACTGTATTTCACACACATAATGAATGTAATAGAATTAAGCAAAGACATAATTTTATCAACATTTTGCTATCCAGATTCAAATATAGATGATTTTATAATGCAAATAAGGATTGCAATAATGAAATTTAAGAAAAATATTAAAATTTGAGAAACCATAAGGAGCTATGTGTACCAAACGAATAATTATCTCGCATTTTATCCTTCACACAATTTTTGTTGCATATCTCTTAAGCAAGAATATTTTCGCAACCTGTACCAAATAATTTCACAAGACATCCTCTGCTAAATTAAACTAATACATATATATATATATATATATATATATATATATATATATATATATATATATATATATATATATATATATATATATATATATATATATATATATATATATATATATATATATATAATTTGATCAAAAAATCAATTAATTATTTTACATTATTTAAGAACCACATTGGTTTGAAAAATTATAAAAAGGCATTTATATTTTCTTCTTTATGTAAAATTAAAGTTTAATTGTTTTAGCTGAAGTAATTATATTTGTGTGCAACAAAAATATTTTTTTGAAAAAATATAAATAATTGAAATTCTTGGGCAAAGAATAGCATTTCCTGTTAAAATAATCACTTTTTAAATGATAATATTTTATTATAAATATTTAATATTCGATTTATTATAAAAAAATCAAACAGTCACAAAATTTATAAAATTTTGAAATTTCTTGAGACTGATTTTTTCTATTACATTCGTAAATTTAAAGCAAATTTTTTTAATAACTCAAACTACTATAAAGATATGTACAGAAATCCTTTAATTGATTTTTTTTTATTTTATAGAAAAATATTGTACATGCGTTGAATTCAAGCAAAAGTTTAGCAAAGACGAATGAAAAAGCATATTGGTCAATCATTTTCCCAAAAGTTAGGCGAAACATTTATGCTCTGGAAATCGGGAAATTATATCAGGACACAAAAGAGTTAATTATAAGTTTGTAAAATTTATATACCAGGTGTATGCATATCAAATGAGACGATTGCTACAAATGTCGTAACGCATAAATGCAAACATTTTGAAATCGTGACACGTGATTTTTTTTATAGTTTGACCTTTGATACGCACGTTTAGTTTACATTTAGATGAGTCTCAGCGTGCATTGTGTTTTTTTACTGTGTTGAAAATGTCAAATTTTATGCCTTCCGACCACGATTTGCGGACAGCATTGATTTTTTGTTACAATCTAAAGATAAATGCTGTCGAATTGCATCTAATGCGTGTAGAAGCAAATGGTGGCAATGCTCTGAGGCGTGCGCAGTACTACAGGTGATTTGAAAAGTTTCAAAATGGTGATTTCGATGTGAGAAACGAGGAGCGTGGCAGACCAGCAAAAAATTTGAAGATGCTGAATTGGAAGCATTACTCGATGAAGATGATGGCCAAATGCAATAATATCTTACAGAATAGTTGAATGTTCACCAGAGCACTGTTTCCCGTCGTCTCAAAGCAATGAGCAAGATAATAAAGGTCGGTATATGGGTACCACACGAGATAACGGACCTTCAGCAGGAAAACCGAAAAATCATGTTCTTGGCCGTTACAAACGCAAGTCATATCTCAATCGTATTGTGACTGGCGATTAAAAATGGATTTATTTTGAAAATCCCAAGCGTAATAGATCATATGCTGACCACAGAGAGCCATCCAAATCGACCGCAAGGAAGAATCAGTTCTGCCGCAAGACAATGCTGTATATTTTCTGGAATCAGGAGTGGCCAATCTATTATGAGCTTCTTAAACCCAACGAAATCGTTAATACTGATCGCTACTAGCAACAATTACTTGATTTGAACGATGCTATACTCGAAAAACACGAGCAGTACAAGTAATGGCAACACAAAGTGATTTTCCTTGATGACAAAGCACCTAGCTACCATGCTAAACCGACCAAGGACATCGTTAAGGCGCTCGGATGGGAGCCCTTAGCGCATGCGACTTATTTACCAGACTTGTCTCCTTCCGATTACCAGCTGTTTGCATCATTGGGACACGCATTAGCAGACCAACACTTCACTTCTTACGAAAACGTCAAATCTTGGCTTGATGACTGGCTGGCCTCAAAAGACTGATCATCTGGTATTCACAAATTGCCCAAAATGTAAGGAAAATGTGTAGCTAGCGATGGTTATTATTTCAAATAAAGAAATATTAACAGTTTTCGCAAATTTATTGTGTTTTTTTTAAATCGTCTCATTTCAATTGCATACACCTGGTATATAGTTTGTAAACAATAAAAAAGTTTAAAGAAAAGTTTTACTTAAATAAGCTGATATAAAACATAATTTTAGTGTTTAAAATTATTACAAAATTTAGGTGTCATATTCAATTTATCTGGAACAGCATTTACGCATAACATTGAAACATAATAGAAAAACAGCTTAAAACGAATACAATACCGCAGTTGAATTGACAATAAGAACAATGCTCTTGATAAAAAATATTCGTTAGGCATTCGCCATACTCTGATTCCTGTTTCTGAAATGGAGATAGTGACTTCTTTTATAAAATGGTATTCTGGAGGTCCACAGCTGAATTGAAATTTTGTCGCTGTTTTTGTGCTAATTTTCTTCCGTGCACATAGCCCAAAATTGGGCTTTAGCAGTTAGTTGAAGCAGCCGGGTGAAAGACTTCATCAGTTTTAGAAGAGATCAAGCAAAAGAACCCCTAATATTTGGCCTGTTTCGCCCGGAATGATCAGTTCACTTAGAGAACATTGCGAGTACGTCATATTTAATGTGCCCCAACCGCTTTTAGTGAACATCACGAATCTTTGGTTAAGCCGGTATTCGAACTCACTACCTTCATGTAATAGAACGACATCTTAACCAACCAGGCCACAGAGGCTATAGTTGATGCATTGCTGACATCAAAGGAATTCAGTTGATTTGTTGGTTAAGGTGGTATTTAGCTTGCGTGCAGCACAACACATCCAATGATTTTGAGGGCGTGCAGTTCTTTCTATAAAGAGTGTTAGGTTAATCTATCTTAGCATAATCTATCTTACAGTGACTCGTTGTCCTCCTTTTACTCCCTGGCCGATCCAAATAACCAAAACATCTTGGTTAATAATGTAAAAGACTCTTATCGGGAGGTGATTTGCCGAAGGGAGGTATACCTGCATTATGTACGTGCTCATGCAGGCACTTTCGGTAACGAAAGAGCCGATGAACTGGCCAAGGAGGCTGCGGATCTACCAGAGCCAACGGTGGACCTGTCACGTCCAAGGTCACACCTCCTCAAGGTGTTGCATAAAGAAGCACTGCGTGTATGGCAGCAGAGTTGGGAAAATGAAGTAGTACGCCGCCAAACCTACAGACTCATTCAAACAGTGACTGAAAAGAGAGTTTTCGGTAATGCCATCATAGCCCAGATAGCGACTGGACACGGACGTGTACCGGAGTATCTTCATAAACGAGGGTACCCGATTAGTGAGTTATGTCGCTCGTGCAATGTGGTGGGGGATTGCCTCCAATTCATGCTGTCTTGTACCAGGACCTCGGAAGAAAGGAGCAAGCTGGTGTACGATAGCGAAGCAACTGGTCGTTCCTTAAAAGGATCATGTCCATTGTGTCGGATGACATTCCAATGATGGAATACCAGCGAGCCACCGACGATGGTCCGGTCGAGAACTGGGAAATAGAGGAATAGAATAGGAATTGACGGAAGAAAACTGTTCTAAATTGAGAGAGTTCAAGATATTATATGTGAGAGAGTTCAAAACAAATCTTATAAGAGAGTTCATTTTGCCATGAAAAGTGAGTGGGTGCCGACGAGTTTACTCGTCTCATCAAGGTATGGTTCGCTGGCTCGTCTACCGAGGTAGGTGGCGGCTGCTGGGTGGTAGACTGGAGTCGAAACTTTCGGGTGTCTTGGTACTCGAAATTAGTTATAGAAGCCTCGGCTTCTGGCACTAAGCCTCAACCACTCGATCCCCTTCTGTCCCTTCTGTCATCACTTGTACGCAGACAAAGAGCATGGCTAATTTTACACTCTCAATTGTGACAGAGTCTCTTGTACCGTTATTTCCAGATTAGCAACAGGCCACATAAAGGGTCTCTCGTATCTCAAAGGCAAGAAAATCGTTCAAGTCTGCTTTAAATGTAAAACTGAGCAGGCTTCTTCTCTACACATCCTGGACTGTTTGGTCCAGGATGTGTTGAGAAAGATCCAGATTGTCTCCAAAAAGGACATTTATTCATCCCCCTTCTGGTCCTTGATTTTCTCAAGGTCGATGATTTGATGGACATTGTCTGACTTCGTCAGACATTTTAGGATAAGCCACAACAACAACAAATATGCTTTCCATAAATTAAAGTTATTGTTGAAATACTAATTATTTATATGACTGGTCAAATAACGTTAAATTTTGTAATGCAAAATCTTTTTTGTTCTGGGTGCATGCATGTTTTGCACTCGACTGACCAATGTCTGAACCACATCATACACTAATTTTCACACTTTTATTCTCCCTTAATTTAATGAAACACAAAAACGACAAGAGCTTTCTTCTTTACGTTGTAGTATTATGATTTATTTCTTAAATTTTTTAATGAGCATTTATACCTTGCACGTTTTTATGGTCAAAAGATTTTGGGAAATTTTTTTAAACAATTCTTCTAAAAAATCTTTTTTGAAATGATTATTATTAAATTATATAGTTTGGTTAAATTTTATTTTTCAAAAAAATATTTTTATGAGACAATAAATTAAGAAGAATCCTGTTTCACATTTATTTGAAATATGAGTTTTAAAATGAGACAAATAATAAATAATCAGTTGAATCATATTTGCTTGCAATTAATGAGCATTGAATTTAAGAATTTTTCAGATGTGATCATGGAGAAATCTGCACAGAAAGACATTAACTCACACTGTGCTGTCTAAGCAATTATGATGACAGAATGCAAACTTTTAGAATATTCTTTTTTCCACTAACTACAAACTTCTACATATACCAATAACGAAGGTATTAATCTAGTTGCAATGATTCGTTAGAGCATGTCCAGACACGTATGATTAAACATATCAATCGTGACTGTAGTTTGATTAACAATTTTCTTAATCAAGTAACTGTTTCATATTTGTAATCCATCAGGTTAATCAGTTTTAATCAACTATCCCACTAGTATTACAGTCCCAATTTTACATTTATTATCTATTAATTTTAAATTTTTTATTATATTTTCAGAAAGGGTATTTTTTTTATAATTGGAAAGAGAGAAAGAAATAGAACTCCTTTTAATCTCTAGAAAAATATTCCGTTCGTGTGATCTACAGTTTCTTGAAAAATAAATAATTTATGGGGCATTTTAAATATACTTTGTAATTATATAACTGTATGGGAGATAAAGTATTTTTAACAATGTAAAAAGATGACACTGATTACATATTTTTGTATTTTCAATTACTTTAATTCAAATATAATTAAAATGAAATGAATTCTAATGTTACAATATATGCACATACATGCATGCACAGCATATGCATATTTTGAAACATCATCGTATAAAGATCTTAAATGTTTTAACTATCTAATTAACATTTGGTGTCATTTGACACAGTCCACTAACAAGTTAAGAAATTTTATTAACAGTCCAGTGAGTAATCACTAAATATTTAGAACTGTAGAAGCATGTTAAAATACATTAAAGATAAAAACTAAACGATTTCCTACTTGGGAATATCAGTTATATTTTCTATTTATTTTTAATCGCATATTTTTGTAGTTTTGTTTTAAGTTTTTTTATGAAAGTAAATATGTCTGAAAATTTATTGTAGAAAGTAATTTTTAAGACAATTGATAGCAAAAATTATCAGCTTTTTAAGAATATTTGTTGTTTCATAATAAGACACACAAGTTATTCCAAAAATTATGTTTTTAGTATAAGGAAAAAATTATTTAAAATATTACAAAGTCGGAAAGACAATTTTATTGAAGTAAAATTGATTTAAATTTTGATTTTAAATACTGAAGGAAAAAGTTTGATTTTAGTATTCATGTAAGAATTTTTAGCAAATATTTCGTGATAAAGCGTAATTACTGATAAAAATTAAAGTTAATTTAAACAAAGTCACATTATGAAATACGAGAAAGTATGTTCCCAATGTGAAATGTCTATTTAAATGTTTTTCATAGTATATTAAATTGTTCAGTAAATGCTTCGTTATAATTTAACACATTTTCAGGAAAAAAAACACTATTCTATAATAAAACAAAACTATATAACCATCATATATACATCTCTTTATTAAAAGAAACAATACAGATTCAGTTAAATATTTGATCAAATTTTGATAACAGACTGTACAGTGAATATTTTAAAAACTCAGACCTAAAAAACATAGGAAATCTTAAAATAATATCAGTACCAACGAAAACCAAATGTTACAATATTTTGAAAAAATATAAAAAACTGAACAAAAAATATATACGGAAAAATATCAAAAAATATTCACTTAAATACACAAAAATATACACGAAAAATGAATATACTGAAAATATAATACACTAATAAAAATGATAATTGAATACAAAACATTTTGGTCACTGGATAAAACTGTTGCCACAAAAAATAACTATAATTGATAAAATAAATTTAAACGTTCTTTATTCCATATAAAATATAAATAATTGAGTCATTAAAAACAGGAGTATTCAACGTATAAAAGTAGTTGTATTAGTAAGCTGTAATAGAATTTGTTTTTGATTGTGCCAGCCTTTCAATATTTTAATTTTTGTAACATTTTTGTTCTTGAATATGTGAATGATACAAGGTTAAAACTTTACAGCCTGTAAAAGTAGCACCTATAAACATAGTTCATAAGGCAAGGAACATCTTTTTCTTTTTTCAACAGGTGGTTGAGATTGATCAGCTTTCAACGTTTAATTTCTTTTCCTCTTTGATGCTGTGAAGGCTCAGTTTGAGTAATTTCGCTTTCTAAACATAAAATAAAATGCATTTTTAATATCAGTACTAAGAAAATGAAACGCAAATATACAATAAAAACAAAATGATGCATTGATTACAAATATTCTAAAAAACAAAACTTTATTATGTTTTCAAATTACATGTTAAATTTATATTTATTACAAAATCGCAAGAAAAATCAATGATTTCGGAGGTTTTAGTTTGCAGCACAAAGTATACAGAGCACAAAGTATTGCAGCACAAAGTATACAAAGTATAAGCAGAAAGATACTTATAAGTATCTTTCTGGCGGAAAATCCAAAAGAGAATATACTGCGCAGAACGAATGTTTAAAATTTTATCAAATCTGTTGCAACTGAGAATTCATGAAGAATTGGTGATGAAAATTTAGTATATTTGCTGTATGAAAAAGTAAAATATTATTGGATAATTAGTAACTGTAAATTAAGTAATCACCAGTTTGAAGTATGTAGAGTAAATTACTATATTCAACTTATTATAAAATCCTTAACATTAAAACAGTTTCACTTATTGACTGGTTTAATAAAATTTAATTACGTTTCTTTTAAATGCAAATGTTATTCTTTTATTCAGTAACCACAATTCTGATGATATATCCATTATCCATTATCTAATTTTTAAAATGAGGGACAGAATTAAAATTGAATCTCATTAAAGTTGTGATTATTGATAATGACACTATATTTCGGAAAACTAACACAATGCAATAAACTTTACTATCTCGGATTCCCGATTTGCGCATTCAGTATGTGTTCTCCAAATTTTTATGAATCACTTTAGAAATACATACGTCATAAGTTACAATTCGGGATATTATAAAAGTATCTATATTATATGAAAACAGCTTGGGATGTTTTGAAAATAAATACAATTTTCTATTTCACTCAAAGCAAAAGTTCCAGTTTGTGAATCTGTCACATACAAAAAAATATCAATTGCTACCGAATCTAATAAGCAACGGAAATTGTATATTAAATGAAACTTAATCTCAATATGCGTAAGTGTATTATTTAAGTGGGGGTTAACACTTATTTTTATTAAAAATATAAGAGAGTAAGGGATCATTATAATGACTCGAAAACTTAGTTTCTTTTTAATGTTTGAATTATCAACATCATGAATATTCAAGGACATAATTATTTAATTTCCTTGTGTTGATGATTGAGATTACCGTTTATTCCAAAAATTTTTCTGTAACTTTATTAATTCCATTAATTTATTATGTTACTTTTAATTTATATAATTTTGTTTCACTCTTTAGAGCGTCTGGATTATTTTTAAATTAAAAAAATATCGAAATTTTTATAGTTCCAATATACATATTTAAATCGTACTACTTACTTGAAATGTAATAATCGTTCTAATTGATAACATTTTGAATATTGTGAGAACAGTTATTTACAATTCTAAATAACTTGGCATTTTCATATCCATTTTGAAATATTAAAAAACAAAAAAAAGTGATTTAACTTCACTTTCCAAAAAATCCAAAAATTCCAAAAAATTTACTTCGTTCCTAAAGAATTTCTTAAGTTAGAAACGATAAGATTTGAAAAGTTTTATCAAACTAATAAAGCATAATAATCTAAAAGTTTTTGCATCATTAACTTTAAGGATGATTGTCATTTTAAGATGTACAATAGATACTTTTACTACGCACAAATTTTCACAAATATTTGGAAAGTTGTAACATAAAATACTTCATTCAGAATATGCATTTAATTTGGATTATTTGAAATAAATTTGTCATTTATAATCACGTACTTATTTCAATGTAATTTTCATGTATTTCAATGTAATTTCAAATAATGTAAATTTAATGAAAACGTGAATATAGTTTGAATGTTTATAAATGTCTTAAAAATTACATGTCGTTAACTTTTCTTTGCGTATTTTTCGGGAGAGAGATACACATAATCAAAATCTAATAGCAAGATGTGAAATGAAGTAATACTCACCAAGCCTGTTGGTCTTGTTTTCACCGATTCTATTTTCCTCTTTTTACCTTCTTGTAGTTCTTTTATTCGTTTTAATCTAAAATTTAAAATATAAACATTTTTCTTATACACTTCGAATAAAAATTGCCATAAATTCCAATTATTACATAAAAACTACTATGAAAGTACGTTATTTACAGCTCAAATGCAGTTTAATTATAAAATAAATTGATATTAAATATATTTTTTATAAGTTTTTAAAAAATTCACATTAATTGTAATAAAAAATGAACTCCACAATTGATATTTCCTAGTTAATAATCAAAAGAGCAGTTTATTCTATAAAAATTTTAAAATAATAAAATCAGTTTGATAATTTAAAAATATAATTGCTTATAAAGTTTTAGATTTATATGAAAGCAGTGATATATACTATTAATTGCATTCAATACAAATAAGAAAATAAAAGTTACTTATTTAATCGAATTTAAAATGAAAAAAATAAGGAAGCTACACTTTTTCTTTATTAACTCGTATTAAATAAGAAATAAGAGATTCTTAAATTTATAAATTAAAAAATTGATTGAAATTTTATTAGAAAATCATGCGGAACTAGGAAGAAACTCCTTATGAAACAGTAATAGTACTTTTTTACTTCTATTAAAAAGGTAATAACTCGTGATTATGAATTAACTATTAATTATGAAATTAACAGAACTGAAATTAACAAGTATATGAAAAATTTAGAACAAATATGCTTTAAGTCAAATTTACCTAAGAAAATAAATCCCGGCTTTTTCTTCTTTGATTAAACATACTGTCTTTATGATAAAAATTTTTAAAAATTCTCAGCTGGAGTTGGTTTCTTAATATTACATATGCTAAATCATTATAAAAATGATCACATTGGCAGAATATTAAGTTATTCCAGGTTTTTCGTGCAATCATAATTTTTTACAAGTGTGGCTTTTATACTTATAAGGACGTTTTTCCTAAAATCAAAGTTAATTTTTCGTTTTTTTAAAAATCATTTAGTTTTTCCAATAAATGAAAATCTTATATCTAAATACTTTAAAACTGCAACGTGTATCTGGCAGAATGTGCCCGAGTTTTAGACAGATGATCATTAGGAGCCATCTCTACAAAAATTAATTCGTTCATTTTAATTAGGGGTTTTAATTTCATTGAATTTTTTTACTAGTTTACCAAAAGCTCACCATAGCCTAATGCTGGAACATCACTTTTCGTAGTATAAGGTTCCGTGCTGAAGTTAAACCACTGTTGAACGAAGAAGGATTTTTCACTTCTGCCTTCTTCATGCACGCCTGTTGGGGTGACCATTTGTCAGTTTTTCAGGTTTGCTCCCGTGCAATATGTGAATATGTCCCACAATCTATGAAAATCAACTTATGCGGTAGATGCTAAAACACTTTACAATGACCTTCAGCCATTCGCATCGCAGTATCAAATTTAGTATATATAGTTATAAAAACTATTAGGCAATACACAATATAAACTGTAAGCATGTAACAGCTGTGGAATGACAGAATCTAATTCTGAAAATCGAAAAGAAAATAATCTTATTGAAAAGTTGACCAACAATAACTCAGGCATTAAATACAATAATTTTTATTAATAGACATAATTGACACCTATAAAAGGAAGGTTTCAACTTGTTATGTTATAGCCATTTAAATTCTTTCAACAACAAATAAGGAATTTTTTCATCCTTACATTTTCACAGTAAATGTCTTCAATTAATCCTTATCATTGCAAGCCCATATCCAAAAGCCTACTTTTCTCATGCTTGTCTTAACATTTTACTATAAATGGGCTTTCAATAGAAAGCCCATTTATAGTAAAATGTATAGTATTACGTTGATATGAAACTCGTGCACGATACTTCATCTCGATATTAAACACTGGAGGAATGATTTAGATGACTTTGTTATATCTATTTGGATTGATATCAAATCTTTTTATTTAAAATAGATGTTAAAAAGGAGTAAAAATACATATTGTAAAATTTCAAAGTTGAAGACCTATTCGAGGGACGACAGAGGAAATAACAGAAGTATTTCTTCAGAATGGATATTCATAGTTGTAAGTTAATTATATTTAAAGTAGAAACTTATTTAAAGTATTAACATATTAAGTGATATTTTACAAGCCAGTAGTTAGAAAAGAATTTAAGAAACTTCAATATATAAAACAGAATTTTAACATTTTCATTAGGATTATTATTAAGATAATGATTCTTACTTCTTCTGTTCAAGAACTTTAATAGCTTGTTCTTTCTTCCAGATATTTTTAAAATCGGTACAAAAAGAAAACCATACAGAAAAGAAATCTTTTGGCCACTCACTCTCGTTGTTTGATTTTGGTTGAAATTTGAAAAACTTCTGTGTACGTTTAAACCTGAAAAGAAATATTGACGAGAAATATTAAATTATTTAAAAAGATTCATTTTAGAATTTTAACGTTACAAAATTTTGTAGAACATGTCAAAACTGAAATTAAGTTTTAATTATGAAGCTAAAATTGGGTATTGTGCTGTTATATTTCATAAAAATATTCAGCATTTTGTGTATTTATTTGAAATTGGTTTCAGAATTTAATTTTTGACATTTTTACATTGCATTTAATCTACTAAGCATGTAAAAATAGTAAACTTATGTAGGATTGATTTATTTCGCATTCCTGCGTGCTCTCTCTCTTTCTCTCTGTGTCAAAACCCTCTCTCTCTCTTAAGGTAATTAATGTTACAAAACAATGGGAAAAATTTAAAGAAATAAGTTTTGCAGTGCAAAATTTATCCAAAGGATTTACGTTCAATGTACTTATATCTGGGATATTCCAGCTATAAATAATAAAAAATATTCATTTTATTTGTACATTTAGTTAACTAATTTAATAATATATAAATTTGAAAGTAATGTTTCCTAACATTTTAATATCCATTGTTATATTACATAAGTAATAACATTGTAAATTATATTTTTGACAGAAACTCTGGATTAAGTAAAATATATTAAAAAATTTGATTAAAATTTAGATTGTCAGAGACCAAATTAGCATTAATGTAATAAACAATTGTATCAGTCATATTAAAATTTAACATAAATAAGTTATTTACAATAAAATAAAAGCTGTTTCCAGAATGTCTCATTTAATATAAGCATAATTGAGGTTTACAATACATTGTTTTTTTCTGCAGATATATTCCAAACTCTTTGAAAACAGGTTTATAATAGTAATATTCAGTATTATAATTTAGTTTTATTTTGAAAACTTTCTTAACAATAACAAATTTATGGTCATTAAACTTATACCTAATAATAGGTTTCAGTTAAAGTAAACAAAGGCTCTTTAAGCATCTTTTAGGCTTAAATCGATGTGTTACTTATAATGATAATTCCTAGTTAAACTAGCTATCACAAAAATTAACATTTTGCAACAATTATCATTTTGATAGTTTATTTCTTTATAAACTTTATTATCAGAAATTTCAGCTGTGAGCAAATTTATTCATAATTTCAAATTTAACGTTTCTTAACCTTTAATGAAATGCTTCATGAATATTAAATCATAAAATGTTTTCCATTTATATTAATCTTTTTAACTTCGTTATAAGACATTAAAATCTAACTAGAATTTGAAAATGACTTTCAACATTTTCATGTGTGAATCATTTAAAAAAATTCTGAATTTTAGAATACTTACAATACTTTACAACGATCAAGATTTTCAATTTGTACTTTGGTTTCGGCAAATGCTGCAATAAAAAATAATTCTATACGTACTTTGAAAATCTAAATTATTTTTTATTATAAAAAAATAATTATACATACTTCGTTATAGTAATCTTTAAAATAAAAATAGTCTTTCAAAAATTTATGACATTATATAAAAATATTAAAGTAGATTAATATATATTCATTTAGTCCTTAGGTTAATTTTAAAGAATAAAAATTGCATAAAAAATGGTAATAAGGGAAGTTTGAAAATATATAATTTACTAAATTATGAATATTCAAATAGATTAGATCAAAACATTTTGCAATCTATCTAATAGGATTATTTAATCTTTTTTCACCATAAAAGAATATTTTCTGTTTACTTTGAGTGGTTGTAACTTCTAAATTATAAGTAAATTGTAACTTACAATTTCGAAATTACAGCTAAGCAAACGATTTTTGGATACTACCTCTGAATTCATTGTATTATTTCAATTGGAAGACATTTTGATCACAATTTATTTTGCATGTGCCAGCTGCCATTAATAAAAATAACAGATGATCGATTTGGTCGACTTTAGATTTCACTACTTTCTTGTAAAGGAAATGACTCTTAACAATCTGAAAACTTAAAACTTCCAGGAATAAAATAGACAGGTTTATTAACAAATCAGTTGTGGACACAATATCCTGAAAGAAGTTACATTTTGAATGTGTATGACTCACTTCCTCATTCCTTCTATCAATTTTTGTTTTAGGAGTCACAAGCTTCCGCCATGGAAAAATTCCCTGGTTCAGAAGTTTCAAAAAGTATTTTCTTGGCTGACTCGGATTGTTAGGGCAACTCGCGTTTGAAGGTATGTTCACATTTGAAATAGGAAGACATCTTTCCCACAAAAAAGAATCATCTCCTCTAACATAGAGGGAAAACTATGAAAAGGAAGACCTCTAACCATATCGCTGGATTGGGTGGAAAGGGATATAAAAGCGATAAGAGTTGATAGGTGGAGGGCCATTGCACTTGATTGGTAGGTTGGATTGCACTAGGTTCTAAAAACTTTGTGGGACACTTTTGACCTGCAACAGACTGTTACCAACGCAGAAAAATTAAGATTACAGAAATCTGCCAATACAAGATATAGTATCAATATAATTTTTACATACCAAATTCATTTTCCTCTTATATTATGTTGCGCAACTATTTTTATTTATTTATTTTGCTATTTTAAAATATATCATAATAAAGTTGATTGCATAAGGAATAAACTTGCAGAAATTGGAAAATTAATCTTTTTATATTTGTGACTTATCTAGAATTCGGCTTCAAAGTAGTTTGGTATCGTGAATATAATATTGGATAAAATCATCTTTGTTATGTACATATGCTTATATTATGAATATAATCTTTCTCAACGAAAACAACCCTACATCTTTCATCATATAATCTATATGAAATTATTTAATAAAGAATTATATATTTATTTTTTTTTTATATATTTTTTATTATATAATTTTATTAATTTATCAATTTGATATAAAACTTTTGTTACATAATATATTAATACTATTGAATTCAAAATTTATTTTTAATTCTTGATAAAATTAAAGTACACAATATTGTAGAATCAAATTTTAAAAAGTTAAAATTATGTTAAATAAAATTACACCAGTCAAAAAAAATTAATAAAATAAAAATACCTTTTTCTAAGAAAGACTTCATAACATTTTGGAGGGGTTGTTGTTGCTCTTGATCAGAAGACTTGAGAATTTGGGACACTTTACGCTCACATGCTGTAAAATTTAAGAACATGTTTGCATTTAATGGTTCAATGGTCATGAATAATATTGCTTGAAAGCATTTCTATAATAATACATTTTAAAGTATTAAGTTGCTGAGCACATTTCAACAAACTTTATTCCTTTCATACTATCATTTATTACTTGTTTTAGAATTTGACTTTCGAGTTTCTTGATAAACATTTAGGTATATAATTTTCGTAAAATTAATGCTTGTTTTTTATCAATTTAAGGCATCTTAATAAGCTTCAAAGCAATCGCTGTCAAAAAATATTTATGCTTGTTTAAATATCCTTTCAAAGATTGCAGATTGTAGCATTTTTCGGGACTTTAACTATCGATGTTTCTTATTAGCTAATCGTAAAATTTGGGACATTTCATAAAATATTAATCTTGTTTGAAGTTTTATTACACAGTTTGCAGAATATGCAAGAATTTATTTAAAAACATGAAGTCGATTATATATTTCTGACAAAGTGCATAAAAATTTATCCATATTTGTTTTCGTAATAAAATGTGATCAATATTTTTAACAGAATCAATAAACACATTCAAGAAAATAAATACTAGGGGATGGTTTCGTAAATTTTAGACTTAACAGTTGAAATTTTTATGATTTTAGAAATGTTTTAAATAATTTAAGTTATTAAATATTACTTGAATGTAAGTTCATGGATTAGTCTAAAAATTATTAGATAAATAAGAGAGTTCTTGTTGTTTACACGTTACAATTGAATAAAGAGAGATTTTCGGTTTGTTTGTTTGTCGCTCAACGGTCATTTTTTGCAGACGAGGGCTAGTTAGACCGGGACCTACGGTTTAAAGTGGATTCCGAACTACTACAAACATCAATACCCAAGGTGGGATTTGAACCCACGATCTGTTGAGTAAAGGGAGAATAAGTATGCAAATTAGTGTATAACATGGTTCAGAGATCGTTTAGTTGAGAGTAAGAATATCAGTAGTAATAAGTGTAGGTCTACCACGCACATTTCGTCAGTCGAAACTCTTACAGTGGCGAAGAGAAATGGACGGTCGAAGGATCTCGTTGGGTGTTGTTTGCTTTACGACTTCAAAGTGGACTTATCAGCTGCTGCATCCAGTCGCCGAATATGTCAACCGTTAGGTTGGTTGGGTTTTATGGCGCAAGGTCAAAAATTGGACATGCTGCGCCAATGTCAACCGTTTGGGGACAGTGTCGTAAATGAACGTGTAATAAGTCGTTGATTTCACAAATTGAGGTCTGGATATTTGTCCCGCTTTGAGGTAGCTGGTGTCTGGTGGACTAATTGTCAAGTGGTTTCCAATGAGCTACCAACTGGTGAAATAATCACTGCGGACCTGTACTCTCAGCAATTCTGCAACAGGAATTACAACAGAAGAGCCAACATGGGTTAATAGCAAGGTTGTACTGTTCTTGGAGATTCTTGGGAGACTTTGTACCATCCCCTTTCCTTACCTGACTTTGCACCATCAGATTTCCATCTGTTTCATTCCCTCATAGACTGCTTTTCGTTCAAAGCCGTGGAGTTTTATAGCAAGGGGATTGCACAACTGAAGACACATTGGCAGAAGGTGATTACTTTGATGACTAACAAGAGGCCACCCTTTCTATAGGTCGTGTACTTTTGCTTCATTAAAAACGACAAGAACTTTTTTTTACCTTATATGTAACATTCGGAAATAATTTTTTACTAAGAAAAGAGCTCTTTTTGGTAATAAGGTATTTATCCTACTTTTTAAGCAATTGAGTGATTTGTTATGTGTTAGTATTTAAATCCGTGAAGGTCTTTTTGTTTTAAATTGAATGAATATTTTAACCGGCATTATCCAGTGAAATGCCTTTAAGAAAAAGCAAAATTTTATATGCTTGAATTTTATATGCTTATATTTTTTGCAAGAAAAGAAATTGAAACATTAATATATTATGATGCCATATTTTCTAAATGAAAATATTCACTGTACAAAGAAAATAGATTATGTAAGATGTTAAAATTAAATTAACATCACTAGTTTTCTTAAAAATTCATCTCTATAAATTGTATTAAAATTTCTTTTAATTTGTTATATACTATAAATTTCATTATTACAGGAGATGGTGAAATTAAGGATGAAATTAATATATTTTATATTTAATAAAGGATGAAAATTAAAACTCGCTATTTTATACGCATTTTGAGAAACTAATATGAATTGTCTCATTTATGTTTTATTGGAATTTAAATTATTTAAATTTAGTTTGTCTCTAAAAGCTAACAGTCGTCTAGTGCTAAGAAACTGGTATTCAGAGCAAAAGGCTTCGGGTTCGATTCCAGTAATATTTGAACAACGGGAGATGAATATTGCACTTCATCGTAATAATTCATTAAGAAAATTGTATTGGAGATATAATTATTTCAGAGTAATTATAATTTCGTTTCTACCACAACTAAATATTGTGATATGTTTACCTACCACTATACAAAAAGTAAATATTTTGTACTCATTTAGTGGATTTAAATTTAAATAAATTACAAAAAACACGAACTAATGGTATTGCAACTCTTCTAATCAAATCTAAAAAGAATTTCTCGACTATTTATTTCGCATCTGTTTGATAACCATTTATTCAAGTATTAACCTGTATTAACACTTCATTGAATGTTAGATAAATTAGAGATTTACACATTATACTTTTAATAGTATAGAAAATATTTAATGATTGGTTTTTTACCCGAGGTTTGAACGTAAAGCTTGTCAAGCTCTTTTTTTACATCATCAAAATTTATGGTTCCCGCTTTTTCTACATCAGAAGGCTCTGGCACAGGCAAATGACACTCCTCCACTTCTTTTTCCTAAGATAAAAAATATATTAACCTTTAAACTAAACAAAATTTACTAATCATTTGCAAAATATATGTTCCATTTAATGCAGAGCACACATTCAATACCATTTGAAGCAATAGCAATGTTAAAAAATCAAAGCTTCTCACAAATACGAAGCACTTGAATAGATTTGGTCAACAAACTTGAAAATTTAAGCTCAAGTTCATGGAATTTAAAACATAACTACTAAAGATTGGAAATTTGAAAGAAAAATACAAGAAAGACAAAATTTTCAGTTCCACAATGGGCAGTTCTGGACTAAATAATTGATGAAATTCTTATAATTAAGCTCTTTTGTGACATTTACACAATAACATATCTTAACTGTGACCTGACAGAATGAGAACGAGAGATCGGGCTCACCCCTTTTAGCAGTATTTTTTTGCGTTGTCTCCTATCGTCAATGGCTTCTCGGCTCTCTGGTGTCAATGATTCTCTTCTTTCATCCACTTCTCGTCCTGTACTCGTCATCTTCGCTTTCCATTTCCATCCGCCGATATTTCAAACTTTCGCTTGGCTTATTGCTTCATTGCTCAATCGCTTGGGTTAGTCAATGGCTTCTCGGCTCTCTGAGCTGTCAATGATTCTCTTCATTCATCCACTTCTCGTCCTGTTACTCGTCATCTTCGCTTTCCATTTCCATCCGCCGATATTTCAAACTTTCGCTTGGCTTATTGCTTCATTGCTCAATAGCTTGGATTACTATTCAGCATCTCGCTTGACTTATTGCTTCATTGCTCAATAGCAGATTCACTATTCAGCATCTCGCTTAGCTTACTCATTCCACATGTGCTTTCTCTTTTTTTCTTTTACTTCTCTCACCAATGGTCAATGGCTTCTCGGCTCTCTGGTGTCAATGATTCTCTTCTTTCATCCACTTCTCGTCCTGTACTCGTCATCTTCGCTTTCCATTTCTATCCGCCGATATTTCAACCTTTTGCTTGGCTTACTGCTTCATTGCTCAATCGCTTGGATTAATACTCAGCATCTCGCTTAGCTTACTCATTCCATATGTGCTTTCTTTTTTCTTTTACATCTCTCACCAGAATTTGTTGTCTCTTCTTCGTAATTTCTTCTCTCTTTTATCCTCACCTATTTGTCGGACGTCTTATGGTTTCATTCAGGAAAGTCGAGACAGGGCTTCTACTGGATAGGGCAGTTGTACTCCGTTTACCACTTAAATCTTTCAGCTACTCTCATGCTCAATGAGTACCCAATCCGCAATCGTTTTTTCTGTGTCTTCTTTTTTAGATGCAATTTTCAATTCTTCATAATTCCCATCTTGGCTCTTCCTCTCTACACCACTGGTTCTCTAAAGTTCTATAGTACGTTCTGTAGAACTTGAGAGAACCAGTGGTGTACTTCTTTACTTCTATGGAATAGGTCAGAAATCTCTCTATCTCAATCCCGATTGGTCATATTTACATATAAAAGATATTATAAAACACCCATGTTCTTGAAATTTACTCAAGACCACCCATTTATTCCAAAAGGAAAAATTTATTCTTTTATTACACTTGTCTCATTGTCCCAACATTTATTGCATCCTTTCCTTCATTTTCCAACAGCATGGTTTGAAAGGAAAAGAAAAGCTCTTAAGCTTAAGGTGACTATAACAATATAAACATCTATTTTCTCAAGGTTCGGTTATGTCGTTTTACACTACGACAATATGATAAAAATATATTCATGACAAAAATATTTTCTCAACAAATTTTTTAACTTAATCATCTTAGTAATATATGATAAATTCAAAAACTCTTTCTGTGCTATAATTAATAAACTATTCAAGATGCAAATTAGACACAAAAACATTGATTTCACTCCTATTTTAAATATTTTATCTAATGGCATATTTCAAAATGAAGCAAAGAAAATTATAATTCATAAAAATGAAGACTAATCAAAGTAATAAGTTCTTTTCTTATAAGAAAAAAATAGAATGTAATTCTCAAATAAATTTTAATTAGAGATTTTTTTCCATCTCAATTATTGAAAATAATTCAGTTACATTCTGAAATGTTAGAAAATTTATATCTTTTTTAATATTAAAAATGTTGCTCGAATTTAAAAATATTCTTACTAACCCTCAACAATTTTCTGTTTAAGTTTTTGAAATCAAATTCATTGACAATTATAAGTGCTTATGAATATAAATACTAATCAATATCTTTTTATTAAAAATATGTTAAAACTTACTTTTTCAAAAACATCAAAGTACAGTCTTACAACGTAATGTAGCAGTGTAAGAGAATTATCCTACAAAATATAAAAACGTATTCTACTTATCTTTTTTATATAAGAGTTATTCAACATACATGGATAGATATTAATAAAAATATTACCTTGCTTTTAACATCTTTTAGTTTTGGAAGAATTTCGATTCCAAATCCATCTGCTTGACCTCTACTACAGTTGCCTAAAAATTCGTAGATAAAAAATTAATTCAATAAGTAGTCAGAACCATAATCTGAGCAAAATTTTCTGTGGAAATAAATGTTTTAAATTAGTTTTAAAATATTACGAAAGAATGCATGCGAATTTTTAATTTTTTTAACATCATAAAATCAAAACAATTTTTTATTAAATTATGAAACTGATCTATACCTATACACAATTTCACAACAAACTCCGAATTCGGAAATCAAACTAATTATAAATAACAAAATAATTTACGCGTATATTTTATAAAATTCCTACTCATATAATTACAGAGAAAATTTATGTTAAGTACATTTGTAATGAAAATTATTACACTATATAAAAAGTGTGCACATTTCAAACATAAAACTAGTAATGAAAAATAGAATTTCTAATCTTTTGTGGAGATAATAAAGATTTTGGCGAGTTGTTTGTCGCAAAATGGTAATTTTTTGCACACGAGGGTTAACTAGACCCGAACCTAAGGTTTAAAGCAGATTCTGAACCACTACAAACATTCATACCCTATGTGGGATTCGAATCCACGAACTATTGAGACGAAGGCAAGAGCGCTAATCATTCGGCTGCCAGATCAGCCGAGATAATAAAAGAAATATATTGAATAATAGTCAATTAGGTGGGCTTTATTTTTCTTTGAACCACCAATATAATGAATTTACGAAAAAAACAAGACATAACTGTTTCTTAAAAGTAATATTAAAGTGGTAAAAAATCTAGGAAATGCAGTTTTCCCAATTTCACTTGTACTTTTGCAAATTTTTCACTATACAATCTCGCAAAATATTTTCTAATTAGAATTAATAAATATTTTATTCATTATTCTCTTATGAACTACTGTCGTCTAGATAGATACAGAGCGCTATAGAAGCAAAAAGATTTATCTGAAAATCAAAGTCCTTTACAAATATTGTTAAGTTTTAGAAACACCTGCGAAAGGCTATTTTGAGTCTGTTTACTATCTTTTATATGCGTGTTTAAATAAATGTTTTTTTACTGATAATCTTTAAAAAAAACAACTCAAATTATATTATTTCTCTGATATTTAACAAACAATATTATTTTACGATAATTCTGAAAAAAAAAGGGCTTAGAAATCATTGTGAAAATATGATTGCGTGAGGTACTTATATAGTTTCACGAATGAGCATACAATACAAATCCAGCATTCAAGCATTTCCATGAAGTTGACAAAATTTTAAAAGCAAATAAGGTCTGAATGGTCACGTATTAAACGGATAAAATCGTCCAAGTTCCAGCACCTAAGAATTATGATTCTGTCCCACAATACTTTTACTACACACCTTCAAATATACACTCTGAATAAGCATTGTCAAATTCAACTAAATTAAAAATGCCTTAATAGCCAAGATAATTAAAGTTAGAACTTGCTTCGTATGCTGAAATTTATGCTCAGCATTCAACATTTGCCAACAAAAATAGTTCTTCATTGTAACATGGCATCGTTCTCTCAATTCAGTCACTCAACCCGGAAATTCCCCAGCACAACAGTCAAACCTGTTTCATTCACATTTTACTAACACTCTAAAAATCCCCAGTCTGATTATAATTCATTTTGATTTAGAAGAACTTTATGCAGAGAATATAATTCAGCGATAGAAATTATATCAATTATTGGAACGTTTTAGCATCCATAAAAGCAGAATGGTACCGATTTACCCTTGCTTTTTGGTAAAACAAATGGCAAGAAATTTGTTATAATACAATTTATTTCGATGAATCACGTCGTATGAGTTTTCCTTCCTGTTCATTTTAATCTATCAAAATGTAAATCCATTTTTAATGAATCAAAACATTATGATCTAGCTTTGCTGTACTTTTAATTTGAATGTCTATTGTTTTACCTCACTCATGAACACTTGATTTCTATCATTTTCATATCCTAAACATGTGATCCCAGACCATCTATCACGAGCTACTAGTAATTGTTTAAGGAAAATATAGCAGATATTTGTTCGTGTTAAAGCTTTTGTTGATTAATTTCGATTTGTTCTGTAATGGTAACTGCTCGTTTTTCTGCGCAACTGTTGTTGTCAACTTTATCTCGTATCTGATTGTATTCACATAAACTTGCACATAGATATTACACTTTTAGTACGCATATGATTTGTTTTGTGTGTGAGATGATCTGATTTACATATTGAAATCTGTTCTAATGATAGTGTATTCACACAAGTTAAACATTAATTATTTTCATTCGGAATGAGAGAATGATTGTCACTATCTAGTTTTCCTGTTCTATGCAATGTATCATATGAGAAGAAAAAATGTCAAATGTCATGACAAAACCGCGTATGCAGGGATTAAATAGGTTTTTTCACTAAATTCTGCTTAAAGGAAAAACACTGGTAATGCAGCTAAAATCTAAACTTAACAGTTTTTAAACTGATTTTTATGCATTAAGAAATAAGCAGCAATGAAGCTTTTTAATTCGAATTTCAATTTAATAACCTAAATAAATACTACGAAAATGAAATAACTACAGTTTAAGCAGCTGTGGATACAGTATTTGTAGTTTCAAATGTTAAACTGAGATAATGGCCGAAATTAAATCTGCAGAGCTTATGCACATGATAAAATGGTAGAAATAATTTCAGTTATATAGTTACTACCTCCCTACTCAAAAGTCTATTTTTATCACCGCAATTATTTTTCACTCCAATGTTTTTTTCAAAGTCTATAAAAGCTTCCCTCAAACTCTGAAAATATTTCCGTTTTACTTATCTGTGGGACACTTTTCAGTATGAAAAGTAGTATAAGAGGAACACTTTCATTGAGGAACATTTATAGAATACTGGATTCGAATGGCAGCCACTACCTATTTTCCTAGATTAAAAAACTTGTTTATAACACAAAAAAAACATACATAATTCAATTCCGATTTTTTTATTATAAACAATTTAAAATTTATGTGTATGTATTATCAAAATTAATTTATAGTAACAAAATGGAAGCTTAAAATTTTTTTTAGTTATTTTGGTTAGTAGCTTAGCGAGATTTGGAAACGACACGGTTGGTCAAAACCTTAGGTTTAGAGATTGTCCTGAAAAAATTGAGTTGTTAATTTAAAATTATATTCAACAATATCTTTATTGATGCACTGTATTTCGTTTCTTTCGGTGGGTGTTAAATTCTTTTACAATAACCTTAAGCCCTTATTCAGTTCACAATGACTTATTGTTTATTTCTTTTAACATATTCATATGTATATTGACTGACTATTCAAAACTAAACATTTGGACCCTTCGTGACCTAGTGATATCCCAGCCACTGTTGAACAACGGAAGTTAGACGTACGTAAAACTGCAGAAGACAGTTTTGCCTTCTGCATGCGCGTCTTCGAGATGGTTGCTTTGAAGTTTTCCGGGTTTTCTCCTTTGCGACAAGTGATTATGAGCTTATTCCTGTTCAAAGCCCTTTCAGAAGGCAATTTACCTTTAGGAATTATTAAAATGCTTTTGGTGATTGGCCTTTGGCTGTTATGTTCATAATGTTATACACGCCACATATCTACTCCACTTATATAAATTATATTTTCAAATATACAACAATCCTATTTTTTAAGTCTTTCCGTTATGAGTTTTCCAGTTTTTAATAATTTTTGAATTAAAAATATTGCAGAACCTGATATATCATATTGTCTAAACACCGATTTATGACAAAAAATTGGTAGAAATTGTTTTATGATTAAGGCTTTTATTCAAAGATCCAAAATGCAGTATTTTGCCCTTCATCAAATACAAAGAAATTATTTATTCAAATAAAAAAACTCGATAATTTAGAATTAAAATCTGATCATTTCATTTAAAATTTATTAGACTCCAAAATAAAATTTGAAATGATAGCATCGATGAACAATTAAAAAAACATTGATTTAAATTAATTGTTAAATTTATTGCACATAACGCTAATATATGCTAGATTTATTTTAATAAATAATTTTGGCTTTTTTGTGAAGCTTATTCTTCAAATTCAATGATTTTATATAATTATGGTTATAAAACAGCCTCTTTTGATAAATCATCGAAATTGAAGTTCTGTTCAATTTCAAAAATTTTTTAAGTGATTAATCAGTTTAGAAAATTAAGCGTTTTATTTCTTTCTGTATTCATCAGAAAACAAATTTTATGCATGGGAACAAACCAATATTTTCTAAAGGTTACTGTAATTTTTAACATTTGCAATGTTTTTTTTAATTCAAGTTTACAGTTTAGAGAAACTTGATTGTTTAACAACTTGCAATAACATTCAAAAAATTTTTTTGTCTAAAATAATGTTTTGAAGTGCTATGTTACGAAATTTGTTTATAATGTAGATATATCAAATATGTGTTAAAATAATGGTTGAAAGCTGTAGCGAGGCTGTTTTAAACTTTCACGACGTAATTCTAAAAGTACTTTTTACCAGCCTTTACATAAAAGTATTCTTTTTTAATAAATCAAAATAAATCTCTTAAATTTCTTACTTGGGCTGGGATGAATCTGAGATTGGTTGGTAAGGTCTTGTGGCACAAGTTTCAAAAAGGGACAAGCTGCGCAAAACTAATATTTCGTGTTTGATCTCTGTATGATTATCCCAATGAATAATTTTTATAAGCAATATTTTATATATATTTTTATCTATGTATTTATTAATGACCAATTTTATTGACATATTGTATTTATCATAATTTCAGAAAGGATTTAATTTATCATACTTTTAAATATGAATACATATGACATTAAATTTTTAAATAAAGTTTATAGAATTTATAAATTATAAAAATGTTAGTGAAACATAAAAATTCAAAAGGAATTTTTATTCTGTTTTCTTTAAAAAATTTTATTTCTTACCTCCATTCATGTAGTTTCCAAGTGACAAAATAATGCTGATAATATTTTGGATTTTCTTCCCTTTTAAATCCTAAATAAATATATTAATTGAAATTAAATTAAGATTTAACTTAAGTTATAAGAAAAAAAGGAATTTCTTATAATATATAATATTTATGAAAATCACAACACACAATAGATACAGGATTGATAGAAAAGTCTACATTAAATTATTTTGATATACGAGGGTTACTCTGAAATTTTTGATATACGCGCAGATGAGAATTTACAAAATAAAAATAACGGTTTGATTTTAAAGTACAAAGTATTTTAACACAGAAGACGATTTTTTACTGACTTACTTCAATTTATTTAGCGTGGAATAAATTTTAAACAGAAGAGAAAATGGAGTTGACGCGAGAACATTTTAGCGCCATGATTTTCTACGATTTCAAAGCAGGATTAAATCAAGAATGCGTTCAACGGTTGCAATTAGCATTTGGTGATGAATCTCCAGCTCGTGCTATTGTATTCAGATGGTTTAGAGAATTTAGAAGAGATCGCAATTTCCTTCAGGATGAAGAACTCACAGGAAGGCCGCCGTCGCCAGTAATCGCCAGTAATACCAGTAATCAGAGTAAGAAAATAATATTTCGTTTGCCATACGAAAAATGTTATTGGATGATAATCGCTGTACCTATTAAATGATACAGAAGGAACTTAACATTGGATCTGCAGCCATACACAAAATCATTCATGAAGAATTACATATGAAAAAAGTAGTTTGCTGTCGCGTTCCCCAAAATCTAACTGAGCATCAACAAGAGGAGCGTGTCAGAATCAGTAAAGAAACTCTGAATATGCAGAATGATGGTGGCCACCGCATCATTTCTAAAATTGTAACAGGTGATGAAACGTACATATCGTTTTTTGACGTTCCAACACGTCAAGAAAGCAAAGTATGGGTCTTTGAAGATGATCCCACTCCGACAATGGTGAAAAAACAAAGCGCACTGAAAAAAGTGATGTATGCCGTTTTCTTCAGAAGTACGGGATTGGTCAAAGCCATCAAGTTGGAAGGACAGAAGACAGTAACAGCAAACTGGTATACCACTAAATGTCTCCCAGAAATTCTACAAGAATTGAATGTTGGGGGACTAATGCTTCACCATGACAATGCATCTTCACATACAGCCGGAATAACAGTTGAGTTTCTTAAACAAAAACAAATTAAAGTGATCGAACATCCACCGTATTCACCTGATCTAGCTATGTGCGACTTTTGGTTATTCTTTAATCTAAAAAAGAACTTACGTGGACGTCGTTTTCATTCAGAAGAAGAGATTGATGTGGCTATAAATGCATTTTTTTCATCTATTTGAAGAAATGAATAACTTGAGCATTTAATCTGTGGAAAATTCGTCTACAAAAGTGCATTGATACTGGAGGAGACTACTTTGAACACACCTAAAATTTTGTTAAGTATAACTTTAAAAACCTAGTTGTATCTCAAAAATTTCAGAGTGACCCTCGTATTACCTAAATATTTTATAACGTAAAATAAACATATCCCACAGAATAAGTAATAAAAATAAATTGCACAACATTAATAAAAAATATTAAGCATATTCCATATTCTATTAACAAGTTCTCAAAAAATATCATATTTCGTATAAGAAAATTTTTTATTATTGAAAACATTATGAACATTGTGCAATTGAACTTTATAAAATATTTTTCTTAAAATCCTTTTTGTTCAAAAACAATAAAACTAAACGAAGATATAAAGATTTATTGAGAAAGATGTAAAGATATAACCTTACCTCACAAATGTTTTTGAGGTTAAGTAATTTGTTTCCAACGTTATCAAGGTTTTCAGCAAATGAAGCATGGAATACCATACATTCAATTCGGATGGCATATTCTGGGATCATGGACAATTCTAACAAGAACCTGTTGAAATTAAATTACGCATTTATATTTGAAATTTATAAATAAAAGTTTCATTAAATGAACATTAAAATAAAAAAATTCATTTCAGTAATACATCAAAATATCATTAATTTAGGCTACAATATTAATCAATTATTTGCTTATTTTTAATTAAATACTATTGCAAAAATTCAATTAAATATTTCAGCTTCATGGAAAATATGCATTGTTATAAGTTTTAAATATTTTATAAATTTGGAAATTTTACATAATTTCATCAAAAATCGCTTAATAATGATACTTTGTTTATTAAAATAAAAAACATTGCATAAAGTAATATAGTAATAATTCATAATCCCGAGCTAAGACTCAAAAAATACTCGTTTTAAGGAATAATATTTAAAATTTTAGTATGTCAATGTATTTGAAACTAAATTTAGATTTGTCCTATATCTACAATTATTCCTTAATGTTATTAAATCATTTCTGAGAGAATTCAGTTGTATTCATTAAACTTTTTAATTATATATATTACACTGTTATAGCAAACTACCCCTTATTGCTGTTTTTCCACTGAGAGACTTTTTTTTAATTTTACGTTGATAAAATTTCATCAGTTAGTCTAAATAATTAATATTGTTTGAAAGCCAGTGAAAATTTTAAAAGTATATCATGTATAGCTTTAAAATATAAAAAGTTTTTCAAATCACACATTCCTAAACTGTTATAATTATTTTAAAAGGCAAACGAGTCGGGATTCAAATTTCCTTTTACAATAACTTCTATTTAATCGGAATTTAATATGTTAACCACGTATGAGTAAATAAATTATTAGATTTAAAAATAAACAAATTATTTTTAGAGATTTTAAACCAACTAGTTACGCTTAATACATCTTTTGCAGAAAAATTCCCACCCCGATTTCAAAGTAAATTTTAATTTCAAATGGTTAATGAAAGTTTATTAATAATATTATGCATTTGATGTTAAACTTCATTTTGTTTATTATTAGTATCCCAATCAAAATATTAAATAATTAACCTATCTTTTGTAAATATTCTACAAACTCAAAAGTTAATTTATTATAATTCGATATTTCTTAGTTAAAATTACATATATTACCCAAAATACTAAAAATACCGGTTGATTTTGTCGAGAGCAGATATTTATGAACATGACAAACAACGCCAAATAAAGTAACCGTAATTTAAATCTTAGCAGAAATATAAAACTTCATATATAAATCAGACGCCTGAAGCGAAAAAAGTTTGTTATAATAGTGGAAAGCTTTTATGAATTTCTTATGTTCTGAAAATAAACTATTCAGCTTGAGAAAGTGACTTGAAAATTTAACATAAGCGTGACTGACTTAAATGTGCTTTTCGTATGATTTGGGAATTCGTTTCCACATTATACGCAAAGTAATTCAAATACAAAGAAATGTAAAGGATACTAGAAACACAAGTGTCTTACTGTTGTAAAAATGATTCCAAGAAATAAGGAGCGTTATATTTCGACAACCACAAGGAGATTGCTGAAGTGATGCATTTTACATCACCACATTGATATGTTGTTTTTTATGACACTTGGACAAGCCAAGCTCGCCATGCCTTGGCAATACGAACCTAAGCCAATCAAAGTGAAGGAGCGTCTTTCGTTTTAATCAGAACACTACGAAGGTGGAAGTACGTCTTTGCTCTTTTTTAAATTCTCCGATAGATGGCACCACCAGAGGATCCACTCCCTCAATTTTGACAATGATCTGAAGGAGTAGAAAATTTTCTTCAGGCCGTTGCATCCACAGTAACTGCTCAATGACCGACCACAGGACTTTCAATTCCACACATTTAACGAGCACGTATATCGCATGCACTCAGTGAGTCTTTGGCGGCATTGGGAATCAAACCCCGCACTTCCGGATGGAAGGCAAATACAATCACTAGGCTACCACGGCCCCACAACATTGATATTGCTCCCGGTATCATAGCTTGTGGTAGTATTTGATTTTTTTCCCACACTCTCATAAAAAGCATTACCGATACACTGAATAGCAAGTGCTTCTGAGATATCCGATCCGGTAATCCCCTCATAATTTCAGAACTTGTTGGAGTCATATTCTGACAAGTTAATGCTTTGACAGCGCGTAGTGGATAGGCCAACGGTAAAACAATGTAAGGCATACTAGGATAAATTGCCTGTGTGAATTGGGAGTACTTTTCATATAAGAAGGGCCGTATTCGCATATATTGGGAGGAAACCCGGAAAAAAACTGAAGCACTCATCACAATAAATGTTTGGAAATGGTAGGAGCGCAACAACTATCTCCCGATGTTAAAGAATGACAAAGATCGAATCCAAGGCCCTATGCTCCAAAATTTCGATTTCCTACCACTATATCACGGTGATCCGCAAAGGAATAACGCTTGACGATACGAGTCACGTAACATTCAAGGTCTTTACCTATCAGATTGAGTTGTTTCCTTGGCCGGCTTGTTCTCACAATCTATCTCCAACTGAAAATTTGTTTTCTATGACTGCACTACTGACCCGTGATATAACACCAGCTACTATACTGATCAACTGTGGCAATATGTGGAAGACTCATGGACTGCTATTTCTTAAGGATATATCCAAAAGCTTTGATTCTATTTTTACACGTGTGATTGCATTAATGATTTTATTATCCTTAGTTCACAGTAATCTGTAATTTTAACGATTCAATTACTGTATAATGTTCTTATCGAGTACATTTTACTCGATATCTCTGTCTTTCTAAGTGTTGCATTTGAGTGCAGAGCAGCATATATTTGAACTTATTTTTATTGCTAATATTGAAACTATATTAATCCCATTTAAATAACTATCAATTACAAATTGCATGATTTCTTCTTTTTTAAATACGAATGATAACATAGAAACAAAATCATTTCATTGACAACATTTAAGCTAGGTATAGTTAGCAATAAAATGTATTAATTCCTTAAACTTTGCGCTAGGTATTTCATCCAACAGAAAATATAATTCTTGATCGATATATATATATATATATATATATATATATATATATATATATATATATATATAAAGCATTGATTAAATAAAATTATCCATTACATTTCCAAACAAATTCCAGAGACACGAAGTATCACAGAAATGCCCTTATCAAAGTGTTACCTTGCATAGATTTATTATTAGTAGATAGTGAAGTGATACGTTAGATCCAAAGAGATAGAACTTATAGCCTCTACATGAAATCTATAAAGACATGGTCTCATCTACAAAAAATCATCTCCTCACTCATTTTTCACAGAACATTGGCATCATCAGCATTTTATTTTAAATTCAATTCCAAATATTTTTAAGCATCATATTTTGAGTAAGGCCTTTTCCGTAAATTTCCATCTCCCAGTAGTGATCTTTGTTAAATCAATACACCAAAATAATAGGTATTTTATCTGTGCAAAAGTACGTCCCAGAAATATAGATTGAATTTAAAATATATTCATTGAAATAAGCTTCAAAAATGAGTGTTTCTCAGGCTTCTTGGTAACAGTATTTTTGAAATATGACAGTTATGAACGTCAATTATATTTTTTAACTTGCTGCCAATATAAGATTTTATAAGCCGCATGTGGCAATAGCTTCTTTATTACCACAAATAAGATGAAACATGGAATACAGTATTACATCTTGAAGTTTCCCAAGCAAATCAATCGATCAGTTGTCTATATTCACAAGTATATTATTTCAACACATAGAATCTTTAGGTATTCTCATGCAGTTCCTATTGCCATGTATTTGGTTTTTAAAAAGAAAGAACACCCATCCTTTTAATTTATGCCGCGTGTGCGTCTCTTCATACAAGTCAATTTCAGACAATCACAAATGACATAAGTTACTAAATTGCTTGAAGACATTTTCTACGCTTGCATTTTCAGATCACAGAACTTCTACAGTTTTTTAATGAAAATTTTTAAGAAATAATTAAGAAAAAAATTTTATTTCTAAGAAATAATATAAGAGGTTCTAAAAAACAAATATTTTATAATAATTTACAAAAGTACACTTAGTACTACTTCTATTAAAAAAGAAATTTTTTTAGTTGGTACTTCATTTTTAAATTCAAATAAATTACATTTGATCGCAAACAAAAATAAGGTGTTTAAATCTTTTCAAAATTTGCCCACATTTCATCATCTACCTGAAAGTCATTTTTAAGACTGAAACTAAATATCTTGATCAGTTTCCGTTCTGCAACAGACAATTTTAAAATATAACTATAGTAATTAGAAAACTGAATTAGGATTTATAAATTTTGATTATAAATTTATAATGCATTTTGATTCTAAAGATACCATAATGTATTTTCGCGTGTTAGGAGAAATATTTCTACATCCGAAATAATATATATCTATGATCACTTGAGAAAATAAAAAATGGTGGAGGAAAATTATTCACAGTATTTGCGCATGGATGATATTCGTTTTTTATTCCCGAGCAAAAGATATACTTAAAAATAAATTTGTACAGTCATATTCATTCTCGTTCATATCTATGAAATTTCTATAGTAAAAGTTATCCATGACTCTTAGTCCTAGATAACTAAGTTATCTTTACTATGCTTAATTTAATTACGATTTATTCTATATTTTTAAGATAAAATCTTACTGTTCAGGTTTATCTAGAGGCACCTCAGGTTGAGCGGTTCGATGGCTGGATATGAGTTGCAATTCTTCTGGTGTTGGACGCTGAAAAAGTTTGATTTCATTTATTAAAATTTTGTTTTATAGAATGGTATCTTTAAACATATGACAATTAAAATTGCCGTAGTTCTGTTATTAAAGTACTCGAAAATTTTAAAACTAAGTAAGCTTTCCTAAAGATCTTACATGGCAAAATGATATTGAAAGATTCCGAATTATTTGCTTATAAATTTTTTTAACGCTGATAACACTGAAATAATCAGGTTGATATCATGAATATTCTGGTCATGGGAAAACGTTTTTCTACCTGATCATAGTAAACTCAAGATGCATTTTTATCTATTCATTGTTAAAAACATTATAAAAGTTTTAGCATTGTATTTTCAAATTTCAATAACAATAAATCTTATTTAAAATTCATTTCCAAACAATTTTTTCATATTAAGAAACTAATCGCTCATTCGAACAGATTAATGAATCATTTACTGTCGGTCTTATATCACGAATACAAGACCTAATTTATTTACATTAAAAATAATCAAAAGTCAGATGATAAAGCTATAGTTTACTGTAAACAGTTAGATAAACTAAACATATTTCTAAGTTAGCTCTAATTTTTTTCAGGAAACAAACGAATCTTAAATTGCATACTTTTCTGTCTATTAAATGTGATATGTAATTCAATTTCACATGAATTCTTGAACCTTAACTTCCCGAACAATATTTTTCTTTAGATAATTTTTCAATCATTTAATAATCTCAAAATTTAATACATTTATATTCAGATGTAAAAATTATATAAATTATTCAAAAATTGAGTATAAACTTTAAATAAAAAAACAAAACAATTAATGCAAATTTCAAGGAAAAACTGAATTTTTTTTAAGTGTTGTAACTAAGGTGCTAATATAAATTTCAAAAAACTTACTGCATCATAGACGGATTGAAGTGTGTGAATATCAAGCACAGATGTATCGAAATTGTAGAGAGCTATGGAAAAGATTTTATTAAGTTAAAAACGAAACTTACTTAAGTACTAATAATTTTAGGTGTTTGATTTTCTAAAAAATTTTCATATCTTTATATATATACATAAACTTATAAAAATTAAAAGTAAATTTACCAGTTTGAATTTCAGAGATATCCAAATGACGACTTGATATAAGTATACCAACATTCTGGGAACGTTTCTGATCCAGCAATTTAGCTACCTAATTAGATAATGCAAATTTTAGAGAAAATGACATTATTTAATGATAGCGTAGCAATTCAAACTATATGTTTATAAGCAAAAAAACTTAAATTCTCTAAAAAATGTTTTAGAATTCCTGTTTGTTTCCTTAAATAAAATTTTAATTATTAAATACTATTTTAGAGTTAAAAGAATCTGCTTTTTATTTCAAGCACATACAGTTGAAAAAAATATTTTTTTAAACTACACTATTTTTGCAATGTTAAATCTATTAACTTTCACTTTTGGTACATAATGGCTAGTATATACATAGTTTAAAATGTATTCTAAATCTTTATGAATTTCTCTATTGATAAAAATTGACCTGGTGAAATAAAAGCTAATTTAACACCAAATAACAATTGCAACAGAAAATAAAAACAGATATCTTTAATAAAAATATGAAAATCAAAATCTAAAACGTAGAATTAAATGTCTGAACACTTTTAAAGAGATGCAACATTATCTGGCATGGCTCAGCCCTTTAGTAGGGGAGTCTTTCTCATTATCGGAAAGTAATCTTCTAATCCTGATCTAACCAAAAATCTCACGTGTTCACTAAAGCTGGCTGGAATATGCTAAATAGTCATCGCAATGTCCTCCCAGTGAAATGGTACTTTTTGGGTTGCTGATTAAGTACTGGAAGTCCCCAATATGGTCTTTACTTCAAAATTAGGACACTTTCACTCAGCAGCTTCCAACGAACTGATATAGCCCAACTCTGGATTATAGCAGTTCGATGTACAAGGAAGTATGCTGGTGCTCACTCACTCATCTGATATAGCAACTACATAAAAATAACTACAAAAGGTTTACGTTTTTTTGTTGACATTTTCCGATAAAGAATAGCTTTTAAATGCATTTGCATAATTTACGCATATTTTATATTTGATTTATATATCTATAATTAGTTGTTATGCAGACAATCTAGTAAATTAATCAACATGTTACTATGTTTAAGTATTTATTATTGCTAAAAAAAGGTCGTGATTTTATGCTTACTTCTTTGCCCTTTGATTGATTCATGTTCTTTTCTTCGGTAGGACTTTTTTTCTTTACAATTTGTTTCGAGAAAAGCTCTTCAAATTCTTCCCAGTTATCGAGTTTGGTTTCTTCTAAACTATCCCAAAGGCACTCGGTGTCTCTGAATAGTTAAAATATAATTATTTCAAAAATTAAATAGATGACTTTAAAAATAATCAAATAGTTTTTATCTTAAAATTTTATAAAGAAAAATTTATTAAAATCTATCCATACTTAAAAAATGATTTTTCATAAAATCCCTCATTTTTAACTTCCAACCAATTTCAAAGATTAAGTATACAGTTATAAAAGAATACATACATATACAAATATTTTTAATTAAAGTTAAAAAATAAAACTGAATAAATTCAAGCTTTTTTAAAAAAAATAATTTAAATTATAATTTATAAGAAATTATTAGAGTTTTAAAAAGGTGCTAATTTAAAAATATTCATATCTTACTGTGCTCTTAAAAGCAATCATAAAATTTAGAGATTCAATATAAATCATTTTAATATTATTTTATTAAGTAAATCTTTTATTCAAAATTAAAATATAATAAAAAATGATTTTCGAGAAATCGCTTAAGAAACTGCATCTAAATTATAAATCAATATTTAAATTATTGATTAAAAATGAAAGTATATGGAAATAATATTGAATTTTGATTTTTCAATTTTTATTTATAATATATCAATCAAATTGCAATTTTAAAAAAAATTCTTTTACTGTTTACGGAAAAAGTAATGGAATTGCCGAATCTTGAAAAATGTTTTGCTTTCCATTTATTAAATAATTTTTCTTTTAGCAAAAATCACCATATAATATTACGTTGTACCTTAATTTCACTATACATTCATTGTAGAATGTTAAACTTAAGTTCAACATTGCAAGATAACTAGATAATTCTCTATAAATATAGTGTAACTGTATTCAGTTTATTGAAATAAATTTTTAACATTTAAACATTTTAATAATATGTTGAGTATTCTTACTTTTCGGCTGAAGCAGGAGTATTAATTTGTATTCTATTCCAATACAAAGGCCTCATTGGTTGCTTAGGGGCGACAGCTGGTTTTCGAACTGAAAAGTAAAAATACTATCTTATCAACCTTGTCAACGCGAGGAATATCATTTTTTAAAAAAAGAAAATTAAATTTTAAATATGACATCATAAAGGTTAAGAGCAAACTCTTAAATTCTGCAAAAGCACACTATCAACCAATTTTATATTACGTAAATTTTTCAGCTTATGTTTAGGGCACTCTAAGTTAGAATTTCTGCATTCAAATTCATTTTATTCTAAAAATCAAAATGAGCATTTGAAAAAAATGCATATTGAATATTCAAAACTTATTTTGATAACTGAAAAGTGAGGAAACTGCACGATTCTTAAAATGTTTTGGAAACTCGTAGAACGAAAGATTCGTTTATTATATTACATTTTTAATGTGAATTAAATATATTCTAAACTATCTCTTCGTAGACTTGAGTTGAATTTTTTTTTTATTTCTACACCCCTTTGTTTATTTTTATAAATTTATTCTGAATCAATAATTTAGAAACTTACTTTCAAGTTAGTTTAGATATTTATTTTTCTGTAATTATACCTTTTTACCCCATTATTACATTGAAGATACTTAATTTTTACTCAAAGAAATTTAAGTAGTTAAAAATAACAAGTTAAAAAATTGCCGTTGCATAGTAATTTATAACGATGTACCGATTTTTTTTTGAATTAATTTTTGTAAAATACAAAAAGTTATTTAAAGCCAAATATTTAAAAGTAATTTATATAAGAATATGTAGTAAATATCTAATTAAAACACATTTTGTACTAATATTTATAATAGTAATTCACACTAATACATAATACACGAAGGTTCGCCTTAGATAATCACACAGTATACAAATACGAGGTGGCTAATTTACAATTTACTGTTAATGTGTGGATGGATAACATGAGGGTCAATTTAGAGTCTGATCATATATCTTACTTCGTTGACAGTATTCGATTCTTGAAGAATCATTTTTTGATGTGCTTACCAATGTCCCGCACATGTTAAGATCTATATGTGGTTTCAAGGCCATTGGTTGCTGTATAAATATAGAAGATGCGTATGCCATTTTGAACCAGATATTTGGAATGGATTAAACATGTTGGTCCAGTTTTTTTCGCTTCTCAAATCATCCGATTTATCTATTTTTCTTATGATCTTTGAGCTGCTGTGAAGACCATTGTGAATGATGAGTCTAAAATCTAAAGTGATCTGGCTTAGATATGTCACTCAACAGTCACTTTTTGCGCACTCAATTAGGACTGAACTCTAAGTTTAAAGAGGTGTCCTAATCTTTAAAAACCTCAAACCCGTGATGAGAATTAAACCCACAAACTGTTGAAGTAAAGAGCGGCCCATTCAATTATCCTCAGAAATGGATCTGGGGGAAAGAACTATTGCAGCTCCCTCAATCCCCGAAGAACATGAGGTATCTATGAAAGTTTTCTCGAGCTGCTGTCTCCTAGATGTCCTGCGTTCATATCAATGTAAGCAATTATAGTACTGTACTTATGATGTTTCAAAGTCCTTCACTGTATTGTTTGATCAAGTATTATAGTTACATTCTGTGTTGTGTCATTATATCTTTGTGTCCCTTCACCACTGAAGTTTCTGCCCATACTTTCCATGTAAATGTTAAAAATCGAAGCTCTTTACCTGCCATCCAAGTTTGTACATGAAGTTCTGGAACTATTGTTAAGTTAGTAATGAGTGTAGCTTTGCCGAAAGAGGTGGCAAAGCAATTGCTGATAATTTTAATTTTAATTAAGTCAATTTAATAATGAGGATAAATTTTTAATATATACAAAATTTTTTAATTTTTATATAACCTTTAATACATTTTTCAACTTAGCAAACATGACAATATCATTAGCGGACGCTGCCATAATCCCGTATGCTGTCTCTCGCAGTCAACACACTGGACGTGTGCTTATGGTAGCGTCCTTCATACTAATGGCAATTCAAAAAAGTAGACTTTATCATAAGGGAAAAGGGTGGCACATTTTAGGACGCATGCGCTTTTCTGATCTTCACTTTTAAGATCGTTACATGAGTAATTCTTTATAATATAATGGAAAAATTTTATTGATAACTCTAATAATATATGGGTTTGAAAATAAAATGAAAAGGTACTAGATTATGATTTTAAAAAGGTTTAATAAAAAATGTTTTTATTTCTAAATTGACTTGCTTTTTTGTTCTTTTAATAATTTGTCTCATATTCCAATCAAGTATTTGTGAACACGTAACAAATTTCGGAATTCATGAGAAAAATAAGAGTAATAAATGTTCTCCAAAACTAAAACATTTTTGCTTTTTCAGTCAATTCTTTTAGAAATTTCTATAACCATGGTTTTAAAAGAATTATTCTATTCTGAAATACAAATTTCTCTTTGATATTTCCAGTATGAAACAATTCAGTTTGAGGAATACAAATCAATTCTTTTAATGATAAAATTTAATTAGTTTTTTTCTATGTAAAAATACTCAATAAGATTTACTATAATAAAAGTTTGTTTAAAACACGGATTTTTTAATACAAATCAGTAACATGTAATTTTTTCACTTACCAATATATGGCTGAGACTGAAATGATGGCATTCCAGGTGGTGGAGGAAAACCCATACCTGGTGGTGGTGGCGGTGGAGGAAATCCAGTTTTAGGAAATGGAGGAGGAGGCGGTGGTATTCCGGCTCCTGGCATCGGTGGAGGCGGGGGAATTCCGGCCCCTGGCATCGGTGGAGGCGGGGGAATTCCGGCTCCTGGCATCGGTGGAGGTGGGGGAATTCCGGCTCCTGGCATCGGTGGAGGTGGGTGAATCGAAGACTGGCCTGGCATAGGAGGTGGTGGTGGAATCGAAGACTGGCTTGGCATTGGAGGTGGTGGTGGAATCGAAGACTGGCTTGGCATTGGAGGTGGTGGTGGAATCGAAAACTGGCCTGGCATCGGAGGGGGTGGAGGTATCAAAGACTGGCCTGGCATCGGAGGGGGTGGAGGAATCAAAGACTGGCCTGGCATCGGAGGGGGTGGAGGAATCAAAGACTGGCCTGGCATCGGAGGGGGTGGAGGAATCAAAGACTGGCCTGGCATCGGAGGGGGTGGAGGAATCGAAAACTGACCTGGCATCGGAGGGGGTGGAGGAATTGAAAACTGACCTGGCATCGGAGGGGGTGGAGGAATTGAAAACTGACCTGGCATTGGAGGGGGTGGTGGAATTGAAGATTGACCTGGCATCGGAGGGGGTGGTGGTATTGATGTGGATGATATTGAATATGAAGAGTGTGATTGGGAAATATTGGATTGTGAAGAAATGGGTTTTATGATACTTTCGCCAGAATTTACATCAGATGCACTTTCGGTACGTCGTAATGAAAATGAAGATTTTATATTTGAATGATTTGTGGCTGGATGTTCGGATCTGTTTTCAGCAGGAGAAATTGTAATTGGGTCTGTCTGAGTGATGGCTGTTATTGTTCGAGTTCTGGAACATCTGTCACATATTACAGCACCACTCACGAAACGTTCATTATTATTTTCTGATTCTTCTGGTAAAAGAGTGGACGAACTGAGTGAGAAGGACGAAATACTGGCGGATGGTCTGTAAAAGTATGGTTGCCTATCTGTGACTAGGGAAGGTAAGACTTCTGACACGTCAGATCGAGTTCGTGGTAATCCCCGAATAACATCAGGACCAGTATCCTCAGTCTGGACCCGAACGGAGTTTCGGGATAAGGGAGAACCTTCTTCGGTTTGGACACTTCGACTCCAAGATCGGATGGATTCTGTTTGTACATAACGGGAACGAGTGAGGAATGAGGAAGAGCATGATGCAATATCATATTGACTTGAAGACGAAAGAGTTGGTCTTGGAGGTTCTGTCTGTGTTGCTGCACACGGAGAATGAGGGGACGTTGGACAAGAAACATATTTGGCCCTCCTTGTAAGCTCCTCAATTTCGGTGAGAGTTTGATATTTTTCTAATTGCAATTCAAGTCTAAATATAAATAAAAATATTAAGAATCTATTTCATGTAAAAATATCGTATGTAATGTATTTACATATTAAAAGATTTATGATTATACTGAATTTTTTTTAGTTATTTTTATTATGAAAGTAAACACTGTTCACTTAAATATACATAATTTTATAATAAGCAAGACATTTAAATCAGAGAATTAACAAAATACTTTAAATTTTAATCACAAAAGAATAGTTCAAAAAAGGCAATTTAGATTGAAGCTTAATCTCCACATAAAATATTTCCATTCTTAATGTTCCTTAATATTGTTTGATATTAAGATCCAAAATTTTAAGTTTAAGCTTCTATTAATTGAATATGTAAAATTTAAAAAAAAAACTTGCTAACATATTTAATTCTTACACGTACTATATATTTTACATTATCTGTTACATATTCCTTTACAGATAATTTATTGAATTTTTTGAATTTAAGAATTTGTCATAGAGCGCTTAAAATTGAATGAGAAATAGCTAGAAGAGTTATTAGAAAAGAGAATGTTAACAACCGCTGATTTACATAACTGCGATTGTGGTTCCACAGTTTTAATGCTAAATTTTATTTAAAATACTATGTGGATGCATTCATATATTTTTATCAAAACAATTGTTTAAAATATTGAAAACTTAGATTTTCAACTTAAATCACGTTATTCTAAAAGTCTGGCTCTTTACATTTGATTACACAAATATTTTATTGAAAGAAATTATTCTTCATCCAAGATATTACGAATGTAATGAAGTTCCATACTTTTAAAAACTTTATAAAAGTAAATAATTCAATATTTTGAAAACTTGCTTACATTTGAAGTACTAGATATACAGGAAAGCTATTAAAAATTTTTTCCAAAGTCATTAAAAAACCAATGCAAAAACAACTGTTTTCCCCCTCATATAGTGTGGGAGTACTTTTGTCTATTAAAACCTCTTGAATCCATTTTGAAATAGATATACAAATTTTATATGTATGTAAATAGCATGTTGTTTCATTCCACATGTAGATGGTTTTTTGTTTGGTTTGTTTGTCGCTCAACGGTCATTTTTTGCACACGAGGGCTAATTAGACTTCTAGTTTGACCTCGTGTGCAAACTATGGTTTAAAGTGGATTCCGAACCACTACAAACATCCATGCCCAAGGTGGGATTCGAACCCACGAACTGTTGAACCGAAGGCAAGAGCGCTAACCATTCTGCTGCCAGCTCGGCCATTCCACATGTAGAAACAGTTGCAACTCTTAAAGAGTGTGAGGGGATAATGGGTTTGGTTTGTTTGTGTGCCTCTCAACGGTCATTTTTTGCACACGAGGGCTAATTAGACCGTGACCTACGGTTTAAAGTGGATTCCGAACCACAACAAACATCCATACCCAAGGTGGGATTCGAACCCACGAACTGCTGAACAGAAGACAAGAGCGCTAACCATTCGGCTGCCATTAGCTCGGCATGCGTATCTTTCGGAGACATTACTTGGGAATTTTACAAGTTTCCTCCATGGTGATACATAAAATACAACTCACAATGAGAAACATCTCTGGTAAAGCAATTTACGTGGCAGGTATTAAAATGCTTTACAGCGCGGCTGATAATTGGATTCAACACGGATTTTACACAAATGTATCCTTATGAACCCGAAACTATGAATTGTTTGACTATGGTGAAGTACAGTCAGTAACAGTCGCACAATGCAGATGGTCAGCCAAAAGAATGATTGACAGTGCTAGTGACCTGCCAATGTAAAGATATAAAAGGATAGACTTCAAACAACGTAGAACCATCCTCATGCTTTACTTTTAAGAAGGAGACTATATTATAAGCTTCTGCGGGTTTGCCATAAGTAAATCCATCTGACGTCACATAATAGGGAGACATTGGATTCATCGGAAAACACGATGAATTTCCATTAATCAGCAATTTAATAGCCGTTTCACCACTATATGTCATTTCCGATTTATCTTTATTAAAAAGAGTTTTGAAATCAATTTGTAATAAATGCTAAATGGCTCCAAATAGTTATTTTCTGCAATTCCTTTCAACTTTGAGTCGAACCTGAGCTCTGTAAATGTTAACTCAGAGTCACGGACTGAAGAAAAAGGACTTAAGTTGAATTAACGTTTACAGAACCCAGTATCGATTTTGCCATTGATCTTCCTTCTAATGGTCATTATATTTCCTCTTGCCTATCAGCCTCTCTCAGGGAGTTTGATGGGCTTTCATAGTTCAATATTAGATACAGTTTCGTCAAGATAACTGTATGCCATCATTACCATCGACATGCTTATTAATATTACAAACAGGTTTACCATTATGATTATTTATGCACTGACCAGACAGGCTCTCGTGTTCTGTCTCTTTTTAAATTTGACAAGTCTTTCAATTCCTCTTCAATTCAAACAAAACTAAGCAAATACTGATGCAAATTTCTTTGAGATTATAAGGAGCTCGCACACCATTTAGTCTAAACAACAATATAGAGCAAAAAAAGCTGGTATATTACAAATTTTATATAATCCTACATATTAAATGAGGAAGTTATCGTTTTCTTGAGGCTCTAATTTGTAACAGTTCCAGTATATACTGATAAATCAGTAACTAAAATAGTTATATATTTTTTTGATTATTCTGCAAGAGTGAGTCAAGCTTGGGATTATATATATATATATATATATATATATACATATACATATCAAGGAGTTAAAGCAAATACTACAATAGATTGATTAGTGGAATTTAATGACGCAAGGTTCAGTCTCGAATAAACTGCGCCAGGCGTTGGTTTTAATATACCTTAAATTTATTATAAAATCACTGATAAAATTTTAGAGAGGGTAGAATAATATATAAATTGTCACAAGATAAAAATTATATACTGTTTAAAGATTTAAAACGCGTAAAAAGGAAACTAAGTTAGAATGTGGATTTACTCCGTTAAGCAAATATTAGAAATAGGTATTTGTTTAAAAATAATTTATTAGATATAATCACATATGCTGCTCGGTACTTTACTCTGTACATAGATTATACATATTATAATGTTTAAATAATAACCAATGTGTTTCATTTTAAAAAATGTAAAGATACTGCAGTCAATTTTAAAGTTCTTTAACATAAAGGAAAAATGTATAATTACCGAGCCACTCTCTCCTCATATTCTCCAATTCTGTGGGATGATTTGAAATGGAAGACTGAAGGTTTCTCGTGCTCTTTCTGTAAATAAATGTTTACACAAAATCAATAAATAATCAAGACATAATGGCAGGAATAAGATGCTACTATGTTCAGTATTTTATAATCTCATTTTAAATAATATTATGAAGTTGTATAATATCAGTTTCTTCATTTTTTTTCTCTAAGTGCTTTGAAGATAAAGGACATTCTTTGAATTTATTGAATAGTAATTAAATTGGAAATTAATATTTTCTCTCAGTATATAGCTCTTAATATATAATCTTTTGCAGTAATCTTTATTGCAAAATATTTTATTGACAGAGTGTTTAGTTTTTATTAAACATATCCGCTTACATTTTAAAATAAAATCCCAAATAAATGTACACGAATTGCTTAAATATTTGATTTTTTGTATAAAATAAATAAAGTAGCACATAGCTAAATGTATTCTACACAGAGGGTGAAGAATATTTAAAACTCGAATGTAAAAGTGACAAATACCAAACCATTACCTGTAAATCTCTTACAATGACCAACCGTTTTTCCCAAATTGAAGTTTTTAGTCTGTTGCAGAGATCATAGGTTAAATTTGCTTGTCTCACAAAAATCATTCTTCACATGAGGGATAATTACAGTGGGACCTTTTGTTTAAAGTGTATTCCAAGTCACCACAAACATCCCAGCTCTAAGTGATATTCAAACACAGTATCTATTGAACCGAAGAATGACACGGCAAACATAAGACATCATCAATAATGACAAAGTGAAGGAAATAATATGACATACATAAAATTAGACTTAGAAGCAGCTAAGATTGAAGACTCGTTTATTATTAATAAGAATGTACCTACACATATGACTAGGAATGTAGCTATATATATATATGAATGTACCACGTATACAATTAAATTGCAAAAGTTAGGGTATTATCTTCCACTATGATCTCGTTTCAGTATCTTGCTCGTCATTTTCAAGGGAAATACAGTGTGTTATTTCACATAGGATTCAGATTTGTAACCTAATGCTAATTGTCTTTAGAAATGACTTATCTAAAATATCTTGTGTTTCAGCCAATATTGTTCAAATACTGCTGACTGGATTTATTTATATTATAAGCAAGTTGATTACATATCAAATAATTAAACAGATTAGATGATTATATTTAGTTTGCTAGTATGCCATTTAATTCTCTTCTCTTCATTTTCTCCCCATCGTTAATACTTCATTATTTGCAACTTAAATTTTTTTTCATTATTTATCAAATCTTTTTCTTCCAACTTATGTTTCACAGTGTCCACTTCTTGATACTGAGTTTTAAGTATTTATTAAATGCAGCTTCTTTGCTTAAAAATGAACAAATTTAGTACATCCCTTCCACAATTGCAAATTATGTTCAGATGCCTAAGTAAAAGGAAATATATATGAAAAGTATTCAGTATATTTCTACACTGATTATACTTTCCATACACATTTTTCCTTTATTCCTTCAACACTTCTGAATAATATTTTTGAGTATTGAAAAGAAAACCCTTTTATTAATATCATAAATATTAAATGCATAAAAATTATTAATTACTTAGAAGAGCTTATATTACTAGATGGTTGATTGGTTGGGTTTGTGGCGCAAGTTCTAAAAACGGACAAGTTGCACCTGAACTAGAATTTTGAGTGAATATGTTTTATAAATCTTATATTGCTAGAAGTATGCATCGACTCAAGATTTTTAGTATAGCAGTTATCTGTAAATATTAATTTTAAATATTTACTTCAAGATTCATAATCGTTTATTTGGTTTGTTTTCACTCAACGCTCATTTTTTGCACCCAAGAGTTAGTTAGACCGGGATCTATCGCTTAAAGTAGATTCCGAACTACAAACAAACATACATACCCAAGGTAGGGTACGAACCCACGAACTGTTAAAACGAAGACAAGAGCGTTAATCATTCCGCAGCGAGCTTATAGCTCAAGATTCATAAATTAGTTTCTTAAAAAGGTGTTAAAATCACGGTGAGTTTTTTAAATCAATTTCAATGCTGATAAACTAAAAAATCATGTAGTTTATGACTTTTAAAAATATTTTAACAGATTTAATTAAACAAAATTTTTAATATCATAATTTTGTTTTATTTAAGAGAAAATTAAAGTATTGTAAAATAACAAAAATAATTTTAAAAAATTAGTAATTACCAGAAATCTGGAAATAGTTTTATTTTCAGCTATTTAAAACCGTTATATAATTAAAAAAAAATCATTTGTAAAATGTGAATATTCATATACGAAATAAATGTAATACATAGAATTAGTCTCGATACTGTATTTTGCAGAATTCAAATTTTTCTTAGAAAGCAAGAATGTGTTCATAACTCACTTGTAATCTATGATCATGCAGTTCAGAAATAACTTCTCGAAGTTCTCTTTCTGAATAAGCAGGAGAAAGAGGCTGCCTGGGAGGCCAAGCACTAGGGGAAAGGCGACCAGGAGTTGCATATGCTGATGGTGCAGCAGAACTCTCTAGCTTTGACCACTGATACATCTCATCGGGCTGTAAAAGAAGTGGAATTATTTACACTATGCAAGAACACTTTCAGTATTTCAAATATTTACAATTTAGAAGTAAATGGAAAAGAAAAATCATAATCGTTCTTGTTGTTGCATACCCCCTTTGGACAGTAGTGCTAGGCCAGGTCCATAACGTTGAATACCCTTAAAAAATCAAGCACCATTATAGAATCGTTATATAAATCCTTTGAAAGACCCAGACACTCAATGGTTCTGGCGTAGGTTGTTCAGCGGAACAGTTGGTACAAGTCTCGAAAGTTTAATTATCATAATAGTTAGTATTTTTTTTATCATAATAGTTCTTTAGAAATAGCGATCGAAAGGATATAAGCTTGAGAACATTTTTCTTACTTTGCTAAAGTATACTTAGAGAGAAAAATAAAATGTCACATCTTGCATCGTATTCAAACAAATTACATTATAAAGTGATTTTGAAGTAAATTAATATTATAAATAGTTATGAAAAATGAACTAAAGATGTATGTCATCAATAATAATATACCTTAAAAAAAGCGTAATGTGTATAAAATAATAAAGCATAAATATGTACGATTACAATATAAAATAATATAAATATTGGGTGCTTTCATGAGCTATTTATCCGTTTATTTGCATCTAATGAAATATCAAAAAACTTGATATGTAGATTGTTGGGAGTGTTTCATTCATTAAATCATCCATTGCTTAAGACACTATTTTTTGTTTAATTACGCTAATGTGTTTCTTTAACTCTTCTATTAAAGAACAATCTTCAAAGTTTTGAAACAGATAGCCTAACTGATGAAGGAGTAAATCATTACCTTCTGAATAAATATTAAATTTTTCGCAGGCATTGAACAACATTCTCTTGTATCGTACTTCCGTCGCTCGAAGACGTTATTTACACAGAGACTCAAATAAGCCAGAAAAGTTTAAAGTGAATAGTAAACCAATGAGAAGCAAAAAAGGGAATCGAGCCCATGATTTGTTAAATGATAAAAACTACAGCCTTCAATTTATCTATCAATTATACACATTAACAGAGATAATCAGACACATATAAGTACCCACCCTAAAGATGCGAATGAAGATGAATGAAATACAATATCTTTCATTGTAAAGCAAGATCAAATCTTAATACTCCCATTCTAAAAAAACCGAGTTTTACTATTGGATAGAAACTAAATACGTATCTATATCTAATTTCAATTTTTTTTTACCCAAATAGAAATTTTTGCTTTATTTTACTTTTCTAAAACTATTCACACAAAATGTATATTACTTTGACATCGTATTCTAGGTTAGGTATCCTACCGGGCCTAGGTTATTATAAGACATTCTGATGTGTATCCGATTAATGGCCTTGTCATAGATAGGAGACCATATTTACGTTTCGCAAGTGATTGATAGCTATGTATTAAGAGTACCGTAAAGCTCTGTACTTTTCTCTAGAATAGAACAAAAGAATTATTCATACCTTGAATAAACTTTATTGAATAATATAATTGCCCTCATTATTTATGACTTTTTGCTATGATGGTAATTTGTACATATCATCTTTAAAAATGTCTTCGCTAGAGGCCAAAAGTTGAACTAGTGCTTGTCTGACATCTACTTTCTTGAATTTTTTTGCCCTTCAAAAACTTTTGCAAGGTAAAGAAAACAAGTGATACTTGGAGGGAGACAAGTCCGGAGAATATGATGTTTGGGATAGAATTTCCCAGCCTAATTCTGAAATCTCTGGATGAATTTTTTTCTTGGCCTCATTCTTAGACAGCATTCTCGGATCATCGCCAACCTCTTTTCTTGAAATCTTGTCGCTAATAATGCTTTTCCGAATTGATTGGTTGGTTGGGTTTTATGGCGCAAGGTCTAAAAATGGACATGCTGTGCCACTTTTCCGAATTGAGTTTTCTGTTCAGTTCTTAATGCTTCTAATGTATTGGTCCTCAAATGTTCCACCATATACACAACATTCTCTTATTCAGAACTAAATTTATTTTAGAATTGGAAGAGCAAAATTTTCCACACAATATATCCTTTTTCTTACTATGCTTTCAAAGGTAATCCAATTTTCATCCCCTGTTATCATCTGGTTAAAGAAGGAATCTTTTTGTTCCGAACAAGCAAAAATAAGCATAGGATGAATAGATCATCAAAATTTTTCTGACTTAATTCCTGTGGCATCCATTTTGAGTATTTCCAGATCTTACTCTAGCATTGACCAATAGACCTAATAGGAGAACCCAGGTCTTTATTGTTTACAGAGTGTAACTCCTTTAATAGGGAGCTACAGACACCAACATGGTGTCTTGTGCTTCGGCCGAGAGCTTCATCCAGCTATTATTCGAAAAAAAATTTTTACACAATGGTGGAGCATCAAAGTTACAGAATCTTATGCAATAGGATCTCATTACAGTTCATCACGAAACTAAGTTTAATGTACCTTCAATTGTATTAAAGTAGAGGTATAAGCTTGAAATTAAAGTATTGTTAGATATTAAATAGCAAAAGAAGATAGAAGAAACGATAACTATATGCAAAACTCAGTCTTGGAAATAAAAGTATTACAGTCTGAAAAGTACTTTTTTAATATTAAACCACACCAGGGTTTGAATGTACATTATTAACATGTATTTAAATTAATAGAAATATTTATATAAAATAAAAAATAGAGTGATTTTTCATATTTTCGAATCCTTACTCTTCCCAATGAAATTCGGTTGTAAAAAGTATTCATCAGGCACGTGATTTTTCATGTGTATTTGGTATATAAGCATTTAACTATTCAGACTGCTCAGTAAATTTTATCAAATTTTAAATTTATTTAATCTTGAATTCAGAATATCGAATCGATTTTGTAGATTCTTTAATGCATTACGTATTGTAAAGTGTTGCAAATTATGATTCAGTATTTTATAAGGGCAATTTAATACAGAGCAGCACTTTTAAATGCAATAAGATTTCATTTAAAATAAATGAAATAGTTCATATCATTTTTTACTTTTAAAATTATTACTATGATACGAAATATCCAATAGATATTATTCTAAAATATAAAAGTTTAAGATAGAGTTTTTATTAAAGTACGATTTTCAGTTTGAAACACTGTATTGTAAAAACTTTTTAAGAATTATTTTGTGAATTGTTTCAAGGATATCTAAAACATAAGTTATGCTATTTGGTGTTACCGCACTTTTGTGAGCTCTGATGTCCATTATATAATTATCCAATTATTATAATATGTCTATTACCATGGGATCACTGTTTTTAAATTAAAGTTAATATACGGTAAACTATAATATATTTAACAAATATTACCTTATAGAAAATTGAGATTACACAAATTTTTCAAAAAATATATGTGTGTACAAGGTATTTAAATTAAGAGAATATTTTAGAAAATAATTTGGCATATTTTCATTTAAAATCAGATTAAATCTTTGTTACGGCGTTTCATATTTTTGTTTTCAAGTGTTTTGTTTTTAACATATCAGCCAAATGATTTCCAGAGTACTTTCTTGAATCAAGTTCCCCAGTCACATGTTGAAAATAAAATAACACAGTTAACTTAAGTAATAATTAACCGCACGCAGAAACGCTACCTTTATCACTTGTTATATTGTGGATGCAATCAATTTCCTACATTACACACAGCAAGGAGCACAGCCCATTATTTCATATTGAACTCTTAATCATTTGTTTTTGCAACGTCAAAAACAAAGATTAGAGTTTCTCTGAAAAAAAGCATTACTTACTTTATTATAACAAATTAAAATTATTTCAAGATTTGTGAATCCGCTACGTGGTAGATTTAGTGAGATTTTCCGAAGGAGATGTACTTAGTATTTCAGAAGAAAACATGGAAAATTTTTGCATAACTTTTACAACAAATATGGTTACTAAAAACAAAGTACAACATCCATTTCTAATGCCTTCGGTTAAAACTTATTATTTAAAAGAACAGTTAAAAATATTTTAATCATTTATAACGTATTAAGCGCGCAAGTGTAGGCTTTAAAAATTTATGTATTTTCATTGAAATATGTCATGATTTTCATATATTTCATGATTTTTATGTATATATTTTCATTTAATGAAATCTATCCCGTTTTTATCGATGTGATAAAAAGAAAAAACATTCAACATAATAGAAATGGAAAATATATAGGTATGTTAAAAATGGAAACATTTCTATTGATATTAGCAAATGCGTGTAATCTAGATCATTTCTAGTGATATCTTCATTCAGTTTCTTTTTTAAAGTCAACCTTAAAACAAATTAAGCCAAATCCTATTTAGTCATAATTTTAAGTGGATTTAACCTATTCATGTTCAAGGTGGTATCGAACAGATGAACTGTTGAATTAAAAGTCTGGGTACTAAAATTTCAAGGTCAACCTTCATTTTTGTTCATGTTTTAAGTGCTTAACAGTATTTTCCATTTCAACTAAACATTATATTTGTCACGTAATATTCTCCTTTATTAATAATAAACAAGTACAATATATACATGTACACTGAAAAGGTACAATTCTAAGTATTACACGTCATTAACGCGGCCATTTCCTTTTCATGCAAGATAATATTTCCATAACGATGCACTCAAAAGTAGCGCTTTGAGCAATAAAGTCTATATAGAGCTGAAAGCGACGCAAAATCCTTTTATTATAGCATGAAATATCCCAAAAGAAATAGGATTTTCGTCACCTGGCAGATACAAATTTCTTTCATATCCAGTCAGATGGGAAAAGAAAGAGTAAAAGGCGTCGTCCCGTTTCCATGACAACAACATCGTCATTCTCTCGGGCTTCTGGGTCTATCGATCGCACGAATACTAGAAAATTTCCTCTTCCAGGAAATTGCAAACTACGCAGTTCCATCCACATAAAAAATTCCTTTTATTGCTTGACGTATTTTTATAATTTTGTTTACCAAAAGAAACACCTTTGTTTGCAAAGAACCACGCTTCATTTAACCTTCTTAAAAAATAAAAATCATTTATGATAGTTTAATATAAACTATATTCAGCTATATAAAATCTAAAGAACTAATTTGAAAAGAATAAAGTAAAATGTTTATTTTTTAAAATCCTTGGCATACCCAAAATCAAAACTTAAAACTCAATAGGAAGCTTATTTAATTTATAACCTATGTATAGTTTGTTTAAATCTAAGCAATTATTTGTTATAGAATAAAAATTAGACATTTTATAACAATGTCTAAATAGAAATAATTACTTAAAAATCTTAGTAATCAAATTTAATTGGATTTAATAGACTAATACATAAGAAATTAGAAAATAATTGGGATCATTCCGAATTTTTTTCTATTGTAAAAATTCCAAACTAATGAATACTATTTAAAAAAATTCAAAGCACATTTGATATTAATAGGTTTTTTTCCATTTTTACTGAATTTGAAGTAAATTCATTTCAGAATAAATGAATCAAAACCACTGAATATATTTCAATAATTAAGATTTCATAAAATTTAGTCATCATTTATAATTATCTGCAAATAGTTAAATATTATGAAATAATGAAACAAATCTCGTAAAATGCTATCAGACCTATAAAATTAAATGAAAGAATCTTATTTTTAAGAAAATATGGAATTTCAAATAGGAATTCAAAAATAACCATAAGAAACAGTATCACGAATTTAAAAAAAAAGATTTCTGTGGAGAGTATGCCTTTTTAAATAAATGAATCTTAACGATTATTAAATAAATTTTTTAGAATCATTTGCTATTATTTATAAAGTGTCAATCGTCATTTTTGTAAATAATTCATATGTAAACTGCCACAATATCAATATTTTGTAATATATATTCGTATGCATGTAAATTAACATGGCGGATATTGTAGTTAAATATAAACAACAATAAAAAACATAAGAATTTGAATTTTCTGAGACTAATGAATTTTTTTTCCGGGAAAGTTGCATGTACTCTCTCTCTCAAATAACATTCTTTCTATCCGTATTTCTTTCTGAGATAACTGTATAATACTTCAAAATTCATTTCGTCACATTTTTCTCAAAACTTTAATTTTATAGCCATAACGATCTTGTTAGTAAAAAGAGTTTCATTATAAAGGTTTGAATATTTATACAAACCTGCCTTTAATTCTTTATATAATCATTTCCTACACGTTGGTACTTCGTCACAAATTTAAAAATTTCTGTTAAACACTTCTAGCACCAGTTTATTAAGACAAGTTTTAACTGCATTCCTTTATCACCCAGAAATTCTGTCAGCTTTGTTGAAAGCTGGAAACCATAAAAGCAAGACTATTGAAGAAAAACTTTTTTTACCTATTCATCTAAAAAATTTTAATTTCAACAGTATCTTGAGACTAGATACTGTTGAAATTAAGCTTTCAAAAAATAGGGTGAATTCCTCACGTCTAATCTTTAAGGGTAATTTTCTTAGAATCTCACAAAGCTCTATTGAACAATCAACGTCTTTTCGTGTCTCTGCATGCATATTTCTAAGGTGGTTGATTGGCTAAACGCTCTATGGTAAATTTTTGCACATGAGGCTGAATTAGACTGAGACCTACAAATTAAAATGGATTCCAAACCACAATAAATATCCATGTCCAAGGTGGGGCTCAAACTTACAAACTACAGAACCAAAGACCAGAGTGCTAACCATCCGGCTGCCATCAGCTCGGCATGCGTATCTTTCGGAGACATTACTTGGGAATTTTACAAGTTTCCTCCATGGTGATACATAAAATACAACTCACAATGAGAAACATCTCTGGTAAAGCAATTTACGTGGCAGGTATTAAAATGCTTTACAGCATCCTTGACTGTCCACTACATGGTGTCTAAAGACTGAGTAAATCATTGTTTTGGATGTACGTCCGTTAGAATGTGTGCCTAGAGGTTTTCCAGGTTTCCTCCCTTCAGCACACACGCGAAAGATTTTAAAATACCTTATGAATAGGCTTGGCCATTAGTCCATTATGCTGCGTTAAAAAAAGGTTTATCTCGATTGTAAAGCGTTTTAGCATGAAATGCAACGATGACTTGACTTGAAGCACTGATAGTAGAAAAGTATAGCATGAAAATTCAAAATTTCTAAGTCAGATTCTACAAATATTTCACTGTAAGAGGTTTGCATATAAAAAGGAATCTTTATGCATTATTTCTTAGATAAATACTATGATTTTCATTTTCAGAAATCATTTTTTCCCCTTTCTGGGTAGTCTTCTTGTGTGTATATCTATATGCTTTTTTTAAACCTTAATTATGTGTGCTTGAGAATGAATTTTTAAATTTAGATTAAATCAATTTGGTTAAATTTCAATAAAAAAATAGGAAGAGAAGATAAAGAAAAACTAAAAGAATTCTTAAATTACTTACCCTAAAGAGTTTTTCCTTGTTTTCAGGGTCTACAGGTTTTAAAACTCCAGCGAAGAGTAAATTAGTGCAGAACTGTGCTGCCATTAGCCGCAGCTCGTGTCGACTTAGATGGTGATCCTCAGGGAAAGTTGAGGTGAACCAATTTACCAACATTTGGCCTGAAAATTAATCATACAAAACGTGCAACACAGCTAAAACATTTTGCAAGAACAGCACAAAAATTGTTTTTAGCAATATATATTTTAATACAATATGAGGAAATTATGCTTGTAGAGTATTAAATTTGTAGAATTTTGAGAAACTAAGAAAATTAATTTTCCTTAGATAATTATGTTCCATAAATCAATTTAAAAAATTTAATTACGACCAAATTTTTTAAGGGAGAGGCATTAATTACGTTTCACATATTTAGAAAATAAAATATAGGGGTAAAAAATCAAACAAATTATTGAAAGCAATGCTAAGGTAAAATACTTATGTACCAATTAATTCTTCAAATTTATACCCAAGAAAAATTCTAAATTTAAGAAATGATCTTTTTCCATTTTAATACATTTGCCTTGAGACACACATTCCTGATTTCCCTCATATTTCCTAATATTTTCATACATTTAGACACAAACTCTGAAACAGTACAAACTTAAATAGAAAATATTTTACCAACTTTTTAAAATAGATGAAAATATTTTAATACATAGAATCTTTCTCTTATGAATAGGTTTTCGAAGTAAATTATAGGATAGCTTTCCTTCCTGCTAAGAAATAATTTTATGGGCTTACATTAAAGGACTTAGTTAAAACATATGCATGGTTTCATGATTTATTTTTCAATTAATCCCATAAACCTGTTAATTTTGCTGCATACACCTTGATATCTTTAAAAAGCACTTTAAATTTATAAATATTATGCTTGGTTTTTATTGATTTAGAGGAAATGTTAACATTTGTGATTTAGAAACTGTAAAAGTAACTTTATTAATTTTATTTTACAATTAATTCTTAATATTAAAAGACAATGAAATGTCTTTCCAAATTAACGTTTTAATAATAGCGGTAAATATAAGTTATTCATAAAATTAGTTTTATATAGTGAATTAAACTGAGAATATATTTATTTTACGAATACTTATTTTATTGAATACTTTGATGATAAATAATATCCGAAATTTAATTAACGAAACATGTGGAATTGAATTAGTATATATTTAATTGAACTAGAAAACATTAAAAAAACTGAAATATTAATAATTTTTAATTTATTTCAACTTATATATAATGATTAGAAAATACCATTAAGGAATTCAATAATCACTTACATAATTAAAATACGATTCCTGCCCATTAATAGATATATTCTTTACCAACCTTAAGTGTTTAGAATTTAGGATTAAATTTTGCATCCGTTTGATTAACGTTTTTGTACGATAAATATTAACAGAGAATTTTATTCTTATAAATAAAAAACCGCAAAATAAAACATTCCACTGCAACTTCAACAATCATCGTAATAAATCAATTTCGTTTCCATCACTCTCGATCCTCATCAAGGATTTAAAAGTGAATTTAGGCTTCAGGAAATTTACAACGATTGAAAAAATATTCACAAATGAACCTACCTTGGAATTTTTCATATAAACTAAAATCTAGCTCTTCAGGCAGATACTTTGGCCTCTCAATTTTCTTCTCTATGGTTGCCTTGTCCAACGTGAGCGAGGCTACTCTTCTCAAGTAGCATTCGCCAGCTGGAACTGTTAAGCTCTGAGAACAGTACCTTCTTAATACCTGTCGGGTTTCAGGGAGATTATAAGGCATAAACATTGGGAAATGTTCATGCTTATTTTCAGCAGTAGAAATAGTGATCATGTACAATAGATTCAGAATTAGCAATCATACACTAGAATTTAAGATTATTTTATTAAAATTTCTCAGTGAGAGAAATTTCAATAAAATTATCAAAGATTGAGATCACAACATATTTAAGCTGACAAATATTTTTGAAAATATTTACTTCAAGGTATATTTATTACATACAGAGCTAAAAAATTTAACAAAATAACATCTTCCCAAGAATATAATCAATATATTCAAAATATAATTAAAATAATCAATTAACATTCATTAACCTATATAAGTAATTATAAATACTGTTGATCAACTACTTTTGTAAAGAAAAATGTGATTTAATGCTCCAACATTGATCAAATTTGAATTGTTTGGAGATATGTTTATTGATTATGCTTGCTACTTAAAGCATTGCAGTGAAGGCAGTTGCTCCTACCAAGGGGTTCGGGGTAGCCGGAAAACGCACAGAATTTTTTGCCCGAGTTAACTCGGGATAGCCGGTTAAGGGGTTAATGGCATTACTAGCTAACATGTTACTGTTCATTTTTACGATTAATTTTGTCTACTACTGTTAAAACAGTACTTTTAGTCACAAGAGTCATACTATTTTTACAGTCAAGATATTTTAGAAAAATAATTTAACAGGAAAATATTAAATTATTTTAGAAAAATGATTTAAGATTTTTTGAAAGTATATAATTTATGTGGTAGCTTTGAAAGATTGCTTCATGCGAAGGCAAAGTAGTTGGAAAATTACACAAATATAAGTTTTTCGACTTACTAGAAATATTATGCTAACTCTCGATTATGCGTGAAACTGCGGGAGGTGATTATCACCGAAAGACTGATTTCGCAAATAATCAAATTTATGAAAAATGGGGACAAATAAACGTTAAATTTGAACAATTAGATCATTCAATAGGAAATACTGTTTGAATAAAATTAACAACTTTTACAAATTTCAGAAAATCTAAAGTTTTTATTTTTTGGCTTGAAAATTTATTCTCTAATAAACAAATTTTAAATTTAGACACAAGATAATCAGTCAAGCAGATAATCGAGAGTTTACAATATTGTAAAACATTGAATCTATAAATAATTTTCATGCATTTTTCAATATTAATATATGTCTCTAATTACACAATGTAAATTTTAAACTTCTAAATCTACCTAATAAAATAGGAAGAATGTCTTACTTATTGATTATTCAGTATTATAATAAAATGTATATATATAAGGAAAATGGTTAAATTTTAAGAAAAAATAGGTAGTGTGCTGATAAGATACTGTGGTGTAAGATTTCCTTGTACTCAATAACTGGCTACTCACAAAAGCTTGGCAATGTGAAGTTATTTGGAAAATAGTAGCTCAAAATAGTTATACAAGAGAATTACCAGCCAAATTACAAATTAACACTTCGTATATACTAAGCATACATCTGTAAAGAATAAAAACTGTTTAGTCTTTAACCCATTTTAACTTTTTTAAAGAGATTTGACTTATTTATAAAGCCATCAGTATATAATCTTAGCAGGTATACAGAGAGAGTATTTAATGTGGTACAGGAAAATTTTATAAACATAAGGCATGTATAAATATTTCCCACCACAAATCCAAATGTAAATATATATATATATATATATATATATATATATATATATATATATATATATATATATATATATATATATATATATATTTAAGCCACAAATCCAAATGTAAAGAAATATTTTTTGTTTCTTAATAGGTTATTCAAACAAAGTTTATCATAAGTTTAAATTATAGATAAAAAATAAAAACATTTAAAAATAAATGGAAAAATATATCATTTTTATACTAGCAAAAATATAGGAATTTTTCAATTAAAATATTAAAAAAAATTATAAACTGAAGTTAATTTTATTCATATTTTTTTACATTTTTTACTCAAATTTCAGAAAATTACCCTTATTATTCTTAAAATGCCTTTATTATTTTTTAAAACTGAAATAATGAATATTGAAAAGCAAATTAAGAGAAATGATTTTTTTAAGGTGATTTGGCAAAATATCAAGATGTTGACATTTTAAAAACTTCAAAAATATCAAAAGTGAAAAACTTATTTTTATTTTACGTATCCTCAATAATTTTATTTATGCGAGTGATAAAATAAATTCTAAAAAGATCAAAGATAAGAAATGTAATCAGCCCCAATTAGAATTTTGGCAATGGCAACTGAAGAATAATGGAATTTCGATTGAATAAAGAAAGCTATTTCGCTTTGAGCAATTAATCTGCTTAGCTCTGAATGTGAAAAACGGCTTTCTAGTCTAAATTTCTTTTCCTTTTTTCCTGTTCCACTAATCAGCGAATCTTTCCGATTTTTCCGTTTTATCTTATTTGGAAACAAGAAAAAAAACCGATATCTTTGTAGATAATCAATTCATTTCTTTCTATAACAATTCTAACTATTTTGGCAAATAATCCTTACACACAATATTGTGTATAGAAAATACTCTTGATTATAAAATCAAATTACCCAATAAAATTCATGCATTTTTTGTATTACATTTTCATGTTTTAAAATTACAATGTTATTCGTTGCTTAATTTTTGTAGTTTGTACAGTAAGCAACAGGATAAAATACAGCTTTCACTGTAATGTCCTGTACCTGAGGAACAGTAGCAGGACCTGCATGTAGACACAGCTCTGAAGACGATCGATCTCGTCTATTTGTAGTACAAGATGCGGCTCTCAATCTGTGGCGATGAGAGGATATCTGGTGACGACCGATCGAAAGAGATTGGGTTGAACCAGAAAAGTACGGCGATTCTTCTTCTTCAGGCAATATATCGTCTTCATCACTGCAGAAAAAAGAAAAGACATCGATTACATTGACTAGATTTTCTTTTGGAATAAATTGGATCAACCCTACACACAAACCATTTAGACAATTAGAGAAATTTTTTTAGTTATTTGCTTTTGCAACTATTTATAAAGTATTGCCGCTTATAAAATAATCTTAGAAATTAACATCTTATGTTTACATACACACACACGTATTTGTATTACAGATATTTCATCTTTCACAATTTTTATTCCTTTTTTCAGCTCAGATGAATAAATGGTTAATTCGAAATTGTAACAAAATGTAAAAATTTACTGATTTTCATTATAAATGCTCAGTTTACTCGTCACAAGAAAAATTACCTCGTTTGCATGTCTTAAATGAGTTCATTTTTGCATTAAAAGATATTAGAATACAAATTTGAGTAGAATTGAACATAAATATTCCCATTAGAATGAAATTTTTGAATGGAAAGATTGACCACTAGACAGGGTAGGAGGCTGAGTGCTTGACTGCAGATAGGGAGGTCCTGGGTTCGAATCCCCAGTACAGGCATGGATGTACTTTCTCTGTCTATCCTGTCTTTTCCTTTCTTTGTATGATGGGTCGTGAATGGTTGCCTACTCTATAAACGGGTCCCTATGGCATGTGTGTACACGAGAGGACTAATCAGACCTAAACCCACATCTCAAAGTGCATTCTGAACGACTATAAGCAAACTAGCCCGAGATAAAATTTGAACCCATTGACTGTTGAAGCGGAGGTCAGAGCGCTGAACCAGAGGTTGCCAGTTCTGCACTGTAATCTTATTTATACTGCACAAACTGTTGAAGCAATCATATATTATACATTTAATTAAAATATGTTCAGCATTAATAGTGTATTTTCTAATTCAGCAATCTACGTATTTGAATACTGAATTAAAAATTGCTTACTATTCGTTTATAAAAAATTTAACAAAACTGAGAATTTTTTAAACATAAGCTTTCATTATAAAGAGTAATTTTTCTTGATTATGATACACACAAAATATTTGTATTTTAATCAATTTAAAACAAGTGGTAAAATTTAATAAAAAATATATTTCAACTATTTGCACTTTTAAATTTGCATAAAAAGGGTACAAAAAACTTCAAAAAGAGTGTAAATTAAAAACTGGCCTTGTGGAAGAATTATTGAAATGTTAATTTGAAAATAATTGTTATTTACAAAGTTCCCTTTTTTACAACAAAAAAAAATTCTAAAATGCACATGACAGTATTTTATGCCAGCAATGCAACAAGTATCTAATTTTAATTTCAAACAGTAAATTCAAAGAAATTTATTGATTTTATAAAATCTTGGTTGAAAAAATTCGATGAAACTAGGAAACTTTTTTATATATAACTAAGCAATTTCATTTATGTAGGTTAATAAATACTGCAGATTCTTTTAGTTTTACTTTTATTTAAATATAAAAGTAAAATAATTATTATTAATAAATATGCATTATAAAATAATTTCATTTTGTATATTCTCATTTTAGAAGGCTATAAGAACTTGCAAGGAATAGTCTTTTAAGAAAATAAACTATACACGAGCAACTTGTTTTTTTCTTACGCTATTGGATTAACAGAAGCGTAGTGATAAAACTGCGACTTTTGTAACAGAATATTTCAGTTTTAAGACAATGTTGAGCAAGAGATGGAATTTCTTTTATAGGAGAAATTAAATTCCCATATCAAGATGTCTTAGGGATTAAATTTTTCCCTCTTACGCAAATAAATGGCATGTTATCTATATGAAGTACTGCTAGTTGCCAAATGATTATTCCCTTAAATCTCTTAGAATCTTCGATTGTTAGACTACTTATTACGATACACTTGTATTGTTAAAGCAAAAATTTACTTTTGGGACAAAGTAATTTATTCCTACTTATGTTTGTTATTGCCAAAGAAATCATCTTTAAAAAATTCAAATTTTTAAAAAAATAACAATGATTAAAAAACTAGGTAATGATTTTAAATGATTTATCTCACATTCAATTTAATAATTATTCATTTTATATTCAATAAAATTAAGTTATATATTAACCACTAAAAATATGCAATTAATATAGTTCACATTAGGTATAAAAAAACTAATTGAAGAACATATTTCATTCGTACAAGGAGAACTAAGTATTTTTAAATAACAAAAGATCAAAACTGATAATTCAAAAATTTTTAACCGTAATCGTGTTATTTAAAATTTTCCATCAGATAGAAAATCTAATTTGAAAATTTACAAAATTAAAATGCAGTTATTTTATCACACTTACTGTAAGTCCAATCGTGGTACGCTGCCTATGGTAGGTAGATTACTTCTACACATATTTCCAAGGGATCCCTTCCTTTCTCGATATTGAGTGAAAATGCTAGTGCCCACCGGGTGGTGAGTGTCCGGCGTGCCTGGACATGATCGAATGCCATTCGCTCGTCTCTCTCGGCAGGATTCTTTTATAGGACTGTTGTCAATGGAGTCATCAGTGGCATCCTCCTGAGTGTCATGGTAACTTCCTTCGTCTTCTTCGCTTTCAAATTCTGGTTCTTCAAAGCTCTGGTAAGATGTATTTATCGGTTGAGTTTGTTCTTCTGAAAGAATCGATAATGGCGTGCATGTCTCATACTAACAACAATAGCATCTTCATATTATTTATTTAGCAAACAGCTTTTTTATTGGAAAAGTTCTGAAGTTTTTAATAATAGAATCTAGAGCCATTTTTTTTAACTATACTGTCATTAATATCGCAACTTGCAACGCATAAATATAAAGTGAAGTGAACTCCAAATTTGTTGCCATTCTACGATTTTTTTACATGCAAGGAATAATTTGATCAGGAACTATAATTTAAAGCAAGTTCTAAATTATTACAACCGCATCCAAGCTGGGAGTCAAAACAAAAGACAAAACGTTGACCATCAGCAGCACTATTTAAAATTATCTTTAGATCAATTGTTTTTTTCCCACACGAATGGAAAAACAGTTCCAAACCTAAACAAACAAACAAACCCGAGGTGGGATTCCAACCCGTGAATTCTTGAACTGAAGATTATAACTCTAACCATTCGACTGTCAGTTCATTAGCTACCATTTTGAAACATGCTTATGATAAAGATATGAGAATGCCCAACCTACTTTAACGAGTCGAGTCTAATGTTGCAGAAAATCCAGATGATTCATATCTAAAGATATTATCGACATTAAAAACGTATATCATAGCTTTCCACATCACATAGTACATTCCTATACAGTTCAAGAATTCACATTCCTGTAAATAATCAAGAATCTCCAAGTTACTATACACGATACTATAAATAGTCGTTTGGTTATAACTTCTCCAAAATGACCGATTAGTTTCATGACTGACTCAGCTAAATTTTATTTTCTAGGAACTTATGGGCTTACGTATCCATGGAAACCGTATTAAGACAAACAGCTTTCAAAAATGTGAGAAAAGTAAAGAGGATTTTTAGTTGTTACGCCTAAGCATTTCTATTTCATTTAGAAATAGATTTATCACCACTTGATCCAGTATGACGTAGATACTTGAGTTAAACAAATAAATTATGCCAACTCTTTGATTTTGATCTTATGTATTTTTAGTGAAGTTAATGGTTATTAGACTTAGCCTTTAAAAAATAGAAAATTAAATCATGCAGTAGATTTTTTCATAAATTTCAGTAAATCAAAAGAAACTTTTAGAATATACATTTATCTTTAAAAGACATACTTTTAAGAAATATTTTATTAAATATTTTAAAATTATGATTTAATTGTTTGTATTTTTTTCTATGTGCCAATCAATACCATTGCAATTCTATTCCATTATCATACAAAGAAATCGTATTTAATTTTGTATCTGATATATGAAAAGTGGTTATAAAACATTTGTTATCATAGAAATTAAACATAATTCAACATTAACATAGTATTAAAGCTGCTTATATTCTATAGAATATATAATTAACATTTATATTCTTTCAGTAAAGTAGTCTTAAAATTATGCAAATTAGTAGTTCCACTTATATGCAAGCAAGTGTTGAATTAAAAGTTGTTAGTGAATTCAAATTTACCTCCATACATACTTATATAACAAATGGTACTAAATTTAGATCAAAGAAACCTCATTTCTAACAAATTTGTCACATATTGTTTCAAAATTATACTAAAGAAATGACTATTAAAATTAAATGTAAGAAACATTTTAAACTCACATACCTGGTATAGGTTCCTCATTTATTGATAACATATCTTCTTTTTCAGGCTCATCGGGACTTGAAAGCTATAAAAATAAACATTTGCGTGTGACCATAGAATTTTTTTATTGCATCTTTATAATTGTTCACAGAAAAATTTTCATTTGCATTTTCAATTTTTTTTTACCGGGATTAAACTTGCAATCAAATACGCGCGTTCAGTTATGTTGTACTGAGAAAAATTTGTTAAAAAGCATTAATATATAAGTTAAAATTTATTCACGATCTAAATGTCATACATATATCATATTTTAATGACTTACAATTACTTATACTGGAATAGAGTTAAATGTTTTAAACAGTCAGTTTTCTACAAATAAACATCGCTTTTCATAACAAAAATGAATAAAGGATCATTGTTCTAATAGCTCTTTCATTGATTTATTTTAAAAAACTTATGTTATTCAGACGTATGTGTTAAATAATTACAATTAAAAATTACTAACATTTTTATCAATATCTAAGATATTGAAGTAAAGTCAATAATATAAAAGGAAAAGCAAGAGTGCATTTAAATTTTAAATTTCATTTTTTAATTCACGATATTTTAAAACCATCAATTAATTATGTTTTGTAAAACTCATAAAAGTCCTGTTTCGCAAAATTTCTGAATGTGAACAAAATCTTTTATGAATTTTGGTGGCTTTTGTTAAGTACTTTTATAATTTTTTTGAAGCAATATAAATTAATATGTTGATTATGCTCTTAGATTTTTGCATGTTAAGACAAATTTGTTATTAGTAACAGGTTCAAAAAATTTATATTGCATTTAAAACGTTTCTTTTATACCATGGAAATCACGCGCACCTATATCAATCCTGTTTTCGTAGTGAAAACAATTGACAACAATAGAAGACTTGGTATTCCTTTGAGAGAGGGGATCAAAATCGAAAAATAGAGCAAACTTTTGCAAGATAAATTAGTATGATCACTGAACATTTTAAATTCAATAAGCATTTTATAATTAGCATGTATTTTTAATTTCCCTTTTCACTTTATAATTAATTTCCCTTTACATTTTATAATTAATAAGCATTTTTTGTTTGCAGAGAATTTAAATATTGATTTCTTCACAAAAAAAATTAAAATAATTCTTAATGAAACACATTCTTGCATTCAGACTCAAGTTAAAATTATGGAAAACAATGATTATAAGTATTCCCTCCGATAATTAAGAATATTCCAAGATAAAGGAAACAAATTCTTGTAATTTTGTTCTGAATTTATTATTTAGAAAAGTAATTAAAACATTTTTAATATTTTATCTAAACATAAGTGGTATTGTTTAGTCACATAGATAATTTCATTTATATGTTTACATAATAAAAATTTTTGAAAAAAAATACTAAATAAATTACAACTTTTTTTAGCAAGAATAATTTCGCTTAGATTATTTTCAAATCAAGATAGATAAATTGTAAAAATCTATTTCATCTGATTGCACAATTGTAATTTGCTTTAGATCTCTGGATTCGTAAAATAGTCATTACTCAGTAAAATAAAGATTATCGTTTGTTTGTAGTTTTCCATCAAAAGGTTATCCACCAATCTTTTTCAATTAAATTTCAATTGCACTTGTTTTAAAGGTTATTTTGCACTTTACTTAAACTCGATATATTGAAATTGCAATAAAAATCAATAGTGATTAAGATTTACTTATAGATTTTTACCTTTTCCTGGACGTCAACAAAAATTGAACTTGATACAGAACTTGTATCAGGACTGGATGCTGGAGACATTTGATCAGTTCCAGCATCCGGAATTCTATTCGAATACTGGCTGCAGGAAGACAGCAAGCTATCGCCATTTTCTGATTCCACAAATAATACTAAAAATAATTTTCATAAAATTAATATGTACAAGGGAGATTTGCTTAAAAGTGCCTAAGTAAATAAAAAACTTAAGTTTTGATTACTTAATTTGGAACAAAATTTAATACGATTTAGAAAAATTTGTTGGTAAACTGGATTTGATTGCGATACTCTGCGGCAATTTTTTCACTCTAAGTGCAATACTATAGGTGTACAATCTAGTTTAAAGTAGACTTTAACTCAATGAAATATCAGTTACCTTGTTGGAATCGATTTCATAAACCGAAAACTAGGCTTGGTTTGGTTTGGTTTATTTCTCTACGATCATTTTTTGCACATGAAAGTTAATTAAACCAGGACCTGCTTTAAAGCGATTAAGAATTTGCTACTTTAAAGTGAATTATTAATCACTACAAACACCCAAGCCGAAGATAAAATACGAACTATTTGACTTAAGGCCAAAGTGCTGACCAAATTAGCCGTTAGTTTGAAGAACTGAAAACCGAGAATTAACAATTCAGTTGCAACTCGGATTAAGGAATTAAAAATTTAATCGTTAATTAGGATGTATGTCATTTCACGAGTAATACGTGATAAGATGTAGTCCATATAATTGAATAATAAATGTATCGAACAATATAAGAAATAAGAATACCCATTTCACCTCTTATAAATTTTAAGATTATAGAATTTCTAAGAACTAAAAAAAAATTAATTCAATTATATGGAATTGAATTACTTTATTTTTTTAGTTCTTAGAAATTCTATAATCATAAAATTTATAAGAGATGAAATGCGTATTTTTATTTCTTATTTTATTCGATACATTTACTAACATTTTAAGTATTTTTTATGTATAAAGAAAATTTTCATTTTAATGATTTTTGATTTTATGGAGGTGGTGTAGCTAAGCTAAACCCTCTGGGATATGAAATAGAAAATTTACTGAACAGAAACAGAATAAAAAAATTAACTAATCAATACTTTAATAGTAAACATACTAATAATTTTGTAATAACATATAATAATATTGTAATACTTTAATAAATAAACCAATATATATTTTAAGATATTAAGTGTTACACATTTTAAGAAAAAATTAATTTTACACTATGATTCATCCATAAATGTATTCGATAAAATAACTCCAGAACTCAGGTCAAAAATCTTATTTCAAAAACAAATAGAAATTTAACAGATAAAATATTTAAAAAGGATAAAACATATCTAATCAAATCTTAAGTCTTACATAAAAATATTGTAATTTCTGTATAGTAGTGTATGAATACGATATTAAAGGGCTCAAATATACTTTTCATAAAAATTAAAAATCAATTTTAATTTATAAAAATAAAAAATAAGTTTGAATTCTATGAAAAATTTTATTCTAATTTAATATAAAAAAACTACTTAGAATTTCCTTTAACATATTTATATAAAATATTTCTTTACATTGGTATTCGGGAACTTATTTCTCAAAAGCACATTAGAAAAATCTTAAGACTTATTCTTTAAAGAGAAATATTAGAATGTAATAAATATGGATTTTGATTTAAAATTATAGAAAAATAATATAACAAATATGAATTTTAGAATTATTCTTAATTATTGAAGTAAATTGTTGAGATAAATATAATCTTATCTCAACAATTTACTTATTTATTCCAAAAATCTACATCCCAGTATCAAATTACAACTTTAGCAGGATTTTGCCTTGAAAAAAATTGATCTCTTTGCATTACTATTCATGGAAATTTTTGCCAGTAAACCGTTGCGTGCTTCTAAAATTTTCGTTAACCTGAAATACACTGTTATTTATGACACTGTATCCGTTTCAAGAGTAATGCTTAACTTACCTTTCGGGGGTGTAGCAACAGGTTTGGGCAGCTTAGGGGCGATTTGTATTTCCGTTCCATTGGGAATCTTATCAGATTTGGCACTCTTGAAGACTTGCTTGGACGATTTTTCTAATAATCAAATATAAAAATTTCATTACGAAATAAAATCTAGACAAAATAATTTTTTATTTCTATATTTGACGCATCTCTGCTGTTGTAATAGTTAAAATGACTTTTAATGAATATTTTTTAATTTAAATTCATTATTCATTCATTAAAAATACTCAAATTTTCATTTTATATTATAATAAAGCAAAACTTATAAAAAAAGATTTTAGATTTAATTTAAACTTTAATTAGATATTGTTTAAATTTTCCTAAATTGATAAAAAGTGTGTGAATATCCTACTTTTAAAGAGATGAAATTCAAATAAGCACCAACTATTTTTATAGTTCATAAAATGAGTACATAATCCCATACAAATATTATTGTAAATTGTATAATGGATTCTATATACTTATTAAAAAGAAAACTTCTGATAAATGTAATCTTTTTGAAATGTGCATAATTGTACAAATGAAATCAAAGCATATAAAAGAGTTTGGTAAAACAAAATTATCATTTAAATAAATATTCACTCAAAATATATAACGATGTATACAATTTTATTTATTCATAATTTACTTACTAACTCTTATTAATTTAACATAATTAAGTCTGTTAAAAAAATGTCCATTTTATGCCAAAAATTAAAATAAGTCAAACAATTTTGATTCGACTTAGGATTGAAATTATACGAAAAACTTATTTTAGAGCCAAAAGTAAAATTTTAAAAATATAATTTTGCTTCAGATAGTTGTTTCAACTATCTAAAACCTTATTCTGACGATAAATTAACAGAAATGTTTCCAAAACAATTGCTTTAGGTTAATTATAAAAAAACATTTCATTGTGTTATTAAAAATTTTTCAAGGACTGTCATTGTTTATAACAAAGATTATTGCATATAAAAATATTTTTAACAATTATCGCTTATAAGGAATCAAAATATGGTATAATAAATACTATATGACAAATTTATCAATGTGAAAAATTCTTTTTAACTTTTTAAGCATAAGTATTTATTCCATAAAATAAAAAAATATGGTAAACATTTAGTGTTAAACCATATGTAATAAGATTGGTTAATTCATTAGTTTTTATTTAAATTATGAGCTAACATATAATTGTTTTTCACAAACCAAATATGAATAATTTAAGCATCGAGATCCAAAATAAAAAATATGTTCACTCAATGAACATAAGAAAACTTCAAAACAATATACAAACATTTTATTTAATAAATTCACTTATGAATTTTTTTAATTTTTGAATAATTCATAGTATGTAGGAGTAAAATTATTAAATTACACTAAAACGTTTTACAAAGATGAAAACATACATTTAAAAAGATATTTAACGCATTAAAAAGCATAACGTTTTAAAAGAATTTTCGGTATACATAATTTGGTAGTAATTATAAATTTGTAGATTTGCTTAATAAACGTAAAATAATGCCTCTTAGGAGCAAATATTACTATTAGCTTAATAAAACACGTGCAATATTGTGTAATAAAAGTTAAAACAATCCATAGGTATATTTTAATCTAGTCAAAATTAGTTTGCTGAAGTTTTCAGGTATTTAAAAAGAATGAAAAGAAAATTTTAAAACTAAAATTAAAGGAAACTTGAAGTAATCTTGCTAAAACTTTTAAAATTCATATTAAACTGGATATTTTTATGTCTGTGTTAAGAATGCTTGTTTATTAAATATGCTATAATATTCTGTGTTTAAAGGAGAATATTTATAACATTAAATATGCTTTCATTATTTTAAAAAAACTTGCAACTTTATTAAAGGACGGCAATAATTTAATACAAAAGCTTTTAATCACGAACAATTATTTTAGAGCAATATTTTAACTAACATAACATCTGTGAATATATTTTTCAAATGTAAAAGAATTATATTGCAACTTTAATTACACACACATTACTAAATTACTACACATAATTTAAAACCTAAAATGCTAACTTATGAAAATTACGGAAAATTTAATCCCATTTCAATTAAAAAAGAGAATTTTTATAAATCAAAAAAATTTATTTATTGAAATTATTTTATTAAAGTACTAATAATATAAATTATGCTATAAAAAAGTTACATAAATACTTTAAAAAATGTTGAGAAAAAAAATCGTTAAACTATTTAAAAGACAAAAGAACTTATGCTTCATTCTAGTAATATAAATATTGCTTTAAGCCAGTTTCTGCCAATGACGTCATCTAAAAAACTCTAAGCCTATGACGTACGTCAACAAACAATAAATTTCTCACGAATCTCAATACTCTTTGAAAAGGCATTCTATAAGAGCATTGATGTCTGCATCAACTACTAATGTCTAATTATAAAAGTAAATATTACCATTTGAATATCAAAAAAGCGTTCAAATTAATGAGAAATTTCATAAATTTCGAAAATGTCTGTATGATGATTCAAGAAAATTTATTGATGTTTTATTTACATAACACATAAGAGATTAAATAAAGAAAATGATATGAACTGACCAGATTGTCCAACATCGGACGGTTTCTTTTCTGGGCTGGGGGCATTGCTGCTACCCCTATTGCCCATCTTCTTCTTCTTGTGATTAAAGGTTTCCTTGAGTTTTTTCCACCGTGTACCCACCAGCTGCCTATAGAAGGCGGTGGAGCTGGTTGTGTGCTCGGCAGGGATGCCTGCAGTAGGAGTCTCTGGATGCACATCCCAGGGGGCGCTGCTACCCAGAGAAAGCACCTGTAAAGGGATGGAGAGAGGGTGAGACGCGAGCACGCAACCTCGATTTAAACGATCGGAAGTCGAGGAAGAGTGATGTTTCAAATGATCTAAATCCTCTCAATTTGATAGCTGTCGTGAATACTAAACAGGCTGTCTTTTTTTTTTTTTTTCCCCTCTGGAATCAAAGCCAGACTGTCGTTCGGAAACTTTATTAAATAAAATTTTATACTCTAACATTGCTAAATTTTGGATTACTAAGAAAAATCTCGAATTTTCTCGAACCTATATCGTAAGCAGTTTTTCACAAACATTTCGAATCTCTGAGTTTTTTTGTATTATCATACAAATTTATTATAGTTTGAGGTGGGAGTAAAAGTCAGATAATCATCGGTTATGAAAATAATTATCTAAATTACTGAATGATTTAGTATTTACACTAAATGAAAAACTAAGTTAAGAAAGAAAAATCAATTATAATTGTAAACTGTTTAAATAGTAAATTTGATTTTCTTTGTGAAAACTATGGAGTAAAAAATACTAAGCAAAGCTAAATACATTGCTCTATTTGTGATTTCATATAAAATTACTAAAGTTTACTAATATTGTATACTGTAAGTTTTAATGGGAGAAACTTTAAAAGAGCTTCCAAAATATTTAGAAGTTTTATGTAGAAAAGCATAATTGCATATAAAATACCAATACAATGTTATCTTGCAAAACAATTTTGTTTGCTATAAAATGATTAAATTTACATTATGAATGTCACAATTTTTAGAGGAATCACCTGAATAATTTTTTTGAATTTAGATTAAACAAAATCACATTTAAGTTCTTAAATTGGAGAAAAGTACAAATTAAATAATTTTCAAACCTTAATCATACTCTTGATTTGGAGAAAAAATACAGTTTAAGTATTCATTAGTTATTAATAAATGTTTTGTTAAGATAAATATCTTCTCTGATATATACTAAGATATAGATCAAAATAATATTTCTATACAAATTAATATACCATCGACACTTCTCTAGTGTAAAATTATTCTTGATACTTACTTTATTAGATATTGTGGCATTTATTTGAGGGGGTGTCTTGAATATTTCTTTAGTAGATTTAGGTGTGGACATATTTGATGTATCATTTGTAAAGGACTTCGTTGACAATTCTCCAAAATTTTTAACCTAAAATATAAATTATATTTTATTGACTAAATAAATTACAATTTTTCCATAACCAAAAAAACCATAACTAATTCGATAAAAATTTAATAAAATTTATTAATTTTACATTATTGGTTGTCATTGTTATCTGTCTCGAATTGGGTGATCTTATTTCTTTCAAGTGGGAAACAGGACTACATAGAACAGTATTGTCACTAATGGGAGTTTTTGATGATAATCTTTCCATTTCTTTGAAGTTCTGAAAAATAATTTTAAAAGTTATTTAATTTTATAAGTTTTGTAACATTGTATTTTAAAAAATACAATTCCATAGTACAACACTTACAATGTCATGCGAAAATTTTTCATTTTCACTTGGCAATTTCTCTTTGTAAGGTACAGAACAATACAATCTGTCATCTTTTATAGATATCAATGAATTTTCAACAGTTTCCTCCTTCTGAAATGTAATTTCATACTTTAATATTTACTGCGCACGACTGCAAATATATTTTTAATTATATTACATAGCTTAGAATAAGAAATTTATACATTCATAGTACATACTCTATCATGAAATAGAACACTCTTCTTCGGCAATTTAAACGTTTTACGAGAAGGGTCTGTTCTACACAATTTAGAACCTCTAATTGATGAAAGCCTTATCATTTTATTTTCTGTCTTTTTATTGACCTAGAAAACAATTCTAGAGTTATTAAAGTGTTTAAAGTTATTTACTTTCAAATAATTTATTTAGTAATAAGAACACAACTAAAGTGGGAATAAAATTTGAGAGTTCATATTCATACTTTAATTTTTATGGAAATAATATTTGGGGAAAACAAACATTCCCCATTTTATATACATAAGAGAACTTAGAAATATTAATTACATCCGGGCTTGTAGCTGAAAAATTATCTTTGGCAAAAAACTTCTAGAATTAATTTTTGTCTTGGACATGAATGTTTATTGTGGTTTGGAGTACACTTTAAACTTTAGTTCCTTTGTGGTGGAAGAAATGACCATAGAGGGAGAAACAAAATAGATCATTAATTTTGTTTGACTCGATTGACATTACGACACACTGGCCAATGAACTATAAATCCAAGATCAATATTTAATTGGATCGTTTTACACGGATAAGAGCTGTTAATCATTCTAGCATCCAATCTGCATGCTTCTGGAATGCACTTATTTCTAGACAATAACATGCATTAATACACTCAGCTTTTTTTAGATCTTTTAAGTTGTATGAAATCTGAGAATTCAGTCGGTTGTGTCTTTTCACCATATATCAGACATTTTCTTCGGAAGTTATGATCTGAGATCTGACCCAAGGAAGGTGTTATTAATATTGATCCTGTATTCAATGTAGCAATATGATATTCATTGAAGAAATTTTGAATAATAGCTAGATGTATCATTGCATTATCGTTCATGGTGTATCCCTCGCCGTCAGACTAAAAAAAAGCATTATAGCTAAGTGAACTTGATGGGTCAGTATATCCAAGTGTCTCATGGCTGTTTGACTATCCTCGAGGAAAAAAAACTAGTGTACCACTTCCATGTCAGCAGAACATACTCTGTCACGATACTCCCACCGGAATTTTGCACAGCAAATATAGCAAGATAAAATCATGATTTCGTGAAGTTCTTGTCAATTTCGACCTTTTATCAGCGCTAAATAATGTGCAATCCGATTACTCCGATCGCATTACGTTTTTCAAACTTTGTGTCCAGTGTCTTCTCGACACCACTGCAAATAAAATTTTGCATTTGAAGCAGAAACGAGATTTTTCTTAGAGACACCTGAATATCCATTCCTATCCCCTAAAATTATTTGTGTTTTGTTCGAGTTGAAATCATTTTAAGTTATTTGATTGACGATTTTCGACATTTGAAGCACAATATTGATGTTTTGCAATTAGTCGGAAATTACGATCACGCTCTTGGAAAACTTCTCGAACCGAGTATTTATGTTTTCTAAATAGATTTTGAGTTTAGATTCTAATTTTTTTTTTGCCTTCTAAATCGGAGATCCTGCTAAACACAAAATGAACCATATGAAAAATCTGTAGTTTTTATAACATGTTACTTCATTTATCAGAAATGCATTCGTATTCATCATTTATGCTAGCATTCTAAGGATGTAACCTACGTCATAAAAAAACCAGTCTACAGCAAGTATCTAAATGAAATCAAAGAATTATAATTTTTTACGTCAGCTAATGTGGACTACACGTTCTTCAAATAATTAAAAATGACCATTACACATTTTTTACTTTCATAGCATTGTAGAAAGACATCGAAAAATACGAATATAGTAAACATGAAATAGTTTGTATTTACAAATCTCTCTCTCTCTCTCAAATAGCGGATGTAGAAGAAAAAAACTAAAATTAATTCATCTGATGCCAAATTTATAAATCATTTACACGTGTAATAAAAACATGTTGAAAAATTTCATTTAGAATTTAACTAAGGAAGATGTTTTTTCGTCAAAAAGAAATATTCATATTGCAGTTCACAAATATGGTTTAAAATATCGATTCCAAAAATTCATCCGCTTTATTGATTGAAAATTTTTGAATACATGAAATTTTTCCTTAGAAAGAAAGTTTGTGAAAACCGTTTGCACTGTTTTTTGGATTTTTGAAAGAAAAATATTTTTAAATATGCTCGAGTAAGTAGTTAAAATCTAATAAAAGATAGTAATAAAATTAGAAATATTTCTCAGCAAATACATCATGTATGCAAACATTTATTCCCTTCAAAAGCAATTTTTAATAATGATATGAATGCTTATGCATGTGAAAACTAGAAATTTTGTTAGATATAAGCCAATATATCAAAAAAGATCTTGTGCAATAAAAAATATTGATATGAAAGTGCATCAGTATTCATATGTTTTTTTAAAAAATTTGACTTTGAATTTAAAATAAATAAATGAATTTAAAAGAAGGAAGAAAAATACAACGAAAAAATATCTGTAAGATATGTTCCTAGCGTGATGTAAAAAAAAAACGTTTTAATAATTTAAAAATTCTATAAACTTTTTGTATGATTGAATTTCATAATATATAATGTTATAAGATACTAATATAATGCCAACTGTAATAAAGTTTTACAAATGTTCGATAATTTTTCCAAAAATTTGTACAGTTAAAAAACTGTAGATAAATTTGGTGTTTAGAAAAAAAATTTTAGTGTCGAGTTTCTGCCAAGTTTCTTATCGGTTTCAGTGAATTATAATAATTTAAGCTATTTTGAAATGAAAAATGACTTGATCTTCATGCAAAAATATGTGCTTGAACTTTTGAATGAATATTCATGTTTCTTATCTTCGAAGACATCCTGCCTATAGAAAAGGCAATCTAAGTGGCAAAACAAGCAGCCTTTCGTAATAACAATCTTATGTTGTCTTATCTCAAACCTTATTGGAAGCATGTTTCTTAAAAGAAAAAGATGGCTGAAAGAAAATTGAATACTTTGCATCTTCAAAGGCCCAGTGGACTAAAGTTTTTAAGATTTTTTTCAGCGTTTGAAATGAAAAATTCTCCCCAGATTTTAAACTAACTCGAGTTAATCAATCGTGGGAATTTTTCAGAAACTATTTTGTTTTAATATCGGGACCAATTGATTTTGTGCTTGTAGCGATGCCGTGGAAGATGTTAAACGCGTTTTGCTGCCCTGCCACTTGCATCCAATTGCCAGATTAGCTAGTTTCTAGATGACTTAAAGCATCTTACTATTTGTAGGCTAGTTTTCTCTTAATCTTTTGAGTATTAAAAAATTGCAGTTTTATTCATTTGTCCTTCATTCAATTTTCATTTGTCATTTAAATTTATAAGTTTTTTGTAGCTTTTTCTGATTTATAAATTTTTTGTGGTTGAATGTACTGGCTTTCAGGCCATACTTTGCAGAACACAAGTTCTGACTTTGTTAATAAAAACTAAGAAAATAAATTTAAATTTTTATATAATGAATCGGTTAAATGTTTTGATGTCTCATTTTATATTACGCAGCATTTCACTGAACTTAAATGAAAAACTTGCGTCAATAAAGTCTTAAAATATATTATAAGTACAAAGCATGACATCTTCATTAAACATAAGGACATGAAAATCTTTAAATATTTCTCTTAGTCACAATTTTTTTAAAATTCGTCTAGTCGAATGAATGTAAAACAAGATTCAAAAAGCATTTTAAATGTTATAAGAACTATTTCATTTTGATTTTTATACCATACAATACTAAATTTTAAATCAATCTATCTGAATTAAAGAGGTTAGATATCCATAGCTAAGAAACGAAGCTGATTCTATTTGAAATAGCTTAGTGTAAAAAAATGAGAACTACTAAATCTTTAAAATATTGTCCTTACATATTAAAAATTAAAATATCATAAACGAGATTTTTTGCCAAACGATTTTATTTCAATAATAAAGTTTGTTAGTAATCTTTTAATATTGTTTTGGTTCACATCTTTAATACAATATTTCTTCAATTAATGCTGCACTCTTGAGACAGCAATAAATTTGAAAAATTTTAAAGTGAATCAAAGTGGTATACTAATGGGAATGGAATGCGAACTTAATGTAAAGAATCTACCAAAAAATAACTACCAAAAGTTTTCTTATTAAATACAATTTCATTAAGCTTTTGTACATACATACATTTGCAACAATGTTTATTTATATAGAAAATTGCGCGATTACTATACTACTTTTTATTCTTTATTCATACAACTATTCAGTGTAGAGAGGTGACATTAGCCACTATGCCTAATGCCTACTAGTATGGTAATTCAAGAAATCCTATGTGACATAAGAAACCTATTGTCAACATTTTTATGAATTTTCATTGTTATTTAATTTATTGCTTTTTCCTTTTACATTTAACTCCACTACTTTAGTGACCTATTAGCAAGCATATACTAAACTCTGAATAAAATTTAACCCTCTTTCAAAAAGTTAAGTCATCCCTGTTTTAGTTTCTAGAAACTACTTGGTTAGTCTCTCCGTTGTTTTTGCACACTAGAGCTAACAGACTATTTTTGTTATACAGACTATTATCGGTTATTTTTGCACACCACATCAGGACTTTCATGAAAATATTTGAAAGATAAATAACATATCATTGTGTTCACTTAAAGTTACTTACTGCATATTTGGGTAAATTCTCGTATGGATAAAAAATCCCCTTGACCGATCTGTATTCTGGAAATTCTGGTTTCCATGGAATGGCAAGAGTGCTTGATCCTTTTAATGGTTCAGATTTGAAGACCTCCTCACTAATCTGAAAAATCAGGATCAGACAAAAAATAGTTCAATGTTATTCAAAAAGGTTAGCTATATTATTCAGACATTTTTATATTCAAAGAGCAATTAGTTTTAATTGAAAGAGTTCAACATTACTAGATAAAACATTGATGATGTCGTGTCCATGGAGTATGTGCAAAAACCCTAAATGTCCCCGAAGGTGTTGAAGACAGTCATGGCGATCTCTACAGCTTTATCTGCAAAAAGAAGCTTCACAGGATCCTCTATGCTGATGTTAAAAAGCTTGACCAGCATTGCTGGACAGCTGAAGATGCATTGGGGAGACAGTTGGGCGTTATCCGGGCAGTGAGGACAAAGCCTGGTGTAATTCCTTTGTCCGTCTGTAGAAATTCTCATGCCTTTCAAGTGTTTTGTTAGATAAAACATTGAAGTTAACTTATAATTGACATTAAATTTCAGTCTGGGGCTCGCCTACACCGCTATGTATGTACATTTGGACTACTGAAAAGACAATTCTGCACAAGGTATGCAAGCATATATAAGAAAATGGAATGTTGCTAAGGGAAAGGACAAATCAAAACAAAATTTTAAAATACATGATTTGAAAATTGTGACAAGTATGAAGGCTTAAGATTACAGAAAAATAATTTCTTAATGGCCGAGTATACTGTTAAACATTTGTGTTAACTTATAGTCTACATTAATGTCAAGAATTGCACATACTAATAGTTTTCCCTCCATTAAATTAAGGAATAAGGAAATCGCTTAAGAATTTTTATTGCATAATTTGTTCCATAACTATGCAAAAAATAACAAATTTGTGAAAAAAACGCTAGTTATACAAAAAGAAAACATTTACACAGTGAATAAAATAATCTTTCAAATTTAGTACACTTTCAACCGATTTCCTACAGCTATTTAAATTTTATTAGTTTGAAAGTTTTTCCTGTATCTGCTAAGAAAAAGTAGAAATATCTATATTTTTGTATAGTTTTATTGAATGCCAATTTAAAAAATTCAGACATCAAAATAACAATCACAAAGCCCATAAAAGTCCTAATTGTCTGGGAGTAACCATTGTATTTTGAGCCGTGTGAATAAATTATCATTTCCTTCGGAAATGAATACTGAAAATTACGAGAACATTGAACTACTTCAAATGAAAATATTCAAGATTAAGAAAAAATATTTACAAGAACTTTATTGTGAAGACATTTTTGATATTTATGAGAAAAATTTGCAAATTATAATAGTCAAATTATAAATATTTTATTTCTAGCCCTTAAAAGCAATCTCTAATTGCGTAATTTTGTAAACAAAATTAGAGTAGAAATCACAAACTATCAATGATCAGTCAATCAACAATCAATGATCAGTCAAAGAACAAAATCAATGATCAGTAATATTCATGAGAGACAGGAGATTTGCTGATTTTAAATACTTTAATAAAGTATAAAATTTAAATTGCGAAATTGCTCTATAATTTCAAAATTAGGTTGGCTTGTTTGTTACCCAACAAGATTTTTTGCACACAATTTCTAAATGGAAATTTACAGTTAAAAATAGATTCTGGTTCCCAACATAATTCTAAGCCTAAGATGGGATATGAAACCATATTATTGAACCTAAGGTTAGAGCACTAAGTATTCAGCTGTCATTTCGGCTCTTAAAAATTAGGGTGATTGATTGACTGTGCAAATCCGGTACAAGATCTTGATCGGACAAACTACACAGAATAAAATTTAGAATGTTATGTAATGCAAGACCTAAAATAATGTAACCAGCAAGATCGCTATATACAATGATAGAATTTAATAGAGCGTAAAGAAGCAAAGACAATACGGTGAGAAGTATTTCGAATAAGATCTTGTAACGATAAAAATGTATTAAAAAATGCAATGCGATAGAGATTAAAATTAGAGCAGTCAATTAAAATATCCTGAACAGTGTAAGGTTCATAGCATGAATTGCAGAGGTGTTTAGGATCGCTGAAAAGCAGGTGTTAATTGAATAAAACTAATATGCCCTATACACTGATGAGCGATTTTTTATATTAGATCTGCGTAGTGGAAAAACAGACAATGAAATTATGTTCCCAATGATGGAATGTAATTTATTCATAATTTGAAAATTCTTCAGCTCCTGCCATGGGGATTGAATAAAATTTTTGCAAGAAATTTTCAATAACACTAAAGATAAGGATTCAAGTAAGTACAGACATGTATTTCTTGCTGCTTCATCTGCTTTATCATTCCTATCTATGTTTATACGGTTAGCTCCAAGAAAAAATCTTTGGTTTGTAAAGTGAGTGAGTGTCTTTTCTGGCGCAAAATACAAAATAAGGACATCCTGTGCGACATAATTAAATTTCTATCAAATTATAATAAAAGTTTTAAACTGTCCATTATAAAATTGGCAAAACAGTAAAAAGATGAATTTGAAATTTATTAAGAAATGAAAATGGAACAAAGAGAAGGCAGGGCAAAACTCCGATAGTCCATAAGAAAGCAAAGAGATTTGGATGGGGTGTTTCCACAATCAAGTCTAGTAAACGTAAGACAATGCTGTGAAAAAAAGGCTAGACGAAGGGGGTTAAAATTAGGACATTCAATTAAGATATGGTATATAGTACAATATAATATATACACATAATACAGTACATAATAAGTATATAAGTACATATATAGTAATATTCTACAACTCGAACACAGAGGTTGGTTGGTTTGGTTAGTTTGTCGCTCAACGGTCATTTTTTGCACACGAGGGCTAATTAGACCGGGACTTACGGTTTAAAGTGGATTCCGAACCACTACAAACATCCATGCCCAAGGTGGGATTCGAACCCACGAACTGTTGAACCGAAGGCAAGAGCGCTAACCATTCGGCTGCCAGCTCGGCAAAATGTTAGACAGAGATGAGAATGCTAATTAATCGCTCACAATTTTTCCGCAGATGTAGAATATGTGAAAGAAGCATTAGTTTTTTTATTAAAATTTAGCCGTAGAAATTGTACCTGATTAACCATGGTAATTTACATGTTAACAATCTTAATATCACGACCCAGATGTAGGCTAGTTCTTTAGCAAAAATGTACACATCTACTCTTATTTTGAGATAAAATATGTCCATCTTTATTGCACCAATTAGCAAAGTTGTTAAGTGTTGTCTGAAGTTGATGTAGTACAAGATGCATATTTGAGCCTTGACAAAATATCTCTTTAAATCATCAACATACAAGTTACCGTGCACAGATTATGGAAGCTGGTGGAGATTATTGCTAATATATAAATTTAAAAATATTGTGCCCAATATTGCTACCTAGGGATTAGATTGAACAAAAAGATTGAATTCGCATAAGACCAGTTTTATTCAAAGGGTATGCAATTGTAAAATGCTTTGAATAAAGATTGGAATGTTACCCCTTAAGCCAAAGTTAAACACATTTGGAAAATACAGTAGGCATAATGATTTTTGTACACCACTTTTTTTTAAAGTTTAGAAAAATATAAGCAGCTATTTTATTCCTTGCAATGTGTAAACGTGAGTTTGTTTATTTCTAAGTAAACGAAAAAATATTTTGAAATAATTGAAAATAAAACCTAAATCTTACAAACTTGGAGAATTTCTTGCAAAAAGTATATTTGTACACCTATATCTCCGGTAAGTATTACTATCATTTCATGCAATTTTTCACATGATATTTAATTTTTTGAATAGTTTGTATTTATTAAACATTGAAGGTTATCTTTTTTAACAGTGAAGGTCACTCGTAGAGAAAATTTGAGAAATGGCCACGAAATCAAAAGAAGTCTCTTTAGACATGAGAACTCATATTGTTAACCTTAATAAAAGTGGAAAATCTTATCGCGAAATTCAAAAGATGGTTAAGTTACCCTTTACAACTATTGGTTACATCGTAAGAAAATATAAAAATACTGGACTCGTTGAAAATGAACGCAGGCCAGGTGGCCCGAGTAAATAAACTTCAAGAAATAAACGAAGTATTTTTAAAGTATCTATTAGAAAACCACAAATTTCTGCTCAGAAAATTGCAGATGAAATTCTGGCATCTTCTAACATTAGAAAGACCGCTCAAACAATAAGAAATGTGTTACATAGTGCTGGTTTAAAGGGCAAAACTCCGAGAAAAAAACCAATGATCTCTGAAGTTAATAGAAAAAAGTGTTCAGAATTTGCTATGAAATACAAAGACAAACCGATATACTTCTGGAAAAAGGTTAATTTTTTAGATGAGAGTAAGTTTGAAATTTTTTTAACCCCTAGTATCCGAAAAATCTGACGAAAAAATAAAACAGCCCTTGATGGTAAAATTGTTCTTCAGACCCTGAAACATGGTGGTGGAAATGTGATGGTTTGGGGCTGTGTAGCTCATAGCGGGTTTGGAAAATTACTCTTTATTGACACAAAAATGACAGCTTTAGGTTACATTGATGTGTTGCGGCATAACTAATTAGACAGTGCTAGAAAATTGGGTATCGGAGACACTTTCTTATTTCAACAAGATAACGATCCAAAACACACTGCGATAGTTACTAAAACATGGTTGCTTTATAATGCGCAAAGACGCCTTGAAACTCCACCACAATCCCTGGATATAAATCCAATTGAAAATTTGTGGATGCTATTAGATGCTCAAGTCTGAAAAAAATATTACAAGTAAAAATAGTTTGAAAGAAGCACTCATGGAAGCTTGGGAAGAAATAGATCAAGAAACCACCAAACAGTTAATAGAATCAATGCCAAGACGTCTTGAAGCAATTGTAAAAGCCAATGGAATGCATACAAAGTATAAAATTTCCATAAAATAATTATAATTATGTTTAAAATTTGTCACTAAGTAAGTGTACAAATACTCTTTTTGAATAGTTTTTATAAAGTTTTATTCATTAACCAAACTTAAAGCATATGTGATTGTTTTTTTATTGATATTTCATTATTATTTTACCTCAATAGAATATATTTCTGCAATTTTAACTTAGTTATCTTATTTTATCTTGCTATAAAATTCTAAAATTGAAGTGTACAAATAAACATTTTGTCAACTGTATATTCAAGTATTGTCATAAGCCCTTTTTATATCAAAAAAGATTGAAACGATATTGTTTATTTTAACAAAATATTTGCGTATCCAAATCATATTATCAAGTGTTGGCTTTCCTGTATGAACCACTTTGGTAAGGTTCTACTTATATTTCTATTAAATATACGAAGCGTTGACCATAAGTTCAAATGTTATACGCAAGTAGCTCGTAAAAATTATTGGATAATAGTTCAGTGGATCTGAGGAACCTTTTTCACAAATCAGGATAAGTTAGTTCATTTCAGATTCTATTTAATGTAAGTAATAGATTTGACTAAGAACCTAAATAAAGAAGATTTATCATAGCATAATTTACACCATCAGGTCCTGCATTGTGTTTCATACTTGCAGTATTAAATTTTTCTATTCAAACGTCTTCAAGTTACAATTGTATAGGTACGTTTAGAAAGAGATTGTGTGTGGGGGTAAGTTCTTAAAACTTCAGTTTTAATACTACTGGATGACATTTTTGCAGTTACATTTGTAATTTTTGGTGCCTTGTTTAGGAGTACAAGATGTCACAAAACGTCGTGCTTCAAGACAAAATAAATTCTCAATTTTTAAAGCACTTCTTTTTTAAATATCCAAGTTGGACAAGAACGGAATAAACTGCTTTCACAAACTCTGGTAAAACAGGAATTTAAAAATCAAAATCATATTTGAGTGTCACATTTAACAGTGATACGTTTAATTGTGCACAATTTTTGTTTTCTAAAGTTATCGAGAAATTAATCTTCCGGTGTCTTTAATAAATCATCTGCAGAGATTACTCTCTTTGAATAATTAATACTTTCATGTGGAATAACTGTCACTCTCAAATTTGCCAAGATATTTAAATGAGAAAATTCCTCTGCTTGTTTAAGAGTAAAAGTTTCTACTAGTAAATTTCTGGATTTATGGAGATTTTTCACATCTCACTTACAGTAAGATTTCTTTATCCATTTGAGCCGATTGATGTGAAGAGGACCGCTAAACTACCAGTTTACCTGAAACAGAGACCAAAGTAATATGTGGGTCTCTGGGGGTGTCAATTATATTCATCCTCTCTAGCAACATGGATCTCTACACATGGCAAAGACGCATGTGACTTTGTCCCACAAACGAAGTTAATAGCAACAGGTTGGCAATAGCTACTCCAAGGGGAGTCTCAACCACTCGCGATTTTACCATAATGAAGGGGGAAGGTAGAAAAGGAGGTGGAACACTGGGGTACATCAGAATTATGACACCCGTGTTTACTGAAAGAAAGTAAACTCCCTGAGGGGCTGAATATCACCAGATTCATATTGAGTGATCAGCATTCAGTTCAGCATTAAGTGGTTTTATCTACAATATTGAGAATGAATATAGAATAGCTAAATCCGTAAGAATACATATCCTGGTAGTTTTGTCTGCCACATGCTTCACTTTCTGCATAGATGAGCAATATGACAAATGTCTATACAAATCAAGTTGGATTTTTTGAGTCACTAAAAATACATTTCCGAGGTGGAAATTAAATTCAAGAACTGTTAAGTAAAAAGTCAAAGTATTAACTAATCAATTGCTAGCTTGAAAAAGGTACTATTTAATAAGCATTTGTGAGTAAAAGTGATTACAAAAACGTCATACTATCAATCGCTTAAGTATTAATCCTCTTGGAAATAATACGAAATTTGTATTATCTTATTTAAATACTTTAGGGAGATATTTCAAAAGTTTGGAAAGAATGTAGTCAGTCTTTTGAAAGCTGTCAAAAATTTCTCTTTAGAGTCTAAAATGTTTATTTTGTATAAAAACGTAGAACAATATTATAAGAGTACTGCGTATATACTAGTCTAAGAAATGCAGATAGTGTCAATCAAATTTTTATCATCAATTTTCTGTTATAACCCATTCTCTTGTTTTTCTTAATATAAACTCGCTTTGACTTTAAAAGAGATTCAAAATCATTTTAGAATTCCTCTGTCTAGATTCATTTTTGGTAATCTATATAAATAAAACCATTACTCTATTTATTGAAATTTAGTTCGAGGTTGAATTGAGAATGGTAACAATGAATGGAGTGAAATTTTTTCAGGATGTCTTTTTCTGGCTAACTTAAAATAAAAACCTTGTTTATTTTAAGATTTTTGATTACAATATTTCTCTAATCTAAGTATGTTTTAGGAACTACTTGGGTGTCCTAGTTAAATCTAAACTATAAGTAAGTATTCTATAAGTAATGAATAAACTAAAATTCTGCTATGAAATTTAGAAAAATTATAAAACTTAATATTTAAAAATTTTAGGACTTTTTCTTCCACAAACTTTATTTAATCGCTTGAAAATTCCTCAGAATTTTAATTAATAATTTCCAGAAGAATATAAATAGGACACATTTTGCTGAAAATTTAAACATTTTAATATGTATAAAATTTTGAATTTTATGTCTTCATTTAAGAAATGTGATATAAATAACGACTGTATTTCCTAAAAGTGCAAGAACACTTATATCGATTTCTTATGCAAACAAAATTTCGAGACCGTTATAAATAAAGTATAGTTGTTAATCACCGTCTGATGCGTAAGAAAGGCTTCCGAAATTCTAATCAGTTAACGCCAGAAAGTAATGTTTGCAGATGTATTGTAAACTAAATTTCCTTTTTCCAGATTACAATGTGTAAAGATTAATCCACTATTGATGAATACATCATTTATTATTTCAAATCAGAAAACAGATTTAACATGTTTATCACTCGATAATTTTTTTATTCGTCGGGAACGTGCTTTAACGTACATTGGGGACCGCTATAAGGATCTGTGTTCAAAATAAATATACAACTTAAATTGTTGAATTTACCATTTAGCAGATAGCTCATCAAAGGGAAGGGAAATTTATAGTAAAATCAGATAATCATTGTCCACGTTTACTTTATTTTTAAACATTCAAAAACGTTACATTTATTTAACGTGAACTATTAATTTCAAAATATGAATGTCAAAATATTTCTATCGTATTTTTTTCTAAATGACTCTAACTTAATTTTCAACATTTTTCTCAAATCGGAAATTTTACGTTTGTAAGAAACTTTAGATGTTTTTCTCACATTTTTCAAAATATCTTCTTTTAAGAAGAAATATTAAATTCTATACATTTTTTATTTTAAAATGTAGAAAAGTAGAAATCAATGAATCGAATATGAATTAATAATTTGGTGTAGCAGCCTGATAAGTTTGTTAGTCGTATTAAGGTCCTGACAATTAAATGCGAGGCACTTGCCCTCCCTAGATTAACTTCTTTAGGCATCATCCATACTAAAGAGTTACACCCAGACTCCATTAAAGGGTTATCGGACTTTATTAATAAAGTGGGTGACCCGAGCAACTGGAACTAGGAAACATTGGGTTTGGAGTTAACAGTACAAAATGCTGATAAAAGCAGAGGTGCCCAATGGCATACAAACCCAACTCCAAGAAGAAGGTCAAATTTATAAATGGTAATTTTTCAATGACTCATCCTTTAAAGTAGTTTGAGAAACTGCAAGTATCTATACTCAACGTGAGAATTAAACTCCAACTGATGAACTGAAGCCCAGAAATTGGAGACTATTCAATTACTAACTTAATGCAAAAATGTATGAGGATATTTTTAATTAATAGGTATGATTATCGCTATCATTCACATGACTAGCAAAAGGCAATGTTCATTTCCTTATGTTCAATAAACTGTAATAAACCTTCAACTTTGAAGATAAAATTCACAATCATACACTAGGCAACAAAAATCTTTTAACAAATTAAGAATTTCATATGAAACTATACATTAGACAGTAGGCAAACCACTTACAATACTAAAATGCAAATTCCTCCAAATATGGATCACTCAATGGGGAAAAAACTATTTACAGTGCACTTCTCTAAATTCATCGCCCTTCATAAAATAAAAACTTTAATTATAAAATTTGACTTTCTTCGATTTCGTCATTACTATTAAGCAAAAAAGTTCTTTTTGTCAGATGTTAGATTACTTTCTCGTCACATTAACACTTTTAACATGGTATCCGTTGCATTGAAATCATGTCTTATTCAATGTGAGCAAATGAAAAAAATCTCATTATAAATATGAAAAATGCTAAGCGCATACACAATGTGTAACAAAGATCAATTTTTTGACTTTGTTACTCATTTGTAAAATAGTGTTTTGATAATGTTGTAATGTTCTTCATCTTATAAACTGATTAGTTTGTTTCTCGCTTAACGGTCATTTTTTGCACACGAGGGCTAATTAGACCGGGACCTACGGTTTAAAGTTGATTCCGAACCACTACAAACATCCATACCCAAGGTGGGATTCGAACCCACGAACTGTTGAACCCAGGGCAAGACCGCTAACCATTCGACTGCCAGCTTGGCTCTTATAAACTCAATTAGATTATAAAACATTCAGCTGCCAGCTCAACAAGAGTACAAAAAATACCTCCGAGGTTTGTTGGTTGGGTTTTGTGGCGCTAGGTCCAAAAAGCTGCGCCAAAATTAAGATTTATGTGTAAATTCATTTTCAGAATCCAAACGTTAGAAAATTAAAAAACAAAAATATTGGTATATATAATATAATTAAAATCTAATTACATATAAAATATATATAAGAAAAATTAACTGTATAAACTATCACCCCCAGAAATACCTTCAAGACTAACATCTGCCGAATCTTCACGTTACCTTCTACATAAATAGTTTATTTACATAGTTACACAATTATCCATACACACATACACAAGAATTTAGAAAGGTTTCTTCAAAGAAACATCAATAGAAAATCTGTCTCCTCTTGTGTTATTAAAACCATTCACCTTAATCCTTGATATACTTTGAAAAGCAAATTTCTGCGTGTGAACAATAAAAAAGGATCTGCAAAATTATAAATATAGTGGCTATTTGAGAACATTCTGTCATCCAACAAAATCGAGAAAAGGTGTGAGCTGGGTTGTTTGGTCTCTTTTTACAATCATTTTTATGCAAAAAGACTAATTCCATCAGGATCTTAATTTAGGTGGATTCCGAATAGTACAAACATGGATACCACGTAGGAATCGAGCCACAAACTTAAATTGGTAGCCAAAATGCTAGTGCTTCATAAGAAGCAGGGAGCTAAGATTTAAAAAAAATTATACGTCATCTTATACGGAAATATACAAATGACATAAGTAATTGAATACTAATGAAAAATATACATGCAGATTCTTGCATACTGAGATATAGGGACTAAAAAATCTGTTCTGTAAATTGAAATTTATTCACTGATATGGTACCTAAGCAACAAATCTTTCATGAAATTCGGGAGATTTAAATTACTAGGATTTAATATTCTGTTCTTATTCTTTAATCAGACTACCAGAAGTAGTAACAGAATAATAATTTTAAATATTTGCCGATTGGGTTTTATAATACGTCCAAAAAAGAAAAAAACGAGATTATATTTGCATATCTTTCAGATACATTTTAATTAAGCTAATACATGTTGAAATATCTTGATATAATATATTTGCAAATAAATTTTAAAAGCTCCTTTTCATCAAAATTTTTTTCTAAACTAATATTTTTTTACGCTCTTTTTATTAAAGAAAAAACATTCGAAGAGAATGGAATACATACTCTTATTACTATTTAAAATAGTCTCTGGAAGTGTGAGCGCTTAAAATTCCTCATTGAACCTTAAAAATTTAAATCCAACCATCAAATTTACTTTTTTTTAGGACTTGTAATTACAATTTAAAGGTTTATTTGAAATAAAAATTAGATAAAATAATGCATTTATTTAAAAATTATGATATTTTTACACTTAGTATACAATATTGAAGTTTATATTAAAGTAAATATATAAAAATATAAACATAAAAATACATTGATTTCATTGAAAAATACATGTATATTTGATAAAAGCAATATTCTTAAAATTTAAAAAAAATCTGCAAATTATGTAAATTTAAATTTGTTGAAAAGAACATACATTATAGTGAAAAAAATATTTGTAGAACTTTTTAAGACTTACTTAATTTAAATATCTGACAGAATTAAAGATTTTTAAAACGAATTTTTGGTACATTTTTTTATCATTTTGTAATTTCCACTATTGTCACACTTTTAATGTTTAAATACGCAGATAATTTTGTTTTATCCCATATTTTAATATACTAGTTAATCAAAAACTTGCAGTTTTGAACAAGTCATTCAATAGCTGTATAATTAAAGAGTTCTCAACGTTGACATCAAAATACTACAATAAATTAAAATATTATCGAACTAGATTGAATTCTGAAAGAAAACTTACAAGATTTTGGAGGGTCTTTTCTTCAATATCAGGTAAAATGTCTCTCCAAAACGGAAAAGCTGAATAATCCATCTAAATTTTAGAAAGTACCAAATTTAGTTTATTCAAATCAATTTGATTTTTTTTCGTGCAAAGATTTACCACTAAAAACATCTTTTATTTAAAATAATTCTATAAGTTATGCGATATCTATTACAATCAAATAGATACTGTAATTAATATACCTTGTTATTTGTAATTAAACAATAAAGAAATTTGACCAGAAATAAAGATAAAACAGTATACAATTAGTTGCTGAATAATTTAATATTTTTATTAATCAAAGGAAATTCATAAAATTAAAATGTGAATTCTGTAACTATTGCATGTTTTATTATCAAAATTTAGATTTCTCTAGATAAGCACATTTCTATAAATTGCTGTTTCATTACTATTATATTAATAAAATGTATTAAAAGATTAGATACAACAGTTAAATTCATTTACTGCATTTCTAGAAAATTTATTGGATTGAAACTAAATCTTAAACTTCGATTATTAATGATTTCATAGAAGTTATAAATTATATTATTGCTTCCGAAAATAGAATAAAAATATTAACTTATTTAGTGATCTCGTACGCAGTTTTAATTTTGTTATATCAAGACAATTTTTTTATAAAATTCATTTCAAAATCATCTTAGATTTATACAAATAATCCTTTGCATGATAATTTGCAGTTTGATTTTTTTAAAGATATATTTAAACAAAAATCAGTCGAAATTCATCAAAGTAAAAATAAATTTCTGAATAAAGTTTAATAAAGGATGAAATTTTTGTTAAAATATAAATTCATTGCATTTTCTATTCATCTTTGAGAATAATTGCTGAACTGAAATTTAGTAATTATTATCGAACTATATATACAACACATTAACCAAACATCGACAATTTCTGTTTATTCATGACAAATTTCATAAAAATAAATAATTTATTCATTATTTGAGAAAATATATTCTTATTACAAGAAAACATTTTCAAAATATACTTACTTTTAGAATACTTCTTATTTTGAATAACAAAATGTTTTTATGTATGTAAAATTTTGCTCTTAGAAACCAACATCGATGCCAACCCCTCTTAAAAGTTTGCTATCCTCCAGAAATGGGAAATTTAGAAGCGAATAATGGATTTGAACAGTTCGAATTGAAGATCGATGCGTTACAGTAAGTGACTACTTTAAGCCCCCCCCCCCTGCCAATACACTTTAAACCTTATGAACTGTCGAATAAGCTCTTGTGAATAATAAGTGACCATAGAGTGATAAACTAAGCTCTCTAGTTCAATCATTAGAGGAACATTTAGCAGCAGCATCTGGCATGCATAAGTCAAATCAACACAAATGTCTGTTGTATGATTAGTTGATGGTTCAATTCGAAACATTCAGTATGCAAGAGAAAGACTTCACCAACTAGACAAGTGTAGATTGGGAATATAGTATTGTGCCCATGCATGAATGTTGCTCGGCATAGCATTTTTATAATCACACTAAAAATGGTATAAATGTCTTCTAAACTAAACTCTGTGACACGACGGCCCATGTGAGCCAAGGCCTAGAGTGCCCATCGCTTTTTTTTTGACCGAGAGTCCGTGCTGTGAGCAGCATATATATGCCCGATTAGATGGCCGGCCTAATGTAAAGCATCCAGTTTTTAGTTCCCAAGCATGCTTGGTACTCAGTTTATCGACTCACTGAAAGAATAAAAAGCTGAGTTAACCTTGCCTAGCCTGGAAATCGAATATTGGATCTGTGCCTTTGGAGCGTGAAATGCTACCACTAAGCCACCGGGCTTCAAAAATGTCTTCTACGCTCCAATAATTTCGGATACATTAAACTTATATAATAAAATCGACGTTTCTCTTGCAAATTGCTTTCCTTGAAGTTTTGTAAAAAGGAAATACGAAATTTTCTTTGGTAACTTACTGCCAAAAGAAGTTGCTAAAACTGTTGGTTGCTTACCAATTTGCGATCACTGTCATATGGTGATCCTAAACTGAATGGATATTTGATCAAAAGGTGGAATCAGTCTTTCCGAATTTCCTCATCATAACAAAAATGATATTAGACACCATAGAAGATTAATACACATAGAATATGAATGCAGTGATTTATAACCGTTTCTGTTGTATAACCCTCAGTTTTATTTAAACTAAGAACGACATGATGTTTCCCCCCAACAATTTACCGTGATTCCTTAACTTTCACAAGAAAGAAATTGCAAAGATTGTTCGATTGTCCACATATGTTTCAGCATATCACGGAAAAAAACTTGTAAGCCTCGACATCCGAGTCAACCATAAAAAGTAGAAAGTGAAAGGAATTTTGGGTGACATTGCTTAACTGAGGGATTAATTTTCAGCAGTCTGAAACAATCAGTATTTTTGAACCATAATTTTAAGAGGTTAACACGTGAATCAATGATTTTTCTACACATCTCATCAGATGTTACTTTCTTTCCCTGTTCTCTCTGTGTTTCCTTTCTTCCATGATGATGTATCTTGGATCTTGGATCTAATATGTTTTACGAAGTGTCGGCCTGCATAGCAGGCACTTTACTTCTTCATCTGTAGTAGCTCCATGAGGAGAAAAAACATGTCTTTACTCACGGAGAGCGCTAGCCTGACTGCGTGTAATAGCCAATCAGCTATGAGTGTTTCATAACTGGGCGTGGTTACCAGAAATGAGAATTTTCAATGTCGAAAGAGAACATAGATACAAGTTGATGATGTATGAATGTGGCCCACCCTATAAACGGGTTTGTGGTGGTATGACGTGGGTAACGCTACTCGCCTCCGTGACTTGGTTCACAAGTGCCCGCTGGGTAACGACAAATGAGTAGCAGTTTCTGGCCTTTTTGTGGCATAGGGTTCAACCCTTAAGTGCCCGCCGTTGGAAAAAATATCTAAAATTGCAGTTATCCACCTATTGCAAGTACCATATATCATACATGCAATAGATGAGTGTCTTATATTAGTTTTTTCCATAGTTTAAAAATTTCAATGAGCAGCAGTGCACATTTTCTTTCAAAAAACCTTTTAATTTATCATAGAGTATTAGTATCATACTACCTCCATTTCTATTCTGTTAACTTAAGAAAATGCTTCTTTTCTTTATTACCAAAAGTCTCATTATGTTCTTTTCTACCAACAAAATAACAGCTATGTAGATTTTGTCCGATCTTTTCTGTAAAAATTAATTTTAGATTATGTATGTATGACTATATGTTGGTAAATCTGGATTCAAGTAAATAATATAAATTATCAGTATGGGATCATAAATGTTATCAATAGCCTTAAGAAATTTCTATAAGATTCTATTTTGAATATGCAATAATAAAATAACCAGAAGCATCTCTCCATCTTTGCTTGACTTAATTCATTTACATCGTTGGCCCATTTCAGATTCCTATACTTTTTAACAAGGTCATAAATATTTATTCTTTTTCTTCTGAAAACAGGCAAAGTAGAAAAGATTTCTTTCCTTATTTTATCAAAGCATCATTGATTCAGCCATAATGAGGAGAAAAAATAATTTAAAGGTATCATATAAATTTTACATTTTATTGTTAATATCAAAAAATGAACAAATCTGCATTAATTGGTATTGTTCATTGCAATACTATAAGTTTTTCAAAGTAACTGCCACATTGTCCTGGCGTAGAAAAGCGTCGTTCTCGCTACCAGAAAGAGTAAGCCCTATTCTAAACCTAAGTAAAGATTCGTTGTGTGTCAAATTAAATAAGTTGTCGTCGCAGTTTCCTCTGAGGAAAACAAGGCTCTGAAGAATGGCCGATCAAGTCTTTGAGTTTTTCCACTTGGTCTCTGTTTCTAAATGACTGAGACTCAATAAGCTTTTAATGTGCTTCCATTTATTGAATCAATTTGTAAGTTTCTTTTTTTATTCATTGTGAGAGCTATTAACACTTAGTTAAAACAAATTTCCAATAATTGGTCGCCTTTAAAACCACCTGTTTATCTTCAAAGTAGACTGGCGACCAAAACGTTAAGAAATAACATAAGCTCTCCATAAAAAGTGACATTAAAAATAAAATTTATAGTTTATATAAATGATAAAAACGATTTTATGTAGATTAAAGAGAAAATGCTAGCTGTCTCTTTTTTTGATAGAAAAAAACAAATGTATCTGAGTGAGAGTAAAATATGGAAATATAAGGTTTTCGCTCGCAATTACGCTTGTGACTTTTGTTTATTTTCAATTTTTGTTAATAGATTCTTTTTCATTTGTCGGTGGAATTTCGCAATGTTTGAGGGAAGCCCGATTTGTTGAGGTGGTTGGCGGTCGAATGGATGGAAATGGGGATGTCACAAGCTGATGCATCTAGGCGTCTTAATGTGTTTTGTTATATAATCCACCTTCTCTGGAATCAATATCAAACAGAAGACTCTGTTTCCTTAGGACATGTTCCAGAACGAAGATAAGCTACAATATTTACAGGTGACCATTTTATATCTCTTTCAACTCAAAGGAAGAAAAGCATTTCTGTGCTTTAACTTGTTGCAGACCACTCTTTAGCATCAGGGAGAAGAATATCAACCAGTACGGTGCAAAGACGACTTCATCATGTAGGTCTCTATTTAAGGCAATCAGTTATGTGTGTTCAACTCATCAAACGACAGAAAAGGGCTCGTTTATCTTGGGCAAGAGAACTTGTTTCCTGTATCAGACATCAATGAGTTTCTGTACTTTTTGCAGAAGAGTACAGATTCACATGGGAGAGGGATTCAGGACATGTGCTGATGTGGAGGGAACAAAGCACCAGATACCATTAATATAACACTGTGGAAAGATACAGTTACCACCGTTTTTTAATAATAGTTTTTGCAAGAATCTCAGAGAATCACACTGATCTGAATGTATTTCAGGGAGAGACTGCGAATGTTGTGAGATTTAAGTATGAGATCTTTTATCTATATGTCCGTCCATATGCCGGTGCAGTTGGCGATGATTTAATTCTGATGCATCGTAAGTCATGACTTCATCTAGCGGTAGTTGTTGAAGGTTATATTGAGGGTCTTGTTTTATTGCGAACTGAATGGCCAGCTCAATCTCCAGACCTGAATCTAATAGAGTATCTGTGGAACTATCTTGGTAAACATGTTACTGCTTTCAGTCCTCCTCCAGGGTCTGTAAGAAAGCTGGAAAACAGCTGGCTTCGTGTCTAATCTTTTTTGCTTCCCATTTCGGTAACAATATAACAACTTTTTGACAGCAAAGGAAAGTCTTATCCCTTTTAAAAACTCTTTTTTGTTATGTTTCTTTGACATTTTACCACATAAAATTTTAATTATTCCTTTTTCAAGGAATGGACTTTGCTAGTGAAAATGCAAAAAATTACTTTTTTGCTGTAAATCTCATTTATGCTTTTCTCTTATGTAAACTTCCTTTCCTATGTAATGTAAATTTTTGTTTTTATCTTCTTTCCGAGATGAAAATGTTAATACCCTAGAGCATATTAAGTTCAAAAATAAGATAGAATATTTTTGTGGAAAGTTTATCTGGTAGATTTTATCTTGTTCAAATTATAGTATATTATACTTGCCTTTCTCTTTTTCAGTACATCACTTGCAAATTTCGAAATACATTATAAATCTAAAGACAATTGTACAGTTTCTATTACTTTTTATATAAATTTATATTTTCTTATTTCATTATAATGCGTACATTTTTCTTTGAATACAAGCTTATCGATATAAATTATGGATTACATCTTTTGTAGTAATATTGACCTTTATTTAAAGTATACAGATATATTCATTGACAGTATCATTAATTAAACAGAAGCTGATAATGAATTTCAAAAGAAGTAGACAAATCAATAATATTATCAGAAAAATAGAATCTTATTTATTTTTAATAATATTCTAATTTTTGATATTATTGGTGACTTGTCTACTTCTATTAAAAAATTACTTGAATGGCTCCTACCAATAATATGAGCCCCAGTGGCTCAATAACTTCATGCTGCTTCCAATAAGATCAGCAAAGTTAGACATTGCTGGTTGCGAACACACTGAGTTGTTGGAGCTCCATTAGTTGGGATGTATCCACGTTAATCTGTGCCGTTCAAAGTTCTGTCACTGATGGGGCGTGGATGTGGAGTGGAAAGTGCTTGCTCAGGTGTCGAACTCGTCACTTGACTGTGGTTCGAAATCAGCCCACTTGGTGATTGAAGCACACTCCAAATCTTAGGTATAGTCAGCGGTTTGCCTATACCACTATGCATGCATGCAGGCCAATAATATTTAACAATTGCGACATATGAGCAATGTTGATTGCAGTAATTGCAAATGATATAAATGATATTTACCTTTTCATCGGGGCTTCACTTATAGTGTGTTTGTTCTCCTTCGTATTCAGTACTCTTAGTGTTATATAATTATTTTTTCTTTCGACTTAAAATCTTTCAAATATTTAACTTTACCATGGATTGTTCATAAAATAATAGTTTATTAAACACTATGGTACTTTTTCTCAATTTTTACTACCATTTCTTTAGTAGATTTCAAAATATTTCTTCAGAATATTCTTAAACGTGTCATTTAAATTATTTACATTGATTTAATCCAATTGTAATTTTTCTTTCACTTCGCTTTTGGCTTCTCTAAAGTTAAGTCTGATATAATATTTTAATATAAAATTCAAAATTAACAAAATTAATGTGTGAGCACTTGTGATTATATCCTCTTTTGACCACATAAACAGTTCATCAGTGTTCAAATCATTGATTTTCTGCAATCATAATGTTCAATTGATGGTATAATTCATTACAAATTTTTTAATCTTATCATTTATTATATAAATTCTTAAAATAAACCCAAAAATATTAAACTATTTTTTTATAAAATTAAGAAAAATTTAATTATAATTAGACAGCTTGCATTTCATGGAAGTAAAATGTACTTATTTAATATAGCAGAATAAAAATATACATCAAAATCATATTACTCATAAAATATGCAATTATATTAATTACTTTTAATAATATTGACAAATTTTAAAATGTACTGAACATTAATTACATTTTAATAATTTCATTAACTTAATAATAATTAAAAGTAGGAGTTAAAAAATATTAATTTAATTAATGTTTCTTAATCATTTCATTTTTAAAATTTGATAAAATTATTAAATGTTTAATTAAAACATGATTGTGAATGTTGTTTTCAAAAAAATATTTAAAATGATTATAACATTAAACAAATTTATCAAAATAATTATTTGCTATCTGGCTTGACTTCAAGGGTAAACGTATACCAACTTCAAAAAAATAGTGCGAATTAGAATTTACTACTTTTAACGATATCTATTATTTACTTAGCTTTATTTAAAATGCTGTTTTACTAGACGCAATTGTCTCATATATAGAAAAGCTAAAAATAATTTGTATTAGTTGTAGGCAATTTGAAAACTTCACGTAGTTACAGTGTTATTAAATATCTAAGACAAGACTTTTTTCAACCGCGTTTCAATTCATTTGTGAGTTTCGGCTTATTGAGAAAACAGAAAACGCATTTGCTATATTTCGAGTAAGTATTCTTTATAAAACTCGAAGAAAAATCTTAAATATGGTTATTTAAAAATTTTCACATCATGTGAATGTAGAAAAGGATTATTTAATGACAAGTATATTTTTCTCTTCCGTATCGGTCAGGCATAGATGACAAAAGGGAGGAAAGAAACGTATGCCTCCCTTCTTGAAGCGTGCAGAGTGCCGGAGTGATGTACATCGTGGCATAAGCAATTTACAACAAGTTCAAATTGTACTCTATAATCTTTTAATTAAAGCAATATAATTGACGCTAAAGTTATATAATCTAAATTTCAAAAGGGAGCATGTTGTAAGAAAACCAGATCAATATGTTGATACAAGTTTCATTTCATTCTTTTCAGCCATTATCAATTCAACTTCAGGCAAATTTCTAACGTTTTAAAGGTTTAATAAGGATTTTATTTTTATAGAATATAAAATAATTTAACCTTATTCTAGAGTTTTCTACATTTTTAATTTGAAATATTGGGATCAAAGTTTTCGTAAAGTATTGTTAAAGATGCAACTTCAATTTATATCATTGAATGTATATTATAAACTATCAATCAAATTTTTCTGTAAATGTTTTCTTTCTAAAACTATTAAATTTATGTTATTCATAGAAGATTGGTATCACACTATTCTTCTTTCAAATCAAAATAAACTTCTTCAATAGAAGTACACTTTAGTTTCATAAGTTACACAAAGTTTCAGAAGCATTTCAGTGTTTCTAATAAATATAATTTTTCCTCAAAAATAATGCTGTTTTAATATACTTCATGCAAATTATTTCTAGATGGAATTTAATAATTGAAAATGACATGATTGGCTGCCTTTTGGAATTACGTTAAAATATTGATAATAAAATCAATATATATTAACAAAAAATGTAGTTAACTACGAAAGCTCTCGCACTGTTTATAGAAAATATTTGTACGCACTAAAAGTTTTTCTAAAGTTTATATCCTTTCAAAAAATTATTATTTATTTAAAAGAAATCGTTTTTCCTAGCTTTCTTAAAGCGATTTAGCGATTATCATTTAGTTCCAGTCTATCAATATCATGAGAATAAGAAAAAGAGTTCAATTTAGTCGCAAAAATTGTACCATCATAGCAATTACAGAAAAAATTTAAATGTTGTTAAAAAATTTCATAAAATATCTGGAAAAAATTATATTAACAAAAACATATTTAATTACAAAGCTTATGTGGAAAAGTAAACAATTTTCTTGTCTTTTTTTATATTAAATTAATAAAAAAGGAGCAACTTTTTCCTTTAGTTTTTTTTAATTAATATAAGTTATATTTTTTTTATCAAAATGAATTTTTTCAGACATTTAATATGTTTAATAACGGTGTATCCCACTCCTTCTCACATGTAAGCAATATAATGCGAATTTATGTCGTAAATATTATTAAACATATAGTTAAATCAAAAATTAATAAAATTGTTATTCCAATTTCTTACATTTTGGTATTGCTACAAAAATAGTATGATATATCACTTGAAAAATTTAAAAGGGCAAAACAAAGTATCTAGATGGGAAAATGTGCTAATCATTATTACCTGACTCTTTTTCACAAACGCGTGCGGAACCAAAACCAGGAAAGCAAAACAACTATGAGACAGAATTTTGGTTGCTGTTATCAAAGTTCAATTAACATTATCAATAAGGCAAGATAGTTGATAACATAATCAACTGTTTTCAGGCTTATATACTTAAATCTTCTAAAGTGACTTATAACTAAATTTCCTTAGTTAAAAGGTGAAAGAAGAGGGATTGTTTTTTATTATCTACTTTTAAAATTACTTTGCCAGGCCCTATTGTGTTGAATATTATAGGGAATTATTTACATGTAGAAAATGAAATATTGTTGTTTAAAAATGGCATTTTAATAAATGAGTAAACTTTTGTACACATTCTTGTCTTCCATCACTAATCTCACGCACTTGTTGCGTTTTCACAAATTCTAGAATTTCTTTTTTCCATGACATAGTAAAGTATCTGAATTAGACTTTTTTCTGCAACGAAATATTTTATGGTTTCAAAATTATTTCCACTATCAATTTTTGGTAACACTTTGGTTAAAATGTTTTTGGATAAAATAGAAAATATATACTTTCAATTATTTTTTTACAATATTTTTTCAAGTAATAGCTTAAATCCTTAAATTTTTCCTGATTACATTTATAATAACCATCCCTGTCATTTAATGTGCTGGCTGCCGAAATGTCATGGCTCTTTTGTTTCAACAGTTCGTGGATTCGAGTCCCAAGTTGGATTTGGTTAGATTGATGTAATGGTTAGGAATTCATTTTTAACTGTAGGTCCTGTCCTTATTAGCATATGTGTAAATAAAATAATTTTTCATAGAGAAACATTTGATGATATCTAACTAAAGTTAAGTAAAGAAAAACTTTATTCACAAAGTATTCTTAGTAAAGTTATACAATAAATTAAATTTAATTTTTAATTAAAATTAAAAAAGTAAAAAACTTTTTTGAGATCCTCAAGCTATTGAAACTCTCTATTAAAGAAAAATTAATATTATAAAATTAATATTATATAAAATTAATATTATATAAACTTAATATTGTATGGTGTACATGGTACGTGTGACTTCTGATTCTCGCGAATATTGACTTCAAAATTCCCTTATATCTTAAAAAATGGCCAATACATATACAAATAAATGGTTTAATTTTGTAGTAGATCACATTTCTAGACTAACTGTGGTATTCATTTTATTATAAAAAATATATTTTAGGAGAAAATTGAGTTTTTGTATGATGAGCCCGGGTGACACGCTAAATCTCCTTTTCGCGGTTTCGATGATTTGAAAGAATGCTTTACTGCTAATCAGCTTTCTGTTAAGGGAAGTATTTCTGTTATTGCAATTTATGTACTATTTGTTACATTATCTTTTGCTTTCTTCATAAAATATTAATTTTCGATTCAAATTACAGAAACATTTTACAATAACTAATAAAAATTATCAGGATTTATCGTAAAAAGCCTCAAAGAATTAGGTTTAATACTATGATTGATTGTAACAGCTATCTTTAAGAGCTAGAATTACTTATACTGTATTTGCCAAGGGGATCAAGTTAACAGTAGTAAAATTGGATTTTTAAAATTTCAAAGTACAGTTTTTATTAATATTGCTGGAATTCATTCAAAGAATAATATTAGTCTTTCTTTATATTTTCCCATTTTTTTATTATATTGAGTACTATGCCACCACAAGACGATACAGATTATAACGCAAAAAAGTTATGTTTAGCTGATAAGATATGGCCTCATTAATCTGATTGTGAGGTTCAAATTAACAACCAAATTGATATGCATTGAGACTTCTCGACTCACACACATTGCATCAATAAACCTTATAAAAATATTTTCTATAATAAAAAGAATAGTTGACTTGAGTTGTTGAAGGAGTTAGAATGGTGATTCACTGGCGACACCAAAATTAGTGATAGAACTGCTGGTGTTTATTGTGAAAATGATAACACTGTATCTTTTTCATTGAATTCATGAATACACTGACAATTATCTTACAAAAAGAGAATTTTCCTATATCTATTTATCTAAATGATAACTTTTCAAGAAAATAAACAAGCAAAAGCATTTAGATTTTCTCAGAAAACCAAGCATCTCTTAAGACTCGGAACTTTTGCCAGTACCAATTTTAATTGATAAAAGATTGTCAAAATTATATTGATTGATATTTTAAGAATAGCTGGCAACAACAACAAAGATCATCATCCGTGAGTTCTTTGGGGTTCACGGAGGTCTTACCACTAATGAAACTGATGATGCACATGCTAACGAAGACTTGAATTTCTTGAAAGATTCTTTATTGGACGCGAACCAGCTTGTGGCATCTCAAAGATAAAACAATTCAATCTTTTCAACATTGAATCTCTAAGAACTAATTCTCTTACTGGAATAACTTACAAAATGAAAGATCAGCGAAAAACATCCCACTGATATCAAAAAAGAGTGAAAGGACAATTCTTAACCATTTATTATACCATAATCAGAAGCATGCTCGGTCTCCTTCACGAACCAGTGTGGACTAAAGTAATTAAGTACCTCCACACCCCGAGCATTAAGCAAAATTATTTGTTTAAGAAATGTGAGGAGACAGGAAAGATACATATTCACACTTCATAGCTTTCATGATAGTCTATCTGTGATAGTTAAACTAAGAACTTTAGGAGTTCATATTTTGGATCTCGAGAGACTGGATTCATTTATATTCAGATAAGTTGATCCTTCTTTCATTCGATTGACTTTTAGCCAAAGTTTTGATTTGAGTTAGGAAGAAGGATCATTTTGGTCAAAGTACTCGGGAGCGCTGATATTCCATATTAGTTACTATTATTTTCATGATTTGCCGTAAGTCAGCCAGATAATTGAAACATTCTGACAACAATAGATTTTGAATAAAAATTAGATTTCCTTTATCAATTATTTTTAAAATTTTTAGGGATTCCAGTATTATTATGTGTGCATGAATTGAATATTTAAATTAGATTAACGTGATAAAAAAGAATGCGTGTATCAATTCTGTATGATAATGTAAGGCTCTCAATTAGAATCTTTAAAAGATTTTCAAAACATTTTACAAAGAACATATTTTTTAAGCATTTTACAAAAGAAATTTAAAATTAAGGAAAATTAATTGCAAAAAAAATTGGGTTTTTCATGTAAATGCATTTTAAACTCGTCTATACATAAATAAAAAAAACAAAGCAGAAAAGAAATAAAAAAATTTAAAATAAATGTAAAAATAAAAAAAGAGTTTTATTATTGAAAATTCATATAAAATTGATATTTCTTTATCTTGTGGAAAATCAAAAGTATTGATAATTAAATATATATAAATCAAATTCCACACTCGTGACAATAAATTAAGGGTAATGCAAGTTCAGGCAAAGAAAGAAACTGAAGCAAAACAAATGTCATTTATTTGTAAAGTCTATTAATTAAACAAAAGGTAAAGGACAAAAAAGATACTATATGTTTGACATCATTAATAAAAACTGCGATTTTTACTCCCTGGAGCAAATTTCAAAAAAGAACCTATTTACAAAAACCAATATAACATGATTGGTATGATGGTTAATACATAGTATTACCCCGCCCCCCAGATGTTGCTCCCGGCCGTACAACACCTATGCATGCTGAGTATCAAATTAGCGATCTGATCTTGGAGTTACACCACTTACATCAAGCAATGCTCTCCGAAGTTCCGGTAGACGTAAAAGGGGGTTGACGAGCTGCAATTCGTTGGTCAAGCATGTCCCTCATATACTCTATTGGATTCAAGTCCGGTGAATATGCTGGCCACTCTATATGAGTGATATCCTCGGATTGAAGGCATTCGTATACAATGTTTGCATGATGAGGACGGGCGTTGTCATCCATAAACAGAAATTCTACACTCATGGTGCCTCGAAACAAACATACCTGTTGTTCCTGAATGAATCCCGATAGATGGGGCCTGTCATGGTTACATTCTGAGCATGCAGGTTAGTTCTGGAACCCAGAATAATTCCTCCCCAAACGAGCAATCTTGTACCTCCGTAACGGTGTCGTTCAACGGTGTTCTCTTGATGGTAACGGGTATCTGGCTCTCTCCATACGAAGGTCTGGTGGGAAGGCCCTCTCCTTCGAAGACCCTCTCCATACGAGAATCAGACTGAAAACTAAACAAGGACTCGTTGGAAAACATCACATAAGACCACTGTTGTGGTGTCCACAATGTGCTCTCTACTCCAAGCTAACCGCAAGTGACAGTGAGTTGCAGTAAGTGGAACACATCTGACAGGCTTACGAGGATATAGACCAATATGCCCTAAGCCTCTGTACACGGTCTGCTTTGAAACTGTCGAACCGGTAGCTGAAGAGAGCTGATGAGACAGGTCTGATGCTGTGCTCCGTCTGTTTCTTTTGGCAGTAACTGCGAAATACCGGTCCTCATTTGGCGATGTAACTCAGGGGCGACCTGTGTATTAATGTCTATTCACATTACCATCATCTTGGAACCGTTATCATACCCTGGAGATGACACTCTGGGCAATTCCAAGTTCCTCGGATACTTCCTGCTGAGTACGTCCATATTCCAGGCGGCCGATAATTCTACTATGTAAAACATCATCCAAATGTTTCCTTTGAGCCATAACTATGCGGTTATTGCACTGAAATATTTTAAAACGCTTGAGAACAATTTTACTTCTTTGCAACCATTCCTTATAAACCTCTCTCTTACACTTTCGTCATTGTGACGTACTATCGGCGCCATTTGGTGGTTTCGTTACACAGTTTGCATATTATTCTTCGAGATGTGTGTGATAATTCTACATGTGAAATTTTTATTTTAGAATTCAATTTCTACGTGATTCTAAATTATTCTTAATTTATGAACATGAGTGTATTTATTACTGAATTCTCAAGATGGTGTCAGTAGTTTTTCCCCAATTTATCTTTTCATACATCATTACATTATTCTGATTTACATTATACAGACATTAAAACTTAAAAATTAATGATTAATAAATTCATTATGTAGAGAAAAAATAAATGAACTGCTTCAAATTACAATTTATGTTCAATAAAATATTAAATTGATGAAATATTTGAAAAGCATTCAACATTATGGCATTTTTAAAAACATGAGAGAAAATATTTTAATTTTATTCATGAAAAAATCTGCTCACAAAACATTGGTAGAAAACTAAACACATTTACAAGCATTGATTCGTAAATTCTTTATAGCAAAGTTTGCGAATGAAATTTTATAGTTTTACTAAAACTTATTCAAGTTACTGTTCAATTCTGATATTAAAATGAAATTAATTATGTCCTTTTTAAAGAAATTAATTATGTCCATGCACATCTGAAAAAGTTTTTCGATATATTTTTCTTACGATGCATGAATACTCTCTATAAAAGAGTTTTCCCTTCAGCAACACCTGGCGGATATTCAAAGCATTAACATAATATTTATTTATCATTTATTTTGTTTAATTTTTATAACATTTTAGCTGCTTTTCTAAATTAAAACCAGTTAAAGAAGCACATGATGAGTTTTTCATGGACTTGTCTCCGAAAAAATTGCTTTACTAACTTATTTGCATCCAACTTACTGCACCAAATATATTATTAAAAGGTTCTCGAATGTAAAATAAATATCGGAAAAATTAATCTTTATTTGGAAGAAAGCATATTTTTCCTTTTATTCTTTCAAGATAATTCAATTAACCATGTATGATTATTTCTGAAACATTGTTCACATCTATATGAAAAGAATGTAAAAATATTTCAAATAATTTATAAAATTCTGATAATTTTGATAAATGACAACTAAATGCATGTGTAAGTTTCTTATTTCATTTGTGCATTTTGAAAGATTATTTTATTAATTTTTGGGAAGCTAATCAACAATGGAAAATGTTGACATTCAAATAGTAATAACTTTTTGTTAAAAACCTTGATAAAATTAATAGCATTGATTACTAACTTCTCTTGCCTGAGAAAATGTTTCCTTAACTTCTTTTTTCTCGTTCATACAAGCATCGATATTCCTCCTGCAAATAAATTACTCTAAATAATTTGTAAAACTTGATTATCCTTGATTAGTTGAAATGTGATCTATCATCATATTAAGAAGGTAATTCGCAAATAATTCATAACTTTGTTGAGGTTATATACAAATGTAATTTATTATCTTTACAAAACATACAAAAAAACGTAATTTATTATCTTTATAGCAATCATAATGTGATTTAGGAATAATAATTGTGTACTTTAATATTATTCATGTATCCCTCAATGAATAATAAAAATAGCCTTGGCTTTAATTCCAGTGTAACCTAGCTTTTTAATAAATATTTTTGCAGATTCCTTTTTTTAGACGAACGTAGGTAAATGTTAAATAAAAAAGGAACCTTAAAGTTCTCCGCTTGACAACTTTTAATTTTCTGAAAATTATGAATATCTTCTCCTCTAGTAGTATCTTTAAATAGAGAAAATTTAACATTTCTCTTGTCAGCTGGGATGGAAAGATTAGGGTCCACGCCTTCGATTCAAGTAGGCGTTAGTTCGATTCCCACTTCATCCATGAATATCTGTAATTGTTCAGAATCCATATGAAATTGTAGGTTACAATCAAATAACCTTCGTATGCGAAAGAAGACTGTGGAGCGTCTACCAGCCTTCGATCTGTTGGAGTCACGGATAAATCGTGGATAAATACTTTTAGTTTGAAATGTTTGCATTTTTATGAAAAGTCAAATAATAAGCTTTCAATTTATTCATGCTATTTTGCAAAACTGATAATATTTCATCCAAAATATACTAATATACGATTTGGGTAGAAAATAATTTCTCTCATTGGAAAAAAACACTTATGATTGCTTCTAAGCAATCTTTTATCAGTTCAGTATCTAAAAATAATACTATTTTTTACAATTAACGTATTAGTTATTCATAAAATTTATTAAGGAATACACAATATAGTACACAAATCAAATTGATTTAAAATTATTAACTGTTGGCTCAGAGAGCGGAAATGACTTTGAAGAGTTGGGTTGATAAAACTTTAACGACACTTTTATTAACCGAAAATTTAAAGGTTTCCAATTAAGGTGCATACGCCTAAGGGCAGTAGAAAGTGGAAAATAAGAGAATATTGGATTCTTTATCAAAAAGAAATTCGAGCAATGAGAGAATCGAATCATTTCGAGTATCCATTAATATTCTGTAGTAACTTTTATATTAAGTCAAGGAACATTATTGAAATGGAACAATTTAATTTTTCTCTCTACAAATAGTGTCACTATCACGAATATACCCTGTACATATCACTTAAGAAAGGTTTGATGGTGTTACTTGTCATAAATGTAATTGAAATAAATAATGTTTCTGTCAAGGTAAGATAATCATTAAGAGCCCAGCCACACAATTTCAGATTGTAAATATAAATGACAATTTATTCATACCCGATTTATAATCACACACACAAATTTGCTGTTTTTTACTTAATTATTCTTCTGTATGACAGTTAAAAAAATAATTTAAATTATTATATATCATACCTAAGTATTTACAATTAATATTTAAATGAAAAATAATATGCAGATACAATATAAATCATTAATAAAAAATATATTTAATTTTAAAAAATATAAAAGTAATTTATATACCTGATAATATCAATTTTACATAAAAAAATAAAATTGATATTATCAGTTACTTAAAAACGAAACTGTTAATGTTATTAAATGGCATTATAGAATTTGTTTTCTCAAAGTATATAATATTGTAATTTCATGCCAAACAGAAATTATTTTAATATTTAATTGAATTAAAGAAATTAATTATTTTTGAAATTTATGAATTAACCTATCCCTTTTCAGAGCAATCTGAACATGCAATAGATGTAAAGATTTTTATTCATGAGAATTTACATCTTAACTCATAAAACGTAATACATCTAAAAAAATCAAAATTCTATTTAAAAATGCAACATCTTTCAAATTTTAAATTTTAAAAAATGATAGTAGAATTTTGTTAAAAAAATCTTTAGTGATTATTTCATTAAATGACATTGAATGTAAATTTAAAGATTGTTATATTATTGAACAATGTAGGAAAACTGAACGAACACTTGTAAATAGGAGCATTATTTTTTATCACAACCAAAACAAGCATTATTAAATCTGTCAGCAGAAAAGTGAAGTAATAAAGGAAGCAAATTACAGACGCATAGTATGCTCACACCAAAATATCTTTATGGATAATGCTATATGTGTATAATGTGAAATCAAACACTAATTACGGGAGAATTTTTGATTATGCGTAATGCTTCATTATCGGATAATCTTGAATTTTTCTAATAGAATACAAAAAATTATTTACACTGTGAGTCAAATTAAAGGTGAAAAAATAGTGAACTATTTTTTCTATATGCAATTCTTTGTGTTTGTTGGCAGATGTAGCGTTAAATTTTGTCTGTATTACTTGTATATACAACGATTATCACCAATTGACACATTTTTTCCTTTCTTAAAATTTTTTGTAAACTAAACTACTTATGCAGTTGACCTATGAAAAAATCATCTGCTGGAGTAAAATAGTTCACATTTTCAAATCTAACCGTTAATTTTATTCCATTATTTTTCGCATAAACGCATCTCAAAATTTCAGTCACCCTAAGATTACTATTTCAAAAATCGGAAATCATCTTGAATAATACCATAAACTGGTCTACAAATTATGAAAAGATATATTTCAAATACCATATTTGAAACTTGATTACTTGGTTGTCAGTCTTTTATAGTTCAATAACATTTATTTCATTTTTCCCCCTTCAATGTTTGTTGAACTTTTTTTTACTTTTAGAAAGAAATTAAATAATTTGTTCTCAGTATTACAAATTAAGTTCTGATTTAAATTTGTGCTTCACAGCTTAAGCTTTGCTGCTTGAAAATTGAATGGGGCTTTCAAGAAATCAATACCATTTTTTTATTTTGTAAACTCAAATTGAATTATGTTAATACTTTAGCACATGAACCTGAATAAAAATAGCGTTATATAAAAATATATGCTACTAGTGCAAAAGCTTTGTGTGCAAAAGTTATAGAATTCTCCTTGCCGTTACTAACTCCTAAAAATATGATCTAGTTTATACATATTATAAGCGATTCAAGAAAGAAAATTTAACTAAATTTTAATTAGAACCGCATTTAACGAAGAATTGCGCTTTATGAAAGAGAAACCGTCCACAATTGTGATGTTATGTATGCAATGAATAAATTTGTGTTAACACTTTTTCATTCTGCCACGTATTAATTTTATATTGCAAAAATTAAATTAAAAATTTTTAAGGCTAGAGTATGATTCTTTAATATAAATAATATACTTTTCCAGATTATATTTTCAGTTTTATTAACTAAAAAAAAATACATTTTTCATAAGAAGTAAAATCTAAATTTAAATAGTTTCCCAAATAATGTTCCAATGTATTCGAGAATTGTAATTCTCATTAACTTAAGAAACCTCGTCTTAATTCAAAGGGGAATAACTATCGAGTGAATCTACTTATCAACAAAATTCAATCGTCCAAAACAGATTTTAGTTCTACTTTCAGGAATCACTGATGTTAATCTGAATTCAATTGGCCAGAATATAGCAGAGAAATACTTTATTTTTTATTCTATTTAGCGAATATTGTAGCATCTGTCACTTCTGGTCTTCCAAGATTTTCATTGAGGGGGAATCATATATGTCTATCAAAAAAATATACGTGGAATAGTTCCAAGCACACACACCTCACCTTAGACATGCATAGAAGAAGCATGTGTGCAACATACACCTGCCGTTGCTCTCTAATAGAAGTTCAATAAATGTCTTCCTTAAAACCATAGGTGTCCTTGAAATAATAAATATGTCACCCGAATTTGTGAGTCTGAACTGATTTTTGAAAAACGATTCTCTTAGTATCAAGTTTGCGACCTCTAATTTTTCTTTTAATTCATAAGTCAACAACAGACTTGCTGCTACATCTGTTTTTCTTACTTTGTTTTTTGTTACTATTTGCATTTTAGCTCTTAACTTTGTTTCATGCTGTGCAATACATAACCATTTCATGATCTGGTCAAAGATGTTGAACTCTTTCACAACTTCAATGAGTCATTTTTTACTTATTCTATCATAAACAGTTTTGAAAACTATAAGAAGATAATGGATTTCAACTACGAATACTATGGGTTTTTTATAGAATTTATCATAAATTGAAGGATTTTTCAGCTATAGGTCTTCCTTTTCAGAATCTACACCGGAAATACCCTATGATATTCTTCATAAATATGGAAAGCCTATTAAATAGGATTTTTGAAAATACTTAAGGCTGAAAAGTAGTTTTATTTCTCTATAGTTTGAACATTCTAAAATATCTCTCCTTTTGTAGATGAGATAAGCTATGTGGAACATTCTACATTCATTCTATATTCATTCTTCATTCAGGTTGTCCAGAAAGTTCGTGCCGGTTTTTAGGGAAATTGAAAAGCACCTCATTTAAATTTTGGTACACATTTATTAAATTATATAGGTAGAATTCTGCTCCACAACCTTTCTCCATCTTTCATGCAACTTGAGAATTCCATCCTTCCAGAATCTCTCAGGTTTTTTACAAATAATTTGTCTACATGAATTGTTATCTCTACCACTGATGTGAAATTTTTCCTATTAAGAAAATTTTGTAATGATCGGAAAAGGTGGAAATCCTAGGACGCAAAGTCTGGAGAATACAATGAATGGGATAAAACATCCCAACCAAACTCCAACAACTTTTGTTGAATTCTCAAAGACTTATGAGGTAGGGCATTGTCTTGATGAAACATGATGTCCTTCTGATTCCCTATCTCAGGACGTTTTTGTTCGATTGCTGTCTTCAATTTATCCAATTGAGAGCAATACTTTTTTGAATTTATTGCTTCATTGTTTGATAAAAACTCAGCAAAAAGCATTCCTTTCCAATCCCACCAGACACAGGATATTATCTTCTTCGAATGAAGAATGGCTTTTGGGGTGACGCTCAGGTGGTTCATCATTTTCCCAATACCTTTTAGCTGAACGTTTTTATAAGTTATCCATATTCATTCGTCGTTACTAATTGCTTCAGAAATGGTGTATCTTTATTGTGTTTGTAAAGCAAGTCGCAAATGGAGATGCTATCCATTAGATTTTTCTCCGTTAAATCGTGTGGAATCCATATTATATTGTTTATATATATTTATTTATATATATATATTTAACATTCCTGCTCAATGACATAATGTTGAGCGTGGGTTACTCTCGGTTTCTATTTTAATCAGATCTTCGTCTATGGGAGACAACCTTCTCTAGTCTATGCTAGAGAGCTCTTGATCTTCAAGCTCAAAATTTCCATCTTTAAACCGAGCAAACTACTTCCACACAATTCTTACGGCTATAGCACCTTCGCCATAAGCAGCACATATGTTATTTGCCACTTGTATGGCATTTTTGCCCTTTCGGAAAAAGAAAATCATAAGCTGCTTATAACGCACTTTGCTTGCTGCCCTATTCTAAGGCGTATAAAAATGATAAAAATAAATGAAAAATAACTAAACTTTTTTTTCCAAATACAGTGATTGATCGGTTGATGAATAGTACGGACTGCGAACAAATCGGACAATGAACACTTTCAAGGAAGATTTTTGTGTTCAGTCAACGAACACATGTTTAGACAACATATTTGGAACACATATTTGGAATCAGGTCTCTTCTCTCGCGGCCTATCGAAAATCGGGCTAAGCCTTTCGGGCAGCCCAATGCATTAATTCATCATTCTATGTTCATTCTACGTTCTTCTCGAAATGTCTTTAGGACTCAAATTAAGTAGAAATATATTACACTTATATATTCAGTTTTCATGTTATTGATAGACACTTAAACTCTGACTTTTTTTGAAAGATATTACAATAGAATTATTCACATTAGCGCTTTTTAAATCGATTTTTAAGTTTTGAAAATCTCCAACATATATATTCATACAAACAAAGGCAAATAAGGATTTCTTTACCTTTTGATTAAAGACGAATTTAGTTTCTTTCTTTTGCCTTTCCTTAAACGGAAAATACAATAGTAGAAAAAGTACTATATAAAAGAGCTTCAAAATACATTCACTCATTTTTGTAATTTATTGTTTTATTAAATTTGATATACGCACACCCGCTTTATTTACAAAAAATAGAAAATAAAATGGTGAAACAATTTTTACTAAACAAAAATATTTTATGAAATATCGTAACGGTACAAGTATAGAAAAATAAAAATTTTCCTTTACATAAAAACATAAATTATTATTTAATAAATGGCATGGATGTTTCTTTTCTTCTCTGTTCTCTCTGTCCTCTCTTCTGTGATGTGTGTATGTTGTGGTATGAATGTGACCCACCCTATAAACGGGTTTGTGGTGGTATGGCACGGGTAACGCTACTCGCCTCCGTGACTTGGCTCACGGGTGCCCGCTGGGTAACGATAAATGAGTAGCAGTTTCTGGCCTTGTTGTGGCATAGGGTTCAGTCACCCTTGTGTGCCCACCATTGGATAAAAAAAAAGATTTGAATTAAAATTGATTATATATTCCTGTAATGAATGTCATTATATGATTTCATACTTTGTCTTATGATATTATTAAAAGTTTTTCCAATGATGCTTTAAGAAAAACAATTGTTCACTTATATACTTTTTAATTTTTGAAGTATTTTCCATTACTGTAAAATAGTTTAATTAAAATATGAAATCATGTATAATTTAAAAAGAAAAACAGTAAATAATTTCATCATATTTTATATTATCAATTATTTCTTTTAATGTTGATATTAACGTTAAAAGAAATAAATTTCGAAAAAGTGGCAAATAAATTTTTAATAAAATAACAATTCACAAATTTATTTAGGAGCAAAATATAACCTGAAATCAATCCCTTTTAAGTATTGAAACTTTTCTCCTTAGTTATCCAGATTTATTAGAAGAAGGAGATATAATACAGAACTATGATGCATATCGCTGAAAGCTTATGACTCATTTACCCTGTGTGATAATTCAATAATAATAAAATCACTAACGTCAAGTTAGGAATTCCAAAAAGTGGTATAATTATTTCCTAAAGTAAATTGTAATACAATATTTTCTTTTAAAAAAATGGAAATTTGTTGAAATTAGCTGCAAATAAATAAAATTTACACTTTTCAATAAGAATGAAGCCATTGGTTGAATAATTCATCGGTCATAATCACAAGTACAACACACTCATTTAATTGAAATCTAATTCAGTTTTTAGAAATATATACCATTTTTCTCTTATATTACATTAAAATATATTTTATTCTTTGATTTCAATACTCTCAGATGAATTTTCAGTTGCAAGGCCAAATTTTAATCAATATTATGCTAACAGTTTTCAGTTTTAAAACTTTTTACTTGGGTGATTATAAAATATGTTTTATAAAATGGCAACACATAATTTTGTTTCGTCTGCTAGTTTTGCTTGTTTGTTTACTTAATGAAAGTTTACAAAAATAGATAGCCGGAGAAGCAATTAAAACTAAAGTTTCTTATCGTTTTCTGTCTGAGAAAACATCATGATAATAGGCACATAAATTCATTTTATTTTACAAAATATGTAATACTTAATATATGTAACTTATAGTGTTGGTTATTTAATATTCATATCAGAATGAAGGAAACAATTTTACCAATTTGTGCTCATATTACCGGCGTATCAGTTTGTTTTATTATTCTTCGTGTTTTGATTGTATTATTGCGAGTTCGTTCCAAGAAGCGATATATATCTCGAGCTAAATTTCCATTTGCCAAAGTTATTATTGTCCTAGGATCAGGTAAACTGATAATGAATGAATAACTACTTTTTCTGTTAATAAACGTTAAAAAAAATTACAAAAAGTTTAAAAAAATTAATAAATATTAATTTATTTATAAATAATTATAATAGAATGTTTTATACTATTTATAAGGAGTGTGTTGTAACAGCATACAAATTTAACACTCATGAAAATTATATTAATGAATCATAGCACTAATGATTTGCAGTTACATAAAAGAATAATAAATAGGATTTTAAGGTAATATATTATGATAAAAAAATATTCAAAACTAACTATCTGTAATATACATTCTTTGTATTTATTAACATAAAATACATGATATATACCATAAGAAAATAATTATGAAAAATAAAATGTCAAACTATAAAATAAATGCTTAAACTAATATAAGATGTATTATTCATAAAACAACATTTTTCATATAAATATAATTCAATTTTAATAAATAGTAATAATTTAAATAATGAGTATTTTTTAAATTTTCATGGAAATAATATATCATTGTTATGAATTTAGCATTAAACCTATAAAGAAAATTTTTCGTTTCTGGGTAGGAGGTAGTCAATTTAACCAATAAGATTCAATCATACGTTCTGTCTCCATATAAACATTCTCTAAGCAAAGATATCCATCATCAATTTCTTCTTTTATTCAGTAACCAAGAAAAGATTTTATATTTTTTTAATTAATTAATTTCCTTTTTTATATCCATATAATGAGAAATTTGTTGACATTTCTTCATTTTCCCAAAAGTTTAAAAATTAAAATATAAATTTTTTACTTAGTAAAAAGAAGGATCACTATTCTAAAATGTAAATAACTTTGAAAATTTTTAATCTAAAATGTATTAAAAAAATAAGCTACCTTTTTAACTTTTGGTTATTTACTAATTAAACTCCCATACATTGTTGATACATAAATTTCCTAAACTTTATAAGATTTATGATAACAATCATTATAAATTTTTTATAAGCATCAACATATGTACATGAACTAAATTTGGTAAGAATTTAATTTCTTTTAGTTCAACTTTAAATAAAGTATTTTAACTCTCTCAATTGTATATTAATTAATTCAGATAATTTTTCTCACTGAGAAAGAAGGAAATGCATTTGCATAAATATACTCTTTAAATGTGTTACATAAAAATATAATATTTCAAATACCTGATATTGGTTAGTTTGGTCATCAGGGAATTAATTTCTAATGAAAAAATTTTAATGTGAAAATACATACTGTCATAAATGTTTTATCAAATAAAATAATTATATATGCATCAAAGTTCAAAAAATATGAGTTATAATATTCAGTTTCAAAGATTGTCAAATAAATAGTAATGTCACTTCATTTACAAGAATGTATTGAATTTTCAATTTAAAATAATATAATTATTCTGTAGAACATGAGAAAGTTCTTATTAAAACTCTTGTTAGTGTATCAAGAAATGATTTAATACTGTGTATTTATTACTTTTTCACTTTTTTTATGAAATTTTATCAAAGAAAGATAATTGAGTGATGTGATTTCTCTTTTAATAAACAGTTTGATAGGAATTGATATCAAAATTCTAGTAATTAGAATATTGATCAATTTATTTTATTTTTTTAAGAAAACAGCTATCATCTTTATATTTAATTCTCCTTTATATATTAGATATTAGAAAGTTTATATCTACACATTTTTTCCCTAACTTCAAACTGTATTCTTCCATAAATCAATTTATTTTTTTCCTAATAATTCTACTATATATCTGAAAAACATTTAAATATCAACTGGAATTCTTATTCAAAAATATCAAAGTCACTAAATAAATATATATTGGTAAAGAAAAAGATAAAGAGAACATCATCATGTTACAATGTCATTCATTATATTAAGGGTTGGAAATTTTCTTTGTTTGGGATTAATAATTTTATATTTTTAAAAGAAAGCTATCAATAATATTTTAAAAAGTTTCATTTAGTTTATTTAAAAATTATTTGATCTTTTTGCTTTTATAGAATTTATCTTTCATATTTAATATTTTTAATATCTACTGTACTATGAATATCTTCTGTAATGTATCAATACCATTAAAAAATCTTATGATGTTCAACATTTTTCTCAGTTGTATGATTTCCTTTCCAATAGAACAGACATTTTACCACATCCACCTTGGTATGAGCCACAGATTAAAATCATAAATTTTTTTGCTAGCTACAGAAAATTGGATACAACTACTATTTTCCAGCAATTTTTTTCATCACATTGCTGTCAGTATACCAAGTACATACCACTTTTCACTGATGGATCAAAATCACCAGGACACATTTTATGTGCTGTAGTTACTGAAAACAAACTCTTGACTACAGCCTCCATTAATCCTATTCCGTCTTCACAGCTGAAGCTGTGTCCATTTTTCGAGCTCTTCAGCTGATGAATACAAATTATTACTTTAAATATTATATAAACATGACAATTTGAGCATTTTGGAAGCTCTGAGTAACGGTAGCTTTGAATGTCATCCTGTTGTGTGTAGAATTTTACAAGCCTTAAATTTCATTGCTGGCAAATAATATGACAATATTTTCTCTTGAATCCCTAATCATGCAGATCTCGATGGCAGTGAGAAGACTGATGTGGCTGCTAAATCTGCATCTGGCCCACCTCTGCCATCAGTTCCTTTGTTTGATATGAGAAGAGGTGTTAAAAAGCTAATTTATACATTCACTTTCATGGGAGTTATGGAACATGCAGGTCAATTACAAAATGTGTTGTATATTTCCAAATGTTGCCTCATTAACCGTTTTATGGTTACAAAGTTCTGTTCTTCAGTTGATTTGCCTTCATATTGCCTACACATGTTTCACACACAGACATTTGTTCCTGAGCAAATTAATCCATGGTATGACATGTGTGATGAACCTTACTCAATTTATCAAAATTTAAACTATCAATGTCTACACTTTTTTAATACTGACATTTTAACATTGGTTGATTTATTGAGAAATCTACCCCACAGAGAACTATTTGCCTTTTTTTAAGATCAATAGGTTTCTTATATTTTATATAATTTATATTGTATAATTTTTGTAATTGTATGCATTCAGTTCTTTTATATATATAACTTTTAATTAAATTATATACAAATGTTTTTGTTTTGTAATGTTCTAATGCTGCTTGGGTTTTGAAATAATTATTATTACAACATGAAATCCTAGTTTTGTCATAGCTTGTCCTGTTTCAGACCTTATGTTATGAAAACCAATTGTTTTTCTTTGCATCAGCTCGCATATAAACAAAGTTGTCAACTTCAAAAAAGAGAGGTGTGAATGATGCGTTTTTAATAAAAGATTGACTCATGATTTATACAATCATGAATGAATGCTTATGTTCTATTCTTATGTTGTATTTGTGGCACATTATCTTTGAAAATATTTTATAAAAGTTTTTTCATTGGCAAATGTTATACTAAAAATATTTCAAATAAACAGCAAAAATTTTAAATGCATAATTTGAATTTTGCATGAAATTAAAATGTTCCTTTTTCATGTTTATTTCTTGGTTTAAAATATACTTTTTATTAAAAAATTTAATTCTCTTATTTTAATGTATCTGTTTAGTGAAGATTTTAATTATTAATTTTAGTTAATTAATATTAATTTTATTTAATTTAACTAATTATTTTCAGATTTAAATGTTTTTCCATATTTTTTTAAACAAATATTTTTGCAGGTGGACATACATTTGAAATGTTTCAGCTGATCAAGAATATAACTTCAAAGTTTAAGCCTAGAATTTATCTTATGGCCAACACTGACAACCTGAGTGAACAAAAAGCAAGATCATTTGAAAAATTATCATTTAACAATGTGAGATATGCATATTATTTAACTTACATAACTATTGAAAGACATTTAACTTCTAGAAAATACTTTCCTGTAACAATCATGCATTGTACAATATTTACCTATTTTATAACTGTAAAAATTGTGATTTATTGAGAAGCACGAAATTTAAAAAAAATTATGTCAAACACTTAATCAAAAATATTTTATTTGATATTTTAAAAGAAATACCTGTAGCTATAAAAAAAAGGAATTTAAGATTTTATAACAATATATGTTATATTGCATACGTAAAAAAATAAAAAATATGATTGCTGTTATATTTTAGGATTAATGCAATGTGTTAATACCAATAAATTTAATTATTAATTGTATTGAAATGATAATGTTATTGCCTCAGTGCTTTGATATATTAAAATATTTCCACTTTTTCAAATAAATGTTTATAAACTATTCTGGAAGTCTCAATGATTCATTACTTTTTGCTGGTTTTAAAACATCTGTTAAACATATTTACAAATAAAATTATTGCATGTAGAATATGTAAAAACTATTGTAATTTAATGTAAAAATGTTTAATAAAATATAAAAATTATACATTTTACTGAAATCTCTCTGTAAAATATTTAAAAACTTTTGTTATTTTAAAATTAGCTCTAAATTCACATATGTCTTTCCAATAGATTCTTTAGTATATGAAATAAAATAACACAATTTTAAGTCATTGTAATAGCTACAATGCTACTTTAATTATGGTCAGGTTAGTATCATGCACCATGAAAAATTTTTAGTGTTTCTCTCTTAAATGAAATGAATTCTTCAATTTGTATGTACTAAAAAATTTAAATTTTTTGTAAAACACATTGGTTCTATAATTTCTACTTCTTTTCTAAATTATAATATTAATCTATAGGGAAAAAAACAGCCAGTTATATTATTAAATTTCTTACTAGAAATCAATACTTGTTTTATTACTTGCTTTGCATTTTCAAGAGATTTATAACTACTTATTGAACTATTTAAAAAATAATGGAGGTCACTATTAAATGTATTAGTGAAACAAACAAATTCAAAATTATTTTAATATGTCATAATTGTAACTTTTTACATTACTTTCATGATAACTAAGTATGTTTCTTATTTATGTGTCGAAATGTTTATTAAGGAATTTAAAGGAATAAGATTTTAGAATTCATTAGAAATTTTTATGTTGTTTTCTTTAATTAAATCATCAATAACAAATAACATAAATTTATTCTATAATTACAGTGTTCTGAAGATTTCATTATTGAAAAAATACCTAGGAGTAGAGAAGTTGGACAGTCATGGTTTACAACAATTTTTACCACTCTTAAAGCTTTTATTTATTCATTTATTTTGGTTTTAAAGCATAAACCAGATTGCGTAAGTATTGTTTTTAAAAATTTAATTTTAAAATATCATAAATTAAATCTACAGAACTTCAGAACAGTACCATTTATTACTACGTATAATATATTAAAATGTAACTTGAATATTAAATAGAATAAATCATAATTAAATTGATACAACATAATGTTTTTACTTAAATTTTAAAAAGAATACATCACTCCTTGATGTTTTGCAAATATTAATACTTTTTTAGTGGGAATTTTTGATTTAAAGAAAACTTTATACATCTGAAACTCAATTATTTATTCAAATATAATAATGTATTACTATTAAAATTTATGTACTATAAATATAGTATTTTAATATAACAGCCTGCAAGTAAACAATTATGTTAAAAAAAATTTCTGTCTAGAAATGGTAAACTCATTTTATTAGCTCAAGTTTCAGATCATATAAAGTTAAAACTTTGTTTATATAAACTAATAATATGGATGAGTACTATAATTTTATGGCACTTTCTTTTAATTTCAGATTTTATGTAATGGTCCAGGTACCTGTGTTCCAATAGCAATATCGGCTTTTCTCCTACATGTAAGTTTTTATTTTTATGTTAAATTAAATTATTTGATAATCTCCCTTCTCTCTCTTACACACACATATATATACACATGTAATTATCAAAAATAGTTGAAATTTATGAGGACTCACTTATCAGTATAGTGTAGAATTACCTTTGGCATTCAACACTGCTTGAATTTGTGTACAAATTGATTTATATGAGTGCTGAATAATGTTATAGGAATATTTAATAATTTTTCATGGACATATTGAAAAATTCTAGTGGAGATGCTAGTGAAGAATATCGATTTTGTATTGAACGTTCTAAAATAGACAATGGTTCAATTATATTGAAATCGAATGACTATGCAGGCCCAGTTATGTATTTAACTTCGTCCTCATATTCATGAATTTTTTTTCACTTCATGAATATGAGGACAAAGTTTTGCTGCATGGATAGGTCCATTATCATCCTGGAAAACTACATCTACTTCAGGGGCTTTGCATCATAGAATGGATCTTACAACTAAAATTTCACAATACTTTTCTCTAGGGATCCTTCCTTTCAGATTATGATTGGTAAAATAGAAAACCACAGCTTCTATAATTTGGTCTTTTTGGAAATCGGACATCATGACAAATCCCATCTCCATCCTTGGCTGTTAGAGGGAGATAAAAATGGCTATATACTGGTGCCAATCCTTTAAACCTGTACCCATCTTGTTATAAGGAAAATTATCAAAGATAATTTGTCAGACTTTTTCTACTTTATTTCATTTATCAATCAACTTTAGAAATCAGACATCTGACATTTTATGCTTTTAGAAAATATTCCTACACTTATAAAACTTTAATAAAGCTACCTTTTACTATCAGAAGATATACATGGTAATAAAATAAAGTGATTATCATAATATTTAAATGCTTATGAAGCACATTAAAAAATGTCACTTTATTCTCAGATGTTTCCATTATTTTGATAATCATTGTGTGTGTATCTATATATTTATGGATGTATACATTAATTATAATTTTTTTATGTTTACATTGTCAGTTTTAATTAATTAATTTATATTTATTCATACATGGAATATAAATTTTGATTGAGAAAGTTAAAACCCGAGACAAATTATTCACAAATTGTTAAATAATGTAGAAATTAAAGGTATATTTTTGAAATTGTCAAGTTCACAAATAGACTGGACAAAATAGTGTTGCTTCTAGTATTTCATCATGTGCTTTATTTACAAAAATTTTATGAAGGAATAATTTGAGAGAGGAATAAATAATTTTTGGAAATGGAAACTTAAAGTATGGTGGTAAGATTTGTGATGAGAAGTTATTAATATGGTATTGAAATTAGATAAATGAAAGTAAAAAAAATAGTCTGTAGTTTTTCTGTGTTTTTCCAATGAAATTCTTTTACGGTATTTAAATAGTTATACAATCAAAATGAAAAATACAGTAAATGTATATTTATGAGCTGTATCAAATACTTAAGAAATATTTGTTTTGTTTTAGTTACCTATTATTAGCTTGTGATTAAAATTTTATTATGCCAGATCAAAATGTTTTATCAAACCTTTCAATAAAAATGGAAAGATGATTCTCAAATTTCACACTATTCCATTCTTTTCAATTCATATAAAATTTCAAAGAAAACTGTGATATCAAACTTTATTAATAAAACAATATATAATATATTACACTTTTTATCAGTATTTTCTCATGATAAAAATGTGGAAGTCTTTACTCTCATATAGCCTGAAACATATTTAAAAGTGGATTCAATCAAAGATGTTGCTGATAATGTGCTAACTATTTATATATTCTAATGTCCCTACATAAGATGAGAGTATACATTTAGTTTAAGTATTGGCTTTATTGGATTGCTTTAAAATTAAAAAGAAAGGATGTATTTAGTAAATAACATTTAAAAATAAGGTAAATATAAAACTTAATTGATAGATTGAAGATTGTATCTGCCTACTAAGAAATAATCTTTTAGCAGTAGCTTATACTAAGTCAAATGAATATTTTAAAAACTGTTTCAGTTATTTTTTCATTCATACGATGTAAATTTACGATAAGAATATTAATCTATTATTTTAATGTACTTAAAGAAGTCACCATATTTAAACTTTAGTTTTGTACTGTATTTTGCTTTTATTTGTAAAATAAAGTTTCATTTTATTTTTCTTCATTTTAGGTGTTTGGAATCAAACATATAAAACTAGTTTATGTTGAAAGTATATGTAGGGTGAAAACTTTATCCTTAACTGGAAAAATTATTTATCAAATAGCAGATTATTTTATAATACAATGGCCACAGTTAAAAGAAAAATATAAGCGTTCAAAATATATTGGAAAATTGATCTAGAAATTTGTAAGTATAAATTATAATTTCAATTTTATATTTATCACTTATTTTAAAAACATGTAGATATTTAATAAAATTGTTTGGAAAACAAAATGTCTTACTTTAGTAACTGATTTTACACAGTAGATGAAACCAAAAAAAGTATTAATGAATTACTTTAAACACAAATTATGATTTTGCTATTTTCAGAGAAAATTTTTTAAACAAATAGAATAAAAGTGACAGCCGTTGAATTGTTGTATTCACATGAAATATGAAAATACTTATTTACAAATATTGTCTATAAGTAAATTGTTTTGATTTATATCAATATTGTTTATACATAAATGAAACATCTCAATTGATGTTACTGCATTAAATTGGTTCCCTCCATGATTACTGTCCGACGACGTTCTCCACCGTATACCTTCGGGTGGGACGGTGCTCTTTGGTAATGTTATTACCAAAGTTATTATATCAAATTATTATTTGTTGGTATAACACACTTTCAAATAAGTGTAATATTTGGTTGATGAAAATAAATCATTTTAGAATTGAATATTTTATTTTGTTTATTTATTTATGGGGATTCTTTATTTATATATAAAAGAATTTTTGTAACCACAATGTTTTTGATTGTTAATTCTTTTTTTTATTTTTTTATTTATTTATTCTGTGTTAGAAACTATTTCTGAAAAAAATGTTCTTGATTAATTATGTAAGGTAACTGCTGTTTACATACAAAAGCAAAATATTATTTATTCAAAATATATCTAGAACCATAAAATATTTCCATTGGTATATATATTGAATGGATGCTTTACAGAATGTATCTCCTTATTTTTATTTCACTACAGAAATAGTTTTAAAACTATTCTAGATTTTTTCTGTTCTAATATAAACTATTTTTAAGTTTTTATTCTCAAAATTAAAATCATTCTCAAATGTATATGAATAAATTTTGATTTAATGGAAGAATGAATTATTTTATTATAAATTTATAGATGAAAAATTTTCAAAAGTATCAACCTGGTTTACAAATTAATTAAAAATCACTTTTTTTTTTCAAAAAATATTATTGAATATTTTTTTAAAAAATAAATTCAGGCAACAATGTTTAACACCAGTTATTTTTTACCTATACAGACTATTAAGATTTAAGTAATCTTCAAGCTAAGCAATATTTCTGTTACAATGCATTTCCTTCTAATTTTTAATTATTAAACTCAGCCATTTTGGGTAATCAAATGACAAATGCTACATCCTATCTTGCACTCTCTTCTCGATTAAATTCATCATATATTTTATAAATATTTTTGAATTTACTCACAATATAAATATGTTGTGCTGTTTATAACTTTTTTGTTTTCAAACCCATTTGTTAATGAATTTAAACAATTGCAATTCATCACAAAACCTAATTTATTGCCTCTTTATGAAATGTAATGTGTTACTGAATTTCTATCTAATATTTTGCATGCTATGTTATATATTATAAATATATAATTATCTGAAAACTGTTCCCATATTGAAAGTTTATAAACTGTTAAATTAAGTATTCGAAATATTTCACTTTATAATTAAGGATGGTCTTACTCTTGAAATATGGTAAAATGGGATCATGTTTAATTTGTATTCCTGATCTAAAAAATGTGGTTGAAAGTTGTAAAGCAGTCCTTTGGCTGACAAATGTTAATGTTATACATTTAATATTTCTGACTATTTATAAAAATAGTTTTCTTTGGATAGATTTCACTCTTTTCATAATTATCAGCAACCTTTTAATGCATACATTTATGAAATATATTAAAACCACAAAATTTGTGTCTTACTTTTCACATACTGTTTATAAGTGAATTTTATATCAAGAAAAATTTTTATACCATATTTCTATATGAACTATTGTATATTTGCAAACAGATTTTGTATTTTATCACTAATGTTAATCTTGAAGATGCAAATGCTATAATTTAATCACTATTTTCAAATTTAATGTGATGAGCAAGTAAAGCAACTTGCTAATAACATAATCATAAAGGACTATAAGAATGTAATAGTAACTAGCTATTTCTATAAGGAAAATGAAATTAACTTTCTTATAGATTTTATCTTTTTTGACAATATATATGAACGACCACATATTTTGGTAAATATGAATTAAAATGAATATTAATTATAGAAATAATTTGTTACCATGACTTTCAAACTAAAAATTTTTGCTGTAGGGATTTAATTTTTGTGCATTCTGCGTTCCACTGCTCTAAAGGATCATTTCTCTCTCTCTCTCTCTCTCTCTTTTTTTTAAATAAAAACCAAGTAGTCTAATAAAACAAAAAAAAAATTAAATTATAAGATTAGTATAACAAACTTAATAAGTATTTCTTTTTTGCAAAAACTTTCATACAAATAAAGTTCTATATATATATATATATATATATATATATATATATATATATATATATATATATATATATATATATATATATATACACTTTTCTCTAAATAAATCTTTTTTAGATAAAAAAAGATATTTAGTGTCATTTAATATAACACATTTAAAAGAATACATTAAATTTAATTATAAGCTTGATGTTTTAACTTTACATTTTAATGTTTACATTCTTTAAAATTCCAGCTTTTAGATTTTGAAGAAAGTTCAAAATATTAGTTATGTATATATATAACAACATTCTTATATGCTCTGCAGTGTTTTAATAAATGATGTAAAATTTTATAATACTTTTTTACTAATGTACCTTGTTGTAACTTTTAGTCACTTTTATTTCTTTCTAATTAATTATAATTTTAAAATTTATCTTCATTTTCTAGGAATTTCTCCTTTCTCAAGTAGTTACTTTTCAGTCATCTCAAGTTCAACCAAATATCAAAAGGGATCCAGACCATATAAGAAGAATTCTTGTGGATTTTAATTCCATTTTTTATGATCAATAAAAATAGGTAATTTTGATATTGTATCAGATTTTAATGGTAGTAATTATTTCGAATACAGTTTTTCAATATTTCTTGCACTTTTAACACAAGAAAATAATAAATATTTTTCTTACTTTAAATCTTTCAAACAAATGTATTTTCATCTTCTAAAGTCTTATTGTACAACACCTTTCAATTTGTGTTAGTTATGTGCTTTTAATCAATTAATTATTTGTATTGAAAATTACGTTCCTTAATATTTATTATTCAATAAGCATTTGTGATCTTATGACAATTATATTGGTGGATTTTCCTTAAAATGTAATATATTAATCATAGAAAAATTGCATTTAATAATATTCTTTCACTTTCTTGAATCCATAATTTATTAAAATATTGACATTCAGTTTATTAAAATGAATCGCAATAGCTGAAGAAATATTTCATGTTTGAAATAAATGAGTACAGATATAAATCATTCTCTTAATAGACATAACTTATTTTAAATCGAATATTTCTTTAATCGTTGCCATTTTATGCTCTAATTATTTTAATTTGAAAACTATCAAATTTATATGCAAATGAGATTAGTAAAATTTTGTTGCAGTGGAGATACACAAAAATTAATATGCAAATATTACAGTACAAGAATTTATATGTTGAGATGTTTTTTAAAATTAATATACTTCAGATTAACACAGTAAATTGAATAATTAATTTTAATATCCAGCATGAATTAAATGAGCACTTTTGCTGTATATCAAACTTTTGACAGTTGTATTACTGCGCATAAATTTTTAGAATTAATAGGATTTCATTGTCTTACCTTCTCAATGGTTTTCAGAAGATAGTATTTAAAAATACTATAACTTTTTGCATGGACAAAATTTTTCTGAATAAAAATATTTCTAATTTAAGAAACTTAAAATATAAAATGAAAAATTTTTAACAGATATAGAAAAGTAATGAACTTTTAGATTTGAAGTACATAGAATTTTATTTCTCAAACATGAATGCTTGCAAATAATGGAGTCGGTATGTCAAAATAATCTTTTGAAAAATGGCTTATATTGGTAGTAAAAAAATGGAAAGCATTTTGTTTGTCTTTGGTGTGATAAATATAAAAATAAATAAATGCAGAGTTATATTTTAAATAAACTCAAATCTTTGTTTCACTTCTGTATCCTTCTGGATTAAGAGTTTGCCATCTCCAATAATCTTCACCTGAAATATAAAATATCAATGGTTATTTTCCACAATACTAATAGCATTTGTCAAATGTAGTTAATCTTTCTCTTAAACAAAAAAGTAAAAAAATTGCTTATAACAATTGGGACAAGATAAAAATTATTGGAACAAGAATTATTATTACAGTTATTTTAAACACTTTAAAATCATGTAAAAATAAATATCAGTAATTATAAATGCATCAAATATATATATAGTGCTAAAATATAATTTTTTCCTTATTAATTAATTTGAAAGTAATAAGTCATTCTAAATAGTGTTTACAGAATAAATTAGGATAGTGAAATGATTAGAAATTCCTTTACATTTTTAGACTTTCAGTACAGAAAACCTAAGAAAATTTCGGTAGCTTAAAAAAATGTGCAGAAAATGAATGAACATTAAAATTGTGTTCTTTTACGAGTACAAATTTTCATTCAACTTTTATCTTTCTGAATTATAAATTAATTTAAAACAAAAATATTGCTTTATAAATGAGTATTTTAATGCTAATGTGATAGAAAATAATGTATACTAACACATTTCTTTTAATCCATACTGTGCTTTCCATCCTAGTTCTTTTTCAGCTAAGCTACAATCGCCCCAAATAGCAGGTATATCTCCCCTTCTTCTATCAGCTAGTCGATAAGGCACCTGTGTATACAATTTATCAGCAAATAAGTAAATCGAATTTACAATATTTGTGATATTTTATATCCATAAAATTATCCTACAAATTTCCTTTATTCTTATTTTAGAAAAATTTATGAAGATTATATTTTTAAAATTATATTTTGACAACTGCCAATAAAAGTTTCTTAATTTATTAATTATTTATGTTATATTATAATATATTCACAATTATATAATTATTCTTAAACCAAATTTAATATTCTTACTGGTGTTAAATATTCAATGTATTGATTTCAATAATTTTAAATTAACAATTCAATGCAAGATACTATTGTTACCACAAGTTTTTTACATGTTTTAGATCATAATTTTACGTTGCTTAATTCATATGAATTCTAATTATCTTTTATTTTGGATTCCTTTTTTAATATATTTTCAAATTTGTTCAAATAGTAATATTGGTTAACTACTTTTTTGCTCTGTTCATTCAAATGTAAAAGGCATATCTTAATACTATTTATTTTTTCTTGAACAATTTATGAAGCATTTTTAGTCATGTTTATGTATAATTTTAAATTTAATAAATTTTCTACAAATATCATAAAATTTTTATAATATTCAATTTCAAAGGACTCAAAACTTTTATTTTTTGTATTTATGAAGAAAATGTTTTTTCATATGTTTCTAATATTGTCCATTATTGGCCGTGCATTCATTATTCGAATTTCAAATAGAATTTTTTTGTAACTGATCAAGTGCATACATTATAATATTATTACTTAATGATGATCATTTAAATTGAAAGTAAATTTATATTTTTTGAGGCTATTATTATTTAAAAAAAATAATCTCTTAATATCTTTTTAATTGTAGAACATTTAAAATTCATTAATAAAGTTTTTGAGCACAGCTTATTTAATCTGCATTAAAATTGTTCTTTAAAAACATTAAATTATTATTTATAAAATTGGGATAGTTAAAATCAGCCACTTACTTTCTTCCCACTCACTTTCTCAAAACATTCAACTAACTGAGCTACTGTTACTCCCTCTCCAGTACCTAAATTATACACCTGAAAAATTCAATATAAGATGAAGAAATGTAAGTTAAGTAAATAAAATAAAGCTTGATTATATTTAACTTTAAGGAAAACTCTTTACTCAACGTGTAATTTTACAAAATAGAAAGATCTTAATAGAAAGATAATTATAGCATAAATTCCAGTTTTTTTCTATGTGTACAATACTTTATTTAATAATTAAAATATTTTATGTTTTGATATTGTTCATTCTTGAACAAATATTTAGGTACATAAATGTTGATATGTTTTTGTACAAAATAAATTATAATCATATTATTGGAATCATGCATCCAGACACTTTATGAAGTATATTCATACTTCTTCTTCTTCTTAAGGTTGGGTTTGTATGTCATTGGCACCTCTGCTTTAATCAGCATTTTGTACCATTAAATCCAAATCCAATGTTTCCTAATTCCAGTTACTCGGGTCACCCACTTTATTAATAAAGTCCGATAACCCTTTAATGGAGTCTAGATGTAACTCTCTAATATGAATAATGCCTAAAGAAGTTAATCTAGGGAGGGCAAGAGCCTTGCATTCGTAAATGTTTGTTTGTTTGTTTGTCGCTCAACGGTCATTTTTTGCACACGAGGGCTAATTAGACCGGGACTTACGGTTTAAAGTGGATTCCGAACCACTACAAACATCCATGCCCAAGGTGGGATTCGAACCCACGAACTGTTGAACCGAAGGCAAGAGCGCTAACCATTCGGCTGCCAGCTCGGCGCATTCGTAAATGATATGCTTGGTCGCTTTCTTCTTGCGTATGACATTTCCTGCAGATAGGGTCTTGCTGAAACAGTCCCATTTTATGGAGGTGTTTTCTGAAATAGTAGTGCCCAGTTATGAAGCCTACAATTAAATATATCTTCTGCCTAGAGCATCTAAGAATTTCAAAGGCAATCCTCGCTGATGATCCACAGATCATACTTTTAGCGTGGGTTTGAGCAGGAGTGTTGAGCCAAGCTTCATATATCTTCTGTTTTTCCCATCTAAGAACATTGGTTTTTGTGGTCTTCAAATTGATCCCACAAAAAGTTTCTGCACCAATGTGAAACAAAAGACAATCCTTGTTTAGCAAGCTCATCAGCCCTTTCATTACCTTCGATACCTTTGTGCCCTGGCACCCATACAAGGATCACCTTGTTTCTAGTTGCCAAGTTCTGTAAGAAGGTTTCTACATTCCAAAATCATTTTAGATTTGATTTCAAAAGAATTAAGCGCTTTTAAAGTGGCTCGACTGTCACTAAAAATGAGAATCAGCTTACTGTAGTAGCCCTTCCTCATATTTAGTCACAGACAGTGGATAATGGATATTTTTGCTTAAAATATTATTAATTAAATTTTTTTATTATTTTTACAAAACATGCTAGAATTAAAATGCAATCTAAATCCTCATTTAAAATATATTCATATTTATTAGGAATGTATTATTGTTGTATATCTGAATATAAAATTCTAAATAAAAGCTATGAGTTGATTTTTAATGAATATTGTTTAAATATCCTTATAATTGTCGTCCAACTAGAATATGTCAATTATGTAATCAGAAATGGCTTATTAACTAATTTTAGTTTTAATAGAGTAATTATTCATAAATTCCATAATTATAAAATTAAATACTTACCTTATATCTCGAACTTTTATCAAGTTTTTTTAAAGCAGCCACATGTCCAGTAGCTAAATCCATGACATGAATGAAATCTCTAACACCTGTAAAATTCTTTTAGGTATTAGTACAAAGTCTTTCATTCACATAATATAAATATTTTTCTTCTAAAAACGCTAAAAAATAAAATTACAAAAAATAACTTTTTACAGTGAAGTTCATATTCAATCATTTATCAGTTTGTTTTCTAGTTAATACTCAAGTATAATATGATAATTATTAGTATGAAATTATATTCAGAGTTGTTTATTACCTGTCCCATCTGCAGTATCATAATCACTACCATAGATTACAAGTTCATCTCTTTTTCCAGTAGCAACTTGTCCAATGAAGGGCATGAGGTTAGTAAAGGGTCTTGTTGGATCTTCACCTACTAAACCAGATGGATGGGCTCCTACTGGATTAAAGTATCTCAAGGAAATAATATTCCATTGCTATAAATCAATCACACAAATCCTGATTTAGAAAGAAATTTAAATTTTCATATGAAATGAAACTTGAAATTGAAAAATAAGATACCAACTTTTTCTGCATTACAAATATCAGCTAACATCTGTTCCACAGCATATTTCGTTCTTCCGTAAACATTAGTGACATTTCCTACTGGGTGAGCTTCATCAATGGGCAGATATTGAGGATTCCCATAAACAACACATGAACTACTGAACACCATATTATATACTCCATGCTCTTTCATTACCTTTGAAGGAAGAAAGTATACAGATGTTTAATTCCATAAAATTATAACTTTACACTGAAATAATCTAAACTTCTATATTGTATCTTTTTCATTTAATAAAGATTTTATTTCTCATTCATTAATTAAAAATATAAGTTAGTATACAAATATTACAAATTTTAGAACAACTTAATTTTTACATTCTAAAATCAACTGCATAAATTTAATTGAATGACCAATTATATGAAATAAAAGTAATCCATCAAAAGTAGAGCTTTAGAAATAAATGAGATTATTTGAATTATAATATAAAAACAGGTTTTTTTGTAGAATTTTATATGTGATTTTTATGATTGCTTAGTAATTGATTTTAAAAAAATTCAAATAATGTTAAAGTCATTCAAAAATTATGAATACATTTCCAAACGGTTGCTATTGTTGTAAAAAAAGAACTTACTTCTTTAATATCTAAATCATATTAATAACCACTATTAAAAAATTTAGATAAAAAATATATTAAACAAAAATCCCGTGAGTCGCTAATTTTATTTTATTGATTATATAACTATATTTTATTGATTATATAGCTATAATGTCTACATATGTAATGATTTCCCAGCAGATTTATTTGACTTTGAATTAGTTAGCCATTGGCTAGAAACAGTCTTAGATAAAAATACAAAATAGCTAATTTTGATTTTGAATAGCTAAAATTACCTTAATTATTGTAATAGCATGTCATTAATTTATCTTATTTATTTTTGTCAAAGCTGTTTTCAGTATTATGTATAGATTTTAGTATGAAAAAATATTCATTTCACTAAAGAGAAAAATAAAAAATCTAACACATATGCAAATATTATGAGTTACTTAAATAAATGCTCAAAGATTAGAAATGACTAGACAGTTAGGAAATTTTCCTGTAGAATCCTACATGTCAATTTTCATGACAATTTTCCGTCTATTTAAAATATTTTTAGTTATTTTTACTATTATTATTGCCTAGATGTGTTTTGTTACTATGATATTTACAAATGTAGTTCCTATTCAAAATTATTATGCAGAGTATGTATATAAATAATTTACTTAATTTATAAATGTGCAATTTGAATAAAAAATTTTATTATACGTTTGAGTTGTGACAAAGAATTATTTGTCTTTGTAAGAGGAAAACACTTTTTTAAATTATAAGTTAAGCATTTACTCAGAATGTTAAGTAAATTAAGCATCATCCATTTCAGAAACGATTTTTAACTATGAAAATGTACATTGTAAATGAATAATTGTTTCTAATCATAAATAATTTTACATTCTGATTTCTTTAAATAACTTACCTCTAAAAGATAAATTGTACTGACAACATTATTTTTGTAATAAAACAAAGGCTTTTGCATAGATTCTCCCACTGCTTTTACAGCTGCAAAATGTATAACAAAGTCGATTTTGTGCTGAAAATCAAATATTTAAAGTGAAAATTAAGTTTTCATCGAGTACATGGGAAACGTAAATTTACTGGAAAACTAGTAAATAGGGCTTAATTTACCTTAGAAAATATAGACGAAAGTTTAGATTTATCCATCAAATCGCATTCATAAAAGATTATTTTCTTCCCAGTTATTTGCTCAGCCTTACGTAGACTCGGAGCATCACCTCTGTCCCCTAATTATAAAATATTTTTCTGTTAATATTTAACTAAACAAAATACTTAGAGCATTATAAAAAAAATGCATTATAAATTTCATACTTTTTCATACCATAAAGTATCCAATTATGTTGTAATAATTATTGAAATAATTTTATTGATTAGTTATATCTATTGAATTCCATTTATTATCAACTGTCAAATATTTTAAATATGCTTATATTTTTGTAATAAAGACTTCTGTTTAAAATTTGTTTAAATGCTATGTAATAAAATAACACAAAAAAATTTTTATGGTAATTAATGTACAACTGACTATAAATCAATTTTATAAAAGTGCTTTAAGGTTAATTTTATATAGCATATAAATCCCAAATAATGATAAGATTTTAACAAGCTTCAAAATATTAATTCATAATGAAATAACTTTTTTTATTTACATTAGCTTATATATAATGGAGATATATACTAATTTAATAGAAAAAGGAAAATGAAAGTAATTTATGTTTAAAATGTAAGTGTATATCAGAGTTTAGAGAAATTAAAGGAAAAATATCAAATATAACATTTCTGTAAAATGTGCAGCTGATTTTTCTAACTTAAATTTTTAGAAAAGTATTTATGAATCTACATGTGAAATAAGTGATATATTATGCGGAATACATTTGAAACAGTATCAGTATATTTTAGTTTTATTTCTTTAAATTATAATTTCATACTGAAGAAAGATCCAACAAACTGAAAAGTGTTTTCCAGACACACATCAACTTTATATAAATGTAATAGAAAGAATTTTGAAACATTTATACGGATGTTAAGACGGACGTTTTCGTACAAAGGAAGAAAAATTCTTTATAGTTTCTTTGTGCAAAAACATCCAACTTCTATGAAAAAAATTGTTTATGTAACATTTTCTTTAACTTGCAAATAACAATTTTTACATTAATGCCAGTTTTGTATTAAATATTTCAACAATGAATATGTCAGTTAAAATGCTCGTTATTCAATTTGTTCCGCACAGAAAAGCATAGATGTGATAGAATCACATTTAGTACTTCTATTATTTAAAGACAGTCTTCAGAGCGATACTACATTTCCAAGTATTCTGCCACAACTGTGATCGTCTGGTAAATGGAAGAAAACGAACAGAATGTGGCAAAAACTATCAAAAAAGAACGGAAAGGCGATACTAGTCCCAATTTAATTTAGGGCGGCGTTTCTTCTAGAAATTGTGGTTGTTTCACACTCACACACAAATTTAGTTTTATATCTCAGTAAAAGTCTAATAGATAAAAACTTTACTTATAGTCAGTTGTAGTCAGTAAAAGCTGGTTTAAAGATGATGCTAGAAGATATAAATCCAATGTTGATGACTTAAAAGATTAATTTGACAAAAATGCATCTAAAGAAAAAGAAATTTCAATCTCTGATCATTCAAATTGATCTAAATTTTTTTTTTAATTTAAAAAGTTCTTAAATTTCTACAATTTTTTGTTACTCTGGACGAATCGCACAAAATCAATCCTTAAAAAGATATCTTTATATTACTGAGTTAAGGGTAAATTTATCCAAGAACTTCATTCATAAAAAATATATAAAGAAAGATATTTATACTCCTTTAAATAACTTTCTATTATACCTGGATGATTCCTTTTCCTGTCTATAATCATAAATTTGGATACATAGATATTGCGAATAAAACTGAAAAATTCAATTATTTTCTTATATATAAATTACAAAGAGCAACCATTTTGAACCTTAAAATGTATAAAGTTTTTCATTTCAGTGCTTTCATAATACAAGCTTTTAACAAAATTTATAATTATGGTATAAATTTTAAGCACATTATGCATTTTATTTCATACTAAATTATAAAAAAATATTTTAATAAACTTTAATAAAAAATTTAATTGTAGACGTACGCTAGATATGCATGCTTTTACACTAGCTTTGAAAAGATTAAAATTGCACTTTACTTAAATTTAAAAATTCAAGTCAAAAGTAAATTTGGAGAAAATGTGTTAATAAAAATGATAATACGTGTAGATCCAACATACTATCCATTGACGAAACGCTCAAGCAGATTAGGATTTTAAAAGTGAAGATTAAATACTCTTTATAACTTACATAAATACATCTGCTGAATTGCTGCATGACAAAATGGACTTTGATTTGCATGATCCAAGTATAATGTTTATTTTATTTCATTTTTAAATGCATTCAAAAATATGGAGAATATTTTTCCATAATTTCTATAATGATTTCGAAAATCATGGAATTTAACAGTGGTCAATCATAAAAAATAAAAGTTGTCGATAAATTTTAACTGCATTTCTGAAAAATTAAATGTTGTTGTTTATGATATTACGACAAGCCAAACTCGGCCGATGGCCATGCGTAATTAAATCAGAAGGGTGAGTCTTTCGTTTAACTAGGGTACCACGAAGGTGAAAGTACGTCTTTGCTATAATATTCTTCCGATAGATGGCACCACAAACGAATCGACTCCCTCAATTTTGATCCGGAAAAAGGAAGGGAATTTTCTCCAGACTATTACAGTGCTGGAAATCATGCTGGAACTGCTCAACTACCGAGAACAAGATTTTCAATTCCACAGATTTAACGAGCATTTACTCGATGGTTCTTTGGCGGCATTGGGAATCGACACCAGACCTTTCGAACGGAAGACCGATGCCCTACCCACTAGGCTATCACGGCCCTAAATTAAACGTAAATGGTCGAAAAGTTAACTTCGATGTCAAATATACTTTTAACCTGTGTTAGACAAAAGATATTGAAAAAAAAATTATATCTTAAGATACTGCAATGATAATAGTGTAACATAATTACTTTTTATAAATAATATTGAAAAAAAAAACATTATAAAAATGTTTTCAAAGGAAAAATAACATGTTCAAAGTTCACATACATTTAAAAAAAAACCTTTTCTAAGAGGAATAAACAAAATACAATAATGTAAAATAATGATTTTTTATGCGCAAACACATTTGAAAATGTACTTCTTCCGTTATGTATTTCAAATTTATCATCTCCCGAGAGAAATCAAAAAGATCAAGATTATCAGCTTATTAGTGATATTAATCTAAATCGAATAAAGTGTGAAAAATTCTAATCTTAAAAATTCTCTTAATTATCTAAAAACAATTATGTAAGTACTTTTTATTTAAATCATTGAAATAAAATTACTCTAATTGTCTCGCCCTCTAAAATATCAACCAGTAAAAACTGAAATCAAAAGTTTAAATTTCACAACTTTTATGTCTAAGCTTACCATGAACAGCATTGACGAAATTGTCAATGACGATGACTTCATAGTCTGCCCGCAGCAATTCAATGACTGTATGACTTCCGATGAAACCAGCGCCTCCAGTCACAAACACTGTTTTTTTGGAATTCATGTCTGGAAAATAAATGATGCAAGTTTTAAATGCCATCATCGCCAAATGCATATGTTATTTCATTAGTGCTTTCTAAAATAAAACCTTCGTTCATTGTTTAATTTCGGAGAACCTCAAAAATAATTGAAAAAGATGTATTATTTATCAAGAGAAAATCATGATTTTCCATTCTTTTTTGATGACTACAATTCCCAAAATACTTAATCATTTTAATGATTCTGAAGCAAAAAAATAAGAGTTAACAAGTTTTATATTTTGGCTAAAAGGAAGACTTTCAATTCAATAAAGTGCAGAGTAGAAAAAATGTTGAGTAGATTTTTGAATAAATTAAAAAAATTGAAACAAAATTTATTCTGAAAATTTTAACACAATTTCTTAGGAACTGCTTACTATTTTTAAACATATAATGAAAGGCCATTAACTTGATTTTTGTCATGATATATCAAATTTGAGAAGCGCATACATATTATATATTTTAATCGAGATTTTAAAAGATGGGAATAAAATATTTTATTAAAGGACACTCTTTACATTTTTAAAATATTGTTAGAGATTAAACTAAGGATGCTTATACGTTATTTTAATTTACAATACAATAATTTTTTGCAAAATATCTATAAAAAACATTATGCTTAAATATTTATGTGCTAAAGTTATATGCATGTATCATTGTATTGTACAATGAAAAATATTTATTTACTCAATGAATTCATAACAAAAAGTTTGGTTTGGTAGAAAGCTAAAGGGGCCCAAGTGCAAAAATATGAATAACGTAATTATCAGGTTTTATTAAGGAATTCTTTTAATTAATGATACCACTCCCAACTACCAAATGTCGCCGAAATTGTACAAAGATGATAAAATAATACTATATAATAGCACATAAAAGATTGGTAAACAAATTTGTATATGTTTACCAATGTAAAAATTATATTGTTGTCTTCAAAAAAATGAAGGGTAGATTTTAACAAATTATTTCAGAGTTCATGCTTTTCTTTTAAATAGATGAGCATTTATTTGACATACATATATGTATATAGAGTTATGTATATAGGAAAGTGGTTATACATTAAAGGACAAGATGATTTTAAGCTCTTTTAGCACAAAAATTCGAAAGTTACTGATCCTATACTAAATAGAACTAGTTACGAGAAGGTCAACTACAAAGAAATGTAGAACAGCAGGCATTTAATATCAAACTATACTTCATGCACAGAAAAATAAAGATAAAAATTAGGAATGTGCAATGATTTGTGTCTGTATTTTAACACAATTATATCATGAATAAACAAAAAGCACATTTACCTTGATGTCATTAGCGCATTTACTGTTGATACTATCAACCGCAATACACACATTCGGATTAAAATTCACGTTAATTATTTCGCACCATAAAAGTTGACAAACTTGTGCCAGTATCCATTTTACATATCGAACAATTTAGAGTATCATATGTACCATTTGTCACGTGCGAGGTGGAGCTCATACAACTGTTGGACAAAGAATTATAGGAATCCATGTTAAAAATGAAAATAATTCCTTTGTAATGTATTATGCGTGACATGATATTACAGTATTGGAACTCTAAACAAACTAAACGTTGAAAATGTTCTTTTCTTTTTGCATGTCTGTGCAAACTGTCGATGGAGTTTTCAGGACTTCTCAACAGAGGCCAACATTTGCGAGTCGTATCAGAAAAAAAAAAAAAAACCGAAGTACACAAGATCTAATTTGACCAGAGTCAAGTTTAAAGTCGGTTCTTGATCCACTACAAAAGTTTACACCCAAAATGCGAATCGAAATTACGAGATGTTGAACAGATTTACACAACTGTTGAAATGACGTGATTCGTTTCATTCATTTGCACACCAAAAGCAACAATATTTTAGAGGAAAAAAATTTAACACATAAATCTGTTCATAAAGATTCCCGTATCTGTCGTAATAACACAAGCAAAAATGATAAGGAACGAATTATTCATGCAAAAGATAAATATCATTTGCGAATGTGAAAACTGATGTTATGGTTGAGTGACTAATAATTTGTTAAATATAAATCAAGAGATTCATTATAGTGATATATTATTATCAAGAGATTTATTATTATCATACAATTATAGTTATATCATTCAAGTAAGATCTCATCTTTGAGCATTTATTTCGCGGAAACGCAATCTGTCTTGACAGATGAATAGTTAATTGTATTCTCAAGTTTGAAATTTCTAATTATAATTATTTCGCAATAAAAATTTCATTGTCATTTTACTCTTCATATAATTTGTTATTTTTAATGAAAATTAGTTTCGATTGTTTCATAAAATGTAGAATTAAATTAGCTAACAAAATTTCCAATGAATTCCCCTCATTTTAAATTTTTTTCAGAACAAAATATCAATATAGTTAGGATTTTATGCGATTTTAATTGGAAAAATTTAAAAATAACCTTTAAATTTTATTTAACAACGTCTAAATTTCCCGAAATAATAATTTCGAAACTCACCTTTATAATCAGCACATGAATATTTTTGTTTGTAATAAAATCTTACATAGTTATATGACTAATAGATTAACTTATTTGGCGCCATGTTTATTTCTTGACATTCTTCCTCGAATCGCAGCAGGGGAGATGTTTTCTTTTATTCTAATATGGAACAAATTCATTGGCTAGAATGTTAGAAAATTTGACAAGACAGATTGAGAGCTTTTGATTAAGAGACCATCGAAAAACTCGAAAACCATTGATACTTTTGGAAATAGGTTTGGTTGATGTTCTATGGTCACTTTTTGCTGACAAATATTAGACATCTGCTTAAAAGTAGAAGCCAAATTACCACTCAAACACCAACAACTAACGTGAAAATCGTCTCTATAAACTTTTAAGACTAACATGCTAGGTTCTTTTCACAGGGAAAAAAAATCGTCATTGATCTCAGAATACTTAATCAGTACACCAATTCTATAAGCAAAAGGCATTAGAAATTTATTCTTATCTCCATGTAATTCAGCGGAGCAAATATTTTGCGTGTGTGTTTTCATTATGTATAAAAATATTGGTTAGGAGTCTATAAACTGGTTCCGATAATTCTTTGTTGAGTCAAGTAGCTCTTAATGAAATTTTAACTTTTCTTTAAATTTAAATTGATCTATAGCTTTAAAAAAATAACTTTTTTATTCATTGGATTCTATGCTACTATAGGACAAGTTTTGCGGAAAAAAAACATTCATTTATGAATATGAATAATTCATATCGCGAGACATCCCAAGCTCTTGAGCATCCAGTTGGTAATCGCTTATTTATATAATAACAATTTGTTATAGAGCCGTTTATAAAACATATTTACTATACATAGTTTATAAAATCATTTATCCTGGAAAAATATCTAATTTATGGTTTGAAAAATTTTCAGAAGCTTTAAATTATGAAGAATTTAAAAAATACGAAATTAAACTTTGGTATTTATTTAAAACATTACGCCTTCCAACTGCTACAAGTTTAGCTTTCTTCTATGACCCATGACGATGATTTAAACAGTTTTGATAAACATTTTATTCAATCCAACATATACTTCCGGATACTCTTAGCATAAATTTTGACAATGGCACGCAACACACTGTTGCTTCCATCCACAACATTTCTTTTGTGTTTCGCTGTTCACGGGAATAACTACAGACTCAGCAGAATTCTATTGCTACGGGTGTAAGCATTGAGTGAGTTCGGATTGTATGTTCTAATTGCAAAGACTATCGCTGAATAATTAGTGCTGAAAATAGAGCAGTGATGGAAAAAAGTAGGACATGTATAACTGTTCTTTTAACGATAAAGATTAATAGTAATTCAGAGCAGAGCATGCAAAAAAAAAAAAAATGCTGCGAAATTATGCACTGAAAGTATCGCCATATTAAATATTGTAATAAATAATTTTGAACAGCACATTTAATGATTATTTTAGTAGAAAATCAAAATATAAGTAAATTGAAAACATTATTCAACCAAGTTTACCCTTGGTGCTTTTATCAAAATCAAAATAAATATAATAGATACCAGTCAATAATTGAAAAGATGTGTTACATTATTTGTTTTGTTATTTGTATAATAAAATTGTTTTGCTAGACCATTTTTATTTTCCTTTGGAATTTCTCAATTTAATAAATATTCAGTTCTTTTCATGTATATCATAATCTCGTAATTATATTACCATTTTTTTACTGTCAATCATCAAAACCCCCAACAAAATGTCAAGTTATTGACAATATAAACATTATAAATTGAATCTTTTTAATTGTTAAATTCTCTTCTTTTTTAAATAAATCATGTGCATTAATTTCTCTCCCCCTCCCCAACAAAATAAAATCAGCTTGTTTTTTACAACATTTAGATATCCGCTTATCCAGTTTCTAAAAATGTAATTAAACTACTACCGGAATAAACTTAAGGAAAAAAAATTAAAATATGTATGCATGTTGTATTTTGTATAGCTTCTGTAATAAAAAAAACGAAATTAAAAACGCTCTTCTGGTAGTAAACTAAACTCTGGCACGACAGCCTATGTGGGCCCAAGACCTACAGTACCTATTTCTGTTTTCCTGACCTGGGGTGCGAAACATATGTCCCGATAAGGTGGTCAGCCTAGCGCGAAACTCCCAGTGTTTAGTTCTCAAGCATGCTTGATACTCAGTTTATCGAGTTATTAAGTCTGAATCGACCCTGCTCACAGCCAGAGGATCGAACCTTGAACCTGTACCCTGGGAGTGTGAAACGCTGCCACAAAAGCCACCAGACTTCCTTCTGGTAATATGCAATAAATATTTAATTAAAAAATTTAACTTGTTGCCGTAGATGACTGCAAAAATCAGAATCCTTGGATTCAAATTATATATTAGCGCTTTTAGCTTACAGAACATGTTAATACATTTGGTTGAAAATTTGATTAATAACTTTTTGTGAATCTCTCCAAAGTAATAAAAATAATTACTAAGATAATTTATTCAAAATGTTCTTAACCAAAAAAAAATGCCCTATGAATGTCTAAAAATTTTTTTATTATATGTAAATAGTTCACTTAATAATAAATAAATGATCAGTTTATTGAATATAAATGATTTTCACATTTTGTGAAGCTTTCTTTTAAAAGGGAATTTTACAATTAGTTTGATTTCTAGTATGGATCAATATTTCAAGAATTCATAATTACTACATGTCACTACTACTACTGGACAACTATGACTGAACTGTTTGAAATCCAAAATCTAAATAAGCAATTAATAGAATTTATATAAAAAATTAGTTATAAAAATTAAAATTACTTTTTTTCAAAAATTTGTGTGAATGTACTTTCTATGTGTTTCTTAAGTTATTTATAATAATGTTTGATAAACTGCGGATCGAATGTGAGTGGCTAGGGGGAAAAAACCTAGAACTACTCAAACAGATTTACATGCACAAAGAAAAAAAAATTAACATTTATTTTTTTTTATCATTTAACAGAAGTCAATACAGAACTTTAAGATATTGCATTTTGAAACAGGGTTTCTTGTTAATAATTTTTAAAAAGTTTTTAATTCATAATAATCTTTCAGACATTTTAAAATGTAACTTTTTTTATTATACATGTAAAATAATTTAATATAAACTAGCAGTTTAAAAACTACTCGTAATTCTTATTTTCTCTTAATATTTAAAAAAACATTCCAAAACACTCAAGTTTAAATACGTGTGTTACTTATTACTTTTTTAAAAAATATATATCTTTGATGTTATTTAAAAAAGGTTTGGTTGATTTTCAGAATCACTTTTTGACATACAGGTAAATTAAATAGCCCCTCGCAATTTAACATGGACTTCAATTATTATAAACACTGAAGTCCGTGGGAATTGAACCCACGAACTACAGACGAATGAGCAAATTAATCACAGCTTCCAGTATAGTTATATAAAATGGATTATGAAGTAAATAAAATATACTTGAAATCATCAAAATAACCTTAGCGTTTGGAAGAAAAAATTTTTCAATCAAATATTTTAAATGCATAGATTTGATGATAAATATATATTTGTAGACATTAAACAAGTTGTTCAATGATTTATCGTAAACATGAAAAACTGTTTTAAGGATCATTATATTAAGCAAATAAAACATTCTTGAATGAATAATATGCCATAAAAAATGTTTATCAATATGTTCCAAATAAATGTTTGAACTACACGTAACGTTTTATAAATAATCACATATATTTTATTAATAACTTGTGTAAAATACGCATACAAATGTTTAGCAAATTAAACACAAAATTGAAGTTTTACGTATAAATAAAACTATTACTGTTTTATCTATTAAATGTATTCATATATATTTTGTCACCACAAAATCAATTAAAAATTTATTTTTATTGCACAAATGTTTCCATACATAACCTAATAATTTTATTAAAACCTCTATAATAGTAAACAGAAAATAAAGATTCAAAAGTTTATAAATTATGATTTATCTTCAGTAAAATAAGATACAGTAAAATCTCGTAAAGAAAATGCAATCATTAAATTTTTAAGTTTTAAAATTAGAAAATAGTTTAGAACAACTACAAAAATTGAATCCATTCTCAGCATGTATTTTATTAGTAATATAAAACTTCGGCAAATCGATTCTGAAATTTTCTTGTACAGGTACCAGCACAAGATCGAGCTCTTTATACAGCAAGTGTCAGGTGTCATTTGACATCTGAGCGTTTGGAACAAAACAATTGAACCATTGTTCGACTCGCCAAAAGTCTAAAAACCCATCGTTATTGCGTAGTGACAGACGAGACATATCAATTTCAAAAATAATTTCTTTTTTTCAAAGTGAAAAAAAGTAACAATTCAAAGATGGATCTAAATTGCGAAACTCAACATTTCATATAAAAATTTGTTGTTTGCTCGTGAAATATTTTAGAGGTTTAAGTATGGTATAAGAACTAGGAATTATAGAACGAATTCCTGTATTATTAGTTTTCAAGAAACTGCAACTGATCGGAAAAATAACAAACTAACCTGTTGCGCTCATTGTCGATCGCGATCTGCTCTGTCGGACTACGCCTCCACGCCGTCTGCAAACATTAGAACGGAACAAAAACTGAGAGTGATTTTCCTGTAGGGTTAATGCATAATCCTTCCTGATTGGCGTTTGTTGGAGAAAGCAATGAGGTCACACTCACTCGAAAGGCTCTTTCATAAATAACGGTCTTTGAGTCCTTCCCCAAGAACACGCGCAATTGTTCATGCCCACATTACTTCATACAAGTGAGCAATCATCCAATATTTTCTGATTTAATTTTTCCTTAAATCATCCAATAAAAACTCTTGCAGTAATTTATAATTACGCTTACAAAAAGCGCATTTTTTAAAAATTATTTATGGCCCAAAAATGTATTTATGACGTATTAAATAACAGATTTATTTTATACTGAAATGTCCACACGCAAATAACTGCGCATAGTTTTTCGGTTAAATTATTCTGAAATTATAATTCATAGGAGAATAAAATAATATTTCTTTGCTGAGATAATGCCCTTTTTAAATAGCCAAGAATATTACTAATATAATTCATGCCAACAGGATATAATTGGAAAATTTAACTTCCATTTCAAAGATAAACTGCAATAATTGACTCCAGCACTTATTGTACAAGTATTGTGAAAAAAGACTGTACAACTAAACTAATGTATGTAAATGGAAGTTATTCACAAATACTTCAATGCACTGGCAATTGTAATGTAATTATTTATGTGTTAAACATTCAATCATGAAATTTTTTTCAAAAGCATGATTAGTTGCTTGTATATCCGTTGATGTGGTATGTTAGAATATCGGAAAAGGATATTAATCGATATTGCATTTGGGCAATGTCAATGTCAACAAATTGATAGAGACTTTCCCTTTCGGTTTACAGTTTAAACCCGTGAAAGTGTGAAGATATAGGTGTCAGATTAAATATCGATCTCATAATTAATTTATTAATATTTAAAAATTACAGGTGAAATAAACTGCATTTTCACACAATTGTTTCAAGTATAGAACAAAGATCTCTGGAATAGATCTTAGAATAAATGCGCAGGCAATTTTGCACGAGTTTATTTCAGACCATTCTATCACAAGCATTGTTCAAATCTATTGAAACATAAACAAATGAATATTGTGATAGTAGCAAAAGGAATTCAAATCTGCAGGGCAGAATTCTACTACAGTTTTAAATTATAGTTTTAAAAAAAATAGCATTTTATTTCCCTATCAACAATTTTCCCTCTCCCTTATACTGGGCTGAACTTAAAATTCCAATCAGCATTAGAAGGAGTGAATGTGACGACAAATCATACGGTGGGTCACCCAGTGGGTGTGCCATCTTTGTTCCGAAAGTGAAAAGATAGAGAAACACACGGAGAGAGAGAGGGGGAACATACATGCCCGAACCAGGATTCGAACCCGGGACCTACTGCTTCGAAGTTAGGGTCGCTAACCACTCCACCATCGATCAGCTCCTATTTACAAGTAATTCATTGCATTTACACAATAAACAATTGGGTAATCTTAAAATAGCATTTTAATATTAATGCTGCATACACATATCTGTCCACTGTATATATAATTCAAAAAAAGAAAGAAAGAAAAAACTCAGCACCACATTTTAGAAGCAATCGACTTGATTTGTTGCTATACAATCATATTTTATTTATGAGTGCTCATTCGACTGAGAAGAACTTGTTTTGAGCTTCCATATCAGGAAGACGAATTGAACCCACAAATATGATGGGAGGAACTGATAATTTTGCCGATAATTCATATATATGCAATAAATTAAGAAAATTCCAAATTGTTATTCTTATCTTTCCTGAGATTCAAATTAAGATGCATAGGACAGGAAAATAATATACAAGAACTATCACGACACACAATTTTACTCTACCTTATTTTAAATGATATTTTATTTCAAATTGTCTTTTAAAACTCTAATGACTTCTACTTCAATATTTATAGCTCTTTAGACACCATGTAGTAGACAGCTTAATGACCAAGGGTTGTTGTCGTTATTATGTGTTAATAACCACCACGTCAACAGCTTTCCTTGAGAATTTTTTAACTGTATTTACGTGTTGCTAGGGAGGAAACCTGGAAAACTCCCAAGCACCCACTCCAATAGATGTGCATGTAGAAGAGAGAAGCGAAACATCCATTTCATACTGTTCAACACTAGCTGGAATCGAACCTGGGACTTTACACTCCGGAGAGCGCTGTCCTACAGCTAGGTCATGGCTAGATATATTCACATTTCTCGATCAGATGTTGACAAATTTTAAGTAATTTAAAAAGAAAATCTACAGTTTATTTGATTATTTTTTGCAATATAAAAATACTCTAAAATTTTTTTCATTTTTTTTCACCTATATTAAGTTTTATTTTTTTTATTTTTAAGTTTTATTTAAGTTTTATTATTTTAAGTTTTATTTATTTTAAGTTTTATTAATATAAATAAAACTTAAAATAATAAAGGTTCATTTAGGTTTTATTTTTGTTCAGGGTTAATAGATAAAAAGAAGCATCAATTTACTGTCTGAAAGTTATAGATTTGATTCAAGATAAGGCGAACATCGTCGTGTTAAACTAGTCCATGCACGTTCAAAAAATTGAGGGTTAAGTTGTAAATAGGAATTATCGAAGTAGCTGTAAACGCATGCGTCAGTCTTGTCATGTGATCATGTTTCATGATTACGAGGTTGTTAACAGGCTTTGATCAGCAGAAATAAGCAGTCCGCAACCAATTAAAAATAACGTACTTGATTGAGGCTATTGTAGTCTGGTGGGAAAAGCTTACTTCTCGGATCCAGATTGTTGTAGGTTTGGTATTTGGCCACAGCCGAAGACCGCAGCGCTACGCTTGTCTAATTGTCCATAAATTGCAAAATCTTTAAGGCTTTTACATCTCATACACATGCAATATGAGGAGAAAATTGTTAGCTCAGGTATCGACCTCGTCACTTAAGCGTAGCCCAAACTTACTGAATAAAATATTTAAATTCTCAAAATTGAATTAAATTCTAATATAAAAATAAACACTGAAATGAATTCTATGACAATAATTAAAATATGACTTAAAATAAAAAGGAGGAAAACAAATAACACATTTGGGTAGCTTTTAATTCAAAAAATTATATTGTAACTTAATTCAGTAATCCATAGAGTAATGAGAAAAATCAAATGACAACAAAATATTTGTTTTTATAATACCAAAATCTGAATTGATGTAATCTGGAAAAAACAAATATAACAAATAATTTGTCTAAAAAGACGTATATTGTCTAAAATGACATAAACACATGCAATATGGGGAGAAAATTGTTAGCTCAGGTATCGACCTCGTCACTTAAGCGTAGCCCAAACTTACGAGACGGTTGAATGTATGAAATATCATCGATCAGACATTTAAAACAAATAGCAAAAACTTAATCTACTATTTGTTTGCAATACGTTTCTAGATGCCTATTTCTGCTAATTGAAAAGTCGGCAAACAATGTCAAGTGTTTGGCAGTTTATAACCTCGGTCAAGTAACGAGGTCGACACCTCAGCTAGAGTCATTTTTTTCAACCAGAAGAAACATTGCGATTGCGACCTATTTTATGTAACCCATCGCTATAATTGAAGATGATGGAACTTCCGCAGAAATTATCGTGCTGAGAGGGCTTATGTGCATGAAATGTTTTATAAGGTTCAGTGCACCTCCGTTGTATATGTGAAGAGGGTGCTAACTCAGATGTAACCTCGTCACCTGACCGTGGTTCAAAATCATGAGGCGCTTGGTAATGGACGAGTATTCCAAACCCTTTAACTTTGAGGTACGGTCTGGGGCTCGCCTGCACATCGATGTACATATGTACCTCCGTCGATATGATATGGGAAGGAAGGTGCTAGCACAAATGTCGACTTCGTCACTTAATCGTCACTTCGTCGACTTCGTCACTTAAAAGCATGAGATAAAATACTGCGTTTAGCGGCTAGGTTGGCAAAAATATGTGCAGCCAAATAGGTACTCCAATAACTTAAAGGAAGATATGTTCGTAATAGTTACTGGTTTTTAAAAGTAAACAACTTTACTGTGGTAGGGTTGAAGTTAAAAAGCTAAAATAGATTGTAGATTGATAAAATCCTAAAAAGTTATACCAAAAAATGGTATTCTTAACTTATGAAGAGTTTTATGAAAAACTCAATCTTACTCAATGCGAGCTATAAGCCAACGAACATAAAGCTCCAAAACTGTTTCTGTCATATTATTGATAAACCAAAAAGATCATGTTCAACATTAACAAAAATATTTTAGATGCTATTATCTTCTCAAATTTTATGTATGAATAAAAAATTCAATAATACAATATTTTTCCAATTTTCATAAAAATTTTATTTAACAAATAAAATAGTGATGAATTCCAACTAATAAAAAAATCAAAAATTATTAACTATCATTCTTAAAACTTTAAATAAAATTCCATGTTTTATGAATACAAATTAATTTTTAATTTTAAAAATTACTCTTATAATAAACATTCATTTTAAATATTAAATATTAGAAAATTGATTGACTGCCAACTTTTGCAATTCTAAATAATTTTGCTACACAGAAATAAACATACACACACACACACACACACACACACACATATATATATATATATATATATATATATATATATATATATAGCTTTTGTTGCAGCTAGCTAAGTAAACACACAAAATACCAGCAATTTTACACTTATCAAAATTTTCTGCTTACTTCTAAAACGTATAACAATTATTAAAATTGTGCTATGAAATAAAGTCAAAAAAATTTCAATTAATGGATTGAAATAACAATTTCTCTCATTCTAAAAGTTAACATAAACTTAGATTTTTCAGGTAAGTTAGTTCAATTTTAAGGAAAAAATCTTACCTCTTCCTCGGTTTGCAGACGTCCCTAATTATGCAGCTGAAGTCCGAACTGTATGTATTCCCGAAACCATCTCCCTATGGCGTCGTAGATATCAGCATTTCTTCGGAAGCATAAAAAGAAGTAAGCAACCGGTTTCCTTTTCTCTACCTTCAATGACCTTTAACCCACCCTTGAGACGAGTTGTGAATGCCTTCGTACAGTGGAAATGCCTTTTGCAATGAAAGTATTTTGATGGAGTTAAGGTCATTTGCCTTGGCGTGACGGTCGTCATTATCGCTGTCATGTTCTCCAAGTAAAAATTATTTTTGATTGTTGACTAATCACATATCTCGGTGGTGTGTTTATGTCTTACTTTGAAAATAAATAACTTACTATAAGAAAAGCTCTATCATTCGACAGTCATTTAATCGCTGTGTTTCTGAAGAGAAAAAATATTTTGTCACAATAAAAGATATTTTGACTGAAAAACTTGTTATTCTATCACACAATGAATGGAATAATTCAGACCAGTGTTTCTCAACTGAATTTACTCCAAGGACCGGTAAAATATTTCGGCACGTTCGCGCGGACCGGTAATATTAATAATTTGACCCAATACACAATTTTTCACAAAGATAAATCATGAAGACATACATAATTTTTAAAGCATTTTGTTTGTTATAATTTACATTTGTATATTATATACTATTATTATTGTAATGTAGGTACTGTATCGGTGGTCGGCCTATAAAAGCTGAATATTTCGCGGACCGGTAAATATTTCTTGCGGACCGGTACCGGTCCGCGGACCGGCGGTTGAGAAACACTGATTCAGACCATCTATTTCAGACGATAAGTTAATAATTCGTCGTAAAGTTTATTCTTTATTTTTTTATTCGGAATTAATTTATTTGGAATTTAAAGAATAGATTATAACAAATACTTAATTAAATCTAGGAACTGAATCCATGTACTGATAATTATTGAAGTTGTAAAAAAGAGGGAAATTGAGAAGAAAACACTGAAACAGGTAGGGAATTTCTTCAATTGTTAACAAATCGCTTGATAACTTATGAACAGAAAGATATGAAGTTCAATTCAGTAATTTGTCAAACCCAATATTTCTAGCCTCCTGCCTCATAATAAAATTAAAAACACTTGCTATTTTTCATTTTATTTATCATAAATAGTGATAAAAAATAAAAATTACAACCTTTATCTCATTTAATGAATATAAGAATTTTATTAAATAGAATAAAAGGTGTTTTAATTTTTATTTTTTTATAGTATGAATTACAACCATTTTCTTTATTTCAAATAACTTAAAATAAATTAGTAAATTAAATAAGTTTTTTAGGGGGTTACTATTTTCGAATTAAAACATGCATGTATATAAAATTATGGATTACATATATTATTCTTTTCATTATTATAATCATAATGCTTTTAAATATTTTTCAAAAAGTTTACTAAAATTAGGCATAAAAAGAAAATTTGATTGAAAATTTTAAATTTGACAGCAGAGAAAAAATATATTATAGTTCGAGAAATCAAAACTATAAAATTAAAATTAATTTAGAATATCCTGCATGCATAAAAATGATGTTTGAAAATATTTTATGGAGTTATAAAACCATGTCTAAAATAAAAACAAACTTCACAAGTCATATTCACAAACAGATAAAGAGTTAATCAAAGCTCTAAAATAGTGAGTATAATGCAAATTCTTGTACCATAAATCATCACAATTTACCTGATAATATTTCTACATTTATAATGAATAGTTAATTATATAAAGAATCATTTAGGAATAAAGGAATCATTTTCCAAAGTCCAAAGCATATCCAACTGAAAATTTTGAGAAAAAATAAAATTCAGAATGCTATGAAGATAACACAATGATTAAGTAATTCAAATTTAAATTTGACTATTAATCAAAGTTGTCTATGAAATGAATGAAATATAATTCAAAGATGAACGTAAATGTTTTATAAACTATAGTATTGCTTAGCAACATTTATTAGGAATGTAGCCAAGCTGGTAATTAAATAGTCAACACAACTGCCAACTTGGCAGTATCATATTAATGAAATATAATTGATAGATGAAAGTAAATATTGGAGAAACTAGACCATTGTTTAAGTAACAATGTTAAGAAAGTAGACAAGTTGATTGTTAAATAGTCAACTGTCTATTTAACAACCAATTTGTCTACTTTCTGTCTTAAACTGTCTGCAGTTGAGTAGTTCATTTCTCATCTAAGATAGTTAACATTAGTATTATTTCGAAGTGCACTTTGAACAGCCTGTTAAGAATTAGCTGCCGAATGATTAGCGCTCTTGCCTTCAGTTCAACAGTTCGTGGAGTTCAATTCCCACACCGGAATTGAATTAAAGAAATTAAATTTGAGTTATGTGTGGTGGTTTAAAATTCACTTGAATAGGGGTTTAAAACTATAGATCCCTGTCTAATTTCTCCCACCATGTGCAAAAAAATGACCGTTGAGCGAAAAACAAGCCAAATCTTAAAACATCAGATTTCGGAATAATCTTTTGCAAGAAGTATACACAGCGACAAACCAGAAAATCATTTAAAATGTTGTTGTTGTTGTGTGCCAGCAAGGCTGGCATTATAGTGTGCGCTGCTCTACTTTTCCAACTGAACCATATTTTGGAGTGCCTCAGTACACACATGTCATATGCACCCGTTTATAGGGTAGGCAACCATTCACAATCCATTCGTAGAAGGAAAGGACAAAGACAGGGTAGATAGAGAGAAAGTACATCCATGCCCGAGCCGGGATTCGAACCCAGGACCTCCCTATCCGCAGCCAGGCACGCTGACAATCATTTAAAATATTTTACTAATGTCTAATTTATGAAAGTTCTCCACTTTTCGTTGCTTTAATAATGAAACAATTATGTTTGTAGGCATTCTCGAAAAAAAAATTATTTTAATAAGTTAAAATAATTTTTTTTCATAAAATTTTTTGTTAAAATAATTTTATTTTTAAAATCGAAATATTATAAAATATAAGTTATATTATAACTTAATGTTTTAAACTATAAAATTAAAAACAAAAAATTACTGTGTGAACAGAATTCTTTAACATGCGCATAGAATTCTATATAGAACATTCACTCTGTGGTGCATACTAATTTCAATATTTTATTATTTGAACAATCTATAAAATGCAAGATAAAAGAGCTGAAAAAAAAACAGTTAAATTAAACTAGAAATTAGTTTAAAAAAGAAATTGAGAAAAATTATGTAAAAATATAAAAAAATAAGAAATTGCTGTTTTATTTCTGAGCAAAAGAATCTATTAATAGAATATTCTTCCAGCACTGCGAAAATTTAACAAATCTATGAGACAAAAATATTTAAAATCAACAAATTAGAGCGTAAAAAAAAGTACTTCAGTAATTTCTATATATTCCCAGAAAAAATTGAGCTTCAAGTCGAATTGCTATATCAATTTCGAAACAAATAACTTATTTTTTATTACATAGATATAGCCAAAATCTTAGGGAAAAAACCTTGAACTTATTGTAGAGATGAAAGTGATTTGCACGAGACAAGAAGTCTCTTTTGAAATGGTGATAAGAGATACATATAAAATAGAATCTTCCGCATATGTTATTTCTGAAATGAAGTATTTCTAAGGACTTAAAATTTCTTAGACCAATGCAAGAATACACTGACAATCAAATCTACGTCGAATTGTTTTATTGCATTACTTTTCCGGCTTTCTTTTTCTGAACATTGAAGTCTTTTTAAACATAGCTCATAATATCATAATTTTGAACTACAATGACATAACACAAGAAACGAAAAATTGAAGCTCTTGCAAAATTTTAACCAGCACACAAATTCTCCCAGCACAACAGTTATCATCAGACATATAATCATCAGAAATGTCTTTGCTGCACAGATGCTTTCACAGACTAGATGCTTTATTTGTTACTAGTGACAGTTGCCAACAAGTTACACCAATTTTCTTTAAAGCAATATGATCGAAATATTATCTACCTATTTAAAATGCTTTCATATAAATGAATTTTTTTTAAACTATTACTTCTCTCATTGATGTTTTTGATTCTAATCTTCATTTTGAAGGAAAGGATTTTTAAAATAAATAATAAAGTATTCGTAAATCAAAATGAAAATCGCATGATACATAGAAATTTCTACAAGTGAAATAATTAATATCCACTAACTTATAAATGCTTGCTTAAAATGCATGTATTTAATATATTTCCAAAGTAATCCATTTATATATTTCAACAAATGTTTCCATTTTGAGAACTCTGATATAAGAAAGAGAAGACTTAATGTGAAAAACAACCTACCAAACAGATCTTTATCCACCTCGATCTTAATGTTGGAAAAACACCTGTTTATTTCGCACCATTTTTTTTTCATATTAAGTGAGCAATATCTGTGATTATTTTTTTTAAGAAGAAATTAAATCGGAGTGTACATATATCTGTTTTCTTACCTTTACTACTAAAACATTAAATGAATAATTTTATTTATAAAAACACTTTTTTTATAAAAACACAAAATTTAATTATAAAAACAGTTTTAATCATTATGTAATTTGAATATTATTTTCCTAATTCCCATATCATATATTGAGTGAATATATGATAGGACATCCGTATATGTGCGACTATTAATGTGTAATTAATTATACAAATAAATATTAATACAAGTATTAATTTCATGATTTATGAAGCATGTTTCATTTTTTAAAAATATAACATTTCATACTGCAGATATTTTAATTCCTTTATCAATATATATTTATAAACGTTGTTATGAGATTTTTGTTATGTCTTTCAATAATTTATATTGATAAGGGAATTAAATTAATTGGGTAATAAAATGCCATATATTAATAAAATGAAACAAATTTTTACAATTTCCCATTTCAGCTTTATTTGCATATTACTTCAACCATTTTCTTTTGAATATTTATTACATTTTTATTCTATATTAAGTATAATGTGTTACTGATATATTTTAAACTAAAAATTATTAATTGTAAATAACTAAATATGAACATGAAATAAGTATTTATTTAAAGCATTCGTTTGTATTCTAAACTGAACAATCAAAATGCCTGTATATAATCAAAAATGGAACAGTAAATTAAAAATATGTAAATTGGGTGATTTAAATTCTATTTGATTGCATTAAATGTAAATATAAGTTAAAATGTTAGAGTAGTCTGTACATCGCGAGCACCAGGAGTAAGAAACTAGCCTTAATTGTAAGATTTTGCTTATAATGGAAACATAGTCTATTTTTAACCATCAATATAAAAAATTCAAAAAATATACTTGTTAGCATTATTTTCTTTGAAGTTATTTGTAAAATTTTATCAAATCCTGACTGTATTATCCAAGATTTGACCAATACAAAACCATCTTAAGTACAAAACCCAACTTAAGATAATTATAATTCAAGCCAAATATTTACTATTATTATGGATAGACTATAAATAGAAAAAAGATAGAATAATTATATTATACACACACAATTATAAACTTAGGAGAATGTACATACTTGAGATAAATTAGATTTCTGATTTAAAGAATGACTGCAGTTATCATAATCGAACACATCATAGACAAGATGTACATATAAGTATAACCAATTTCGATTTAAAAAATTATCTTTTTTGGCGTAGACAAATACCAAATGAATACGATGTTTTTCCTGATTGATTAATAAGTAATGTCTCGTAAATTTAATTATTACCAAATGATAAAATTGATATCTTAATTAACACTTACGTTTCTACTAAACACTTACGACAAGACATTAGTGCAATGAGTATCATTGAATTAACAATGACAAATCTAAACAATAGCTGAAATGAATTCCGCATTATAATATATTGTGTCCCATGACAGTATACAGACGCTTCAACAATTTACTTGTAGCAATGAATCAAAAGCGTATAGATGAATGAATAGACATTTACATATCTAAACAGTGTGAAGAGGAATAATAGGCTGACGAAACAAACTTCATTTTTATTTGCCATTGTATTTGGCACATTAAGATTTTAAATTGAAATTTGTTCAAATTTTTAAAAATCTGTTATTTAAAATTAATAGAAACATCTATAACTTGACTATTTTAAAAACAATTATGCATTACTGAAAACTTCAAATCATAAAAAAACAAAAAAAGTTTCGTTCATTGCTTAGCAGCTAACCTAATTCTTCTCTAATGATATTAAATATAACTTGTTAAACTATTTTAAAACATTTAAAACCTTAATTCTAATAGGCATTTGAGTAGTTTTTTAAGCTTGTATAAAAAGTCATTGTGATTTCATTTTAAATCATTGATTTATATATTGGTCAGTTATATGTTCCCATCTGTTCAATGAACTTTAACTATCATTCTTGGAGCTTCATAATCCCCTGTGTGACCTGCATTCATTTGCGAAAACAGAACAAGACGGTGATTTGCAGACATATGTGAATTTAATGATATTATTAGCAGTTCTGAAGGGAACGAAACAAATCAAAATGTGATGACATAAGATTGGGTAAACATGTTTGGTGGAGAAATGTTCCTCATTCTAGCTCCTATCGTTTTTGACCGGTCGCTAAAGGTAAGCCGCCTCGTGCTGTTACAATAAAACTATATTGTTCCTTTACAATTAACTAGCTATAGACTTTTCTGGATAGCAGATTTTCAAGAAATAAGACATCCTTTCATTCCTATTATAATCAGAGTATAACACCTTTCTCTGATGAAGTTCTGTTTTTAAAGTCGTTGGCAAAAAAAACCATTATCTAATATAAAAAAATAAAATAAATAACGTTATAAATAATCTATTACGTATTACCTTATATCCTTCGTTTAAAATAGTATCTTTTTCGTAATGTTTCAAGAGCATATCACAGATGTTCATTCATTCATGTCATCAAATGAAGTTCTTTGAGTTCATAAGGAAGCCAAATATCGATCTTACATATTCTGCGTTGAATGGTTTTTCTATTTGACTGATCTTCAATGTCAGTGCAGTCTCTCGTATTATGTAACATGAGGGTATGATTTGATAAATATTTTTATTTTGTCATTATCAATCAGGTAATTTTTTTTAATCGAGCAACAGCTTTCAAATCAAAATCACAAGCTCGGAAATTTTTGAACCAATTTTGGCACTGTGGTTCTAAAGAATAGTCACTGTAAACTTTACTCAATTTTTCACAAGTTTGACGCCAGTTTTACCTTTTACGGAAGTAAAACAGTAAAATACGGCAAAAATGAAGTTTGGTCCTCAATGTTCAACGTGCTGTCAAATCTGCTTATTAAACGAAATCCCTCAGTTTGTCAGCCATCAGTAAGCATCCCCAAAAAGTAATTGTTACATGTACTTCAGAAACGACATTTGTAAAAAAATATTAAAACCGCAAATACTATTTGATCTCAATAGTTACAAAGAAATGCTTATGTACAAGTTATATATATATATATATATATATATATATATATATATATATATATATATATGTGTGTGTGTGTGTGTGTGTGTGTGTGTGTGTGTGAGTGTGTATGTGTGTGTGCGTGTGTATGTGTATATGCAGTACACGCTCATTATTATAAATTCGTTTTGGGACCAGTAAAATAATTCTAAAAATCGAAAGTTCATATAAAAACTACAAAAATAAACATTAGATCTTAAAACTGATTTAATGAAACATCATTCAGTAGATTCTTAATCGATTAATTTATTGAGTATTTCAAGATGTGAATAACCTCTTTTCAAATAAATATAGCTATTCAAAACAAAATACAATTAGATTGTTTCAAAAAGGACTTTTTTCCCGACAATTTTTTAATAAAAGCAATATTAATATTTATTTTTCTGTTTACTTTCAAACTCTTTTAAAATCATACAATTTCACATCCATATTTTAGATTTCTCTTATTTCTTAAATGGTTCTATTGATTTTCAAATTCTTGATTATTTATATATACAAATTACATCTCTTAAAAATGTGAACTTCCACCTCATAAGCTTTCACTTTCTAATCATTAATAATACAGAGTAAAATACTGTTGCTTCTCATGAAACACCTTGACGACACGTGTTTGATTTTGCAATTAATGTTAATTTTCCAGTTTTTTCAGCTTTTCCTCAACATACTTTATTATAGATTTTTCAAGTTCATTTATGACTCTCAGGGCCGGATAAAGGGCCTAATCGTTCCCCGTATTTGAAAATGCCCCCCGTTACCAACAAAATTTAAAAAAAAAATCGAAATTTAAAGCAAATTGTTTTTGACGATAATGGATAAATTATGAATTATTCAAAATAAAAATATATTTAAAGTTCGCATTGCTGGATGAGATTTATTAATGTGTTTATTAAATAATATAGAAAATTAATACTCGTAAAAGTTCATATCAAATGTATATTGAATTTAATCGTGATAGTCCTATATTAAAGAGATTTTGTACTACGTACATGAACTACTTTACGTACGTAAAAAGTATAGAGATATATGCACGCGCAACTAGCTGCGTAACCGTACCAGCTAGTGGTGGATATATAGCTAGTATCAAATGTCAATTGTTTCTTCCATTTGCAGTTCGCTATTCTTCTAATCATTATAATTATTAGAGTCGTATTTTGTGATTACAATTACCAATTATTGAATAAGGTAAGTGCTCATTATATTACATAATCTTTGTTAACAATTATTTTTTAATTAAAAATTTAAATATATCAGGTGATTAAAAATGGATACTATACCTAACCTATAATTTTATCATTAGATGTCGAATCCATTATCTGTGTGTGTGATGATCCACACACACACATTTGATATACATATATATTTATATATACTGAATTTTATTTAAACATTTAATATATAAAGATTGACCCACAAAAAAAATCCAATCGGGTTTCTCACTTATTTGATCTGGGCCTGATGACATTTTTCCTAATCATATTGTCATTATTAAAATTATTTGCAATTAAAAAAATCTTTTTTTCTAAGTTTTCCTTATACATTATTCTGGAGAACTTTTTAATAACAATTCCAACATCATTTTGCTTGTCTTTGTCTGTTACATCAATATTAATAAGTTTAAATGAATAAACGTAACATATCATTTTAAAAAAAATTGCATTAATTTTTTCAGCAATGCATAGTAAGAACATTGTTTTATTCATTTCTGCAATATAAAACATTGTTTTATCAATTTGAAAAGGCGTCAAAAAAGGTTTAACTTCCCAAGCAATAAATATAAAAAAACTGCATTTAGCAGAAAAAAGAACATCTTTTCTACACTTCTGCCTAATATCAAAAGATTTGATACCAGGATCAGAAAAGTTTTTATTTTGAACAAATGGCATATATTTGAAGATACGATAACATTTCAAGCAATCTGCTCGAAACGCCTACATTTTCGACCGATCGATATTTGCAAAATTAAGAAATTTTCCGCCTGGCTCAAAGCTACCAAAGTCATCCTTACAAGTGGCGAGTCCTTAAATAGTGTGTAAACAGCACTTGCTGTTAACTTCTAGAAAGAGTAACATCTATGGCTGTAAATGTTGTGTAGAATGAGTAGGCTTGCAGCTTCTAACATTTACAATATTTCGGTACACCTTTTTTTAAAAAACCATTTTGATAAACAATCAAATCTATTCTGATTCACTGAAATTATACACTGCCCGATATTGAAAATGCAATACCAAGGAATTGTCAGAAAGTGACGAAACTCTGCAAACAGAGACAGCCACGAACAATAAGTTACCTGTGTTTCGAAATGATATGCATAATACAGTGCGAGAACAGGGTCGGGTCAATAGGTTGTAGGACCACCGTGGAAGGCGATACACGAAGCAATGCGTCTAGGCGAGTCAATGAGACTACGGATGGCTCTCCATTCCCGGTCAACAACTTGCCAAAGTGCGTCCTTTGAAGGAGGCAGTGGCAGGGCCGGAAATAGTGTCCAATCATATCCCAAACGTGCTCGATTGATGTCTCCACATTCGTGCGCGGCGAGCTACTAAGAGTGAAAAAACAGCAGAATGACTTGCCTGAGAAAACGATTCTGTGCCACATACTCTAATCCGGCATCATTCCAGACTCGGCGTTTATGCTGTGCGGTCAATGGCACAGTCCTGTTAACGGATGCCACGAGTTCAGTCCACCAGTAATTAATCGACGGCAAATAGTTCTGCTCGATGAGCCAGCATCCAAGGTGTCTTGCACAAACTGCAGATACATATACATATATGTTATATTTTCTAACAAAAGATAAATGCCTAAGGGTGAAGAAAAATTCCAAGAGTAATTCACGATTTTCAAGGAGTCAAGTCAAACTTGCAAGAGTTTAATGGCCCTTAAAATTCTTTTGAATTCCAGATGTTATACAAGCCTTGAGTCACAGCTAGGATCGTCAGTCATCTGCTTGTGTTGCAAACTCGCAGCAGTACCTCACCTTGTTATTTGATACCTGAAATTTCTTTATTATCATCTATAATATTTTCTCAATCATTTATTCATTTGTTAATTATGAATAAATTATATCAGAGTCCACAAAGTCCCGAAATACAAGTTCAGACACCAATCGGTTACTTTCTTAAAGTTTATGAATGAATAGTTAATGTTCTCGCAAGTCGTTGAGTAATGTCCTTCGCTCTCGAGTTATGGTGTTTTCTTAAATACAGCTTCGTGCAAAATGACCTACAGATCGTTTTTTCCCCTCTTCATAACATAATTTAAATAATAGATTGAAAAATACATTAGTTTTATGTAAATTTCATATCATCACAGAAAAAAGGACCGAGAAACACAGAAAGTAACATCCATGCCCGAACCGAGATTCGAACCTCGAACTCACAGCTCAGGAATCAGGAACGTTATGGGACTAAATTAAGAACTAACCTCTAGTTGGGAGAATCGTGAGTAGGCGTAAATATGAGCATCTATTATGCATAAATAATTTAAATAATAATTTAGTAAATAAAGGGTTAAAATATTTATATCACAATTTAGTTGTTACATGCTACAAATACAAAGAATACAGTGAACAAAAACCGCATTAATCACCAATTCTGATGGTTATTTAAAATGTGCATTAGCAAGATTTAAGAAGATTTTAAATAAAGATGCAGTTTTATTTTGTCCTTTTGTTACATTAATAATACATGGTTGCTCAAGGCAAAGTTAGCAATAAATCAATGTGTTCAGTGAAACATCCAAAAACTTCACTTTCTGGGTGTTATTAAATTTTATTGACAAAGCTGCATATAATATGTAACTGTATCAGTTTGGAACAAATCACCTATAATAAAAATTAACAATAAAATAGATTTAAAATATAAATAACGTTAATTCAAAAAACATTGCATATTATTTTATTACTTTCTTAACTTCTTGTATTGTGGAGTTATTTGAATGAATTTACCAAATCAATTACGTCCACATAAATAAAATCTGAGAATTTTAATGTGTACATTATATAAAATAGTTTAAAAAACTGGAACACAAGTTGATAACTGATAAACATAAACTATTAGAATTTTCAAATTTTTCCAATTTATATAATTGAAAAGTAACTTTAATTTGTAATATTTTTAAGCAGTTATGTATTGAAAATTTTTGAAAATTCATATAAAATTTTTATTATTACGAAACGATTCCTGTGTGTATTTCAAGTAAATTAAAACATCTTACTAGATTGAGGATACTTTTCCATTACTGAAAAACATTTTGTTCCTTCAATATTATGATTGAAATATATGAGAAAGAAAAAATAAAGACATAATTAATTTAAAAGTTTTTGTGTGTGTTCATATTAAATATTTTTGTCTTGTAATTTAAAGTAAGTGCAATACAGAGATTGAGTATTAGAAACTACAAATATTAAAAAATGTGAAAAAATAGTTAATTGAACATACTATCATATTACATTTTTAATAAAGGATATAAATTTCCATTTAATAAAATTCGATCAAATTTGTTTAAAACTTAATGCACACAAAACATTCTAGTAAATGGAGACAAATAGAAGATCACAACAACCTGGTTTTATTTCTTTTAAAGGTTACATCTTGCATTTAAAGTACAAAGCCACTGAACAACAAGCAGTAGCCCTTTTCAAAAGCTCCTGCATCACTGTCAAAGTTGGTTACAATCTGTTCACATTCACCGAGAAACATAAATTAGAATGAACACAGATAAATACACAAAACAATGAAATATATAACACATAGTAGATACATATATTATCTAAAAAGAAACAATGATTAGCTTATGTCATGACCATAAGCTTACAAAGCGTGCTCAAGCGAAGAAAGTGACTAGATTGAAATTCAGAAATAAAGTACTTTTAAAATGCCATCAAAAAGAGAATCCCTAAAACATCAATACTAAGGAAACCATGTATAACACAGGAATAATTTCTGACTAGAAAGTTATATAATGATTGTATTCATTAATATATATAATTCTATTTATAACATTATCTAGCATACTTTTAACAAATGTCATCTATTTTTAAAGTAGGAGGCACTCAAGCAATGGATTTTGTTAAGCTTTCATATTTTGTACTTTATCCATATTTTATCAAACTGCAGAGTATTTCCTTTTATGAGAAAAATGCTATAATTAAGGAAGGAATCAGAAAATGGTTCATAACAATTTTCAAGGTACACCACGACTATCTACCAGTACTAAGTGAATAATGAATGTAAGAATTAAATATATATTGGAACTTCTTTAAAATTGTCAGCATTTAATTTTAAATTTTAATTTGTTACAAACAAATGTGCCTCTAAATTAAAAAATTGAAGCAGTACATACCTTCTTTGGAAGTGTTAATTTGTCACTGTTTAATATTGAAAATGAACACATCTTTATGCAATTTCATTAAATAATGATATAAGGATAAGAAATGAATAACTGGATATAATTAAAAGTAGATAATCCTAAGACAATAATTACTTCTATGCTTTTATCTCAAGATGGAAAATTCTTTAAGTATTATTATACATAATAATTAACATTTTAATTACATAAAAAAGTAGACATTTATGCAGAGATAAAGTTTCAATCATGAAAAAAAATTTTTTTATATGAATTTGAAGTCAGTAAAAATATTTGTATATATTAAGACACAATTTTGATTTGTATACATTTCTAATTTTTACACAACACTATAAAATAACAAAAATATAATTTAAATGACTGTACAATTTTTAATACATATATAAAATTATTCATACCTTTAATTGATTAAACTCAGAGCCTTAGTATAAAAAAACATGCTTATGAGTCAAAAGCATTTTTATATGCTAAAATAATAAATATTTTAATTTCATGCACATAAATATAATATATCTTAATACATTAAATTAGGAGATTTATAATATTAAATTTATTTAATAATATAATGAAAAATGAAGCAATAAATAATACATTTTTCACTTTTAAATCATGAAAAGAAAAAATTATATATTAGGAAAAATAAAAATTTTAAGTCTATTTTTTAGAAGACAAAATAATTACTAATATTATCCACCCAAATAAGAATGAAATTAATATTTGAATTTCCTTTAAAAATTAATAGTTAATACTTAATCATTCAATTAGTTCATTTTTTAATAAATGGGGGAAAAGATAAACTATTTTACTAGAAACACAATAAACTAGTATAAATTATAATGCGACAAAAATATTATATTAATCAATAATAAATAGAATTTATATTTTAAAAACAAAAAATCAATACATATATGTACACAATACTGAAATATTTTGAAAATTTTACTTAACCATTGTAAAAATGCTTTTTATCAAATCAGTTCAAAAAATTTTGATATTAATATTGCATAATACAGAAAGATACTAAATTTAAATATTAATTTCAAAAAATGAGACAGAACTATAAATTAATTTTAAATCCTGTTGCATATTCACAGTTTTAAAATGTTTCCAAAGACTGTATATCAAATATATATGTATTTTAAAAATTACACATAAATATTTTTAAGAAATTAAGTAAATAGATTCAAAATAAAAATTGTAATTCCACTATAAAATTATGACGGAATTTAAAAAATCAGCAAAACAAGTCATTAATATTCATATAAGCTCATTCATTTATGAAAAATTGAGGCAATAATGGTATCTTGTTTAAATTTTTTAGACTAGAGTATATCTTTAAAAAAGATATAAATAGCAATTTTACCTTAAAAAGCACACAATTTTGGCAACATGCATAAATGAATACATGATGATGCAATAGTATCATCTCAATTTAATTACTTTAAAAATTATAAATTATTAGCCATTAAAAATTTAATTTACAAATATATTTCAGAGGCATTTCTACATATAAAAGTTCATAGAAGATATAAGATATCTGAATTTCAAAACACATCAAGAATAATTTTATATATATACAGTCAATATGAATAAGAAATTGATATATACATTAAGATTTATATATAAAGTTTAGAATTTCTATCTTACTCTTTAAGAAAAGTATGCAAAATTTTTGGTTATAAATTTCATTATTGCTAGTGTAGGAAAATTGCACAGATCAGTGATTCCCAAACCATGAGCAAATAATGCTCAAAATAAGTATAATTAGTTAATGTGAGTGGTGTTTATTCACTCTATTCCCACTGAAATGTCCTGTAGTAAGAATAGAAGCACCCAACATTGATTTAAATACACACAAGTCCTCATCACAAGCCCACAATTGGCACAACATGTGAATATTATGTAGTAGAAATAATATTTATATAATTTAGTTTTGACTGAATTAAATATAATCAGCCTTTGTAATACTGCTTTTTATTTCAAATTAAAAATTAAGTTGCAAGTGTTATATATGCTAATGATTTATCATCAATGGAAGAATTCTGACATTTACAGAACATGATGGAATGAAAAAGTTTGGGAACCTCTGGAATACATGATTTTTTAAATTATTTCATCCCAATTTTTTTGCAGTAATTAGTTTTTTTTTTTCTATTAAGTCTAAGATTTCAAGTATATAAAGTCAAAAATAATTTCCATTTTTGTTTCAAAAAAATTTGAGTTATATTGTAATATTTAATAAATTTTCCTAAAAAATTTAAGAAATCTATAATTAAGAATAAAGTTTAAGAAAGAAGTAATTCTATATCTAGAGATTAGATACCTGAATTTAAAACACATTTAATAACAATTTTAACTTTCCTTTTTTTCCTAGTACATAAAAATGTTTAAAAATTACATTTACTTCACATCAACTTTTAAAATATTATACCAAAACTACTACACAATAAACACAACATATAAATGTAGAAATCTGATACTATGAAAAATATTTTCCATAAATTTAAAATAAATTCAGTTATAAATGTAAACATTTTAAATAGTTTTAGTAATAATTTTTTGTTACATAAATTAATAAGATATTTTAACCACTGTAGATTCTCCTGAAATAATAAAATATAATACATAAAAAATATTTGGATATTGTCTAAGTAACTAAATTTAAAATTCCTCAATTTCATTTATAAGATTTTAGATTAATTTTGTACTCACATTTAACAAATCAAATTGATTAAAATTTATTAAATTGATTAAAAATGAAAAATAAAATAATTAACTTCTCAATAATTTAAATTAATATTATAGTACTGTATAATAAATTCCAATTAAAAAAATCAGAATAAATATTCATGAAAAAATTTTTTAAACTGAATGTTAGAAATTTTAACAGTATACTTTAGCATTCAAATTAACTTCAATGATGAAAATTATTTAAATTTTGCATTCAGTAAAAGAATTAGAAAGATGTGATATCTATTTCTCATAAATAAAAATGAATTAAATATTTAACGGGATTAATTTTTGCAAAAGAAAAGGACAAAAAATAATTATTTTTGGTTTTATTAATATTTTATGGAATGATTTAATAAATGAACAAAATATAAATGCAAATAAAAATTTTAAGTGATATTTAAAATAAATAGTCTCAAACTTACTCTTTGTTAAGCATAAAATGAAATCTAAAACACTTCTTGAAAGTTAATAGTTAAAAAATAATCAATAACCTGATAGTTTATAGTTTTAAAGGTCATATAAAAAAACGAGTAGTTTCAAATTAGTTAAAAGAAATTTTTTTTTTATCTAAATCTTCATTAAGAAAATGGAATTTTTAGCATGATTTTGAAATCTATTTAAATATCTTAAATTTGTGTTTTTTTTAAAAATAATTTTATTGCATTTAACATGAATAAGAAAAATGTCTTATTAAATTAAAATACATAGTATAAAATTTTGCAAAAATTGCAAAGAAAATCTAAATACATTTTAAAACAGGAAATAAAATTTCATTAACATATTATTGCATAAAATTTTTTTCTCTTTAAAAAAGCCAAATTGTTGAGAATATAAGTTTAATATCTAATTAGAAATTTATTTCTATTCTTAAGTTTCTGCACATGAAGTAATATAGATTTTAAAAAAAAACTTGGCTAATTTTTTAAAATAATTTAATCTTAAACAAATTTTTTTTCCTTTTTCAACCTAAATAACATTTTTATATCTTAGATAAAAATTTTGCAAATATTTAAATTCCTTATATAAAATGAATAATTTAAAATAAAAAGTTAACTTTATTTGAAAGGTTAATCAATCACAGGTTAATTTTGGAATGTAATAACATGAATATAAAAAATAATTTCTAAAGAATGAATTTTTAAACATTAAAAACATTCATGTCAGACACAGGTTTTAATTCTAAGGTACAAGTTTAAACATAAAGAAACATTTACAACAATTATGTCCTATATTAAATATGCAAAACTCTGGTAAGCTTTAATAAAGCATTGTAATGACTAGTAATAATAAAAGCTAGCTGAGATAAGTGAAATGTAATTAAAATAAAAAAATAGCCATAAATTCAAAGAAAATATTCCAGAAAAACTATAAAGACAGAATTGTTATAGTGTTAATAAAGCATCAAAAATTTTGCTTAATTACATAAATTCAAGTATTGTTAAAGTGTAAAATTAAACAATTAAATTTTTCTTTAACCAAATTAAAAAGTCACATTAGAATTTAAAATAAAAAATTTCTTTATAGTATTTATAATCATCATAAAAATTTATTTAAATCTTTCTAGTTAAAGAATAGCTCTTAAATAATCTTTAGAATCATAAGTTCTATTGAAACCTTTCTGACATAAAGTTTCATTTTGAGCATGAAACAGAAATAATCTATTTATAAAAAATTCTATAAATATTTATATTTAATTGTACATTTCATGTTTAGTAAATTTTGAATAATTTCAAAAACAAAATCTATCTCAGCTAACTTTGAAAATGATTATCATAAATGAGCAAATAATGGACATATATGGAATTATATTTAAAGTATAAAAGACTAGAACAATAAGACTAAAGTACTATCAAATAAATGTTCATGTAAATAATCATATTTAGGTATATAACAAATTGAAATTATTAAAAAACTTATCAACGCTTTACAGCATGTCAAACTATAAAATATTAACGAATTATAATAGATTTATGTAACATATGTAAATAAGAATCAAAACCAGTAAAAATTAGAAAATAATAAAATGCAAAACAAAAGCTAATATAAAGATTCAATTTCAGTAAAATATAAAAGAAATAGGGTTAAATATAACTTCCTCATCATAAAATTCAATTGCAACTGTAATAAATCAAAGGAAAAAAGTATAAAAAATGCATGGAAATACAAAATACTGAAAATTTGTATATATAATTTTTATATATATTTATAATTGTTAAAATATTATTTTAATTTGTCAGATGATTTTTAAATAAATTTTAATAAATAAAAAGCGATGACTAGGGCCTTTCTTTTCTTCTGGGATTACAGCAAAACTTTATAATAAAGCAGAGGAAATATATTTATCTGGACCATATTAGTCAGCTTTTTCAGCACAACAGATTGATGGAAACATAGCATAAATAAAAAGGGTTAGCATTGACAATTAGCATTAGAAGGTGTAGTATGTTCATTTAGCCTAGTGCCTTTAGAAGCACTGACCAAATTGGGATCAGAATCAAGACTCTCAGACATTTTGTCACAAATAATGTCTACTAAACGCTCAAATACAGCTTTAACATTCAAATTTTCTTTAGCTGATGTTTCAAAGAACTCTAATCCTAGCTGATCTGATAGTTGCTTGCCTCTTTCAGTGGACACCACACGTTCATCTTCCATGTCACATTTATTTCCCACAAGAACCACTTGAGCATTATCCCAAGAATAAGTTTTTATTTGTGTTACCCTGAAAGAAAAATTACTTTATACAAGATGAAAGTTAACAAATAGCATTATTTTATTAATGTCATTTGAAAATGCATATTTTAAAAATACTAAAATCAAACCAGAAAAAATGTATTAAATATAAAAAAAAAGATCAATAAACATACATTTGGAAGCAAGCACTGACAATATTTAATATCAAAATTGAAAAACTAGTTGAAATATTGATGAAACTAAATTACGTTAATAAAATACTATAAATATTTACAATTCTAATTTTTAACAAAAAAACGCTATGTTTAATATAAACTGAAATATCTATTAATGGAATATTTTTGTATTACATAATGCATACCTTTTCAATGGAGAGAAAGATATACAAAACATTGACTGAGCAGTAATTTTATAAAAACATATTTAAAAGACAAAATAGATATTCAACTTTAATAAATACAAAGACATTTTTAGTAAATTTAAAAACTTTTATTCTAATAAAGATAATTATAGCTTATAATAAATAAATTTTAAAAGATAGTTTATATCATAGAAATATAAGAGGAAGCGCACAAAAATTTCTATGCAGTTGGTGTTTTAATATATAATATTTACGTAAAAACATTCTCAAATTTTACAAAATGCTATGTCTGAATAGAAAATATATTATCTTAATTCAATTTTCAGATTCTCACTGACATTGAAGAATATTTAAAATTATGACCAAGTAACTTTAATTAGATACACTTTCTAATTAGATACAAAACAAGGAATAATAAATAATTTAAAGATTATTATTTTAAACTTCTATAGAATAATCTTTATAAAATTTTTTTTAACTGTACTGAAGAAGGATACCTTAATTAAAATAATGTTAGCTTTTATTTATTCACAAAACAGCACAATTTGAATTCTACGAATATAATTTTTCTCTCTGTCATTTAATTGGATACTGATTACTATGCAATATTATGAATTATAAATAGAATGTTTAAAAGTAATATTCAATAAAAAATAAATATGTCCTCAAAGGCAATTTATATCTTAATTTAAAATCACATTTCTAATCTAATTTAAATACATAAAAGGGAGTTACTTACGATTCAACACATAAGTACTACAGCACACACTTACTTGAAAGCTTTATTCATTTAAATAAAATGAGTTATTGTGAAGTTTTGCATACTATGCACAATTTTGCCCATTACATAAATGCTGATTTCTAGAAACTTGATCACCATTCTTACAAGAACAGCAAACAATCACAAATTTTAAACACAAAGAAAATTTCAATACAGTGAACATCTATGCAAATTTTCAACTAAAACAAATGTGATTTTACCAAAGCTAATTTTGCTAAAATTTATAATTTAAAAAAAGTAATTACTTTTTAAAAAATTTCTTTGAATACAATGAAACTAGTTTTAGAAACAGATACTAATTTCATTCACATTTAAATACTAAAAATTCAATTTCTATATTTAATTTCAAAGTAAAAATAGAGCTACTAGTTTTATTCTTCATTTTATTAAAAGATAATGCAGACAATGAAACTGCTGATCAACTTAATTAAAAAAAGTAATGTAATTCATCAACGTAAAATAACAATTATATGTAACTAATAGCAAAAAATATGAACATTCCCAAAGCATATAAATTACAATATTTCTACAAAAAGAATAAAACATCTAGTTTCATAGATTTAAGAAAACTGAAAAAATAATTTATATCCAAGGAACAAGAACATTAAAATAAATTTTATACAAATAAATTAAACGAATAACACAAAAACGCAAAATATTAATTTTGGAAGGTTTGAGAACTTTGCTGGAACTGATTTTTTTTCAGTATGTCAATCAAATTTATCCTTTTCTATTGCCATATGTTACATCTAAATCATTAAATGAAAAATAGTGGAACTTTTGCCACATGTTTCAGAATTCAAGGCAATAGTAGAATATACTAGAAATGCAATTCTGATTACTCTTTAAAAAGAAGCATTTTCAACAGATTTAAGTAATATTTTTCTCCATGTATACCAGACATAAATACATTGGTAGACTTAATTTTTTATGGTCTGAACACGGCATATTATTTTTATAGATCTAATGATATTTTACTTTTATTTATTAAAATTTTTTTGCCAGTTTAGATGAAAAAACATTTTTTAAATTATAAAAACAGAAATACAATTTATTTAAATGATGAAAAATCATTAATTCCCTAAAATAATTTCACTAATTTCACAAATATTTTACACTGAAACATTGGATTCAGAAACAGCCAAATACTATTAGAAATTTCATTTACTTATTTTGCAGATTTAATTGAAAATGTAAGTTATTCATCAAATGTATAGTTGAAAGAAAATTTAGCAGACATGTGATAAAATTTTTTTGCAGTTTTCCAGACAAATATTGATTTAAGTTTATATAGGAAAATTATAAAGGAAATATTTTCGTAATTGCAAGATGATAATCAATCAAGACATTACTTGCATAATATGATATATGCTTATTGATAGGTCAGAAAGAAAAGATAGAAAACAGGACTTTTTAAAAAAAATTTGTATTCTAATTGAATAGATCCTTTTAAAACTGCTTGATTCCATATTCAACTAAGAAAGACAGGTATGTTATTTAAGGCAATGTAAAGAAATATTTTTATTTCTTTTATTTAGTATAATTTTTATCTTTAATTGACTATGAAGACAGCTTGAGATAAAAATAAATAAATAGGAAGTCCTCAAAAGATCATTAAAGAATTTTAGAAAATATATACCTTTATTTTCTTGTATATAATTTGAAAATTAGGTGTTAAAAAAGTTTCAAATTTCATTATTCTTATTATATGCTGGCACGGCTAATTTGATAAAAAAAATAAAAAATGACATTATGTTTCATAAAATAAATAACAGATAGCTCCACAACTTGGCCGACTAAAGTCATTTATAAACAGTTTTATCCAATTACGTTCAAGAACGAATTTGGTTCTTCATAAACATCCTACAGTTACTATCCTCATTTCCATTTTGTCTTAACTCAAGTTGCTTCACAGTGAAAATATTCAAGTTTGTATATCGTCCCGTAGAAGCAAAAACTTATAAGTGACACAACAGATTTCAAAATAAAAACTACAGAGAAGGCAAATAAAAATATTTGGACAAACGCGTTAATGTAAGATAAGAACAAAGCATGTACAGTGCAAAAGAAAAATGTATCCAATGAACATTTTAAAAATAATCTATTTCTTTCATTTAATTATTATTAAAATAATTTTATTTTTAAAAAATTTTTAACCTCGTTTTAAAAGTTACTAAAATATTAAAATTGGCAAGTTTTATGAACACCTCTGAATTATTGCTCTAGTGCAGGAGTGCACAACCTTTTCAGAATGAGGGGCCAAAATATGAAAAAAGAGCATGTCGAGGGCCAAAGCAGTACGCAAACGTTAAAACATGTTATAAACGTGAAAACACTGTTTTTTGAGGCAATACGCACGAATTGTAATTGTTAATTTACTTATTTACACATGCAAACATTATACAATAAAGAAATAAAACACAAACATTATAGATATGCTTAAAATACTTTATTTCCAGAAAAAAACTTGAAATTGAATAACTGGAGAAAACTTTTTGGTAATTATACAAAGAACACAATTTAAGTTTTGAAAAAAATTAGTAAAATTTAATGTGATGACTATGACTGAATATTTGAAGTTATTGATTTTATGTTGGGCTTAAGATTCGTTGTGGCAATACTAAAACAGAAGAAAGGTTCTTATCTGCCATCCTATTTCTTATTTTTGATTTGTTTAAATTCATTAAAGAAAAAGTTTGCTCACAAATGTAAAATATTTATTCTGATGTAGAATCGTTTTCCTATCAGATTTTTTCTTTTGTTTATTTGAAAGAGTCTCATTTCTTTTTAAATTAGTCTTATTTCATTAACAACATTCGTGGGCCAACTTTAAAGGCGACGCGGGCTAATTTTCACCCGCGGGCCATAGGTTGTGCATCCCTGCTCTAGTGCTATCATCTCAGTTTATGGTACTTTGTGATGAGATGGATTCAAACAGATATTTTTTATAGTAGGTTTTTCTGCACAATTTATTGTATTTAAAATCATATTTTTTTATTTTATGTGACACTCACATTATCAGCAGTACTTATATTTGACTATTTGTCATTAAAATTGCTGACGATAATACATTGCTGCGAATTATGTAATGTTTTTTTCTTTTATTCAGAAAAAAGTCTTGAGGACAATATGCTGCTGCAGATTATAATAAAAGAAAATACAGCACATAAATATGGAAAACTTTGAAAGGTAAACTGGAAACTAGTGAAAATATTAAAAATTAGAGAAAGATATTTTAAAATTAAAGTACTTGAACACTATCAAGACTATCAAAATATTTCAATAATCTTTTGTTCCTGTCAGAAATGCCATATTAAATCATACATTGCATCAGTTTGTGATCAAATTAATCACAATTTGATCCTTTTACAACTTCTATAAAAAATATATAATATAAAAGGACAATAAAACAACACATCTTAAAACTGGCATGTTCTGCTTTTAAATAGCATGAGTTTTTGAATGTGTTATCTGAAGCTAAAAATGCAAGTATCTTATGAAACTTTGTCAAATAATAAGAGTGTGAACAAAAACATTATGAATAATTAACTGTGTTTCATTCAAGGTAAAGCTTGGTTTATTTCACATAAATTTTACTTTTGTAAGATTCAAATGATTATAATGACTTGTTAATGAAGAAATATAGAAAAATCTTAGACCTGGGAGTTTAATGAAACCTGTACATAATAAAATCCACTAAAAACCATGAAAGAAAATTAACTATTTACAAGTTCATAGAAATTGAATTTATTTATCACTCTATAGTTCCCTTTTACATTTTAGAGCTAATTTAAAAGGTTAGAAAATGAGCTCTAACTCCAAATCATTATTTCATGAGTTCCTCTTCCTACTTGAGGATGTAAACATTCCATCCTCAAGTAGAGGGATGAAACTATAATAAGTTGATTTAAAAATTATAACAACAACTACTCAGCTGCAAGTTAGGTAAACAAAATTGAAATAGAATAAGAAATAAATCATCAATATAAATAATGAAGATAACAATGACAGTACATCAAAAACCATTACAAATATGACTGGACTTCAAAAGTTAAATTACCTTATGAAGCTATGGGAAGCAAGGAAAACATAACAAAATTTCTAATATTGAAAAGTATTTTTAAGAAGTATTGATCACGACAGAAAAATTATTAAATTTTCTTATTATAAAACTTATTATGTAAAAATGAAGATTCATTTTGCAGAATGAAGTCATTCTGTAAAATGAATCTTAATTTTTACATAATAGTCATTTTACAGAATAAAAATTTTAACACATGGGTGTATTATTAGAGTTTTAAAATTAATTTTACTACATTAAATCATTAAATATTTCTTCAGTTATGCAATATAAATATTCTAATCCCTTCAATATCATAATAAATGAGAAATGATTGTTATCAACAAGGAAATTTATGCTTTATCAGTTTTCAAGAAAATATAAGATTGGTTTGGTTGTCAGTCTTTTTTTTTACGTAAGGATTAATTAGACAGGGATCTAGTTTGAAGTAGATATTGAATCATTACAAACATTCATGCCCAAGTAGGGAATCAAATTCAGTAACTGTTGAAATAAAGGTCAGAGAATTAACCATTTAGCTGATAGCTTGGCAAAAAGGTTTAATAGAATAAAAAAGTTACTTATAGAACAATAAACTTGAAATGTTTAAAGAAAAAAATTATTGAAATATTTATTAAATTAACATTTTAAAGTAACAAATTAATTTATGATCTTGTATATGAACAAGCATAGAAAATATCAAACATACTAACTCAAGCTTCATATTTAATGAAATAATTTCTTATAACTGGTAAATTATTTTAATGGGAGTTCCAGATTCATTGGTTAAAATTTTGTTTGCTTATTATATAAAACATAATTCACACACAATTAAACTAAAAAGTTATAGGCTGTTCATTCATTTCATCATAAATGCATTTAAGTGCATTTACTTACCAGTCATGGACACTATTAAAAGATTCTTCATTTGTCACATCATACATGAGAATAAATCCCATAGCGCCACGATAATAAGCAGTAGTAATAGTTCTGTAACGTTCTTGTCCAGCAGTATCCTAAAAATAAATTGGTATTTTTAAAAAAAAAACACACAAAATTATTACACATTTATTTACATTATTTTAATATAGAATTTTTAATGCCCTGTAAAACAAATAGCATCATTATATTTTGATCCCAATTAAAATAGGAAATAAGTCAATATATAAGTAATTTAATGTATGAAGCAATCACATTTAAGGTTTATAATGTTTATGAAATAGGATAAGAATTGAGTAAAAATATAGAAAAGAAATATTTGTAAAACATAAATCAAAGAGATAAAAGTTGATAATATAGCAAATAATTATGTATTTAAAGGTGATGCTACATGGCACACACAATATCTTAACAGTTAAAAATTTTAAATCTTTTGATTATCAACAAAAAATGCCTACTAAAGTAAATTTATAATATTTAACATCCATGATTGTAAATTAAAAAACCCAATCTAATCACTGATATAATTTAATTAATTAGCATTTGTAATCAAAGAAAAAAACATTTACCTTCAAATCAGAAATATTATTAGATTCCAGTTAGTAATAGTGTTGTGACTTTGGACATCAACAGGAAATTTATTCTGTTCCCTGATCAGTTTTATTCTACTAAAATCTAATAATATTACACTTACTATATCTAATTTTTATAAAACAGCACTCTTTAGAAAGAGAAGCTTTCCATATCCCTAAGAAAGTCTTACACCCAATTAAACAGCAAAAAAATGGTTTATTCTTGTTTTGAAAATGCATAAATTTTTCAAAATGACTGAGGAAAAGCATTTTAGATTTTCAACCTTGTAGCTGTAGAATACAACTTATAGCTGTTTTCAGCAGGCTTATATTTAATGTTAAGACAATATGACAAAGAAATAAGACTACATTTTTTTTAAAGGGATGAGTGAAATTAGATTTCGATTATTGTAAAATTTGTAATTGCTATTTACCTGCATATTTGTTTGGATAAACATTTTGAAATTTGTTGGATTTTCTACAGATGAAAGCGCATGATTTACTATCTAAGAATTTTAAAAGTTTTGAGCCTTATGTAATTTATTATTAAAAGTAAAAATAGAAGTAATCTAAATTTAAAACAATTTTATTGTTAGATTTCTAGATTCATTAATTCAGAATGAGAATCTATTCTTTCTTTGGTCTTCATATTTCCAAAATAAATATTAAAAAAAAGTTTCAAAGAAACATGGAAAAGAGCTATTCAAATTCTTTTGCTAATGATCAAATATTATGGGAGTTAATAGCAAATCAATAATGTAACATTACATCGAAATACAGGAACTTTTTACTTAACTTATAATAAGAAAATGTACTTCATGTTTTAATTAAACTTAAAATGAGCATAAGAATAGGAGTTAAAAAATATGGATAAAAAGTTATTTTCATGTACTTTTAATATAACCTCATTAATATACAGAAAATAGTTCTTTTCTATTCATGTTATAATAGCTTGTTTATTTAGCAAAATGAAATTCAGATTTTATTTTGTTAGATTAAAATATAAGAATTTTAAGCAAATCAATGTTGATATTTTTATGTGGTACATACTGAGACAAAAAATGGCTGTAAAACTCAGATGATTATTCTTGAACATTTTTGTTGGTCATCAACCATTAATAAATTAGTATAAGCAAAAATATTTCATTAAAAACAGCAAGGAAAAGTCATTTAAATTTTTGACAGTTAAAAATTTAAATCTTTTTAAGGATTTAAAACCTTGTTGCATAAAATATTACTGTTAAGAAAAAATAGTAAAAAAAATTACGCACATTTTAAAAATTACTCTTCAAAAAGTATATCAAATACAAGTCAGAACAAACCCATGAAGATTGTTTTAAAATAAAATAATTTTAGTAATAAAAAATGAACTTACCCAAATTTGAAGTTTAACTCTTTTGTCCTGTCTGAATACAGTTTTTACTTTGAAATCAATACCCACAGTGCTTACAAAAGCTGAAGTAAAAGAATCCTCAGCGTACCTAAACAAAAATGACGTCTTTCCCACACTGCTATTACCAATTATTAGGATTTTAAACATGTAATCAAAATTCTGGTCAGCAGCATCTTTCTGCCACTTATCTACACCTGCTGCCATCTGAAATGAGGAAACAAAATTCAAAACATGTAAATAAATAATTTAATTATTATTAATAATATTGGCTATCATTAAAATAGATAATTTTTTTATAAAAGCATGCAAATTCAATAAGATAATTATACACAACACATACAAAACAAGTACTGAAAATAAGGGATGTAACAGGATATATATTTTATTTTACAAGTTTATAAAAAGCAATTTAAAACCTAATTATTACAAATTTATAATCAAAAAATTTAAAATTTGTTTTAAAAATTTATAAATTATTTTGGCTAAAAAATTGCATCATTTTTATTGAAGGTATATATTTATATAAAACTATAAATAATTTACACTCTTAAAAATACCAGCAAACTGTTCATTAAATATTTACACAAAAGATAAGAAAAAAACTTTTGTATGTTAAGACAAGATGAAAAAATATGGTTGGAATAACAGAAAGGGAAAGCAAATTATATTTTAAATAAGTAAATAAATTTTCTTATTTTTTAAGATATCTTTTACAAAATACTAGTTAATGTCCCAGGTCAAAAATGAAATTCAATCAATAATGTTGGTGCTAATAAGACTGTTAAATTCAAAAATTTTACAATATCTTACTATCATTATAACTACAAATTGATATGCATTCTTCAAAGAATGACTATTTCTTATTAAAATAAAAATAATTTTATAACAAAAATAATTTATGGAAATTAGTAGCTAAAATTAAAAAATAAATTCAATTAATCTAAAGATAATAGATAAATTACAAGAGATTAAACTTTAAGCTCTTTTCGATATTTGGAAAATTTCTTTAATATATTTAACAAAAATATTTCATTTAAAGAAAAATTTGTTTTATATATTATTTGAAGATATTCCTAAAAATTGAAAAAAATATTGAAATCACTAATGCCTAATCACTTGATCTTTTTTGAACTTACTGTTATCTTAAAAAAGCAAGATTTTTTTATTGATTCAATGAAATGTGGTAGTATATTTTCCAATACTAAAGTGCACATCATGATGCTCATAAGAGGTCACATTCACTTAGAATTGGTTGATTGGTCAATTGATCTATAATCTTTATTGGAAACAATAGTTAGAAAGACAAACTTTAAAAATTTAAACAATTAAAAATAACAACAATTTAAAGTGATTCAAATTACAAATATCTTTGCTTGAGATAGATATTAAATTTTCATTGAAAGGCAAAATATCAACTATTCAGCTATTAATCTGGCCATTTCTTAATGAACCAATAACTTATATGCTTAAAAACGATAAAATTGTAGAAAAATCCTGGATTTTTTTTAAGGAAAATTTAGTTTTTACAGACAACTACATCAAAAATATTAAATTTTCCAGAAATATTTAAAAATCCTTAAAAGTATCTTATTCCTTTCAACAAACATGATTTATTTCTAATTTAACTTTATTATTTGATTTGCTCTTTGTTATTGAAAAACTGGAAATATAATGCTCATGGTACATTTATAAAGGAGAAGTAACACATGTATAATAAATTGAACAAAATTAAAGACAATGCTCAGTTTAATTATTTTATAGCCTAGAATAAGACTTTTCAGTTTATAATTTAACACTTTAAAAGAAGTTAAAGAATACTTTAGTTCATTTAAAATACCTGATTTTCAATGAAGATTCATTAATAAAATATTCTTTTGTGTTTTTACCACTTATTTTAAAACATTGAGATTTTCACACATTAGATGAATTAAGTTTCTTTTGCATACCATCCTAAAATATTAGGTTTTTCGTGAATCACTTTATATATATATCACTAAATCCTTCATTTCTTTTACTATCTTAACCAATTTAAAACTATTAAAATCATAATTTTATTATAGACATAACTAATGAAATTCAGAATATTACATTAAAAAATTACAAACACAATACATTTTATGTTCAGAAGACAATTTACTATCTTCTGAATTCCTTATTTTCTTTTTAATTTTTAATCATCTTTAGAAATCAAATAATTTTATATTTACACAAAATATAAAATTATTTGATTTCTAAAGATGATTAAAAGAAAGGATTAAAAAGTTAATTATTTACACAAAATATAAAATAATCGCAGAAATTATTCATAAATCTCTGCTGAAATTACTTAAATTTTTTCAATCTAGCTTTTATACTCTAAAACATTTCATAAAAACTCTAGACATATTTCCTATTTTTAATTGATTCTTTATCTATAAATATATAATACAAACATTTCTTATTAAGTTTGCAGTCTGACAGATGATGAATTTCAGAAGACAGAATATTTGTAGCACTTAAAAAATAAACTATTGATTTGAAAGAACTTTTTATTCTAGTCCATATTTTTAAATACATTCCAAACATTAAGTAACCATACTTTTGCAAGTTTAACATGTTTTAACAGCATTCTATTTATGAAAATAAAATTCCCCAGAAGTTATAGAAATCACTAAAAAATGAGCTTATTTAAAAAAATTAAGAAAAATAATCAGTAATTCATATAGTATTCTTGAAATAAAAATATCTAATTAAAATTACTTTGAAAAATCTAAATATAAGCTACTTTTTGTCACTATATCCTTAATACAATAAATATAATTTTAAGCTTTTTCAACAAGCAAATTATTTTATAATTTTTACAAATTGGGAATTCTTTTATTATATTAATTTATAATAAGAGATACAAAAAAAAATGAATTTGTCCATTAAAATCTCCAAAAAACATTCAGATATTTTATTAAAAGAAAATACAGAATTTTATGTTCAAGGTAATTTTTCATGTTGATTAAGATTTATTTTTAGAGAGACTGTAAAAAATTATCTTTGAATTTAACTTTTAATTTCAATAGTTATTCTAAAATATCCAACTCAGCTTCAATGGAGTTTTTTAAAAAAGAGCAGTTATATCAATGAACAAATTATTAATATTCATACAAATATTGTTCCACTTTTGATTAAATGAATGCAAACACAACAAAAGAAAAATATTTTGCAATATTAAAAGGGAATAAAAAAAAAAGCTTTCTCAAAGCAATTTTCATAATAGAAAAGTGATTTTTTCCAATTTAAAATGTCAATTAATGATTTTTTTCAAATTTAAAATGTCAAAAAATGACTTTCCAATGTAGGAAGTTAAATACTGCTAAAATTATCTGTATCCCCATTGCCTTTTTATTATATTTAATCATTTTAATATATTTATACTCAATTCAAACTACATAACATCTTTTATTTGAACTACAAATAAATGAATAAAAAAATATTTTAACACTTATAATTTGACAAAATTATTATACAATTTCACACTTATTGGTACATTTTATAATTAAAATTTTTTTAACCATTTAAAATTTACAAACATTTCATTTCCTAATTTTACATCTTACAAAAAAGTTTCATTCATTTAGCTACTGAGAATTATAGCTCTAGTTTTTGAACAATATATTTTTGGAAATTTTGTTGTAAGAAACATTTCAGCGGTAAATAAAACTAAAATTTTTTCCAAGACTTTTGAGTTTTAATAAGCCATGTACTTTTTTGCTGGATTCATATTTCAGTAAACATAGATATAACAAACTCCTTGGAATTATACTTTAAACTTGTTGATAAATAGCATTCATAAAGATATCCAAATAAATTTTAAATACACATAATTCAGTTAAAAAGGCAAATATAAAATTTTTAGTAAAATGAACATTTTAAGATTTTTTATGAAGAAGTAAAATTAATGTTCAAAATTTCAATGAAATTCTTCAATTCTTTATTGAAATTAAATTCCTATTTAATGTTGAATTTTTTTTTCATAACTATTAAGTAAAGCTACTTGTATTTATAGCAATTGCCTGAATTAAATTAATATGTGCTTGGTTATAGCATACTTTCTTCAATCTACAACGAAAGCATTGCAAAATTAACAGAAATAATAAATTTTAAAAATATTAATTTAATAAACGTTAGTAAAATAATCATTTTTATTCCTATATAATAGATATTTAATTTATGTTATCGTGTCATGTATAAAGGATAAGATAAAAATGAAACCAAAAATCATAAAAGCTCTTCCTACGGAATATTATAAATAATTAAATCTAAAATTAAATGGAATATGATTAATCTTCAACATTAAAAATAAGATAAACTTATTTAAATACAATATATTAAATGCTAAATTTAAGAAAATATCTTTTAATTGGTGAAAAATTACCGAGGGTTGGTTATAAAAAATATTGTAAATTTCTGTTCTAATTTTGAAACTAATTTTCAATCAGAAACAGGAGTTTTATAAAAATTTTGATCATATATCATTCAATAACCGGTATTAACATCTGTACAATAAAACAGACTAATAGAATTAATTTTATTAACTATTCATTATTAGGAAACAATAATCAATTATAACATAATTTACCGTTATATAATTTTTATAATTGCTTTACAGAAACAAATTCACAATTTTGACAGATTATGCAGGTCAATATTTCCGAACAGTTACAACAGGTTTCCGAACATGATTAATGAATAGTAATGATGGCGTACAAGCGATTACAGTTGTCCGTATATCGATACAAGCGAAACTATTGATATTAATAAAATATTTGGTTGAGGTAAAATAAGCAGGAATTCTCAATTTTATTTCATGCAAATATAAATTAGCGTTTCGTACATTTATGAATTATGGCAATGAAAAATATTAACTTACTTCAAAAGTAGCACATCAAGTTATTGATATTAATCTAAAAATAAATATGAAAAAATAATGATAAGATATGTTTAAGTAAAATCAAGAGAAATTTAAAGTTAATCGTTATTTATCCCTTCTTTTTTAATTCAAACCCAGACCTACCTCTTAAGGAAGGAAATAAAACAGCAATCATTCATTATGGTCAGTTAATTTTAAGTTAATGACTAACATTGTAAATTTTAATCCACATATTATGTATTTGCTTATAATTATATATCAACGTATAAGTAAATACAATCAGTAGTGTACCCTAGCTTGGGAATGCATATAGGGATATAATCAGCTCTTAAGTTTCTTTTTCGAAAGATATAAGTATATCTCAAATGTTTTATTCTGTAATTATATTTTTATAAATTTCATAGATTTTTATTAAATATTTTTCCTTAAGCTTAATTTATTTTAATAGTGGAAGGAGAAATAATTCGATCTTAACGGATTTTCATGAAAAACATTTATAATAGTGTAATAACAAATTATCTTCTTTTATGATCTTATCAACATAAGAAAAATTATCCTAAAGCCAGTATTTTGTAGAAATAGAAGAAGGCAATTCCAATAATTTCACGCCTGTCCCCAACAAGTTGACAAAAAATAATTCAATACTTTTTTTCTTCCAAATGAAAATAACATGATTTCCATGTGAATAATTTAACCAAGTCTTCGAGATATCTAGCGTATCCACTGATAAGCTTGGTAAGTATATAATTTCAAACGGAGACGGATTTTTAATAAATGATAAGTTTCAACTTTTGGCTCTTATAAGCAAACAATAGTCAAGAAATCAGGGCTGTCAAACTTTTTGTCCAAATTGTTAATTTTATAATTTTATAAGTTTAAATTAACTTAAATTTCATTTTTAAATATCATCATTCGATAATGAGTTATAAAAAATATAACTCATTATCGAATAATAATATATGCTATAAAATTATTTAAATTATAATAAAAATAATTCCACCAACATCAATTAAAAATTTAAAAATATATTCCGAAGGAGAAAATCATGTGTTAGAATAAGAAATACAAACCTAAAAAAATGTGCACTTCTTCAGAAATATTTTCAGATAAAAATAATGTCGCAGTCTGCATAACATAAGGCATTAAATTACAACAATCATAAACTAACTGATGTTTTTATTCATAAGATATTAACTGAGGACTCTAATTTTTGAGAAATTAAGATGCTATCTGCAATACATGTGTTTTCAACCGATATTTTTCATATATTTTCCAACCTATTTTTCATATAATGAAAAAGTGGAATGGAAATTTATTGTTACAATTTATGGACGACTTTAATAGTTGCTATGTTTGGAATACTTTACTGAACGTTTCCGAAGGTAGTAGCGTTCCCGACTGTAAACATTATAGTGGATGAGATAGGTGTAAATTTGTTAGATTTTTGAAGGTAGAAAAGTCACGGAAATTATAGATTAAAAGTATCTGGTAATTATTAAATTGCTTTGTCTTAAAATTTTGACATCCACGTGAATACATGTCACGCGTTTATAGTCAATAGTTTCTCCATAACGGAATCATAGAATTGATTACGAAAATATATTAATTTCTTATTTATTCCTTATAAAAATACTATGCTTCTTAATATATTTTGTATTTAGTAATTTTTTTGCAAGAACTCAATTGGGTACAATGAAGATGATATAAAATTATGTATATTTTTTTTGTTTAGAGCAATTAGTATGATTGGGATTTTAATTGAAAAGTGCTGAAGTGTTTTGAGATTGCCTGAATATTTCATTATATAAGTAGTGATGCATAATTTTTCTTGGTATGCACCAAGTGTAGAAAATTAATTATTAATTTATAATGTACAAATTATATAATGATGAAACTAATTGTTCATCTCATTAAGAACTTACCAATTTTTTTAAAAAAATAAATAAATAAATGTGTTTATTCTGTTAAAGATATCAATAACTATAAAGGATATACAAACACTTTCATATCTGCATTTAGATACATACTTCTTCCAAACTATAAAAAATTTGTTACCAAGGTTATGATAGAAATTCAATAAAGATGAAATGTTCTTTCACACATGCTAAAACACTAATTTTACATATGTATTTTTTAAAACAATTCAATTTACCTTTGCATTTTAAAACCAATACATGTTATCTTAGTTATTTATAAATTGTTTTATTTTGATTCTTTTTGTGAAATAAATAATAAAATTTGGTGATTTACTTTAGTTGAAAAAGAGTGCAAAGTAATTTCCCAGGCTGATCCATTTGTACCATATATTAAAAATCGTAAAGTATATGTTTTAGAGAAAACAATTGAAAGATTAAAAAAGCGTCCATTTTTATTTCATTCAATAACAGAAAAAAAAATGATTTAGTTTCATATTGCACCTGTTAACCAAATAAAGATTATTTGATTGGATATTGCTTTTGTGTACAAGACAGGAATTTAGTTACTATAATGGGTGGACTGATGAAGTTATCGGAAAGGAAAATCTGTTATTGCTAATTTTGACGAAGCTGAAACTGAATCACAAAGTGTTTGTTTATGCATCAATGAAGCTACTGTTAAGATTATTATTTCAATTTCAGAAACTGAAAGTATTTTTGTAACAAATAATTTATTTAGTAAAAGTTTATTCTATATTAAGACAATATTAAGTAAATTTTTGACTTTTAAGTTTATATTAATGTTTAAATAAATTTACTTTTTAATATTGAACTACTTTATGCCATAAAGTTTTAATTTTATCATAAATTTATGTCATAAAAAATCTAATAATAATAAGTTTTTTTGAGTCAATGGTGTAATATGGCTATTGGCGAAATCTCAACCTTATGGAGACAATGCATCAATGAGACTATATCTTAGGTGACGTGAAAATATCTCATTAGTCATTACCATTTTTATTGTGATAATTTTAGGTAGATATAAATATTCTATGCAGCCCCCTGATGTGGTGATGGGTAAATTCATACTTAAAATTTTAATTATAAACATAATGTGACACCAAAATGGTACATTATGACAACTGATGAGACAAATTTTATACAAACTCAAAATTTAGATTTCTTCGATTAAAATTTTGAAGCCTGGTCATATTCCACATTAGGTAGCTGTAAATTATATTTAAAGCTATTTATGTGGTATTTTTCCGGGCAAATTAATACTTTATAAAATATGTGTTTTTTTCAATATTTACTACAATTGTAAATATAAGTTCAAAACAATCTGTAAATTATGAGGACAAATTAAAGGAGGAAATTTATTGGCTTCTAATGTTTTACATTATAATTTGAATATATATTTACTTAACTTTATGAACAAATTTTTAAATAATGTATATTATGTGAAAACTTTTAATTTTGTTTTAAAATGCTGAAATTTTTTTTTAAATTAGTGTGACAGAATAAATGTTAAACTTATTATTATTAGTTAATATATTTGAATGAGTATAATTTTTTTGATAATTCCATCAAGAATAGATTGTTTAAAGTTTATACATACTTTTCCGTTAAGAAAGAAAAAAAAAAAAAGCGAATAACCATTTATTTTATCTCATGATATCCGCTTGCCATTCCTATTAAAAAGATTTATCTTAAAAAAAAAACATACTAAATTGAAGTCTTAAGCTGCATTTTTATTAAGAGACACAATCACAAGACAAAGCCATGACTGAAAACACCACCATAACATGTGCCGGCTGGGAGGATGTCCCCTCAAAGGGGTCTTTGAGGGAAAGTGGACTGTTTTCATGTGCAAGTGAAGGAAAACCTAAATTGACCATCTCAGTGACTCTCTCGCATGAAAATTGAAAATGGCATACATTCTAAATAATGTGCAATTATTGCCAAGAAATATAAATTAAATAAACAAATGACGAGACGAATTACTTAAAATGAATGTTATGGAACTTTTTTCTTCTGGCACAAATTAGCAGAGAAAACCTTGGAATATTAAGAAAAAATTATCATGCATATTTCTTGTTACTTTTAGACAATTTTCGCGTCGGTCGAGACCCCATGACTGTTAGCAGAACATGGAATCGATGGGTTCAGGACAATCATACAGAACGTCATGCAGGATCTCAGCGACCCCCCATCACTAACAGCAGAAAAGACAGACATCTTATCCGCATGGTCACAAAGGATCGCACAGTCACGTCACGAACCCTGAGTCGAGAAATGGAGTCATTTGCAAGGCAACAAGTTTCTGCTTGAACAGTTGGACGACGTTTGCAGCAGCATAGATTGTCTGCACGGCGACCATCGGTTCTGCTACCATTGACGCTGCGTCACATACAGGAGCGCCTTCAATGGCATCAAGTCATCTTTACAGATGAATCTCGGTTCTGTATACAGGACCATGATGGCCGCTTCCGTGTTTGGAGGCATCATGGAGAACGCGCATTGCCATCTTGCATTGGACATCGCCATACTGGCCCATCTGCTGGAGTGATGGTATGGGGTGCCATTGGATACACGTCTCGATCACCTCTTGTTCGCATTACCGGCACTTTGAACAGCAACCGTTTCATTTCCGATGTGTTAAGGCCCGTGACTCTGCCCTATCTTCAAGGCCTCCCTGATGCATTGTTTCAACAGGATAATGCTTGACCGCATGTTGCCCGTACTGTTCTGAACTTCCTTGATACAGAACAGGTTCGATTGTTACCCTGGCCAGCACGTTCTCCTGATCTGTCACCAATTGAGAACGTGTGGTCAATGGTTGCCGAGCAATTGGCACGACATCACTCACTATCCACTATTGTCGATGAACTGTGGGTAGGCTATAATCCTTCCTCGATCAAAGTCAGACACGTGCTGATAGGCATTTCTTCTTCTTACACGAGGCATTACAACAACTTTCTTTGCCGAAAACATTGTTGAAACGGAAATTGAGTATGAGAAAACTGCTGTCAAATCTCTGGTTTTATACACATTGTAGATGTCGCTACTGTCGCCTGCTTTGTATGAATGCGCTGAAAATCTAATCATTTGCATATCACAGCAAGTTCTACCTGTCATGCAAATATCACGTGTGTGGTGTGCCGCTTTCCTGGTGTAGCAATTTTAATGGCCAGTAGTGTATTATATTTGAAGAAGGTTTAAATTAAAAAGTTTTAGTTTGCTTAGATGTGACAACTATAGAATGGGCATATATATGATGAATGTTTTTGAAATATTGTTAAATTTTTTTTTAAAGTAATCATGTGATAATCACGGTAATTTAAATTCACTGTAATCACTAAATTTAAAATCACTGTAATCTAAAGATTTGCCTTTTATGCTTCAGTTCATGTAGTGTGACATATGCATAATAATTATATGAATGATACATAGTAAATACGTACATAAAACAAACATACAAATAATATCATTATAGTACTTTTTGATTTCTTAGTATTTTTGGAAAAGCAGTGAAGTTAAGTATTAAGAAAATACTTCAAATATAAAATCCATTTATAAATTATATTCAGAATGTAAATAATTCAAGTCAAATATTGAGAAACATTCTTTGTCCAACTAAGTTAAAAAAATTCTTTTTATGTAAAAAAATGAAGAATATTTATATTTTATATAAATAGAAAAGAAACGAAATATAAGCTTTTGAATCTTTTTCAATATGCATAAATTATAACAATGCACAAATCATGGCATACTAACATCCTGAATTCTTTATTGTCGAAGAAATAATTGTTGTTAATGAGATAAAAAATAATAATTCATGTGTAATATTAAGAAAGTTTTGCTAATATTTATTTATAAGTAAATGAATCTAAAAATACTCTTGTTTCCTTAATTAAATACTTAATTTCATCACAGTCAAAGACAGATGTAGTAATTCTAATTCTGAGTTAAATAATTATATTGGTAAATATGTTCTTGAGATACTCTTTTTCAATACATCTGTATAAATGCAATAATTTTTTAAATGTTACAAGTTGCGTTAAAAAACATTTTCGAAATGAAGGACTTAAAAATACTCGTTCCTATTTCAAATGAACGGAGAAAAAAGAAAGTTATTTTTTTTATTTCTCAATCAATGAGGAAATAATGTGATTTTCTTTTTTTTTTGTATAAATGAAATAGGAACACGTACTTTCAAATCTTCCATTCCGATTAATAAATGTTTTCAAGCAAAAAACAAGTGAACGAGTATTGTTTAAATAAGTGAGAGTTTTTTTCATTGTTATTTCAAAACAACAACACTACACAACCCACACTGGTCTTTAATATTTAAAGGAACTAAGAAAAAAGTATTTCTATGATAAAATAGCATTTACAACTAGAAAATGTTAATTTGGACTAATAAGATATATAGAGCAATATTCCACTCTTAACACTGATTTCAATACAAGCAATGTTTTTAATAGAAATTTTTGTGCTATAATCTTAATCTTTCACACTCTAATTCATTATCTTCTGGTATATTATTTTCAAGTTTCTTTTCGGTCACATTTGCTTTTTTTTTTCCAAAATTTAATTTTTAAATTTTTTTTCTTATATTTTCCTTTTATCTTCCTTTTTATTTAAATTTTCTTGACAAACACAGCTTCTGAAATTTTTGTTTAATTTTAATATTTTATTAATGACATTTTATTATTTGCCTTAATCAGGGAAATCTTATGCATTTGTAGTTTCAAAGTCCAATGATTTACTTTGAAATTTATAAATTTGTTTTCACCGAAATATTTTTTCATGAAAAGTTTCTAATATATGACAAGCAAAAATTATGTCATTAATTAAGAAATTCATCTATATATAACTAAACCTTTTTTAACACTTAATCTTTCTTTAAATCATGACAATTTCAATATTGTATAAAATTCTTCATTCAACCTCAATAATTCTATACTTTCGATCGTAATATATATTATCAAACATATTATTGCCAAAATTTCTTGAATGAAGTATAAGGACTCCTTTCAATATGAAAATCGATAACGTAATCTGATTGTACTATGTATTTATGAACAGTTCTTGTGCGGTATATATAGTGAATTGCACAGTTATAGTAATTTAAATAATATTAACATTGCAATATAACAGTAGAACTCCAACTATCAGAATCAATTAGGACCGGCCCCATTCGGATAATCAAAAATTCGATAACTGATTTTTTTTTGAAAAAAGGGTATATTTTAATTAAATATTGAGCATTGAAAATGGGAGGAAAGATACATATTTTTAAGAACTTTATATGAAAATGCAACACTTTTACATATTAAGCTGCTTACAAGTGCTGTACATTAAATAAAGTATGTATGTACAGTGCTTTAAATGAAAGTCATTTCTTGCTGAACATTTCTGCCAGAGTAAACTTCTTCTTCTTCTTAGAATTGGGTTTGTATGTCATTGGGCACCTCTGCTTTTATCAGCATTTTGTACCATTAACTCCAAACCCAATGCTTCCTAGTTCCATTTACTTGGGTGACCCACTTTATTAATAAAGTCCGATAACCTTTTAATGGAGTCTAGGTGTAACTCTCTAGTATGGATGATGCCTAAAGAGGTTAATCTAGGGAGGGGAAGAGCCTTGCATTCATAAATGATATGCTCTGCCGTTTCCTCTTGCGTATGACATTTCCAGCAGATAGGGTCTTGCTGAAATAGTCCCATCTGGTCAGAAAGTCAGACATGCTAGGGATAGCTTCCCGATTTTCACCAGAAGAAGATGGTTTGGAGGTCATTTCTACCTCAAGCGAAGGATTCATTGCTGCCCCTTTACAAGATTGCCTCTGAGTTCCCTTGTCTTTTTCAGCAAGGTCTACTTTAGAGGCTTCACCTGCAAATGCAGAAAGGTTTGTTATTACTTGTGTCTTTTCAGCCACAAGATAACAATTAAAAAGCTCAGGTAATATAAGTCCACCCAGCATTGCCTGAGTTACTGGGCAAGGCAAATTACTCTAGAAGTTCGCCAGGCAACTAGAGGCTCCGTTAAGACACCAATACCGCGGTGCCAATTAGCCCTTGGCACGGAACGCATAACACCAGGGTTTACGGGAGCTGGTTCGCGGCCTCTGATTCTATATTCAAGGCTATCCTGTCATTCGGCTATCTACCACATGCCGACGCGCCTGGTGGCTGCTCAAGCCCCAGGAAGGTACACGTACCCCCTGGTTCCAGGAAACTTTCATTGCTTTCCTCCGTTTTGGGGCAACTAAATCGAGTATCCGCTTGACAGTGAGAATTTGCAGGTGGTCACGCCTGGACTGATGCTCTATCCACTTCAAAACAGTTTCAAAACCCGCAAATGCTTCACTAGTTAATGGTCCCATTTCTGCTTCGACTTGGACATTAAGATCGTCTTAATTCAATTTGAAATCCAGGGTCTCACTCATACTCATTTTCAGCACTAACTTCTGAAAATCCAGAAATTTATCTCTTTTTCAGAAATCCTTCTCTTTTTCACTCAGTCTAATTTATTTTTCTGAAATCCTGAAAGCGATTCAGATAATAATTGGAGTTCTAATGTATTATAAACTGAATTATTGTCGAATTTATGGAAGAAAAGTTATAAAAGATACTACTAATAATGATAAAAAAAAGTAGAAGATGGGATTAAAATGGATGGAATTTGTCTTTTAATTGACGTAGTTATTTATGAAATTTAAAAAAATAAACTTATAAACACATTCAATGTCATACGTTTATTTTTACTTACTCTTTATGAAATATAAAAATAATGTAAGAATAAGATGGCAATATCTAAATTCGGTGCTGGTCATATTTTTCGAAATTATATATATTTATTCGAAAATATGATATATTTATGTAAATATATTGGAAATTGTATTCGAAATCACATACACTACTCCTGAAATGCATTTTTTTCAGTACGTTATTAGAATAGGCAGCGTTACAGCCCAGAATTTCTCCTAGGATTTATGATATCTTTATTAACCGCATGTAGAAAATCGATACCATTCATACCCCAAGGTAGCAAGAACTAATATCATTAGCGAAGAAAATTCTTTCTGTCAAACACAGTAGAAATATTTAAGAGAAAAAATTATGTCCTTTAATTGTAGGTAAATAAAATACCTATTAAGTGAATCAATTTTATTTTAATATTTATTGTTAAATAAGTTTACGTTTTTTAAGCTACTGTAGATATTAATAAAAGTGTTATTTAATACTGTATAAAAACAACGCAAAGAAATTTATTATTAAGAGATATAAAAACGTAAGAGCAGTTTGTAATTGGTTTTTGATAATGGAATTTAGTAATTAAATAATTTCAAGAATTATTTATTCATAGCTTTTGGAATATTTTTACAAACATTAGATGCAGGAATTATGTCTGATTTTAGATTTGGAGGCAGAAATAGTAAGAAAGAGTTATAAGACGTGTGTTGTGCAGAAATGTCAATTTTTCTGAGCAAATATTTATAATATTTCATTTAAATGTTAATTGTACTTCTTACAACATTCACTTTTAAATAATAATGTATATATCATTTAGATAAAAGTTATATATATAAATCTTTACTCTAAGAAAATTGTTTAAGTTATTTAAAATAAAATAACATTACAGTTCGCGAACAAATTATGATTGATTGTCAATTTATTTGGATAAAAAAAATTTCCCAATAACTTGCTAAAACCGACAAGATTAAAAGCTTTTCATTTCTGCATATATTATTAACGAGTTTTATTATTATACTCTTCCCTTATATATTAATACTATATTTATTTAACTTTGAAATATTCATTAAAAGAATTAATTAAACGTATATTTTTCTCAGTTAATTAAATATTTTGACAAAGAGATAAAATTCAGAGTGATTTTAACTAAAAAAGAAAATAATCTTCATTATCAAATAAAAAAAAATTGCTAAAATTTTGCAACATATTTCTAAAATTATTTATTAATTTAATTCATATTTATTTTATTTATTAAATAATGAAGATATATTCTGGAGTTGATTATTCATAGTTAATAGCTAAAAGATATTTGAGAATCTTGTATATTATTTTATTATGAGAGAATATTGTACTGTAATTTGATTTTGAATTTATTAATACTTTCATGAAAGTTAAAAATATGAATGATTATGATGTCTAAATCAATTTTTAAATGTTTATAACTCTGATCTGCTTATATTTTTTAATTTAAAACAGCTCTAGTAAAGATGTTTTTCTTTTGTATTATTTTAACTTTTTTGAAAAATTCAAATTTGAACTGTCCGAGAGTTTGAAATTACTTGCAATCAAAAATCTCTCTGAATGGAATTGTAGAAACTAAACAAATTATTTTCTTTAAAATTTTATTGATATCTCATATTTTGAAAAATTGGAAACTTATGACTTTTGCAGAATTCAAATATAAGGAAACATGGTTTTCAAGCATAAGAAAATATTTAAGTTTTCGGATTAATTTAAGCATTTCATGGAAACCTAACTGATCATTAAAAGGATAGATTTTTTCAATCATTATTTCATGTTCTAGAATTTCTGTTTTCTTTTTAAAATACAATGGATTTTTCTGTAAAAAATGGTGATTTTTGTGGATAAAAATTCGATATAACGAATATGTTTTTGTTAACATAAAGTTATTTTTATTATACATCCATGAACAAAAATTAATAACATTTTTTTCACTTGGATTTTTGTCTTAATAGCCTCGCTTCAAATGGCTTAGCCCACAGAAATTCGTTAAAAAAAGAATTTAGTGAGTTAATTTATCTGTTTTTAGACTGATGAAGATTAATTATTATGACGAGAATATATAAAAAGCAAATATTCTATTTTTTAAAAAATATTTTCCTATTTTACAGTTATGCATATAGGATAAAGAAAAAAAGGGGCGTAGAAAATAATTTATAAATTTTTAAAGTATTATATCAGCAAGAAGTTTCCAACTGTCAGCAAAATGAAATTTTTAAAAACAATGAATAATTAATTTGTTTGTGTCAAGAAGTAAATTTCAGTTATAATAACCGAGCTTCAAGAATTTTTAGTTTGCTGCCAAGAGGAAAAAAGTTTAAATCACTAAGGATTACTGCCATGACAATAAAAACATCCAATTTATAGATTAAAAAATTATAAAGAAGTTGGTTTGTTAATCTATATCATGGATAAAGCGAGTTTTATGCGAATTAATTAAATTCATTTAATTTGACCGTCTTAAAAAGAATTTAATTTTCCTCCAACTTCAATAGAAAAAAAAACACTTAGTTCAATTTCTTTAATTAATTCTGTAATACATTTTTTTTAAAAAAATACATTGGATATATAAGAATAATTTTGTATGTGTATATTTATATGAATAATTAGAAAAAAGCTAATAATTTGCATATTTTATTGTATGTCATATATTTATTAAATGAATTTTTTATAAATAATTATAACAAATTAAAAAAAAAAACGTTTTTATGCTTAAATGACTTCATTAAACAATGAATTTAATCAGTTCCAATATTATTTTGTTAAAGGAAAAAATAATGTAAGAAAAGTTTTTCGATGTAGACAAAACATGCATTTGATTTTTATGCATTGGTGAGTGAAGTAAAATTAAATAAAATAGGAAGGTAAAAATAAATAAATTATGTAATGAATTATCATTTTAGAGTAGGGTATTAATTAAAATTACGCTGACGAACTTATGCTGACGAAACTATCAAAATCAAAAATGTATTTACAAAGTCATAAATCAACATAGCACAAAAAATAATAATTCACAATAATTTATGTCAATTTTTTGTTTTTATTAAATTATAATGTTTTATACTTAACATTATATAATGATTTATAAAACATTACTTTGAGAGGAAGATAAAATTCTGAATAATAATTTAGTAAAATTATTTATTATTATTATAATCTTTCAGAAATTTATTATTTCTAGAATTGAAATGCTTTCGAATATACTAAAGCAACATATGTAGCTTTAGGTGCGAAAATTTTGATTTGGAAAAACAACAATACTTGCTATTTTTTAATAATAACTTCTATTTACTTAGCTTTAGTCAAAACTCTGGTCTTTAACTAAATGAAGCTTCACGTGTATGAGATAACACGAGAGAAAAATTAAATGATATGTGTAACGTTTTAAAATCTTTTTTAGCATAAAATTACTAAATATTGAATTTGGAACTTTTTTTCTTTCGCGTTCGAATTTCCCATCGGCAATGCATTGGGCAAAGCGTTAACACGTTCACTGCAGTGACCCAAAACAGTAACTTTGTGAGAAATCTAAAAAAAAAGTAGTTTTATTTAAAAAATAGTATAGTGGAAATTTAGAAAAAAGGTAGATGTGAAACTGTAAATATATTTATTTTGCTCTCAGCGGTTAAGCCTAAATTTCCCAAATGAGGGAAATTACCACATGCTTTTATTCTTGAAGAGTTCCTGAGTGGAAAGTTGTATCATTTAAATTAATACATAAGGTAAAAAACATTATGAGCTTAAAGTTAATTTCAGTTCAAATTGATTACAAATGCTGTAAATAAAATTTCGAAATGTAAATGTAGTTTTTATTTTAAGCTGGACTAAGAGCACAATATTCTTATATAAATATCATTCCATTTCAACTGCAACAATTTTCAGTTTTACTGCTGATAAAAAATGACTATCAGTAATACCATAACTAAAATGGTGGTAAAGAGAATAAATTCTAAATTTAAATAGTTAAATATAGCCATAAATATTGTTAATAAACATTAGAAGCATATATTCCATTGAAAAGAATTAAATTCAATATTCGTTTCGTATGAACCTTAAAACAATTACATACACTCATGTCCATAAATTAAGGATAATTCAGAATCACACAGAAATTGAACTCTAAAATAAAAAATTTTCATGTTGAATTATCACTCACATCTTGAAGAATAAAAAGCAAATTACAAGAAACCACCAGATGGTGCCGATAGTACGTCACAATGACGAGAGTGTTAGAGAGGGGTATATAAGAAATGATCGCAAAGAAGTAAAATTGTTCACAAGCCCTTTAAAAGCCTTTCAGTGCAATAACCATATGGTTATGGCACAAGGGAAGCATTTGGATGATGTTTTACGTATTAGAATTATCGGCCGCCTGGAATGTGGACGTACCCAGCTGGAAGTATCCGAGGAACTTGGAATCGCCCAGAGTGTCATCTCCAGGCTTTGGCAACGGTTCCAAGATGATGGTAATGTGAACAGACTAACGACTTAAGACTTAACGAAGCACAGGTCGCCCCCGAGTTACAACGCCGAATGAGGACCGGTATTTGGCAGTTACTGCCAAAAGAAACAGACGGAGCACAGACCTGATTCATCAGCTCTCTTCAGCTACCGGTAAGACAGTTTTTGGGTAGACAGTGTACAGACGCTTAGGGCACATTGGTCTATATGCTCGTAGGCCTGTCAGATGTGTTCCACTTACTGTAGCGCACTGTCGCCTGCAGTTAGCCTGGAATAGAGAGCATGCATTGTGGACAGCGCAACAGTGGTTTTGTGTGATGTTTTCCAACTAGTCCAAGTTTAGCTTTCAGTCTGATTCTCGCTGGACTTTCATATGGAAAGGGCCAGGTACCCGTTACCACCAAGAGAACACCATTGAACGACACCCTTATGGTGGTGCAGGATTGATCGTTTGGGGAGGAATTATTCTGTGTTCCAGAACTAACCTGAATGTTTAGAATGCAACAATGACAGGCCACATCTATCGGGATGTCATTCTGGAACAGCATGTACGTTTGTTACGGGGCGCCATGGGTGCAGAATTTCTGTTTATGGATGACAACGCCCGTCCTCACATACAAACATTGTAGACGAATGCCTTCAATTGGAGGATATCACCCATATGGAATAGCCAGAATACTCACCGGACTTGAATCCAATAGAGCATGTGTGGGACATGCTTGGCCGACGAATTGCAAACCGTCAATCCCTTCCCACATGTCTACTGGAACTTTGGAGAGCATTGTTTGATGAGTGGTGTAATATTCCCCAAGATCAGATCGATAATTTGATACTCAGCATGCCTAGACGTTGTATTGCATCGTCTGGGGGGGCATACTATGTATTAACCATCATCCCAACCATGTTATATTGGTTTTTGTAAATAGGTTCTTTTTTGAAATTTGCTCCAGGGAGTGACACTTGCAATATTTATTAATGATGTCAAACATATAGCATCTTTTTTGTTCTTTATCTTTTGTTTAATAAATAGACTTTACAAATAAGTCACATTTGTTTTGCTTCTGTCTCTTTCTTTGCTTGAACTTGCATTATCCTTAATTTATGGACACGAGTGTATATTAATACATTTTCCAGATTATTATTACTGTTTTTTTTAAATTCAAGAATTTTATATAAAAAAAGAAAGAAATTCGTGAATTTTTATTACGTATTTAAAGAGTATGCTCATTTTCAAGTGTTAAAATCAATAATTTCGTAAATTTGTTTAGTTAGATTAAATTTTTTAATTTTCATACTTTTATGGTAAGTGACTTGTATTTTGATTTATTTCATATTATTTAATATAAAAGATTAAGTACCATAACATTTTGAAAATTATATTGTTTTAGTAAAAATTAAATAAAATTACAACACATTATGAGTTAGTGAATTAGTTACAAGCATTTACTGTAACTAATCTATTTATTCTTACGTAAAAACTCATACAAGAATTAAAGTAGACCAAAAGAATTATTTTTTTGTTAATATAAAAGAAAAACCTAATCGACTCCCCTAAGTGAATCACGTGATTAACGAACGAATCCAAGCAAAAACAAGCCAGAAAGATGAAAGAAAAAATAATAAATTAAAATAAATACATAATAAAAATAAAACAAAAATATAAGCGTATTATATACTTTGATAATAAGTTATTTTACCGACTCAATTTTCAAACTCGTATTACTTGATGCTCATGTAAATATTTTGATCTGCTTACGACATACATTAATCTTTATGTTAGTCATGTGATTCCATTATTTTTAAAAATAAATGATGAATGTTAGTCATGTGATTGCATTATTTTTAAAAATAAATAAATAATAAAAATAAAACACAAAAATATAAGCGTTATTATATCCTTTGATAATAAGTTATTTTACCGACTCAATCTTCAAACTCTTATTACTTAATGCTCTTGTAAATATTTTGATCTGCTTACAACATACATTAGTCTTTATATTAGTCATGTGATTACATTATTTTTATTCCTTTTATTTAACAAATTTATAAAATTTAAAGCGATAAAAATGTATTATACATAAATTACAAAAAATAAACTTCATAAAAATAGTCATATTAATGAAATTATTTGGTTTAATCATAATTTCCCGCAAAATATATCATTTTATTAAGCAAATGACCATATTATTCTTATATTTCTGCTATTTTCAAAATAACCAATTTAATTGGGAAGAAAAATAATTAAAAAATTTTGGAATTCAAATCGAAAAAAGAATTACAAAATTATTAATAAAAAAAACAGTTTTTGGTAGTTCATTAAATTTTGAAGTTATTAATTTTCGAAAATCCTTTTATTCTCTGGAAATAAAGTGTTCCGTGTTTTAATATAATATATGAATTTTAACATTATATTTGTAAATGATTTTTAGAGAGAGAAAATGAAAATTTTTAAATTGGATTTATATGAACATTATTTAAAACTGGAATAAAGAGATTTATTTATTTATAGTTATTACATGGCAACAGTGTCCTGGTAGGGGAAATGCATCGTGGTATACCGCAAGGTTCTATACCGATCCAGCCGGAGATTCGCCTGTTCGTCAATAAGGCAGTTGGGGCACATCTCCTAATCTCTGATGGTGGCAAACCAATTTTGGGTGCCCTTTGCTTGGAACCTGGTTCTAAATACTGAAGACCTATTTTTGATTTCAATGACGCACTCATTGGTACAAGATGTCATTTTTTCTGGCCCATCAGGCAAACGACTGGGCTTACTGGGGTCAAAGCCAATAGTCCAAGCATTTTAAAGAAACAAATATTAACAAATATCATTTTAATTATTTGACTATCTAGAATTAACAAAATACTTCGCTAAGTAAATTTGAGAAAATAAATTTAAGATATAATACAATAACAGAAAAAAAAATGATTTTGATACCTTTTGTGATCAGTTTAACAAAAAATAAATATTATTTTGAAAACATTATGTTCATTTTTATAATGGTCTGATGACACTTTTAGTTTGAAATTAGTATTAATATTATTGATTTCACTTTATAATCAAAGTAAGACACGTATGCAAATGTTATACAAACTTTTCTTGCATCACATATCATAGTAAAATTTAAAAATTCTATTAAGTCCATCGCTATCTGCTTAATGTCTCTATGCTAGCTTTGGCGTCGAGCTCGTCTCCTGTCCATAATTCATTTTACAAGGCAATCTGTTGGTTAGATGGTTTCTGTTGACAGAAATAAATAGCGGAAAGCATTCTATTAATCAATAATCAATTAAAACTGTTGAAATATTGTTAACATCAAGTTTTAATGATTGCGCTTTTTCTATGTTGTATATCGATACTTAATTTAATCTTAAAAATGTTTTAATTTAAAAATCATTCTTATTTCCTCCAAATTTTAATAAAAATAATGTAATTCTAAATTTATTGCAGAATTATAGCCAAACTTTACATAATAGTAATTGTAAATTATTTAAATTTTTTTCTGATAATTTATTTCAAGTTTTCCGATTCTTAAAATAATCTGAAGTTTTCTAAAACTGTTGAATAATATTTGTATGTCTATTTTTTAAATTGAAATTTTATGTAAAAATATAAATTCATATATTTATGAAGAATTTTTGTAAGAAATAATGTAGTTATTTATTTATATTTTATTTGAACTGATTGCTTATAAATATCTACATTTGTTATAAGTTCAATACTAACGTAATTTTAATAATAAGTGAGAGAGGTACTAAAAAATTATAATATATTTCCTTATTTTTATTCTCATATTCTTTTTTGTATTGTAAAAATGTGAATGATTAGTATTTTTACACATAACATTTATTCTAATTATCCATATTTAACTTATATATTTATTAAACCTTTTTAATTTTATTCACATTGGTATAAATGATTTTATAGTCTATCTTTGGTACTGATAATAGTGAAAAATAACAGCAAACATAATTTCTACATTTAAAAACGTTAAAACACAAATCTAATTTTATTAGAATAGAAAAAAAAATTTAATTTTTCATAAAGTTTATATTTATTCAAAAATTTTTAAGTATAAAAAGAGTCAGAAAATATTTATCATCAATCGTTACTCTCCCAACCTATTGTTAGTTGTCTATGTCTTATTTGTGTTGTTCCTACACTTTGTTTTGTAATTCTTATATGCATGCAGCATTTTGTATGTAATATCTGACAGAAAAAAATGCTTAAATATATTGCAAATGCATTCGTGTTCCATTTTTTATTATAAAAAATCTTGGTAGTAAAAAAAGAAGACAAAATGGTTATTTATTTTCACAATATTAAACAAGAAGATGTATTCCAAAATCTGGTGCTCTTCCATCTATGATCCACATAGCTCCTAAGTTTGTTCCTAGATGGCGCTTTACGGAGGCGCATGTCGCAGTGCTAAAAATAGCTTTTTAGAAGTAAACAAGATGCGCGCGTCAGACGAAACCATGCAACTAAACTAATTTATTCGTTTAATGAAATCTTATTCTGACCTTAATTTTAATTGTGTTAAATAATACGTAATATAAAATATTTATTATACGCATTAAGCTATGCATTTTTCATTTAAGACCAGTTTTATTTTCTCACACTAAATATACTTACATCGCTTTTGTTTTAAAATTGAGTGTTTATTTAAAAGTAGTACGTTTCGTAATTTACCAAATAATTTTTTTTCGTTATATTATAGTAATCATAAAAATATTTGTTCTTAAAAGCATCAAATTATTTAATTAAAAATTTAATTTTTAATCAGTGCTTTAGAGAATATATTTTGATGATGGTATATTTAAACTGATGCTTTAAAAATATTGTCAAAATTTAGGTAAAATATTATGTACACAAATAAAATTGTAAAATTTGATAAAATAAAAACTTCTGTAACAAATAACATTTCCGAAATTAATTTTAGTACAAATGAAACATGCCCCAGTTATTTTCAAATTTTAAAACTCTTTTATTTTACTTCATTTTAGAATTTTCCGAAAATTTTATTTCTTAATGTGTCCATCAAAAAATAATAATTACTCTTGTAACAATCGAACAAAATTCTATTTTTAAGAACTTAAAATACGATTTTTTAAAATTTAATACATTAATATATAAATAATAGAAATGGCTATTTGTTTGGAATTTTTCAACTAACGGTATGTAGAAAGTAGGAATACCATTAATATGTTGCATATTTTCATAAATACTGCTTAAAAAATTATAATATAAAGACCAATTATTGTTTTGTTAAAAATTCTTAACGTTTCTTAATACAGTTTTTGGATATTTCAACTATGTATTTTATATTTTTCTTTATTTATGATTATAGCAAGAGAATGAAGTTATTTTATTTAAGCTCGTACTTAAATTTAAAACATCTTTTCCTCTCATATTCTTTATAAAGCGTTATTATTTTTAATCGTAACTTTCAGATTAACTGCATTAAAAATGAAGAAAAAAGAAAAAAAAATAGTTTCTATTAAAAAGAAAATACAAAAAAAAACTGCAATTTATTCAAATGTTTTTACAAAATGACTCTGTTTTACTTAATTGTGCATTAAAACATTTAATTTGGAAATTTATCTATTACAACACATGATAAATCATAAACATATTATAGTAAAAAAATGAAATAATAAACTATTTATATTTTTGTTTCAATTAAAAAAATATTTTTTAATCCTGGGTTCGAATCCCGGTTCGGGCATGGATGTACTATCTCTCTCTATCTATCCTGTCTTTGTCCTTTCTTTGTATGAATGGGTTGTGAATGGTTGCCTACCCTATAAACGGGTCCCTATGGCATGTGTGTACTGATGAAGTCGGACTCCACACCTAAATATGGTTCAGTTGGAAAAGTGGAGCAGCACACTCCATATTGCCAGCCTAACTGACACACGACAACAACAGCAACATCGGTTTTCTAACTGCAAAATGTTTAAATAGAATGCTACGAAAAAAAATGAATTGTAAAATTATGAGCATCATTATTTATCATGAAAAGTTTTAATAAAAAAAATTTGACTTATGCATTTAAGTATACATTTCATTAATTTTTATTTTTAAAAAAATCTTATTTCGATAGAAATGGGTGAACATAATTTAAAATGTAAAACTTCTACAAGAGATAAATTTAATTACAGTACATTTTTCTTTGTGTTGAGTGAATAAATTTCAAAGGTTTACTAAGCTTGCATTTAAAGAGAAAAAGTCTTTCAGTAAATATTATAGCATACTTTTAATAAAATATAAGCATTTTTGAAATTTCATTTGTATTGCATCTTTTTTTTGTTCATTTGTGGAATATAATTTATTTTCGAGGAATATATATATATATATATATATATATATATATATATATATATATATATATATATATATATATATATATATATATATATATATATATATTTTTTTTTTTATACTAATAAGAAACACTCGCGATATTTTCAAATTTGGAAATTCAAAATGTTCCATAGAAATGCAGACGACATAATTTTTCTCACATTGGGTAGTTGTATTATCATTGATAATTCAACAAAATTTTATTAACAGTAATTGATTAACTCTAATTTTAAACTATAAACAAAACATTTCTCCTTTGCAAAAGGATTAATTTTTTTAATTTTAAAAGTCCTCATAAATTATAAATCGATGAAATATTTAATTGTAATCACATATTACCCCTTAAATTTTATATAAATTTTGATTTTTCACCAGGTCGATTTGCTTCGATTCCTGTACTTTAGCTCCGCCTTTTGACCTACATTTGTCATCCAATAAGGAATGCTACAAAGAGTTTGAATATAGACGTCACATGTTTAAGAACACGCCTCTCTCTGTTTTGCCATTCTGATATTTTATTTTTCTAGTCATATGGATTAATATTTATCATAATTTTAGCTCTTGAAGTGATATCATCGAACAAAATATGTCACATACAACAATAAAACATTTTATTTTATTTAACGGCTTATTTATAAGTAAATGTATAAAAATTACAAGTTTTCTAAAAAATGATTAATTGGTACTTCTTATACAAACAAGATGCACTTTTGGAAACATACACGTAAAGACAAAATATTGCTTGATATAAATAAAATATCACAAGTAGAAATAATAAATAGTATGAACTCATAAAATATAGTTCTCAAAAATAAGATGATTTTTAATTCAAATTATAGTGTTTTCTAAATTATAGGTACTTTTATTTGACGGATTAATATTATTTTTCTCGATTTATGCTTATGGAAAAATTTTTTAAGAATTTATTTTTTTCCCGATCAAATTTTAAGAAGTGACGAAAAATTTATCCCCATCAAAACCAATTGTTGCTCAGTTTTTTTTATACTCATTTACGGTTCTTACGTAATGTTCCGTCTCATATTTTCTGCCAAAAAATATGTCAACAAACATTGCGATTCAATTCCAAAAACCTTTATCACATTTAATGTTTATTATTTTGTTTCTGTAATAGCTCAAGTGATGCGGTCTGTAATTTAGGATATTTGGCATTAAATCTGAACTTTGATAGCATTTGCTTTTTAGCAAATGGTTATAGGAATAACCATAAGCACTGTAGTTTCTGCAAGTAATTTCTGTGTCTAATAAAGTAATTGAATTTAATGTCAGTTATCTTTAAATATAAATATTTAAGATTACGAGGCTTGAAAAATATGGTTGTAATGAATTTCTTTATTATCTGCAAGTGAAAATCCTTAAAATTAGTGTACATATTGCACAATTTTTACTAAATTTTAAAAAGCTAAAAATTAATAAAAAATTGAATAATATTATTGTAATTTGGAATGAATGAAAAAATTTGTAAGTAGTAAATTAACTTATAAGCAGGATAATTTAAACATTTACTTATAACTTACATAATATGAAAAATCATAATTGTAATTAGACTCTTGCGTACTGCAATTTTTTAAATAAATTTTATAAAAAAATCATGTTCACTAAATCGTTATTAGTCTGGAAGTGTTTTTTTTTTAATTTACAATTCACGGCTATATTTTTCAACATCCGACAATTTGTATTTTGTTATTTCATATTTTAAAATAGATATTAATTCAGTTAGATTTTTGATAATTAATTGAACTGGTTAATTTCTTAAAATTATTTTTAAACTTTTTAAAAATACTGTGCATTTTTAACATTATTTACAGAAAATATTAACATTTTTCAATCAAATATTTTGAATTAAATCCTGTCTACTTTCTTACTTGCATAATTTATGCATCTATCAACTCATTATCATAACAATCATTAAAAATATTTTGAATTGTGTCCATATTATAATGTTGTGCGAGTATTGTTAACACTTTGCTCAAAGAAAAATCTTTTTTTTAAAAAAGTCGAAAATAACATAAATTTCATTTTTGAATTCACCACACAATATATGCATATGTAAAATAATTTTTTTGGTTAGTTTTTTAATATTGTTCTTAAAGGAAATTTAATAACATGGTTGTAAAACAATATTAGATGAATTGGAATAAAATATAAATTTTAAATCTATTAATTTCTGACACATTTGATAGACTTAGTTATTCCTCAAATTAATCAAATTATGTATTATATTTTTTATGTTATTTAAATCTTCAGATTAAACTACTAAGGTTTGTTATTTTTTACTTTTTATATCCGAAATGCCTTTTTAATATTTTAAATAAATTAATATTTACATTAAAGTCAGCGATTTAACTGACTTTAATGTAAAAATCAATTTATTAATAACACCAAAGTTCTCAATAATATTAAAGTCAAAAATTTCTATAGAATCAGAAAAAAATTCTAAGCAATGAGAAAGGAATTTAATTTCTCAATAACTAATCTCTATTTTAAATAAATAATAACCTTATTATCATTAACTTACCAAGTACCATTATTAAATGTAATCGTAAAATTACGTAAAACAAAGTAAACTTAAATCAAAAATTCCAGATAAACTGAAATGATTTTTATTTTAAAAATATATCTTGAAGTTTATATTCCAACTTTTGACTTATTAACGTACATTTTTTGTATTAAAATAACAGTATTAATATGAATAAAAGAGGTCTAAGAATGACATTATTACTTTCATCCTTTGAAGATTAGCCGTTAGTTTCATTACCTTCATTTAAAGATTTATTCATTTATTTTATTACCTTCATAAAAGGAATCACTGTTTCACCAAAAAGTTCATAAATTCATTTTTATAAGATGATCGGAAAAAAATGAATGGTTTAAATTTGTAAATCATTTCCAAAATTTATTCGCCTTTCATATGTTGGCTGAAATGTCTCTCAAAACTTAAATTTGAAATTTCACAGAAATATGCCTTACTTCTGCTTTACTAAATATAATAATTTTTTGTCATTTTAAAATTCGACACAGTAAATAATCTTTGCCTTCATATGTATACGTTTTAGTTATTCCATATATCAATCAAATTAATTTTTCTCCCAGTTTAACAATGTAAAATTTTTTAATTAAATAAACTATGCTTATTGAAATGAAGGTATTGAAAATTTGTCACATTTTTAAATGCATGTATCATATTTTTATTTAAAAATGTAAAACTTTTAATTTAAAAAATTCTTTAAAAATGTGACACTTTTAATCACGAAATGTAAAATTTTTATAAAAAATGTATAATTTTCGGCAATTAATGTAACTTTTATTAAAGATATGGTAAATTAAAAAAATGATATGTAGTTTTAAGATAGTTTTGCTTAGTTCAAATTTTAATTTGAATACAAAAATAGAAATGATTAACAAAATAATAGAAAAATAAGTGTATAAAAATGTGACTCATAAGAATACGCTTCAAAAGCATTAAAATTTAATCCTAGCAACCAGTTTTTATTATATAAAAAGTATTTATTATGTCAAAAAGAAGTATATAACTTTAATAAACCTGCATATACCTTATATTTTTGATAAAGACATAAAATGCCGGATGTAATTAACTTTCAAGTTTGTCGAATCGTCAGAATTTGACTTGCTGGAACAAATGTGATTTAAATATTTCATGCCCATCTCACAGTATCAAAACCCTTTTTAGCTCTTCCGTGATTCGATTGCCGAGCTGGCAGCCGAATGGTTAGCGCTCTTGCCTTCGGTTCAACAGTTCGTGGGTTCGAATCCCGCCTTGGGCATGGATGTTTGTAGTGGTTCGGAATCCACTTTAAACCGTAGGCCCCGGTCTAATTAGCCCTCGGGTTCAAAAAATGACCGTTGAGCGACAAACCAAACCGTGATTCGATTCTTTGGTGAAACCAAATTATATAACATGCCAAAGGTGCTAATATACAATAATATGGCAAATTAGCGCCTTTGACACGTAACAAAATTTGGTTTCTTTATAAATCCAAGTGTTTCAATCATTTAAAAAGCAGCCTGCCTTGTTTCGGAACATTTTTTCAAGATAGAGAAAAGATAAAATCAAAAATCTGATAAAATAGAATTTTTTTTAATTAATGAATGTTTTGAAATAAATTGCGATGTATATATAAAAATAATATATATTCATTTAATGTCATGAATAAATATTTTCTCAGTGTTTTGCTTTAACCATCAATTCAGTCTTAGAAATTAATAATGAATAAAATTGAATTAAATTATTTGTTTTGTACATTTTATTTTTAAATTTTTTTGCATTGTATATTAAAGTCTAATAATACTATTGTGCTATAAAATTATTTTAATTGAATATTAAAATATACATAAAATAGTGATGGAATAAAAATGATGCGTTCCAGAAACAGAGAGAGAGAGAGGTAAATTTTGTATATGTATCTTGCACACGAAAAATAATTTTATGTATTAAAATTTTTTTCTGAGAATAAAAGTACACTAGTTTACTGAAAAATAATTTAAATATTTATGCCTTTTATTGATGAATATATATATATTTTGACAGAGAGATAAAGGAATGTAAGTTAAAATTAGGTATCAGTGACATAATCATAGATGGGGTAAGAGGGCAGCTTCTGTTGTTTGAGAAGATTGGAGCACCGAAGGTAGAAGTTTGACTAAGCTCCGTTGTTCCAAGCTTTAGCTGAGCATAATTAGGAGGGATTTTATCCCTCCAGTGTAGCAGAAGTATTCAGACAGCCATTACAAGATTTAAAAGAGAACTTTTCAGATCTCAGTGTTAAAGTAACGGGAAAAAGACTTTTCCTATCTGCGTGACGTGTTGCAGAGAACAGGCGACTCCTGATCATATTTTATACTGTCTGACGCTCTCCAGACTAGATCTATGTAGAAACCCGATCATGATAATAGACTTTTTGAGAGTGAATAAATTCATAGACCTGGCTTACCTCTGCTGAACACAGGTGATAAGTAACGACAACAACAACGAAATTTGATAAAACCGTACATTCAGAAAGCTTAAGTATTTTGTACTTTTTCACTTATTTTTATAATTTTAATGAATAAGAAAATATATTTTTAATAATGATGGCACAGAAAAATGTTTAGATAAAGGTTAAATTTATGATAATTTGAATTATAGCTCTTATTGATAATAAAGTCATCTTCATTTTTCTTTTGAGTAACTTTTAAATTAATGTAATAAATAGATATTCCCCTAGTAAAATTTAAAAATTGAAATATAAGGTATGAGATAAATTACTTTAATCTTTATAATGACAAAAGTAAGCAATCTTCTAATCTAATTATGGCAATTTTATGAGTTGATTAAAAAAATTAACTACTAAAGAATTAATTCTTTTACAACACATTTTCTTGTTTCTTCATCTAATAATACAACAAACTAAATGATATTTTTTTAATTAAAATATTATATAGTTTTATATTGATAAGATGCTAATAAGGTTTTTTGGTTCATGATTCTTTATCATCTTTGTTAATTGTATTTCTTGTATTTTAAGCTTAAGCTTACTTACACAGTTTGTTGACCAACTATCGGTTGAGTATTCATGTTTACTTAACTTTAGTCAGTATTAGTTTATAACCTTTATAAATTTCTTGTGTCTTCATAACTATCTTCATTAATTGAGGTGTTTCAATGGAAATAAATAATTCAGAGGAAAACAAATATTCAGAATAAGTTTTAGAGTAATTTTTTAATATGGCAATAAATGATTAGTTTTAGAATATTTTTAATTAGAAATTTGAATCTTTTATTTACGGAGATTAGAAATTCTGAATTTTATTTAAAAAAAGCAACGAGAACTGGGAAATAAATACTGCTCCCGTTTGTTGTAAAAATATATACATACATACACACTTACAGATGTATGTGTATATTGTGAAATTTCAATGAGAAAAAATATCTGAAAACTTTCTAAACATCTTCTATGAAAAAAATAGTTTAATAAGCTTAGCTTAATCCTTCAAACTGAGAGTTTCTTAAACAAAATATGAGAAAATTTAAGCCTTTTCTTATAATTTAGTTTCTAGATTTTTAAATGATTAAAAAACTAAATTGGCAGTATTATAATTTTTAATTGACTTGAAAGAAAAAAGTATTTTTATCTTCTTAATTCCTCGCTTTTCAGACATTTGGTTATAAGAATTTTGCTCATTAATTAGCTATTATTGGTAAGAAGATAAAGAGCTTTAACGTCACAGCAGTGGTAATGCATTTCTTTTTATTTCTATATTTTGGAAAACGCTTTTTTTCTTACTTAAAAAAAGTATTTCAGTAGAAAACTTTTAAGCCACCATTCTTTGAAATTTTCCCCTTTTATCTAATTGCGCAATTTATTATCTTACAAAACTCTTTCACTTATTTTTTATTTCATTAAAAGACAGTTTTTTCATTTCAAGATATAAAACATTGAATTCAGTTAGTAAGTAATTTGAAATGCTATGTTAACTAATTCCAGTAAGGCTGATATACAAATTCAGTCTTTTTATTATAAAGCCATATTTCGATACAATATGTGTTCAATATAGAATAACACTTTTAAACTATTCGCAGAAACCAGTTATAGAATGTGAATTGTTTTTGAGGAAAAAAATCAAATGCTGCTTATTTCTGATTTGTAAATAAGATCCTGATTTGCTGCCGAGTGCAGATCATCAAGCATTTTCAAATGCTGCTTATTTCTGATCTTTAAATAAGATCATGCTTTGCTGCCAAGTGCAGATCATCAAGCATTTTCAAATGATGCTAGCATTTTCAAATGCTGCTAATTTCTGATCTGTAAATAAGATCATGATTTGCTGCCGACTGCAGATCATCAAGCATTTTCGAATGCTGCTTATTTCTGATCTTTAAATAAGATCATGCTTTGCTGCCGAGTGCAGATCATCAAGCATTTTCAAATGCTGCTAATTTCTGATCTGTAAATAAGATCATGATTTGCTGCCGAGTGCAGATCATCAAGCATTTTAATTTTGTCAGTTACTGATAGTTTATATCGAATATCCGGTCATGTTCATTCATCCAGGTGACCTAGTGCATAAAGAAATACTGCAGTATCGTGAAAATATCCGGTTTGCGTGAAAACGGTTATTTGAAGAATTAATTGATTAAAACTGTCTGGATAACCATGGCGCTTATTTTAGAAGCACGTACCCCTTGGTCCTTAATCTTTCGAGAGGCGTTCTGGATTAACTCATGAGAAATCAGCAAAGCGGTCGATTGTTATCTAGAAATAAAGGAATGACTCTGCATGTTAGATAGATCCATCTGATTCGGACAAGGTAGTGACGCAAGCGGTCCATCAATGGTTGGGTAATCATCCGAAGAATGAGACTTGAGAAGAATACATAAACTTGAAAACCGTTACTACAAATACATCTAAAAAAGATATTTTCTGAAAAATATTTAGTTATACTTTGTCATAATACTTTTAATAAAGAATAAGATTTTCTTTAGAAAAAATTAAAATGTATTGTAATTATAGTTTAAATTATAAAAGTAGCTAATTTTTAAATTTAAACTTCTAATTATAATATTTAATTGATTTTGGGGCACTTCAAAGATTTGATATTATTTCAATCATTTATTTATATTTCATTTTAACAGTACTTTTTCTGACTTGAAATTAGAACTAGACAATATATTACTCAAGTTGTTCTTGTTTTTAGCCGACTATATATATATATATATATATATATATATATATATATACATACATACATATATAAGGAAAGTGCAGCTGTGCACATGCATAATTCCTTTAGTAGATAGCATTTTTGTAAAAATGTTTGGCCAAAACCTAGTCAGTTATACAACGATTAAGATTCCAGCGAGAGGAGAAATTGGAATTGATGGTTCTTTGTGAAAGGCGCAATCAAATAAGTGTGCAATTGTTTCTTAAAATTTAGATTATCTTAATTTGGAAGCGGGATCATATAGAAAATTCTAGATTTGCCAGCCACATCCTGAAATCATACCCTATCCCAATGGAATGTTATGATTTTGGATATAAACTGCTATGAGAAATTGTTTTAAGGGCTGATATATAACACATAGAGATATCGTACGGTATGAGAAAAGATAGAGAAATAATGCTTTCTTTTCCCATATCTTGCAATAACTACTTTTTTATTAATTTCCAAAAATTTTTATTATTTTAAAATAATTATTAATAAAGAATTTTTCATAATTTTAACAATAATTATCTTTTATATAATATTTAAAGAATTGTATTTTATTAGCTATATTTGTCTGTAAACAGATATCACAATTTATATACAAATAAAACAGTAAACTTTTCGCATATATGTTACAGTTGAAGTGCCGAAATAAATTATTCTACTGATCGCATAGTTAATAGTTGAGTAAATAAAATAATCCGTTGAAGTGCTGAAAATTGTTTGTGCTCTTAAATTATCAAGGGAGTGTGCAAATTATTCAGACAATTTATTCTGTATCTATAAATTAATATAACATTATTCCTTTTTCTATATATAAAAATTAAGGTAAAACAAGTAGTCAGCTAATTAGTAGATAAATCAATGATTAATCAATTAAAAAATAATATAATACGAAGAATCAAACTGTATAAAATATACAAACATGTTATAATTTAATTTTATATAAATATTTATATTTAGAATCTGACACTATACAATAGAACTTCAATTATCCGAACTCCGTTTATGCAAATTATTAATTATCCAGAATTTCAGAAAAATAAACAAAACTGAAGAAGAGAAGAAAAATGAGAAAAAGAAAAAATCTCAAAAAGGGAAAGGTAAAAGAAGGGGGAAAATGCGAATGAGAGAGAGAGAGAGAGATACGTGTCACTTGAGGAATTCAAAAACATTCTTTTGAAGATTCCTGGATGTTCAGAAGTTTGTGCTGAAGATATAGGAGAATGGATTATAAGTGAAACCCTAGATTTCAAATTGCAAATGTCGGTAAACTTATTTAAAGTGTCGATTAAGAAGATGACCTTAATGTCCAAGCTGAAGCAGACACGAGACCATCAGCTAGTGAAGCATTTGTCGTCTTTGTAACTGCTTTAAGGTGGATGGGGCAATAGTCCGAGTGTGACCATGTGCGAATTCTTACTGTTAAGCAGATGAAGGATTTGGCTGCTAGAAAACGGATAAAGGCAGTCAAACAGCTTACTCTGGCCGAGATGTTCAGCAAGCAATGACTTTCATTTAGAGCACTGTACATACATATTGTATTCAATGTACAGCACTTGTAAGTACCTAAATATGTAAAAATGTTGCATTTTCATACAATTGAATAAAAGTTCTTTTTTAAAAATATGTAGTTTTTACCCCATTTCCAACATTCAATAATTAAAACAGATCATTTTTTCGAAAAAATCAAGTTATCCGAATGGGGTCTGTTCCCCAAATGATTCGGATAATTGGTGTTTCACAGTATTATCAATTTTTCGATTCAGCATATTAACGGAACAAATCAGTTAATATGTAGATTACTCATAAGATTTGAACCTGAATGGTTTTCGAGCTTTAATGGTAACATATATTATATAAACTAATGTTAATTTTTTTTCGCAAAAAATTGAGCTTGAATAAGAAATGTAGGTTTCTTTGTTCAAAATCAAAAACAATGTCGCACATCTACGAGGTAATCTACGAGATTACCAATGTGAGACTGATATATTCTATCTCACTGCTCTAAGAAAAGTCTTACGGATGATAAATGCTTAAAGGAGAGATAAGGTTTGAAGAATCCTTTTCCTAAAATGTCACAAGCATGTTCTGTTGTGTTCTATTTGGTATATATTCTATTGGATTTTATTTAATATCTTCAATTGAGTTCTATGTAGTATGTTCTATTAGGTTTTATTTGGTATGTTCTATTGGTTTCTATTTGATATGTTTTACATGGTAGTTCTATTGGGTTCATATCTAAGAAATATGTTGGCTGTTCTTTTCAAATGGTATGTTTACAGAAAAGAAAAACTCTCATTTGTTGAGTATGAGGTGGGCTTGGCCTTATATCAGTTAATAATGAATTCCTAGAGTGAAAAGCTTAAGTCCACCACATACAATATGATTTAGGGCTTGAATTGGTATGACACGTAAAATATCGTATGCGAGGTAGTTTGATGGATTCAAAAAAATTCAAGCAAGTTTTGATATTTCTTCTAGCTTTGGGCTTACAGGAAATAAACGCTAGCTAATAACTTCACGTGTATCGTTCTTATGTTTGTGAAAGATTCTTAACGACACTTGGAAGAATTAATATTTACTGAAAATTACCATTTAATTTCAAGTTTTTTTTTAAATGCCTTTAAAACAGATAATACAGGTATTCAAAGAAGAAAACAAAGATGACTTTAATTTATGGAAAAAGTCATGAGTACTGACAATACGAATAAAATCAAAATAAAAAGCATGAAAAATTATAAAACATTTATAAAAAAATTGATGAAAATTTGCTACAACGTAAGAAGTGAAAAGAAATTTGTTATTCTTCTTCTTATTATTATTATATGTTCATACAATGAAGTTATTACTAAAACATATTATTAACACTTAAGACCATTTGGTTTCCAATGTATTAAAATATAAAATGATAAAACATGATAAACTTGTTAATGTGAATTGCATTAAATTTTTCTATTACTAATTCTATTTAATTTAAGTAATTATCATCTTAATGTATGTTTTAATTAAATAAAAAAATTTTAAGTTTAATTTATTCAATCCAATTTAGATTTTTCTATCTTTTATAATAACTATAGATTCATAATAATTCAATAAATTATTTTAAGAAATATTTTCTTTAAAAGTGTGAATTTGTGAAGAACTTTTATAACTGACTCTCCTGTTTTTGGTAACATTTGTATCAAAGTGTAAGGAGAAATAACTGCTGTAAATTTTAAACTTCATACGTTCTACCTGCTGCTAGAAAGCGGAAGGTTGCATTTAATTGCTTATGAGGTCTTAAAGAAGAACACAAGGATGCAATTAATTGCTTATGAGGTCTTAAAGAATGCACGAATGCATTTAATTGCTTATGAGGTCTTAAAGAATGCACGAATGCATTTAATTGCTTATGAGGTCTTAAAGAAGAACCCACGTATGCATGCTTTTTTATAATTAAATGTGTTACCTTATCCAACACAAACTTTATATAATTCTTCCTTTATTCTAACATAATTTAAGAAATCTTTATTTTCTGAGTGCATTTCTTTAGTTAAATTACTGTGAAAGAGATTCTTTCTGCAGTAACATATATTTTGCCCATTTCCATTTCTTTTTGTTTCCTTTATTTTTAGCATCATCTCACAAATCCAGAGCATCAATCAGCATAATTTCCATCCTTAATTTATTCATGTTATAAATATGATAATATTTTTTAAAAAATAGATATCTTTGATTTATTAAGAAGAAGGTAAAATATACTATAAAATAAAAACTTAAATGCTGAAATATTAGCAAAAAATTAATAGACAAATGAGCGACCCAATAAATGCTAAATAGACTTATAAGTACATCAAGTCGTTAAGCTAACTGGGTGTTGTTGTTGTCGTGTGCCAACTAGGCTGGCAATATGGGGTGCGTTGCTCCACTTTTCCAACCGAACCATATTTTGGTGTGGAGTCCGACTTCCTCAGTAGATAAATGCCATAGGTACCCATTTATAGGGTAGGCAACCATTTACAACCCATTTATACAAGGAAAGAACATAGACAGGATAGATAGGGAAAGAAAGTACATCCATGTCCGAACCGGGATTCTAACCAGGACCTCCCTATCCGCAGTCAAGCATGCTGACCACTAGACAAGTTGGGCGGCAACTAACTGGATAATTCTTTTAATTCACTTTTGGCGATGTTTGTTTTCGATTTGTAAAGCATACATTTTAAGCCAAAAGAAATAAATTTTAAAAAATGGCATCTTTGAAAGTAATTTCCACTTTTACCTGTGCTTCCCTTATTCTGATAAGCAAAATTTGAAGAGACAAGATCTACCATGTGTGTGCTGAATTTACTCCATCAACCAATTCAAGAGCAAAATCGCATCGTGTATGACCGGCTTTGAAGATCTCATTCCTATATAACCGAGTAGTTTAGTGATATTTTCCTGATATCATAAAAGTCAGTGCAGCTATTCATTCATACCAAAACAGATTGCAGTTGCACCTCCATTGAATTGAACAATTACATTCACAAATGCAAGATTATTTCGTTTATTGTCAGGTTTTACACAGAAGTGGAATTGGAGAACAGTTTACTTCAATCACTTTATTCCCATCGGGAATGCTTTAGTGTCTACGCTTTGTGTTCTGCAGCGTGGTTCGTCGTCAAGGGAACACAAACCATACATACCTCAGAATTTACAAACACACTAAATCAGTAATCAGTATCGAATAAATTGAGTCGAAACATTATATAGCACCAGTAGCTGTATAAAATGTTGTAGGAATAAAGTGGAATTCACAGAGCAATTTATCAAAACTGTTAATCTTAAATATCGGTGTTCATTTTGTATTGTTGTAGGATCACGATTGTACTTCAATCTTCAGCAAACATATCCTGTTTCCAAGAAATGGTTCTATAACTTCGAAATAACTCTAAGAGAAAACTCTTTACGTTCCAACTATAAAGAATTACTTGCTGTTACCCAACAATCAATGTCTGTCAATAGTTTTTAATCGCCACCTACAGAATATATATATATATATATATATATATATATATATATATATATATATATATATATATATATATATATATATATATATATATATATATATTTGTGTGTGAGTGTGTGTGTGTCAAATTTCATTTCTTACTTAAAAACGCATCTTACATCACAAACAAAATCTACTTATTTCCACTTTTTTAAGCATCGCAATTTTATTTTTTAATCTTTTCTACCTCATTTTTATTAAAAATTGTTGATTATTTGGTTGTATTATGCCGAATTCACAAATATCTTTATTGTTTTAAGCTTTATATATTCTTCATCAATACATTTTGTGTATTTTTTATTTTTGTATACATTTCGCATATTATTTCATCAATTTTGCATACACATATTTTTTCGTGTACAGCCAATAAATATTATTTTAAACACAGCTATTTTAATATAGTCTTCATTTATTTAAAAAGAAATTCTTTGACTTTATTTAAATTTAATAATTTGAAAATATAAAAGAATTTTTTTCTTCTATGTTCTTAAATGATAATTTAAAAAGGAAAATTAATTTTGATCTGATATTTTTTTTATATAAAACATGATTTTTGTTACTGCTTATTTTATAACTGTTTATTTTAAATGCTTAAAATAATTTAAGCATTTAAAATAATAATTGAAAATAATGTCAGAGTAAACACACATTAATCATCAATTATGTATATTTTGTATTTATACGTATAATAAACTTATGATCAATATTCGAAATCAATGGAATACCAAGATTAAAATGTGGTATACTGATTTTGGAGTTTTGTGTTATTGATTTTAAAATCAGTTTTTTTTTCAAAATAAATAAAAATTTTAATTAAAATTTATTATAAAATAAAGATATTTTAATCATGATATACGCATTAATATATTCATTAGAAAACAAAAATTCATATATATATCTGTAAGTAAAAAATAAATATATTGAATATTACTTAATTTCTGATTTTACAGTATTTTATATATAAATATTTTGTGTTTGACATAATTTTTGTTATTGTTCGCTAGCCTAAAGCTACAGTAACAAGTTTTTAAAAATTTATTTTCTTAAAATATTTTAGCTCAAACATTTTGTAAATTAAAAATATAGATTTTATATACGTTTTAAAACATAATGTTTACCCGGCATGACTTCATTTCACATCTAATTTTTTATATAAGAAAAGGTATTCAGTTATATTAAACATATATACATACACACACACACACACACACACATATATATATATATATATATATATATATATGATATTTCAGAAGGGTGGAGCATACTGGTCACTCATTTGTTGAGGATAGTGGCCGAGAGATAGAGATGACATCATCGGTCAGTTCAAAATTCCTTAACCATAACTGGTAATGTTAAAAAAGGGTTATATATATATATATATATATATATATATATATATATATATATATATATATATATATATATATATATATATATATATATATATATATATATATATATATATAAGCTGACCCAGCCACGCCTTGCAGTGGCTGAGTTTTTATATTACATTGAATCAATTTTTTACTAATTCTTGGGTACAATCAAATTAATATTCTCTAAAAAAATTTAAAATAGGTTCATTCATATGAGATTAAAAATAAAACGTTTCGCAAAAATTTAAAAGTAATAGGTAAAGTATCGAAATTTGAAATTAAGCACAAATCCACATATACTTTCTGAATTTACATTTTATTCATCTTATATTAAATTATAGTTAGTAATCAGTGACTTACTTATAAAATATACAATATAAATTAAAAACATCTAAAAATAAATTGTTATAAATGAGGTAGATAACATTGACATCGAACTATTATTTTTTCAATTTTTAATTATTAAAACTAAAAAATTTTTCTGCGGTATTATACTGAAATAAAAAAATTAAAAGAATTTATCATTTGAATAAATAAATTAGATCAAAATGTTCTACTGAATAAATTAATAATTGTCAAATTATAAAATAAAAATAAAAAAAATAAAAGGCTGTCAAAAAATACTTACATGTTTTGGAGAAGGTATGAAAATTAGTAGAGAAAAACAGCAATAAATAAAATTTTATTTTACTATTTATAATTTAAAAAATATTCAAACTGAACATGCACAATAATAACACAATACAAAGTATAATTATAAAAGTGATTCACAAAAAATTGTTATAGTATGATTATACATCATGAAAATATATGTATCATGAAAATATATGAAAATATATATGAAAATATATGTACATCATGAAAATATAATAATAAAAATATATGTAAATTCTATATTTAACCACGCGATTGCGCGCGCACGTTAATTTTCTCGAAGATGTATAATCTAGAAAAATAAACACGTCGCCATCTGCCGAATACCTGTGCAACTTAGATGCTAAACCGCCATCTATTAGGAACTTACAGAACTAAACAATAAATAAACATTAATGTCGTATAATAAATATTGAAAATAATAATTAAGAGATAAAAACTATTCTATCTTTTAAGTTGGACTATATTATAAATGGTTACAAAATTTTATCAAAATCCGTTCAGTAGTTTCGGAGTTTATCGGGAACATACATAGTGACACGAAATTTATATATATATATATATATATATATATATATATATATATATATATATATATATATATATATATATATATATATATATATATGTACATATATATACATAAAACTAAAATATTTCTGACATATATACTTACCAAGTATGGTGGGCGCCGTTGAAAGGCATCAGCTCTGCGGGGGACTGCGGAAAAAATGGTGCCTACCGGAGCTTAATCCTGATACCACATTCCCTCTACCGTCAGCAGAATGCGGACTGGGCACATGAGAGGTACGAAAATCATGCCTGACGAATCTAGAACATAAGTAGAATGCAGGTACTGCACGCACCACTAGATCCGAGACATTTCTTCAACTGCATCTGTGTTGCCTCGACCCTCTTCAGCATCGACCCCAAATGCTGTCATGACACCATCTATACCGAAAAAGCTGAAGATGTGGCCAGGGCAGTGCTCCATGACTTTGGTCCCAAAATACTTGTCTTTTTTTTACCTTCTCTTTTTTTTTTCTCTCTGCACTTGTCACACGACAACAACAACAAGTATGGTATTTGTCAGAAGTGCGATCTTGTACTTTGCGAATCTCATTTCCCTTATTACATGATTTTTTTACGTGGGAAGATAATATAGTTAACAATTTGGATATATTCAATCATAATTTCACAACAGAATGATAACTAAGATTAGGAAAGTTTGATAATAATAAATGGATTTAGTTATATAAAAATTAATAAATGGATTTAGTTATATTTTCACATACGATGGAAAAAAAACGAATTCTGACTTTAAGTTAAATTTAATAAGTCATTTACCCCAAAAATAATGAAAATTAATCTTCTTTAATAGAGATTTGATACAATGTTTCCAATTTTTAAGAAAAGCTGCTTATTTTGAAGAGAATAACGTGTAATAGATAGTTCACACTTTAGTAAAAGAGAAGAATCATAGATTTATCAGTCATTTTATTTTTAGAAATGTCAGAATCAGTTCCACATTTGCTCTCTTTATAAAGAATTAGTAAACAACTTTCTTATTTAGGTGGGCGAAATAATATTAGAATGAATTTACTGTAAATGGAATCGACTTCTCTTTATTACTTCTGATATGGCCAAGTGAAAATTCTAAATTCTTATATTTGCACTTTTATGATTGAAGTTTTGAAATTCATTTAGATAAAATAGTAAAAAAAACTGTGCTTATTATTGGTATATTCCAATTTATCTCCACTAAAAATTTTCCTTTCTGTCAATTTCAACCTTCTCATACTTTAATATTTGACTATGATTTTCAGTACTTTACACTTTGTGTCATATAATTATTTTGTCTGTTATTATTTTAACTACTTAGTATACTGGGTATATTATTTTCAGAGACAAATTGCGGCAGTATATATATCAATGTATAAAAATATTTAATACGTTTATATAAAAATATCTAATAATTTTTCATTTAATTTAGCAAACTATATTTAAGTTTTTATTTAGAAAAATGGTAAAATTTATTTTTAAATCTCTTCTTTTTAAAAATAAGTTTGTGTAAAGTAGATTCAAAAATTTTATAAATTATTTTTCTGTTTAAAACATGACTTTAGTTGAAAGATTTTTCTGAATAATTCTCCCCTTTAATTGTACTGAACAGAATTGAGTACTAATGATATACTATAATTTTTATAAATCATAAATAAGATAAAATTTATTTCCGTAAAAGCTATTTAAAATTCTACAAAATATGTTCTTAACTATAAAAATACAAGAAAGAAATTTCATTTGAAGTATACTTTGTTAGATAACTATAGAATAATATATCATAAAAATTTTCATTTTGTTTTATTAGGATTTGAAATGTTTTTATTAAAAATATGATAAATAATAATATAAATATTATAATAATACAAACAAATCATCTGTACAAATGGATTATTTGTTTTCTTATTTCAAAGAAAGAATCAAATTTTATAATCTTTAATGCTGATTTTGTTTTAAAAGTGTTCAAAGTATAAGTGTAGTAATATTCTAGCTCAAAAAAGGTGCACGAAAAATAATCGTTCCAGGACTACGAAAATCGATATACTTATGTGATTTGATATGTAATGAAAATGATAAATATTTCATGCCTATGAAAATGGGTCTTGGACAACATGTATTTAAAAACCTCGAAGTAACGATTAATTAAAGAGGAATTCTCCTTTTTTGTGAGTATTTATGACGGATATTATAAAGATTTAATGATATGATGAAAATAACTGTATCCGATATCTAAAGGAATAAATTTTGCTGGCGATTATTATTACTTCATCATCATCCTTTATAAAATTTCGAATTCTGTTCTTCCAAAACATATCTCCCAATTCAACTTACAAGCACAGATTACAAAGCTTAATGCAAATTAAAACAAATGCCATTATAAACCAAACATTCATTTAATATTTTGCGCAATTTTTAATAAGAATTTTAATAAAGAATTCTATATCATATTGATAAGCAAAAACTTTATTTTATTTGTTGCATTATATCATTCAAACTACATTATATCAATATTAAAATAATGATATTTAATATATAACTATATGTTTCACCACCAATCAAATGATCATTTGTTTAGACTATTTTTCTTGGATTAATTGATAAATAATGATATTGATAAGAAAATTATAATATAAAATAACTGTAAAATAATAATAAAATAAACAAATTTTTTTGCATTTTTGCATAATAATTAAAAAACACAGGTAATTGATTTTTTTTCGCATTTTTTACATATGCTGGTTAATTCCAATGCAAATTTTCTAAAAGCCACTGCTAACTTTTATACTTGAAGTACGAAGAAGAAATAATTTTGTGAAAGTAAAAATCGTATGAAAGGAAGAAGAGATTGAATTATGTAAATTTCAACGTATTTGAAGGACGCGGGTGGGTCAAACGACATTTGGAGTATTGAATAAAAGAAAAGTTGTGCAATGGAATTCTCCTTTGGAAGTCATTTTTTAAAGTCAGAGTTTCTTCAAAATATCATGTCAAGGCTTGAATAAAAATGCTTACCAACTTAGAGTCGAAAATTCAACAGAAGCAGGATCGTTCCCTAATAAGAGTGGGGATTATCAATAATAATCGTGAGAATATGAAATTGATTGATAGCTGAGATTCAAAGTGAACGGAATGCAGGTTTTAAACACCTTTCTATCATTAAACTCAGATGGGACAAACATGTCTCAAATGCTTAATTACATCATCGGCAAAATGTCAGGAAATTGGCTTGTTTGCAATCCGTCCAAAATCCGCTCTTACAGGTGAAAGACATTTGAAATTACGTGGCATAGCTATGGGTGGACAGCTACAGCGTGGCTTCAGCTTCCTTTTACAATTTAAGATAGATAAAAACAACTCTAATAAATCAAATGGTAAAACTAGATACAGGAATAGCCCAATGTAATCTTTTCAGACAAATTCTAGTTCTGTTTATTGAATTCTAATGGCCGTAAGAGACTGGAAGCTTTGAGGAAATCTCTCGCTTCCTGGTTGCATACGATACGTCATAAAGCCCTTGCAGTTGGTGACATGATACTAGCAATCATCGTGCAAACAACATGCAAATCTCTAGTTCGAATCGACGGTGATTTGAACAGAGGCCAATACATTGCTGACATTTTAAGGTAAGTGGTTGTGCACTATCTTCAATTTTCCGAGACGTGATCGTTCTGCAGGACAATATGAGAGGACATAATTACGCATCGTATTCAAACTTCCATAATGATGGATGGTACTTTATTGTTGACCTGGCCTGCATGATCTCCAGATCTCTAGTTAACTAAAAACAACGAGCCAATGGTTGCTGAGAGACTAGTACATTATCTCATTACAGTGACTACGGATGATAAAGTGTAGCATACACCTGAAGCAGCATGGAATGAGCTGCTTGTTTACGTCATTCAAAATCAGCTTGATTCCATGGTTAACTAGGTAAAGGCCGTTTTAACTGACAGAAGCGGTACTTATTTCCACTAAATTTTCACCTCTGTAAGCTCCTAAACTGTTTATAAATTTTGTTATTTTACCCCTACGTGCCATATTGCGTAAGTTCAATAACTAGCGTCTTAATTTTTTTTATTTTATTCTTTTCTTTAGTACTACAATTTTAATGTCTAGAAGTGTATATTTTTCAATTTAAAAACAGATTTAAATGCTTTTAGCTTTTAACGATATTTCACATTTATTAAAATCTGTGACAGAAATAATAAATGTTTTTTTTCATATTTGTTAATTGTTTTTTTCGGGCTTCACTATAATCAATGGGAAGTTCTGCTAACTAGAGTAAAAATTCTTTTTTGATTTGTTTCCTTGTACCTTAACCAAATATTTAAACCTGCTAATTCAAGGATTAAATAATATTTTAATAAGATATTAGTGAGACTTCGATTTCGTTTTGTCTTCGCTGCTTGATCAGTTAAGCCCACCTTAAATTTAATAATTTGAAATGTTCTCAGGTAAGTTTTTGCTATTTTTTCTTTACAATTTTCAGATATTTACGCTTGGGATTAAGTAAAAATACTTTGTTATTCGACAAAACATTTATAAATTGTAAGGAAAGAATAAGTTGATTTAAAAATTTTGATTGAAATCCATTCAATATCATCTATTTTCTTTTATTATAAAAACGATTTCCAACTATTTTTTTTTGCTAGGAGTTTATATATATATATATATATATATATATATATATATATATATATATATATATATATAAATATATATTTGGGCATATATTAGTTAAAATATACAACTCATTTTCCCATTTTTGTTGGATATAATTGTTTGTAAGTTATAATTTTTCATACTACAGAATAAATTTATTTCACACCGCAAATATAAAAGCAAATTTGTTTATTTTCAAACAGTTTTTTGTTTATTTCTAATTTTTTTTACTATATTCAATAAATCTAAAAATTTCTAACAAGCAATTTCTGTTCATCGTTTCTGAGATGAAATAAGGGCTGTATGTTCTATTATATAAAATAGAAAAACCGTTCTCTTCGGATGCACGTCATGCATATAAAACTGCAACCAACATATCAAGTTCTTCTAGAGATAGATTCTATATTCAATTCCTAGTACTCGAGTTCTTTTTTCTATTGGAACATTCTTATATGTTTTAAAATGTTGTAATACATGAAAAGGGACTCGCCACATTCCCTTCACAATATTATGCTTTGCATATACCTTTTACTTGTTTCTTCTCTAAAAAATTCACGAAGTTCTGATGCTTCTGGTGTAGCAACTGTTTATATTTTTTTCTATACATTTTCATCAACTGAAATGAGTTAATTTAATTTTTTCTCTATAAGAATATAATCTCATTTTTTTCTTCCACGTATTTTTACAATATTTTCATCTTCAACGTTTGTATCTGCAAACTCATATTCACTATCTAAAATAGTATCCTTTCTAAATTGGCTATTTTCATTTTCCAAGAGATCGTCGCCAGTTTTTTAAACACTTATCATAAGTTATTATTCCATTATTTATAATTCTTTCCACTTTTTGGATTGTTTTGATCATTTTGAATTTTTTTCTGAGTAAATGATAGTGCTAATGCAATGGTAATGAAATAACGTTTTAAAAACGAAATATAAATTGATCCTGAATGATATTTAGTTTTTATATTTTTTCCCACTAAAACGAGCTGCAAATTTGAAATTTAAAGTCAAAGTTTCAACTGGCAATTTTAGACATTTTACTGAAATTTCAATATAGAATTATTTTTGATTCAATGGAAACAATTTGCTCCATTGAAAAACAAATGCAAATTGTCATGTTTTGAGTATTAGACATTTTTAACTTTTAAAATTTAGTTTTTTTCCCATTATTAGAAAGAAAACTGTTGAAAATTCAATCTAATAAATCTTAATATTTAAAATAACAACTGGCTCCCTACAAAATTTTTCTTCGTATGTAAAATTATATATGCTACTTGGTTCGTTAAATAACATTTTTAAGCTGATAATGCAAAACAATCTATGATAAAAATAGATTAATTTTCTTATAGTTATATATTATTAATCATTAAATGTAGATTATATTGTAGAAACAATTTATTATATTTTTTTAAAAAATTCAATTTTTAATTTCAAATTTTAAGATACAGGGTGATAAATTAGAGAATTACTCACTTTCTTCAAAAAGTAATAATGATTTTTTGTGTGTTTTATAGAAATATAAATAATTTATACTTTGGTACAATTATAGAAATTTTTATGATCATTTACGTTAAAAAAAAAAGTTAATAAAATGATGGATAAGAAACTCAATTTTTTCTATTTTTGGTTTCAAAACTATATTTTTTTTCTATAATTACTAAAAATGGCATAAAACAAAAATTTTTAAACATCTGGTTATTTATTAACTTTTTCTTTACTTTTTCCCTGAATGTAATTTATAAGTTAATCTGGTGTAAGGCTTTCTCATTGTAGTAAATAATGTTTTATATACCCAAATCTCTGCCGAATAAAATTAAATATCAATTTCTTTTATTTAATTCGAATACTTTATCATGATATACTATATATGTTAACTTATAATTTAAAGGCTTTCTCTCAAAAATCAGCTCTGAGTTTGATGAAATTGTACAAGCTTCCAGTTATCAATTTTCTTGATGTTTATTAATTCATACTTATAAGTAATATAGTAAAGAGTAAAAACAAATAATTGTTATGTAGATGATAAGGGTTTCAGAAAGTTAAATCATTTCAATAACTAAATGTTTGCATTAAATGCTATGTTTAACATTTGGAGCGAATTCGCGAAATTGGCAACGTAGTTTTATTGACGACATACATGTTATTTTTGAGAATAGTAAGTTTTGACTTACAAAAAAGCATTAAATGCATAAAAAATTTCAACTTTTAGTATATGCTATTCAATTACATGGATACTGTCAAGTTAAAAGAGCTTATAATATTAAAAAATTTAATTAAGCAAAATTTTAAAGATAAATTTTGAGCAATTTTAAAAATTTAATTTATCTAAATGAAATATTACCTTTGATTAGTTAAGTTGATATAAACATTTTAATTTACTAATAATTTCTTTTACATGTAATTTAAAAAGTAAAAACTTTTACAGAAATTTTTAATACTTATAAAAATAAAGTAAATATTTATGAGTATGACATCCATAATTATATCATTAATAAAAACAACGTAAAATTTTATGTTTCATAATAATAAAACATAAGAAAAGAAAGGCACAACTCCTCTAATTTATTTATGAAATCATTTATTTTTGAATCATCACAAGTCCTGTGCTAGGGCAGTCCACTTTGTGGAAGGAGAAAATGGGGGAATCATACAGGATACAATCTCAGCGGAGAATGAAATACGATAGAGGACTTCTAGTCAGGGAAAAAATAGGTAATTTAATTAATTAACAAAAATATACAGACAGTGAATGCATCGAAGACGTTGATACACCCCCTAGCTATTATTCAAGAATCTAAAAAGGATAATGAGACACTTCTAAAAATTGGTTCTTATGACTGGAGACTAATGTATATAAATTTTTTTTATTTAAAAAATTCATTCTGTTTACAAACATTACTTTTCAATGTAGATTAACTTTACGAACTTTGTTCATGTTTAATAGGCAAAATTATTGTGTATTTTATAAGGTTCTTAATTTTGAAGTTTGCGTGACCCTAACTAACACACACACACACACACATGTGTATATATATATATATATATATATATATATATATATATATATATATATATATATATATATATATATATATATATATATATATATATATATATATATATATATAGTGTAAAAGAATCGAATGATCATTTCTTATCGACAGATTCTAAAATACGTATTTATACATTCGATACAAATCATCAACTAAGTATCTCTTGTTTACAGATGGCGCTCTCAGCGCTGCTGCTATGGGTTTATTTCACACACACACACACGCGCGCACACACACATATAATTAATCGAGTTCCTTTTTTTTGGTCATAAATTTGAAATTTTTTTGTACACAAATTTGGAAATTTTTGTGTGAGGTTGTGTAACATTGATGTTTTTGTGCATGACTTTATTCATATGATACCGGAATTGATGCTTAATTTTATTGTATTGTAAAACTTCAAGTTTGTGTATTACTTCATAATGACTTTTAGAACATATAATATTTTCTAATACATCCATTATAATCATATTTAATATTTTAAAATTATCATGAAATTAACAAATATGTTTAAAGTACATTTATCAAAAATATGTCAACAGCTCAGAAATATTTAATAAAGAGAAAATCTAGTGAAATTTATTTTAAATTGTTAAGAGTTTCTGTTTTCAGTGATTAAATTTCCTTAATTTTTTGATAATTTCATATAAGTTGTGAAGAAATATTTATTTTACTGTAGTTTTATGGAATACAAAACTAAAAATATTGTAGAAAATAGGCTAATAAATTCCAATCATAGAAATCATTTAACTTGTACTTTGAAAAGTGTATGAAATTCCAATTTTTCTCATTGCTTAGCAATGAGAGCTCATTTTGTGAATTTCTTACTAAATTTAAGTATAGAAAAGACTCATCCAATCATATTTGAAAAATCATTGCACTTAAGATTTGTAAAATATTTAAGCAATTAAAAGATTTGAAAATACAAAAATTTTATTATATTTCGCAGAATATAACTGTATAATATTTATCGGAATGTCCTGCAAAAAGAAAAAACATTTCATTCAGTTTTTAAAAACTGTATATTTCTGATCATAGAATTAATATTATTAATTAACAGAATTTCCATTGATATAAAGTAACTGTATGATAAATCAGTAAATCAATGAGCAAAATTCAAAAATTCTCATTATAAATCAGTATTTATGAAAAAGTTTCTTTAAAAGTTTTACTGAATACTATTCTATAAAAATAAATAGATTCTACATGAAATATATGTAAACATTTTTAGCCTTTTCTTTTAGAAAAGTAATATTCCACAGCTTTAAAAGCGTTCATGGGAATTATTTATTTATAAAATTCCCTTTGTGTTAATCCTCATTATGAAAAATCTTTACAAGAGTTAAATGTACTAAATGAGAAACAAATTACAGGTCTTAGACATGCAGATGACAAATTTTATAATCTATAGAATTTCAAAATAAGAGAAAACAACCCACAAATAAATTTCTTCCTATAAATTTTTATTTTTATTTTAGAAAACAGAAAAAAATTTAAAACATGAAATAATGCAATTTAAATGAAGCCCTACAAAACAAATAGTGAATTTCTGTAAGTTTAACCAAGCGAAACGATTAGATGTTGATCCTGGTAGAATTCTTGGCGCCGTGGGCGTAGTTTTTCGGTATAAGACTTTTAATCTTAAGAAAAATTTACCGAAGGAGAAGTAAAATCAATTTCGTGTCTTCTAAGAATCGTGGGGTAAATTAAACGCGACAAAATAGCATTTTTTACGTTAAAAGAAGCGTCTAATAGTATACCGAGTCGCGACAAGATTTGTGATTGATTGTCTTTTAATATCTCAAAATAAACAAATTTTCGGTGCACAAATGAAAGAGTTTAAACTTCTGGTTTTTCATTTACTGTACTGGAGTCGCATTCATATGTAAGAACATTAGCATTTTTTTTATGTCCTGAAATGTCGATGACGCTATCAGAAATTTTATATTAATAATATTTTAATATTAATAATAATATTTTCATTCCTTCCATTTTGCTTGATTAGAGTTTCCCCACAAATCTTAGTAAGATATAGCAAATGAATTAATTTTCATCTATGATTTCTTATCGTATCTGCTTGAGGAATTTGATTTTCATTTAATGATTATGAGCCTGAACCAAATAGGGAACTCTTACTCACAAATGAATAAATAATAAAATAAAGAAGTATTATTAGAGGCATGAAATAAGACCTCTTCATTTAAGATAAAAGAGCTCATGAAAAGAGGAAATATTTTAACTAAAGAGGAAAGAATATACAACCAAAGTTTAACATAAGAAAGAGAGAAGTTTAAAGCTCTCAGATTAATAAGAAATATTTATTTCTTTGATATATATAAATAAATAAGATCACGACTTATGTGATTTTTGTTAAGTGTTAATTATTATAAATATCGAATGCATTTAATTATGAGTAAATGTTTTAAAAGAAAGACTCATCAAAACTTTATTAAAAGAATACAATTTATATTTAAAAAATTGATTTAGATAATGCATAAGTATTATCATATATTGTAAAATATATTATAAGTATTATCATATATAGTAAAATATATTATAATACTTATTTTAATATTGCATAATTTTAATAGAGAAACTAAGTACGGTGTAAAATCGGGTACCCATCTTGGTAATGAAATTTATTTTCTGGGAACTCTGCTAGTCCTATCTTTGTATGGCTTTTGTGCAGCTGCAACTTGTTAATCACATGTTGGCGCCTATCTTGGCGTCAAAAAATTGGCAAAGAATCATCGGTTCCTCAATTGTAAACTTTTACAGAGAAACTCGTAAGATTTTATAAAGATATAAAAAATAATATAAAATTGACTTAAATGACATGATATATAAGAATTTTTTTCATAAAGAAAGTTTTTTCATTTGTTTCTAATGTCGATGTGCAATATTGATTTTGACCTCATATACTTGATCACTTAAGCATTACTTGACATCAAGAGATTTTTCTTATCAACCAAAACGCGAAACCCTTTTCCATATATTTTATTAATATATTGTTAGTACAACTAATCCTTCAAATATATTTACGCAACAAAAATACTCTATATATGAAGCAATATAAAAAATGCAAATATACCTACTGGTAAATTTGCTTATACACTTCGTATATCAGCATAAAATAAAACTAAATAGTTGGTTAGATGTAAAACATATAACATTTTTATAGTATACATTGTAGACAAGTTAGTGAGTGCTTGTCTTTGAGTGTTATTGCCTTCTTTTATTAACCTGTTCTTGGCCTCCTGTCTCATACTGTGCCATGCTTGTTATTAATTTCAATTGTAGCCTTCATAACTATTATACCATAGACGTGTATCAGTGAGCCCCTATGATGTATCACAGTAAGTACATAAGAAGTAAAAATAGCTATTATTTTATATTTATTGTTATTTATTTAAATTTTCATAATAATAAAAATGGATCATAATTTTATTATATTACTTTGCGTATTACTTACCTATTACTTACGTTTCAGGGATCCAAATCACATATATATATATATATATATATATATATATATATATATATATATATATATATATATATATATATATATATATATATACGTTCACAACTTTACACTTTTCAGTGAGTAAAAAGGATATATTCTTATAACAGATTTATATACACTGGTATCTTTGAATTATAAGTTTGATTAAATTTATAATTCATATAACGTGCTGACATTTTTATACTGTCAAATTGTGGCTGGTACATATGTGAACATATTAAGGATTTATTAGAAGCAAAAAAATATCTATTTAATACGCATTTTAAAAAATCTATTTAAAAAATGATGTGAAATTATAACTATCAATTTTCTTTATCAATTCGATAGGGAATTTTCAGATACAAAAATATTTATGCAATTCCGCGTACTTTTATTCCTCATAAAATTTATTAACGAATTATAACAATTATAAAAATAAAACATAAGTAAAATTTTCCTACTTTCCTTTAATTTACATAGAGAACAAAAAAAAATAATTACTAGGAACTTAAATAAATGTAGGGTTTTTTGTTTTAAATAAATATCTTACTATTTTCCATGGTAGCATTGTTGTATTTTAATTTGAAGTTCAATAAATTAGTTAATTAAACACATAAGTTAAATGAGTCAATCAAATTCAAATAAATTTCAGTTATTTATTGATGTAAGCATTAGTAAAATTAAAGAAAATTAGCATCCCTAATTTTTATTTAAATATGACATTTTATTATGGAAATAAATCAAATTATTTTCGTAAAATTTGCGAATACTATATGTGGAATTGAGAGATACTAGACTGAACTATTGTATGTCCAGAGGGCAATATCTGCATTTCTCGCATTCGAGTGGTTTTCAGCTTTGGTTGGTACTTGATCATTACTCATCCCGAAAGTCAATGATCAAAATCTGTGGTCAGTATTTCGAAGATTGATCAGACAAGCTGAATTCGTGGTTTGGTATAATTCATAGGAATTCTTGCAGATAAAATGCTCTGAGGACTTTATATTGCATAGTGGCATTGCAGTTTATACATGAATCAACGTTTCTATAAGCATATATTTTTTAATAATAAAAATTCAAAATAAAGGAAAACATTATATTTTTCAAATGCATTTATTCATTATAACTACAAGAAAAACTATCACTGTTATATCAACATCATATATAAATTCCTTGAGATGCATGTTAATAAGTTAGATTTAAAATGCAGTTTAAGTTGTAATATTAACGAATATTAAATAAAAAAAAAATTAACACAGCAGCTTTATTTTTTCGATATTTTAACTTTTTGGACTGAATTTGAAAGTTTTAAAATTATCCATTTTTCATGCTGATTTCTGATTGTTGACTTCTATATTGCGACAAAATGGGAGACAGTGTTTTGTGTAAAACTCCTTTAATGACAAAATGTAATAAAAAGTATATTGCTTAATGTTATGATGTTTTGTAATGTAAAGTGAAACATTTTCTTTGTTAACCACAAAGTGGTGGTTTCTTTCTTTACAGTTGAGATTCTGAGTCCGCCCCTTTATTACAATTCGCATTCGTTTAAAATATCCATAACATCAAATAATGTTTCATCTACGTCGCATCGTACTGAGACAGCGTGGAAAATCCGACTTGTCGACGAATTTGCTACCTGCCTTCAAATCATATTCTTTGAGCGGCAGCAAAAAAGACTAAGTTCTCTATCGAATGTCTGAGAAAATTGCCGAAATTCATTTTGTAAATAAAACGATTTAAGGACCAAAGCATCGATTTGAAAAGCTGTTTTAAATCAATTCAAATTATTAACACATGGACAATAAAACAGCAGAAAAAGCAAAATGAAAAAGACATAACCTCCTATTAATAATTAGGGTAAAATTTTACCGTACGGTGACCCTTGGCAAAATTTTCAAAAAGTCGCCAAGGCCGTATGACGTCATAGGTATGACGATTCACTGTGACGAAAACTCGATCGGAGAAACGGCGGGAGAAAAAACTGAAATAGTGACAAATATTTCATACATTGTTGATATCTATCAATATGTGCTCAATTAATTTTACACAATTAACAAAAAACGCAAATCTATAGATTTCAAACATCAATGGTAAAATAATAAAGTTGATATGTTAAATTATCCATAAAATTCTTTCATTAAATTAATGAATTTAAATCGGTAAATATTCATAAGAAATTCATTTCATGAAAATCATTTAATTTATTATTAATTATGTAAATAATGAACAATTAAAATATCTCTCTCCTGCTCCTATTTTGCCAGCGAAGCCGCTACTGCCTGCTCCGGGTCAGATGTTTTTGGCGGGTAGACCCGTATAATGGAATCGATGAATGCAAGGAATTTATTGCACCTTTTATTGTTTTTTTTCCTCCACACATATTCTGCAAGATAATAGCTGATAAAAAGCAAAGCACAGCAGACAACCTGTTGAAATAAAATCTCGGGACAATATTTTGTTTGCCGCAAATATTTTGTTAAACTTTATAAAAATTTTGCTTATTTTACTCTACTCAACAGAATTTTATTTGCGAAGAAAGGTTAGAAACGATATCTGAAAATTCGTAGATGATAGATGAGACTTGGCTCGCGAGGCAAGCTGAGCATCTCGCGAGAATCGCATCAGACCAAAATAAAATGGTCCGAAATAGAATTTATTAAATAAGGCAGTCCACAAATTCGTAGATGATCGTATGAGACTTGTGTCGCGAGACAAGCTGGGCATCTCGCGAGAATCGCATCAGACAAAAATAAGGCGGTCCGAATGTTCGCCAAATTTGGCTTATAAAAAACGTGCCAAGGGTGACCGTACAGTAAAACTGATCCATAGTTAGTTTAAATTGGCAAGGATGATTTATTTAAAAAAATTTTCTTTATTATTAGAATTCTAAATTAATAATTGCAATATTTACTACCAACTATCTCTTTTGAATCTTAAGACTTAAGCCAACATTAAAAATTTCTTTCAATTAGTATTGCTGAAATAATAAAAACCAGATTTGTAAAACATGGGCTCAAGAAGTTCGTTTGAATTTTAATCTTCATATTTTTCTGGAGATAGATTATTATCAGAAATAAAGAAAGTTATTCATCATTCAATTTTTGTCATTGAAACGAGACTGCAAATGAGTTTCGATGCTTCAAACTATTGAAGAATTGATTGTTAGTATGAGTTAAAACCAAGCGAATTTTAGATTATAAAAAAAACATGGAATATAATAATTTCTTTTCCAAAATGCAAGTAGCTTAAAATATAACTCATAAACCATAAGTTACATTTTCAGTTACTTACTATTTTCAATTCCATTTCTATTGCGTAGATATTAAGACAACTCATAATCTGAATCATGAAAATGACTTTACTGACATGGAAACAACTATATTTTAATTTTAAATAATACTAGAGAATTATTTTTTTTAAATTTGATGCCGTATTTTTACCCATTGGAAATAATTATTAAACTAGCACGAATGTAAAATGAAAAAGATTCGCAACCAATAATATTTTCCCGTCTGAAGCAATTGATATTTAAAAATAATTTCCTCAACTTCAAGAGCTGTTGGCGTCGCTTGTTTCCGGGTGACAATTGGACATGACTATCTACTAAGGCATCTGCATCGAATAGATGTAATGGACTCTGTTCGTTGTCCATTGTGCAATCATGATGATATGGATGATGCTCCCCTGAAGAACTGCCCTGAAGTTTTGAAGTTTATGACTGACAACTCTTTCGAGGCTACTAAAGGACGTTATTCTTGTTTTTATACTTGTTCATCTTTTTATTGGGCTGCTCGTTGATTAATGGCAGAAATGCCAAGGACGGGAGTAGGATTAAGAAAAAAATAAGAATTAAGTTTTTTGTGGCCTGCCATCAAGATTACACTTTCTACAATAAATTTTCTTACCCAATATTGAGCTTCTACTTTTTTGTACGTTCATTTTTAGTGGTGGATATTTGGGAAATTTCTGAATTTTTTTCGTCTTGTAATCTCTCAGGAGGTTTTACATGGTGGATTTTCAAATGTCTTAGATCAACTTTTAGACTCAAAATCACCGATATAAATTAAATTTGTAAATATAGTTCCGTTTTCATTTTTCAATATCAATAATATAAATCTACAAAGCTAGAATTTGTAGAAACATACTTGCCAAAACTCTGGAATAGGAATTAAACCCAAAACTTCTTGATGAATAAAGAACGTTAACAGTTATATTGAATCAATACATTTTCTTGAGCAATACAAAGTAAGATAATAATTTGACTTATTTTGTATTTCTCAAGTATTACTCATTAAAAGTAACTTTTTTACATTTATGAATTTAAATTATTATTTCCTTTGTTTTTAATATTCAAGATTTAAGTTTCTTCATTGTATTTTTTTTCCTCAATAGCTTTCCAGAGCATAGAAAATTGAAGTTCTCTTATTGACAAATAAATTTCCTAACAAAATAAAAGAGTTTATTCACATTCAAAAATGAAAAATGATTTATTTTAAAGAAAGCAATATTAAAAAACGTAAAAAAAATAATTCCAATTGAAAAACTGTCATGTTTTCAAAAAGAATATTAGTTATCCTGTCATTGCTACAGTTGTAACAGTTCCTGAAATGAAATGAGCTCTGAAAATTATTTATTAAAAACATTAACACAGTTTCTAAACACAACGCAAGATTATTACAAATCTAACAATATTAACATTAAATTGCCTGCCGATTGGCTTAGTGGTTAGCGTTACTGACTACTGAGCTGTTGGTCCCGGGTTCGGGCATGGATGTTCCTTTCCTTCTCTGTTCTCTCTGTCCTTTCTTCTGTGTTGTTGTATGAATGAGGCCCTCCCTATAAACGGGTTTGTGGTGGTATGGCGCGGGTAACGCTACTCGCCTCCGTGACTTGGTTCACAGGTGCCCGCTGGGTAACGAGAAATAAGTAGCAATTTCTGGCCTTGTTGTGGCATAGGGTTCAGTCACCCTTGTGTGCCCGACATTGGATAAAAAAACATTAAATTATAGGGAATATAAAACTTAAACAGCTCATTTCATGGCAGCTGGAATTCGATTAAGGTTTTTTGCCATAGTTGTTTCCATTCTCTCTGATAAAATAGTTTTGATGCACAGTTCATTTCATTTACATGATCAAAAAATTTTACTATAAAATATAAATAAATGTTAAAAAAACTTTGAATTATTTTTATTATTGAGTATATGTTCATGATTTAATAATTTTATAAATAGGAAAAATGTTCTTGGGTATAAACTTAGATGGGTATTTAATCGATGTAACAATTTTAAGTTTTTTTAATCTAATTTAAGTATCGTATAAAAATAATAAATATTTTTTTAAGAAATGTTCACTGATCTCAGATATTTTCTTAAATTTAATCTTTTATTTTATTAATTGTTTCATACATATGTACTTATGTGTTTTTAGTTCTATTATAATAAATAAGTAAAATTTCATGCAAGTACATTTAGTGTCTGAACAATTTTTTTAATTTTTTCAATCGAATGTTTTTTAGAAATTGATAGATTTTTGATGAATTAATATAGTCCAAAAGTACGCTCTGTTTAGTTACAAAAATAATTACTTATTAAAATATTATGTTTACTTACATACATAATGTGTGCTTATATGCATAAAATATTAACACAATAAGCAATTTGCATAAGTAATCCTATAAATTCAGTATTGTTTTTATTTAAGTAATTCAATCATTAACAACAATTTCTAAGTTATATCACTCTTTTATCAATTATGACACATCTCGTTTTTTATTTTCGATTTCTAATATGCTATTTACTAAATTCGGGATTTCAATTACTTTCCATGAACACAGTTCCTTTATGATAACAAAATTTAGAAATATTCCTCTAAGAAATAATATTTATTATTATTTGTTAAAATATGTTATTACTATATTATCGAAAAATTTTTGATAGATTTGAAAAGTACAAAGAAAAGAATATGTTTGAAAAATATATATTTTCAATTTACATATGTATAAATTTTTTTTAACTAAGTTAAAAAATATTACAGATGTTAAATAAAAATACATCTACCAAAATAAATATATAAAATAAAATAAAAAAAATTAAAAGTAAACGGCTGATTTAAATAAAATAAGGGAAATCTTTCTTATTTACAAGAAACTTCTTTTATTGAGAGTACAGTTGCTGCATTTATTGCAAGAATGTACTAAAAATAATCCCAAAAGAAATTAACAGTATAGGTAATAAGAGCAATGAATTTTTAATATTTATAACAGTAAAGTATTTTGTTTCAAATTTGAAAAAAATTAAGTATTTAAATTTAAATGTGAAGATATCGTTATTTAAATAAATAAAATATTTTGTATCAGCAAAATAAATCATATTTAAGCATGCTAAGAAATCGAAATCTTTATTCATTTTTGCATTAAAAAATTTATTCAAGAAAACCTTTACAATTTTTTTGCTTGATTACATAAAAAAATATAAAAATTTTTTTTCCCTTAACGTTAATCTATCAGTTAAATGGTACATCTCAAAATGGTTTCGCTTTGTAATTCAGAAAACGCATTTTACAGTGTTGATGTTCTCTCCTTAGGGCGCAAAATAGACCTACCTCCTCTTGGTGCACCCTGGAAACTTATTTCATACGGCAAAGTGGTCTATTCATACGGCAATTGGTTTGAGGTACTCTGAATCAGAGTGGCTACATGTCTTTATAGATGGTTCTTACTCTGATATCCAATTGTCAGCTAGAGCAAGTGTACATTCAAAGCTGTTCAATTTTTATGCTTCGGCAGGTGTCAACAGAACAGCATTTGACGGAGAGGTTGAGGCAATACGAATTGCCTTAAAACAACCAGTAGCTCTTCCTGATGTTTTTGACAGAGTGGCTCTGTTCTCTGATTCACATGCTGCAATTCGGGAGATAAACTCAATCTATCCCCCATCTTGTAAAATTCTCCAAATCCAGGAGCTCTTGAAAATTTTGACATCACGAAAACAACGTATTATGTTCCAGTGGGTATTTGGGTATTGTGACATTTATGGAAACGAGCTGGCGGACTTCTTCGCTAAGAGGGGTGCGGGACTTCTCCAGCTAAGATACACAGGAATTTCCTACCACACTATAAAGCTACACCTATAAAACAAGTTTTTAAAATAATTCAAACTTCTAAACTGCCAGAAAGGATAAAAACCAAGCGGGGGAAAGATGACCTTCTGAATATCCCTGATGGTCCACGCCGTCAAGTACTGGCACAGTTTCGACTCCTGAAGAGTCAAGACTGTCTGGCAGAACACTTGTACAACATTGGCATCTTAATTCACCCGACTGTCCACTCTGCAACTTGACAGAACCCATGAATAGCACCCACCTCCACATCTGTGCGGCATTGCATGGCAGCCCTGAATCATCTCTTTATTGGCAAGCCAGAGAACTTTTGTGGCAATGACTCCGGTCACCTGGTTTACGTTTATGTACTATATTCACCTGTCATGTATTCGTCTCATGTCGATTTTGTGATTTTTTATGTATTTTATTTGTGTTATTCCTTGTATTTGCCCTGGCACTGAAATAAAAAATGCTCTCCCCGATGAAATAACTATGAAGATTGCCCAATGAAATAAAGATAATCATAATATGGTCTATTTTTAAAAAATATCATTCCAAATGTATTCAAATATTGAATAATACTTCCAATAGATAAACATAAATAATAGTAGAAATTATTATGAATAAAAGTCTTGTGATTTTTTAAGAGATTGTTTTATCGATTCTCTTTCAACACGGACCGTGAATCGCGATAGACAATTTTTTTAAATTCATCAGGTAACAAATTAATTGGTTAAATTTACTAAAATTTTATTGATATTTTTCTATACTTTGAAGAACTGATGTTAAAATCTGATTTTAAATCGCAGTACGTCGAACTTTTTTTTTATTAGTTCAAGAAAGCTTACTTTTTAATACAAGAATCTCCTATAAAATTGCAGATCAATAGATATTCTAAAGGGCTTTTGAAAAAAGATAAATAAAGTTTAAAGATTATCAGTGATATTATTATTATTAAATTATATAAGATGTCAAATTGAATTGCTTGTTACTAAATCCTTTTGTTAAGAAATGCATAATTATTATGTCTAATACACACAATAATATTCTTCTCATCTTAAAAAAAATTATAAAATTAGATGAAATACATTTTACTTCTAGTATTGATTACTTTAATGATTTTTAATAAAAAAACTTTACTAATATTATGTTAAATATAAATGTATAGAAGAGGCTATCTTAGTCTTAATTGGAATTTACAATTTTTTAATATGTCATACTAATTTTAAATAGTCGTAATGATTAAAAAGCAATCAAACGTAATTTTGATGCATACAAATAAATAAACAAAGGGATATAAGTAAAGAAACTTTTTTTTGAGCAATCGCAACTTACTAGCATAAAATAACATATTTGCGATGGATTTAGCTCAAAATAAAAATAATTCCTGGAATAAACACTACTGAATCAAAATCTCTAAAATAGAATTAAGTTTCTCATAATCAGAAATATAAAAATAAATAAATAAACTCGTTTTAAATCAAGCATAAGAATTTATTAATAATATTATTTATTCTTTTTCAATGCCTCAATTATTTTTTCATTGATTTCAAGTTATTTTAGGCCTGTTACTACAGTTAAAGGATATTTTACAGCATTAAGGATCTCTTTTTAACGAAACAAAACTTAAAAAGCAATAATATAGACTATCTTTTTACCATTTACCAATAATTTTCGTTCTGGAAAACTATTGGTAAATGGTAAAAAGTGAATCCTATAGTTTTCATTCTGGAAAAATTTAAATAATGCTTATAATAAAAATGATTTTATCGAAAGAAATCTTCTGATTTAAATAAAGTATTAGAAAAAACTATAATTTCTTCTAATAATTTATTTATTTTATCATTTTACCCTTATAATCATTAAACTGTTTTAGTTAATGTGCAATAGTTATATTTATTAAAAGAAATCACAAATTTATTATCTGAAATACTTGATAACGACTAGTTTAAAGGGATAAGTCATTGCATTCTAGAAGATGGCATATAAGCTCTGTTGCTATAGTAACCCCTGCTAATAGCATCCGTTCTAATTGGAAGATCACGTAGCAAAACAGAGAAAAAAATTTATGTATTTTTTTTTTGTTTCCTTGATTACTGATTGAAAAATACTTTTAAAGCTTTAAGAAATTATTTTTTATGCTATTTTCTTTTGTAAGTTATTCATTAAGAGTTTTTGTCCTTCAATGTATACGATATTAATGTGAATCATTTTCTATAATTGCAAACATAAGAATACAAATATTTTTAAATTTTGATGATGAGTTTTTAAGGAAAAAAATATATAAGTTTTTAATTTTTTTCATAATTTTTTCATAGTAATTTATTATTTCATTGAATTTTCATACAATATTAATCAGAAAATTAATTGCTGAAATTAATTTCTTAATATTGTATTTATTTTAGACTGTTATTGGGTGTGCATACGAATAGTTTATTTATTGTTGACAAAAACTTAATGACTTCATTAGAGAAAAAATATTATTTAAAAGCTGATTATTATTATTATTATTATTATTATTTTGCAAACTATACATTTTTTTCATATAAGTTTGAGTAATATTATTTTAAACAAATGAAAAAATCTATATATGTATTAAATTGTTAATAACTATTTTTAAGGATTCAGTCAGCAAATTTATGAATAAAGTAATTAATAACATAAAACATTTGATTTTTTTAAATAACTATTAAACAAGGAATATTTAGTATGAGTTTTGAAATTTTAGTTTTCTTTATCAAGGCATCAGTATTAAGATTAGTTCTTGAAAATGCTTATAAAATTTCTTGTTTTGTTTTTATTGGTCTTTGGATACATCCATTAATCTTAAAATGATATTTTATTAATTTCATCATAAAATTACTCTTTCGCTTATATAAATACATTGATCTAAACCTGTAATAATTCCTGACCGTTAAATTTTACTGTTCAAATGATTTTTCTACGTTTACCTTTCTGTGTGGAATGATTACTGTAAATAATTAATTTAAATTTGGGGATTAGGTTAAACTAAATTTTTTTTCTTTGATTTTGAAATAATAAATCAGTTGTAATTCAATTTGCTCAGAAGTTTTGGATGAATAATCACAAAAAAAATTACAGAGGCTAATTTCATTTAATTTTTAAATCATTAAACAAAACAACTTGAGAATCCGATATATATGTATTTATGAGACTGATGTCTCTCAAACATTCATGTTGTTGTTGTTGCTGTTGATAATGACACTTGGACAAACCAAGCTCGCTATGACTTTGCTATGCGAATTTAAGTCAATGGGGAGCGTCTTTCGTTTTAATCAGAGCACCATGAAGGTGAAACTACGACTTTGCTCTATACACATGTCATAGGGACCGTTTATAGGGTACGCAACCATTCACACCTCATTCATACTAGGAAAGGACAAAGGATAGATAGAAAGAGAAAGTACATTCATGTCTGAACCGGGATTCGAACCCAGGACCTTCTTATCCACAGACAGGCACGCTGACCACTAGATAAGCTGGGCGGCTCAAACATTCATAATTTGTATATAAAGCTAGCTTAAGAAGACTAATTAAGTAATCATCGATTTCGAGAACGATGTCTCAAATAACAAAATACTTATGCATAAGATTGCTTAAGAAACCTGAATAATTATTCATGATGAGACTGACGTCTCCAAAATTATAATAATCCTTTAAAATATGGCTCTTTGGAAGCCAAAACATAAGACATTGTATATTATTAGATATTGTATTTATATAGCAGTTTTCCTCTCAGTATACACATACAGTAAGCTTTAATCATGTTCTTTCACCTAGAGGACATTGCGACCACGACCTGTTTAACGAACCCCTAATCGCTTTTAACGAACACGATGGATCTTCGGTAAAGCCGTGGTTCCAACTCACTACCTTCCGATTAGAGAATGACACCCTAACCAATCCGGACACCGCGGCCACCACCCTTGAGTCGCGAAGAAGTTTGGAGAAAGGGACGGCTGGCTGTTATTTCAAGGTGTTTTCGATTTTTAAAGTTAATAATATAACTATTGTTTTTTCTATAAATTTTTAAAACTGGTTTTAAAAAATCTACTTTTATACGAACTTGAGGATTATCAAACTTAGCATTGAAAAAGTTCTGCAAAATGGACGTTAAAGTTTTAAATCTAACATATTTTAGAGTATTGTTGACTTTGGTTGCCATTTTCTTAACTAATGTAAAATGCGTTTAGGTATATGATGTAGATAGGCTTAGATATAAAAGTATTATAATTCCTTTGTAATCTTAAATTACATTAATGTCTTATGCTATTGGTAAGAAAACTTAAATACTATTGTGAAGAATACTGTACAAACTGTATAAAGTCATATTGTGTTCTTTTTTTCTTAAAAAATCGCCTGGCAATAAAACGAAAAAAAAAAAAAGCTTAGAACAACAACCTCGCTGCGTTTTAGTGTGTTGTGTATAATTAATAGAAATCATTATACGTTTATATAAGGCAGAAATCAATTATAGCCAATATTTATTTCTGAGTAAGATTGTTTCGAATTTCAAAATCTTCTGAGTGCACTTCTTCAGTAATCTATCGCTTCACTTCTTTAGTATCTTCGCATACAAATGAACAAAAATAATTCACCGTCCTTCATCTTTTCTCCCAGAAAAACTCACAAAATAGTCGTCGCTTTAAATCTAAATCTCAATGTTTTGTAGATACAAACAGCTACGTACTCAAAAACAGAGGACAAATTTAAGTTTACAGTATAAAAAGTTTCTTAACAAACATTAGGTTGATACTTTAAAATTTTTGTTTCCAAATAAATATCAAGCAATGTAACAAAAAAGCTCTTATTCTGATAACCATTCAAGACACGTCATCTGTGAAAATGCTAATTATTTTTTATATTTATTTTGTTAATTTCAATTACATACTTAAGTTCTTTAAAAATGAGTTAATTTTCAATTAAAGCAAATCTTTGTCATAAATCATGTTCTTCTTCAATATTAAATCACCGCTTAACTGCCCATCGCTTGTGTTGTCACAATTTTTATCCAAAGTTAATGAAAAGTGCTTGGATTACTGTAATTCAGAGACTATTTGCGAATCAAATTCATGTCATCTATACGACGTTTTACATAATTAACATTTAAGGCTAATATAAAAAGGCATTTTATATGTTTTCTCTTGCTCTTGCACTTGTCATAAAGAGGTTTGCCATTGTCTCGGGAGGTTGGACTTCTACCTGCTGGTCCGCGGAACGTATTTTATTTTCCTTTTACCACCCACTGGAAGACCAGTGGAGGGGTCTAGGACCTATACAGAATGCAGGCACTGCACAAGAGTCCCGCTGGATCCGAGGCATCTCTTTAACTTTATCTGTGTTGACTCGACCCTCTTCAATATCGACCTCAACTGCTGCTATGACACCCTTTATACGGAAAAAGCTGACGATGTGGCCTGGGCAGTGCTCCATGACTTTGGACAAATATGACTTGTCTTTTTCACCGTTTCTTTCTTTTTTTTCTTTTTGCACTTGTCACACGACAGCAACATATATTTTCTCTATCTGAAGCACTTATCTTGCAGGCTAACAACAGAGAAAATTCATAAAGCTCAACATAGTTTCAATTTCCACATTTTTTTCTGGAACGGGGATAGTTGACTGGTTAAGTATTTCTTTATTATTTATTGATAAACTCTGTTCGTATATGTGGTTCGAGGGAGTGATTTTCGGTTAACGTTAAATATATTTTTTGGAAGTGAAGAAATCAGGTTTGGAAATAACTTGGCATTCTAATAAAACATGTTCTTTCCATGCAGTTTTAAATTCACAATAATATATTTTCATTCTAATGTCGAATGTTTACTCATTAATGATGAAAATTTTAAAATAATGACGGATTCTAATATCTCGAAAAATCTTAAAATAAATTTAATCGTTTGTTTTGCATTTTAAAACCAATTGAGCAAGACAGTGTCACATTTACTCTCATTGGTAAGCGAAAACCCATAGTCAAATATAAAGGTATCATAGCAAGTTAACTAAAACTGTGTAACTCATCCCATGATCAGCTATTTTACCACATTGTTGAACTGGTTGTAAATTCAAAGGAATTTGCTGTCACAACATATTAAAGAAGGATTATTTCTTTTAATATTAGCAAAAAATTGTTGTGAATTGCTAATATGTCAATCATAATTGTATTAAGGATTAGGCATTTTGGTTGTTCATTACATGAGATTTTTCTTGATTAATTACTATATTTTTATATTTATGAGCTGGTAATTCTGTTAGATAATATGATTGTTGAAGTCTTACAGTATTATATTGTGTGAAAATATATTGAATTTATTAAACTTAGTAAAGTTTTTGAATTATGATAAATTACATAATACAAAAATTTGATAAAATATAATAAATAATTAATTTTAATAAAAAGTGAAGTAACTTTAGAATTTAAATAATTTATTCTTCAAGCATTTATAAAATAAACATGTTAAACTTTGGTGAAGATTTTTGCAATTTAAATTAAAATCATACTACTGATTTCATAAATTTAATTGCAAAATTTCATCGATTTATTTGCAAAGGACTTCAAATAAAATGAAAAGAATTTCGAAATTAATTATTAAAAGAAATTAGGAAAAGATTGATTTTATCTTTGATGAAACATTTCTAAAATTATTAACAAGATGATAAATTTATTAGCGGATTAAAAATTCCATTTGTTATTTTAAGCAATTAAAGATGGTTTTTAAAACTCAATCAACATTTAAATCAAAAATTTATCTTTCTATTGAAATAAAATGTCCTCTAATAATATATTTTTAATAATCTATTAAATTATTATATATTTAGTATTATATTTTACAATATATTTTTTTAAAGAATTTTAGGAAAAAAATTGAGAACCATCAAATTTTAACAATCGGAATTAAAAATCTTGTAATAAAATAAGAGTCCGAAATAAAAATCGTGTAATTAATTTTTTTAAAGGGATTATTTCTTTTCAAGGTTTTGAATCATATTTCCTCTATTTACAATGTCGTATTGTTTTGATTCATTTTTCATATTGTAAAGTGCGAAAGTCAGGTTGATAAAAAATTTTAATTTCCTTACAATCATAACTTATTAAGAAAATTTTTTGTGAGAAATGAAAAAAATACTAAAGTAACTTACTATTTTAATTGTAAGAAAATAACCTAATGTTACAAAACTATTAACTATGTAAGTTTCTAAGCGACGTAAATTTATTTAGTTTTCAACTAATTTCTGTTAATTTAATGTAAATTCTTAAAGTAAAATATTTGAAGATAAAATTCTACTATTTTTAAAGCAAATAAAAAATTTCAAAAATATTTAAACTGTGTGGCTGTAGAGATGATTAAGCTTTCTAATGCAATAAAATATACAAGATTGAGTAAATAAAAATTAGAATAGAAAAATTAGATTAGAATGTAGTAAGAAAATTTAAGATGTAAAATTTTAAAAAAGAAATGATAAAATACCCTATTTTGGAATTATTAAAACGATAAATATTAAAAACTTCTTATGTTTAAATTTCAAAATTTAATTTACACGTGAGAAATATTATTTAAAGGAATTTTATTTATATAAAAATAAATCTTCAAAAAATTTCTAACTTATATTCTTTTACAATTGAATTATTTATTATTATTTTTAATTTTTCAAATTTAAAATTATTTTATATAAGCATTTGAACCTAAAATAGCCATTATACAATCAAAAAAAAAATATTAATATTCATTATAGTTGAGTTTTAAAAACCAAGCTATGAAAAGAATTTCAGCAAAATTTCTTGAATAATTACTTTTCTTGAGGATTTCATGTGTTATAGGTAATGCATTCAAATCCTTTATTCCACACTTTCCGTGAATTTTTTTAAAAAAAAAATTGTAACTCAAAAACTTAAATTTCGGAAATTTTCTTTTAACTTAAAGCATAGCAAAGGATGTATTTTTTAAAAAAATAGTCTCATTTGTCATCTTATATATGCACTAAAATGTTCTTTAATCCACTACAAAATGTTCAAGAAAAACAATGCAAATTCTTTGCAAGTGTTTTCCTCTTGTTAAAATTCTGAAAAAGAATTCCATACATTTACGGGGGAAATTTCTTTTATTTTCGTAGTTCAAAGAATTTGTAGTCAATATATTGTTATATGTTTGAAGAGCTTACTATCTATTTTCCAATATATATATATATATATATATATATATATATATATATATATATATATATATATATATATATATATATATATATATATATATATATATATATATATATATATATATATATATACTGCTTTTTAGAAATGCTTGGTTTGCTAATATATCTTAAATGATTTGATGTATCAAAAGCTGTGTACATAACAAACATATCTATATATTTATATTTCCTTGATATTAAATATAAAATATAATAATACTACTACTCACTAAAAATTTAATTCAAAGATCTTCTAATAAATGAATTAAAATATAAAAATTTTTGAATTATCTTGAATGATATTTCATTTTCCTTTTAATATATCTGTATATATTTTTAATAACTTGAATACTTTTATATATTTGTCTAATATGAAATATAGGTGTAAAATCATTGGTAAATTAGTCAATAATTAAATTTATGATATTCTTTTTACTCTAATAAAAAACATCATAAATTTAATTACTGTCTAATTTACCAATGATTTCATGCCAATATTTCATATTAGACAAATATATTAAAAGTATTCTAGAAATTAAATTTTTTTCACATTATTTTTTAAAGTACAGTTTGATATGAAAGCAGAAAGGTTTTAAACATAAAACCATTAGATTTTAAATAAACGAAATATCAAAAGATTTGCTAAATCGAATTCTTTTATTTAGCATGAATTTCAATTTGGCAAAACTTAGCTTAAATTGTCTTTTTAAGCATATATTGAATTTATCACTTATTTAATAAATACTAAAAATTTCTAAGTAAAATCTCCAAAAATTCTAAGCAAATTATAAATCGTTTTATTTTAAAATATTATACATATAAAGAGTAACTTCACAAACAAACAAAAGCTAGTATCATTGGGTACTGACTGAACAAGTAAAATATATTATAAACTACTACGCGGAAAAAGACTAGACTCTAGTATATTAATTTACTTTAAGCAAAATTTTCTAAAATATTTAGGAAAATGTGTTTATTTTGATTACGGGCTATCGCAAAAACACATTGGGCAGATTTAATCGAAGCCTAAACGCAATATATCGTGTCTTTTAATCGTACTGACAGCTTTGCTGATAGTAAGTGTTAAAATTATTTTCGTGAGCTAAATTTTTACGAAGAGTTTTCTTAAAAATTGACGTAATGAACTAGAGAAAGGAAAAAGTTAAACAAACTTCCAGTTTTTGTTTATTCAATATAAAATTAAGTACAAATAGAGTATTCTTTTTCAATCTGCTGTTTTTATAGAATGGTACTGTTGAGCTAAAATGTATAATTTTATCGTACTTCAGAAATTCTCTTGTTCAATATTTTAGCCAATATTAATTAATATATTTATATTTTTAATGAAGGTTATAATTGATTTATTTTATTTATCAAGCCTGTAATAGTGTGAAATAGAAAATAATTAAAAGTGTACAGTTTATTAAAATCTATATTGAAAACGCAGTTTCAAAATATTTCGAAACAACTTGATGTATGTAACTTAAATTTTAAAAATTGGAATAATTTCCTAAATCATAAGGAAATGAAATGTTAATTGTACATTAAGAATCAAAAATAAAAAAAACTAATTAAATGGGTCAAATAAATTATTATTTAAAATTCATTTCTTAGTTTTCTTAATAATGTTTCCATGTTAATAATAAACCAGTTTTAAGATAAAATTCCGTGAAGTTATCAGTATATGTAGCATAGCATTGGCTTATGTTGTAATGGGAAGGTAAATTTTTTATTTAATTGCAAAAATATGTGTTTTTAATGTATAATATTATTTAAGAATGTTTTATTATGAGAAGTAGATAAGTATGAATATTAGTACATGAAAAATTAGATGATAGTATAAGATAGTGAACTGTTGAATTTTAGAATGGTACAGATACTATGCTCTACAAATAACACTGGGCTCTTAAAAACAGTCATAATAAAAATTCTCAGAAATTAAAAAAATCTGCCTGTGTATCTAAATATCTCAAAAAGACTTGAGATACTTAGATATACAGGTAGTTAAAGTGCACCTTGAAATGTTACATTTTTAGTCTGATGGTGACGTACTCTTCATGAAGAATACCTTTAACATCTTCAGAAATACATTACTGGAAGAAGTGAGAGAAGAAACCATTAATAAAAGAATTCAGAATTCATTATTCTATAAACTAACTGATAAAATATTCAAAGAAGGATCACATCATAAATAATTTTGATATTCTTATATACAGAAATAATATCAAATTTCTGTGTTTTTTTATATTTCCAATAGCCGCGATTACAAAGACCACTGCGCCACAAATGCAGAAAGAATAAGTAGACAAGTGAACGCAGAAAAGTCTATAAAGTGCTGAGGATATCTCGAGCACGCCAGTAGCGATCGCACAAAGAAGGCTCGGATAGTGCTGGACAGCGATGAAGGTGATGTACGTCCATCTCCTCCCGAAGATCACAGAGCCTGCAGAAAGGTGCTTGAACTATGTTAGTTCTACATAGGTGCTTAAGAAGGCAGTTCTGCCCAGTGGCCAAACGAAACTCGGCAACAGCCCTGCGTCTAGGCCATTTAGGGATAAATTGAAGATTATTCAACCAGGTCTTGTGAGAGCGTCTCTCTGAGAATTGACTTAAGACTATGTTCTTCATCTTTTTCTTAATCAGCAACTTAGTTTTATTGAGGGGAATTTCATTTCTTAAAATTTGTTGTACAGAAGTACTCACTTAGCAAGGTAGTCGGCTAACTCATTACCAGCAACATTGCAGTGTCCTGGAATCCACTGTAACAATTTCTTTTGAAAAATTATGCAACCCCATCACTAAGTTTTTGCACTCGAGGATGTCAGAAGAGGTCAGAAGGGTTATATTAAAGTCCACTGCGAGAATCACCGCCTTAGAGTCGTAGAAGATGACGGCCTTTGTAAAGGTGTTCAAGTGGCAATCTTACAGCTGCGTTAGAGCCACACGAATGGCAGCTACTTCTCCATCAAAAGCAGTTCTGACTTTTCCTATTCGAATATAAAAAGAGAACAGATTGTTGTGTACTCCTGCACAGTGTCTGTGTCATTTACAAGGGATCCATCGGTGTAAATGTGGATCCATTCGGTCTCAGGATACAGGGTATTTATCATTTTCTAAAGCAATTGTTCTCAAATATGTGTAAATTTCTGATTATTGCGTTTTTGATATCATGAGGTAAGGTCAGATGGAAAGAGCTGTCGATCACGTGATAGGAAGGTCGCGGGCTCTATGACTGATTCTATCACAAAATTGTTGCGTTGCAAGAGCTTAATCACGTTACAAATCCTGAAGATATCAACAAATTTCTTTTGCGAAAATGAAAGGAAAGCGCTAGCACGAGTATCGACAGCGTCAATTAACCATGATTTAAAATTATAAGCTTGAATTAATTAAAATTGAAGATAAATACTACATAAATATGCGTAATGACCCGATACTATGTTTTTTTCTTAAGGGAATTCCATATTAATTTCCAAAAAAATAAACGTTCAATGTTGCGTTGTCAAGAATGTATTTTATTTCTTCAGGGTAAAAAATCACTAATTTTATAGAATCCAATAATTTTTAATGACATAAATACGTATAACTCTTAGAATGTTAAGAGTAAAATTAAATTTTGACATCAAGTTTAAGCACATTATTTAAATAAATATTAAATTTTAAAGTAAACATCTTATCGATTTTTGTAATGGATGTCAATTAAATGAGAATGTAGCAACTTCATTCACTTTCATATACTTGAAAGCACATTCAGAATTATACTGAATTTTTTTCAGAAAGAGAGTACAGCTTTTTTATATATTTCTCCTTTATTTCACTCAAATTTTCTATTTAAATGACATTCATGCAATTTAATTTCAGTTTAACCCATTTGCTTTAGAATGATGCAGTTAATGACTTCTAAATATTCCAAATAATTAACTCGTTAGGGTATGTTCAGTCATTCCGTTTTTTTTTTGTTTTCGGCCGTTTATCAGAATTTCATTTCGTAATGAGTTTTGGTGGAGAAATCTTTTATTCCACTTTGCAAATATAGTGGAAAAGATGATTGTGTAATGTATTAATATATATATATATATATATATACATATATATATATATATATATATATATATATATATATATATATATATATATATATATATATATATATATATATATATATATATATATATATATATATATATATATATATATATATGTATATATATATATATATATATATATATATATATATATATATATATATATATATATATATATATATATATATATATATATATATATATATATATATATGTTTCTATAATTCTTTTCAAGATAGGATTCGAAATGAATAAAAATGCTGGTGATTGATATAATTAATGGAAAATGGATAAGTTTTCAGATCAATGGGTGGAGCTAAATTAAATGGAGCCAAAGAATTAATCATTCAATGGTGAAAGTGTGTCACTAATATATTTCTAAGAGCTCTCTCTCTCTCTCTCTCTCAAGAATATTGTGGCTGTTTGATCTCATTGGAGATAAGGGCGCAGAATAGTCTCAACTGTCGTAGATAATAGCGAGTCAATAATAGAGATTGACGGAGAAAAAACAGTATGAGTAATAAAGAGATAGGCATTCATAAAAATTACTATTAACTTAACATAAGCATTTTAATAAATAGGGTGCTACACTTTTAAAATCAAATTTTGTAAGTTTGTAATGGAATATTCGATGCAAAATAGTTTTTTTGTCTTGTCTGTTATAGGCCTTAACAATTAATTTCGATTATCGGTGAATTATGGATAATTATATTAAACTGTTTTAATATCACATGTTAAAATAATTGAATGCAATTAAATGTTGCCCAGTTTTGTAGTTGAACATACACTATTAAGTCTTCTATAAGGATTTTTCATTGATAAAGAGCTTGACGAATTAAAACTTACCGCATAATAAAACAAATGGCAGAATCTGAGCATGGTTTAAAACTAGGAGATTTTAGGAATTGTTGGAAATGATACTCTTATTTAGTGATTGTTCACATGATTTAATGAGATAACGGTATATGATATCAAATCACACAAATTCAGAATATCTGGACCATAGGTTCCATAGGTTTCCATCAGGGCCCCCTTCTTAGTGGATATTTCAATACCAACCACAAGAGCATACATAATGCATGGTGAAAACAAGAATTAAATAAAAAAATTGCTAATAGATAGAATATTGTGAAATTGAAAAGCTTCTAAATTTTTTCTTTATTTAAAAAAGAACAAAAGTTTTATCTTATTTGTTATAAGGACAGGCAGGGGTTTTGATGATACGAAGTGACTTTTACACTCGTGTCCATAAATTAAGGATATTGCAAGTTCAGGCAAAGAAAGAGACAGAAGCAAAACAAATGTGACTTATTTATAAAGCCTGTTTATTTTACAAAAGGTAAAGAGCAAAAAATATGCAATAATATTGTTAAAAGAAATTTCATCAAAAAACTTTTCCAATGAATGAAATATGGTTTCTTCTTTTGAATCATTTTCCAAATTAGTAGCAAACAACAATTCTTGACATATTATTTCACTTAAGAAAAACCTCACGTATGACAATAACAATGCTTCATTGTTAGGTAAAGTGGACTCATCCAACTGAATTGAAAATTGACAAGTCTACAAATAATTGCACAACGATTCTGTAATGTTTTCAGCCATTTCATCAATTCGCCTTTGAGCAAAATTATTACTCAAAGGAATTTTTCGGATAATATCTGTAGCCGAATTATGGAAGACAGTGGTTATTGCTTCTTTAACTGCTGGTAAAATTATATCTTCCCGAATAGTATGCGGCTTGCCTGTTTTAGCAATCAATAATGAGATAATGTATGAAGCTTGAAGTCCGTCATCGTTTTGCTTAGAAGCTGATGAAAATAATTTTAACATAGTTGACTTATTTTCAAACTTTTTTTATGTCTAGAAAATAGGTCATATCTTTGTCTTTCTTATCCGGAGGTATTTTCTTGAGATGATATTGAAACCTAGAAGTTTCCATCGCTTTATTTTAAAATGTTTTTTTTGACAAATAAGGCACATTTGCGATGATGGATTTGTGAAACATATTATGTTATATAATCTACACTGTACTGCAGCCTCTTCTTTTGGCTTTCAACATGGGATTTTCTTTACTTATACTTGATCCAAATTAAAGGAGCTGCAAGAGATACTGCCGGTTTAAATAATATAAGTTGAAATATCAAAATATTAAGGCACACAAAAGCCGCTTTCATCGTACGCAGTATGTGCAGCGATGAAAGATAGAGTGAGAAGGAGTTAACACACACATTTTTATTTAAGAGAGAAATAGGCTAGCTTCAGGGTTGCTAGCCTATTTCTCTGCTAGCCTCTTCAGGGAGTGTATCGCCTCTAATTGGCGTATATACTAGAGCTGATATCTCTTTCTCTCAACAATAAAGTCTCATATCGAAATAAGTAAATTTTCGCACGCAGGATAGAAATGAATTATCACCTTAATTTTTATGTCTTTTTCAGACTATATTTGGTTAATCTTCCCATGCCCCTCCATGCCATATCAAAGCCCCCTAATTTCCTGCAGGTCTTTTACCATCTCTCTGAAAGTCTCAAATGCCAATAAGGGGTTATTATCGCTCACGTTGGGAACCTGTGATCCAGACCAAAATTTGATTACATGCGTCTCTTTTCGGCAAACTATTATTTATACTCTTAACTAATATTTCTTGCTATCACTCTCGTCTGAGTGCTCATTGTTTGAAAGAATGTATACCTCATTGGAAAATTTCTTGACTATCCATGACACCTGACTTCAACATCACAAAACAAAGATTAAAGCATCTGATCATTGTTCATCTAATATTTCTCAATTATAGGGTATATTCGTCTAGATTCATATAAATACCATATTTTGTTATCATTGTCATGAGAACACATACTTTTCTAGTGCTTCCTATATTATTGTATATATACCACAACTGATGACTGATGAAAGGAAATCGAGTGCTATTCATTATTAAATAGGAATAATAAGTTCAATTATGTTCTTCAGAGTATATATTAATCTTAAAATATATAATACAATAGAATTTTAGTTAATGTGACAATAACTAGGAAGAAGATTTCGTTCATGAAAAAGAAAAATTGAAATGAAAAATGAAAGAAAATGAGTTGGTTTATACGGATTTTATTTCAATATGATAAGCACACAGGCAGATACTTAGTTCTTTTATTGTTTAATGAAGTATTGACCTATGGGGGATTTTATAGTGAACTAAAATACGTTAAATAATGGTCAATCTGAAAGTTTTATGATACACTCAGATGAAAAGTGGCAGGAAAAAATTAAAAACTATATAATATGTGAAAATATGAACTATTTTATAGTATTAAGTCAGGTTTTTACTAGACTAACTGATAGTTTATAAAGAAACTAAACTCCATGGCACGATAGCCCATGTGGGCCAAGGCCTACAGTGCCCATAACTGATTTCATGACCGAGGGCTATGGGGTGTCCCAGTTAGGTGGTCAGCCTAACATAAGACCCCCAGTGTTTAGTTCCCAAGCATGCTTGGTACTCAGTTAATCGACCCACTGAAGGGATGAAAAGCTGAGTCAAAACTGATAGCATATAGCCTACCATAAAATAAATTTTAAATAGAAAAAAGAATAGATTAACGAAAGATCATTATCCTTCTTTAAATTTAAAGCAGGATTAAATTCAAGAAGAATGCATCCAACGCATACAATAAATATTTGAAAATGAAAATCCAATTTATAATATTGCATTTAGATGGTTGACAGTTTCAAAGAGGTTTCAATTTTACCCTAGTTTAAGAAAACATCGGAAAGCTAATGATAATTTGATTTACGAAAAATGGTTATCGATGAAAATCATTGTGAACTGATAAAAAAGGAATTTAACATGGATTTTCTTCTTTATATGAACCTATTTATAAGAATAACATACGAAAATAAAAAAATTAGTTTTGTATTTTTTATAACTACATTAAAAAATGTGTGTCAAAATTAGTAAAAAATAGCTTAAATTACTAATTATGCATTATTTTTAAAGTCATAATTCTAGTAAAACGTACACTCTATGGTTTTGAGGCTCTAACACGTCAAGAAAAATAAGTATGGATCTTCGAAGATGATCTTATGCCCATAGAGATTGTAAAAGACACAGTGTTTTGCAAAAAAGTTCTGTGTAGTGTTTTCTTCAAAAGTACAAGACTCATAAAAACATCAAGCTGGAAAGAGAAGACAATCATAACTATAACTGATGCACATTAAAAAATGTTCTACAGAAATTCTTTTAGAAGTGAATATTAGAAGATTTAGTGTTCTTCAATTCTCTCTCTTTCTTTCAGTCATGAGAAAACATATCCTCGATCTATAAGATTGATAATTGAATTTCTAGAACAAAAATTTATCAGACTGATAGAACCACTACAGTTTTCACATGTTGTTAAATATTTAGCTAAATATGAAATTCATTTTTTTTAACTCCAAAAACAAATCTATTTTAATTCCGAAGATGAAATTAATGGGGTTAAAATGCAATTTACACACAGGTTCTAAGAAATAAATAATTTAAAACAGTTAATCGTTGAGAAGTTCACTTACCAAAGTGCATTGATATTAGGTGAGATTTTTAACGTGAAAGATTTCAAAATAAATATTTTATTGACTTTTCAGTTAAAGACAATTTAGTGGATGAGAAACATTTTAAATTTCCTTACATTTACTTAACAAGCATAAATAATTTATTTGCTGCATTAAATACTTAAAGGGAATTAACTTGCAATTCGTTTTAAGGAATCATTTATGGTATTCTCTATTTAGGTCTTTTTTGTCACGAAGAATATATCGAATGACGCAAATTATCCACAGTTATTTACTTATTTTGAAAATTTATTTGCTTAAATTTTTTTTATATTTTCTCATCCATCTGAAAAGAGTTAAAATTTTAACTAGATATCAAATAGCTACATTTTCTTTTATGTAATTAAAAGTTATCCTAAATTGATTTAACTATTCTTGTCTTTAAAGTGATGACATTTTAGACTTAATTTTTATAAAAATTTAAAGACGTTAATGCCTGAATTTTTACATCGTTGAATGTCGTATAATTGAATGTTGTTAGTGCTTTCAATTTAGTTTATTTCCCTCCCTATGATTTTTTTTTGCTCACAAGAGCTAGTGTGCCAGAATTTACTGTTTAAACTAGATTCTGAACTATTACAAGCATCCACCTTTGAGGTTGGCACTAAACCCATAAACTCTTTATCCGAAATTAAAGCCTTAAGATAAGTCTAAGGAAAAATTCAAATATATTATTCCTTAATTTTAAATCACTTTTCACGAAACTATGATAAAATTTGAAAAACATATATGATGTTCAACCTTCATATTACGTTAATGGAGGAACAATAGTTTACATTAATTTTTAATTATGTAACTCTTTTTAAATTATTTGATCATTAGAATTGATTATACTAACTATAACTACCACCTGCTTAGATGCAAACGCCTTCGCAAGGCATCAGCTCTGCGGGGACTACGGAAAAAATGGTGCCTACCGGAGCTTAATACTGACCGTGGTATCACCTCTATTATCAGCAGATTGCGGACTGGAAACATGAGGGGTATGAAAATCATGCCCGACGGATCTAGAACATACACAGAATGCAGGCACTGCACAGGAGTTCCACTGGATCCAAGGCATCTATTCAATTGCATCTCTGTTGCTTCGTCCCTCTTCAACATCGACCACAACTGCTGTCATGACACCATTGAAACTGAAAAAGATGAAGATGTGGCCAGGGCAGTGGTCCCATATGACTTGTATTTTTTACCTTTTCTTTTTTTCTTGTTGCCCTTGTCATACGACAACAACAACATATCAACTGTAAATCATAAAAAGACGGGTTTACCGATTTCATTTGAGTTAGAATTGAATTTATTAACTCCAAATAAAGAAAATGACATTTTTACCAATCGAGCAATCATATCCACTTGCATATCATACGAGAAGACTCTAAAAATCTTCCCTCATCATCCATTGTATGACTGATCTTAACTTTAATCTATAATATAAAACCCTAATATTATGTATATATTAAGATGGATTGAGACATGGGAATAATTTTAAAAATAAAGCTTTAAATTTCAGTGTTAAGTATTATGATTTAAGAGTGATTACGTTAACGAAATTTTTTATTTTATAGAATTGGTTAAAAACATATTCTATATTTTATATAGGGCGTTCAGAAAGTAAGTTACACTTGTTCCGCCAGCGATGGCATCATTGCGAAACAAGAGTGAAGCTTTTTTCTGATAATAATTGAGTTATACGGCTTCCAACGGTAGCAATTTCATTCAAATTGCTTGAGTTGGATTGCAGTAATAGAAAAAAATGGCGGGTCAGCGCTAAAACCTTACTCCAACTTAGAAGTCAGTGGAACAGTACGTTTTTTGTTGGCAAAATGTTTAACGAGTATGAAAATTCATCATAAAATATCGGCAGTGTTTGGGCAACGTGCAATGTCACGTCCAACCATTGTTAAATAGTTCCAACATACAATGTCACGTCCAACCATTGTTAAATAGTTCCAACATACAATGTCACGTCCAACCATTGTTAAATGGTATCAACATGCAATGTCACGTCCAACTATTGTTAAATGGTGCCAGTGGTTCGAAGATGGTTGCATAGACTTAACCGATGCAGAAAGACAAGGAAGACCAATGAGCAAATTGGACTTGGTGGAGTGGGTGGAAGGCACGCACAGCACAGGATTTGCTTTGTAATTGTGGGTGAGAAGTCTGGAAGTATCCACCGTAGTCCCTGCGACTATCATGCGTTCGGGCAAGCTCAAAAATAGTTCATTGGAAAACGATTTTCCAACGATGGCCAGGTTCAGATAGCTCTTCTAAGCTTGCTCAAGAACTAAGGAGTGATTTTCTATCGTTAGGGCATCGAGTGATCAGGGATACGTTCCAACAAATGTCTGCAGAGACTGGGAAATTATGTAGAGAAATAGTGCTTAGTATGTGTGTCACATTGAATTATACCACACTTCTCAGTAAATTGTTTGTGGACTTACATAATTCGAGTGTAACTTACTTTTTGAAGGGGCCTAGTACAATGAATATTGGAAAAAATGAAATGCTTAAGAAGTTTAATTCGAGTAGCAAATTCATACTAAATAAAAAATATATAATTAATGAAAGATACAATCAATTAGTCAATTTTGAATTTTTTAATGAATCAGGTAAATTAATAATCAATAAACTGCCAAAAATGTTAGATTAATACTAAAATTAGGTACATTACTCGTTTAATTAACGATAACTGCTCTTTATTTCTGTTTCGAGAATTATTCTCATTCTAATGAATATTAATATGGACATCGGAATAATTGAGTCATCATGAAATATAATATAATCCAAAATGTGAGTTATCTAATGAAAATAAGCTTACAATTCACAGTAGAATGCGTTCGCTTACTTAAAATGCATCCTAAAGCATTTACTATAGTTAATAAAATTTCAAACGTGGAGCGGTCTGAAAATTAATTATCATTCTTTTGAAGTCATTGTAATTTTATGGAGCTGTATAGATCATTGAATTTACTCAAAGTATCGATCAGATACAGATAAAAGGATATTTAAAGCAGTATCCTAATATCATAATGCTTATTTCGAGCATTGCATAATTGTTTTAAAACTACTGTTTTGTATAGTTATGCTTTTCACTTAAGAATCGAGTAATGGACTAATTAATAGCTGAAGATAGATAATCAAGATAGCTGATGGAAATTTTAAACATTGCTTAGTATTTTAAGAAAATCTACATAGAAAGATTTTTTTAATCTAAATCATAAGTATTTTTATTTATCTTTAAATGGTTACATTAATATTTAAATTCTCGCAGATTTGCTCAAATCTTCACTCTGTACTAGTAGAAGAATCACGATCAACTAATGTACTTGGATTCTATTTACAATGTTAATCAACAACAGGTAAACAGAATCCTATATATTTAACTTATTCTATGTATAGGGAAATCCTGTTTCTGTTTTTATTCTGTTTCCCCAAAAATTTTTAGGTGGAGTTAAATTAAGCCTGTACGAAATAGAATAAATTTTTACCAAGAGGGTGGTCCAAAATTAACAAGAAACATAATAAATAGAAGAAGTTTTATTTTAAAATTTCGATTACATTTGTAATTTATTTAAACTATCATATTAACGTGGACTTAAATTCATTATAAAGTTGCTTATTCCTAAAAGCACACTATTCTGAAATTTTGTACCTTCAAGAACATAATCATGCGGTTATTTCAATTATTTAAAATTGTCATTAAGGTATTTTTGCCAGGAAATTTCCTTTTTTTTTCCAACATACTCTTCATATAATTTTTTAAACAATATTTCCATTCTTTTGCCCATTGTAGTGAAAGCATTTACGCTTTTTCTAATACAATGGCGATAGGATATGCATTGGAATGTGGATGAAAGGAATCTCAAAACCCATTTCACAAATTCAGCAGTCAATATTTGCGTAATGAAAAGGAATTTTCATTCGTTTCATTCAATTTGTTTTTAAATGATTTATAAGTGAGATTTCATTTTGCACCAGCATAATTCCTAGCTCTGAGTTGTGTTTTACCAGTGGATAGAAGCAGCCGGATGGAGTTTTCGTGATTTTAAAGCAGGGACCAAGCAGAAGACTCCCAAGACTTGACCTGCCACCCCCAGATGTGTCACCTCACCTGGAGGACATTGTGATCTGTTTCAATGAGCCTTAGCCGCTTTTAGCTAACACAACGGATCCTCGGTTAAGCTGATATTCAATTTCACTTCCTTCCGAAAGTGAGAATGACTTCCTAACTAACTAAGCTCCGTGGCCTCAATTTTGGGATGGGATACAAAAATATATAGGATTTCAAAGGTACAAAAATACATAGGATTACGAAATTACAAAAATAAGTAGGATTACAAAAATACATTGGATTACAGACTTACAGAAATACACAAGATTACAAAATTTTAAAAATACGTAGGATTGCAATTTATGACTTTAATAAGAACTTCACACAGGAAAAATAAAGAATGTGAAGAAGGACTCATGTATCAAAAGAACAGTCTGTTGAAAAGAGTCTTTTAAAACAATTTGAAGCTGCTATTTGTTTAGCTTCGTGATGAATAAAAGTCTTAAGTAATCAGGCTTGAGATGTAAGCAGAGGAGGATCATGATTAGTGTTCTGAGTGATCGTTCTTATTGAGCCACGTGAACAGGCACTCTTGACTAATAAGGAAGTCCATAAGTTGGTTTAGTTTTTATCTAGAGGTCTTGTTAGAGAGGATGACTCGTCTCCAGTTAATAAACCACTGCTTTGTAGGGGTTGATAAATGTCATGTGGAAATAAGTGGGCATACTGTGAGATAATGTATTGGGACTCCCTCGTTACCACAGGTATAATTTGAGGAATGGGCCGTTGCCGGACATGAAAAGGATTTTATTCCTGATTCAGTTTAGAGATTTGTTGAAAACTGTAGGGATAATATCATGGACTAGAACACCAGTAAAGAATTGGACAAGTCGTCCTGCTATTTCTTCTTTATTCAGTTGTGTAGGGTGTGATTGATTGAGCAGTGTTAAGGGAATGTCGAATGATGAAGAGAAAAAGAGGCCGTCGCTTCTGCCTCACTACCCTCTTTTCCAACATGAGCTTTGACCCATCGAAATTGGATGGAAGGAAAATCCAGCAGGTAACTTTGAAGTGATCTGACGTGCGGACTTGATAAAGAGGGATCGTTTTTTTTGTTTTTTTTCCTTTCTAACAGCAATATAAAAATATCAAAATTTAGAAAACATTTGAAAATTCAAAATTTATATATAATACATGATCTCCCCTTATATGGTACGCCAAACAATAAAAGTTCAATGTACCAAGTAAATGAATATTTTTTTAAAAATTTCTATTCATTTTGTATGAAAATTTAAAAATTTAGGAATATATTTTAATGTACCTTTAAAGTAGAATCGAAATGATTTTCTAGTTTAATTATAAAAATTAAAAAATAAATTATTAAAATTGAGAAACATTTTCGACCATTTCGTTAAAAACAATGTAAGGGTTTTATTGATATGTAAGAAAAGGGGAAATGATTTGCTTTATTCAGTATTTTTTGCAAACATTTAATTATAATTACTGTTTTTTATTTAAATATGTTTTTCAATCTTATTTAAAAATATTAAATTAAGAATGAAAATATTTGTAACATATCTTCCTACATATTTGCTTATGGCTTGTTTTGCTTACTCGATAACTATATTTGCTTCAGAATTTAATATTATTTTCGAAGTTTATTAACAATTATAAAAAATAAAATATTAAAGTGTTCAATTGTTTTATATAGATTGTATAATTTATATACCTGAAATATTCGTAGTTTTAAAAAGTAATAGAGTTATTAATGAATCATAGCGTGAACTTAAAATATACCATTTCAGAATTATAGTTGCTTTATTTCATATTGAATATAACCAATATTATTAAAACTTTGTTGTGAGCTGTCTTCAATAAATTTTAAAATATAGTAACACTAATATTATTAAAATTTTTAAGTATCCTAATTTAGTCATTGTAAAATAAAATATTTAATTTGATATTCTTTTTTGTAATGATTATGTGGCATTGCAAAATGGAATATTAAATTACAGTCATTAAGAATATAAATTATAAGATTCATTTCAAATCTCATTTTTTAAGAAACTGAATATGTATTCGTAGATTGAAAAGAATACAATAAACATTTCACTTCATAAAATATTATACAAATAAAATTGTAAAGTTTTCCATTTATTTCAGCTTATAATTATTTCTAAAGTTATTTTAAATACTAATACCTAAATTATTAATTTATTATGCAGGATTCTAAATATTTATTCAAAATATATCTTTTGGGTGTGTGTAAAATAAATATTATGTTGTCAGCGAAAAATAAAATGACAATAATACACTTAATATGCAAAATGTAAAAGAAATATAAATGCCTTTTAAAATACAATTATAGTTTAATAGGATTTGCAATTAAAAGCGGAGTATTGATGTAAATGGAATACTATAAAAGTAATGATGAAAATTTCTATAAGATAAGTGTATTATTCTACTTTATTTTCTTTAATAAAAACTTATAATTTTTATTAGCATTTAACCTTTACATACTAATACAAAATATACAGACTCAACTACTGATATCTAAATTTATAAATGAAGTATAATTATGAATGTTTAATTAGTATAGCATGTAGTTTTTATATTATTTTCGCATATTATATATTATTTAATATTCATCCATATTTTTAAAATACAAGAATCCGAATCTATTTTAAAATAAATTTATATAAAATTGTAGATATTGATTATTTTCTAAGTATAAAAAAGTTTATATATATATATATATATATATATATATATATATATATATATATATATATATATATATATATATATATATATATATATATATATATATATATGCATATATATATAAATATATATATATATATATATATATATATATATATATATATATATATATATATATATATATATATATATATATATATATATATATATATATATATATATATATATATATATATGCATATATATATAAATATATATATATATGCATATATATATATATATATATATATTTAATTTTGTATTTTATTGTATTTTATACATAGAAAAGTTTGGTTTAAATGGTCTTAAAAAAGAAACGGTTAATCTTAAAATCAATCGTTCAGGAGGAATTGCTATTTAATAAATAACATACATTAAGAATTTTGAATTTATAAAAAATCCGTAAAAATTTGTTTAGGGCAATTTGGCAGCAGTATTCCATTATAGGGGTCTGTGGAAGGTCAATAATAGAACAGTATCGCAAAATGATTAAATGTCAAACATTCAGTAAAACATTGGTGGTAAGTAGATCTTTAAATGATGGTTCAAACTACAAAAATCTATAATAGGAAAGTCAAAAATTTTCTTTGCAGCAAATAATCGGTATTCGTTACTTGCTGCTTGCCGCATCTTAAAAATAAGGATTTGTGTTCTTTGTAAATAATGTCTTATGCTCCAGTATTTTAAACATTTTAAATTTAAAACTATCAGAAACGCTTTGTGTTTGTATGCTGCATGCTGAGGATATGAATTTTTGGCAGTATTTTTGAATTACAGAACATAATGAGTAAAATCAATTCAACATGAATAAAAATTATTGTATCAGTTATTAAGATTTTGAATTAGAAGCACATAGTATACTTACACGCTAAATACCAATACATTTCATTTGCCAATGATCTTGTCATTGCAACATCAATTAGGCAACATTGAAAGCAAACGATATATAAACTGTAAGTATCACATGACACCTTTAAGCTAATCATTACTCTTAAAATTTTTTAATGTATTCTTATTTCATAAATTATTAAACAATTGCAGCAAAAATCAACACCAAATTATAAAAATTGCATAAAAATTTATTCAAAAAATGTTTACTTTTAGTAAGTTGTATTCCAAAAATACAAAATTCTTTTACAGCTTAGAAATAACTATACTTTTTTACTATGGACAAAGAGTATATTTATCGTAAATAGGCAAATATCTGATTCCTATTTCTAATGAAAAAGACAATAAGAAAACGAATCATGATAAAACAATTAATTGATTAATAAGTTTTTACAGCGGCAATTCGAATTCTATAAAGCATGTACTTTAATATAATTTTCCTGATATAATTTTTATACATATATTTTCCACGTACATCATTTGTACATCATCAAACAAACAAAAAAAAATCCACTTTTGTGAATCAAAGTGACCTATGTTTCGCAATTTATTTTCTAAACATAAATTTCCATGATGAAGTGAAAATTACATATAAAACAATTGAATCACAATTTTTTTAAACTAATATTTTATTTATCAATAATCATAATATTGAAAGCGGTAAAATTTATGATTATTTGTAACAAATGGAAAAAATATGTAAAATTATGAAAACAAATAATTTCCACTTTAATCATAAGATGACTTTTTAGAATCCATTATATAATGCATTTCTAAAAGAGAAATAACGTCTGAATAAGTCAGAATATTCAATCTTTCATAACTCATTATTATTAATGACGTAATAATTAATTGATAAATGCTGCATGACTTACTTTTTAATGTCCGCAGCATATGGAAAACTTGCGTGAGGGAATTTTCATAGACTGTGAACCATATTCACGAACTGCAATAGAGAAAACGTGTAAAACAAGTAATCAATCTGGTAGATATATAGAAGAAGAAAAAAATACAGCCTCCATCTCATATTTTTTAATATTAATTAGAATCAAATTGGAAAGATTTAAGAAAATAGTTAACAGATTTAGGAGAATAGTTTACAGACTCATTAAATTTGGAAGCTTATTAAAATATTTTCTCAAAGTGAAATATGCGAAGACATTTTTATTTCATTTAAATCACGCATTAGTTCTATTCGAAGAGAATTGTAATTTGTGAGTGTAAGAGAAATTGGTTATGAATTTCAACGTTAAATTTTATTTTCAAACATAAGTCCTATTTGTTACTAAAATTATATTTTTTTAACTGATGGTTTGAGAAGCCATCAGTGAATAAAAATAATAAGTTCTTTTATTCTAACACTTATATTTATTTCAATAATCAATGGACTGCAATCGCATTATTTTTTTAGAGAAAATTTTTAATGAATAAAACTTAAATATCAAGCGAAGAAAAATTCGGTAATATTTCTTTATCATTTTTCAGGATTCTCAGAAATGGAATGGCTCATTTGTAACGAAAAACACTAAAAGAAAATAAGTGATGTATTCTCTGGGGACCTTACTTCTCAATTTCTCTTAAAAAGAAACATTAAGCACTAAGTACCCCATACTAAGCTTTTACAAGTTATATCCAGGTTATAGCTGCATTTCATAAACAATAAGCTTTTGGTGTTAAGTAACTGTTTTAAATTAAAATAAGATAAATACAGCAATTTATTTGGAGTTCATTTGCATTTGGAGAGATAGTGAATAACGAATAAAACAAATATTCTATTTGATTGATTGAATCGTAAATTACAAAACAAATGTAAAAAAATATAAAAATGATCAATAATAAATGTATATAAAAATTTTATTTTTAATAATATTTTATCATCACTACTCCGCAATTTTGATTTTCGTTGACCTTATCAACACGTTTATTTGGTATTATTTATGTATATATTTGTCTTTTTGACTCTGATTTATAAATTTCTTACCTTTCAATAGTTGAATCCCATTAATTACTTGTCTAGTGGTCAGCGTGCCTGACTGCGGATAGGGAGGTCCTGGGTTCGAATCCCGTTTCGGGTATGGATGTACTTTCTCTCTATGTATCCTCTTTTTGTCCTTTTATTGTATGAATGAGGTGTGAATGGTTGCCCACCCTATAAACGGGTCCCTATGGCATGTGTGTACTGAGGAAGTCATACTCCACACCAAAATGTGGTTCAGTTGGAAAAGTGGAGCAGCGCATACCATAATACCAGCATAGCTGGCACACGACAACAACAATCTAATCAATTTTATTTAATTTAATCCTATAACTATAATCTAACCAGCAGTTTAAGTTATTAAATCAATAAGAATTATATTAAATTTATATTTTTCAATCTATTTTGCAGAATGGAAAAATGTCGAAGAATTTTGTCAATAAGTCGATCAATGGTGGTTAGTGTTCTTAACTTCTAAGCTGTTGGTCCAGAGTTCAAATCCTAGTTTGGGTTTAAATGTTCCTTTCTGTCCGTGTTTCCTTGTCCTTTTTGTTGAAATGAGGCTCCCCTTATAAACATGTTTATGGTGGAGTTCTGTGAATAATGCCACTCGTTTCGGTGACTTGGTTCACTGATGCCCACCGGGTGATAAATGGACGCCTTATGGTGGCGAAGGGTCAGTCACCCAGTGTCAACCGTTAGAAAAAAGATATTAATAATGTATTTTCTTGGGTAACTTCTGATGAATGTATTGCAATATAATTTATAATTCTCAAAATTATATTTCAACCGTTTTTAAAGTGTTTTAAGTTTTAAGAAGATATTAAAAACAAATGTGGAATATTGATGTCCGTAATTCTATTGTCACAAAATAAGAGATTTTATTTAATAAAACATTATTCATACAAATAGTTGTAAATGAACAAAACTATGTTAAAATGGATATTTTGTTTTATATATTGGCTTGCAGCATGAGAAGTTACTTTTAAACAATACATTTCTTGACAGAATTATGAATAAAGAAGATATTTTATGTTTAGAAAAAACTATATTCAGTTAAATTTTTTCCAACAAATATAAAAATTTTTAACTTAAAGTTTATAATGCAAATACTTTACATTAACCATTCCTATGTTTAAATATTTTTAGTGCCAAAAAAGAATTTAATATGATTCCCTCGATGGGAAATTCCTCATAATTGGATTAACAATTTTTTTAAAATTTAAGACAGGTTAATTTCGCTGTTTTTTTTTTCGAAATAAGGATTAATATTATTATTTATTCTTTAAAAACTCAGTATACAGTTAAAAAAATTGGAAATATTTTAATAAATTTCAATTAAAATTAAAATAGAATTATAAAATGAATAATTTAAAATCATATATATGTAAAATATGTAAAAGTATTTTATGTTTCAATATTATATGATTTTTTAAATTGCAATTCTTAATTAAACACAGTATATATATATATATATATATATATATATATATATATATATATATATATATATATATATATATATATATGAAGCCCGGTGTGTGGCTTCGTTGCAGCGTTTCACGCACCCATGACACAGGTCCGAGGTTCGATCCTCGGGCTGGGCAAGGTTGACTCAACCTTTCATCCATTCAGTGTGTCGATTAAGTGAGTACCAAGCATGCTTGGGTACTAAACACTGGGGTCTTACGTTAGGCTGACCACCTAACTGGGACATATGCTTCGCACCCCAGGGCCCTCGGTCATGAAAACAGTTATGGACACTGTAGGCCTTGGCCCACATGGGCTGTCGTGCCATGGAGTTTTATATATATATGTATACATACTGCTTTTTTAAAAAATAGAGAATGAAATATAAAATTTATTTACATAATTCCTTGAAAAAATATAATTTATATTTCAATTTCATTTTCAATCTTTCTGATTCTATACTCCAATTTCAGAGTTACAACATTTAATTTTGTCATTCAATTTTGGTACAAAGTAAGACGCTTAAAACTGCTTACAATATAATTTGAGGGAAAAATAATTACTTTTCTTAATAAAAATGCACTAAAATGAATAAATTGTAGCTAATTACAAAATATATATTTACTGACATACATACAATTTTCTGCATTTTTCATATTAAATTTTTAAAAAGAATCATACTTTTTAATTAATTGATTAAAATTTATTATAATATATGTAAATGCTTAAAGCGATAAATAATAGTAAAAAATTAGATAACGAAGCAGATTAAAATCTTCGTATTGCATTCTTTTCATGAAATAGCTGCAATTTTATTCTAGTGCTATAAAATGCTCATGAAGCTATTGTTTTCGGACAAAAATAACGGAGTAAATTACACAATTTTATAGTTTAGAAAAACGTTCGTGTATGAAATGTACTTTAGGTTTAAAAGATAGCTTTTTTGCTTAGAAATAACGAATAAATATCAAAAATTGGAAATGGCCCCCACAGGGATATGAAGCAGTGAAGCATGGGAAAGGTGAAGGACGTTCATGTACCTTAACCACTTGAAAAATGATTCTAGTTAACCGGTGAATGATCAGCACTTAAGGTATATGCTTTCTGAAAATCAGGTTCGTTTTCTGCATACCAAGTGACCAGCTACCGATTGCACGTTCAATAAATTAATGATGCATTAATGGCTATGTTACTAACATTTTTTTATCCCCCAGCCGGAAGGGACACACGAACTCGGAAACTTTTGAACTGGAAAGCAATGAAGTTTTACTGGAAAGTGTGACACTACATCCAACTTTTGAAATTTCTTAAAATTCAGATAAGTATTATTGTGTTAAGTTAAAAAAATAATGCACAAAAATCGCGGCATCAAATGCTGATAATTTTATACAGAGCTTAATAAAAGAATAAAATAATTTCAAATTATTTAAATCTCCAAATTTATTGAGCAATGCAAAGTATCATATTGTAATCCATTGAGGTTTTACTTTATATTTGCAGAAAGAAAAATAAGGAATTAAAAAAAGAAGTTTGGAATTAATACTTAGATGTAAATGTAATAGACAGATATTCTATATATGTGGCTGTGAAAATATATTATTATTATTTTTATCTTAGCTGTTGCCATTAAAAATGTATAAAATATAAAATAATCTGCTTAAAAGTGTAAATCACATTAAAATTCTCGACAAGATAGGGCATGTTTATTTGGTGACAAATCAGAGAAAATGTTTTAAGATCTGTTATAAATACATATACTTTTGCTCCCATTTAAACATATTGTTAAATAGAATCAAAGGGTAGCATTTTTTTAAAATCAAAAATGACATATTTTTTAAATATATTAAATTTCAACACATCGTATATATAAATTTACAATAATTTATTCCGCATAAAGTTTTTCTGTACCAATTTGCTTTTATTCTCCAGAATTTCTATACATAAAATTTTTTCAATAAATTTTATAATTTTGAATTATTTCTTATTGAAAAAAGTAATTCAAGTAACTCAAGCCAATACTTGTGGCTTTATTTTGATGACAATTATTTATATGTGTGGTTATCATACCATGTAATTAAAAATGCTATAATTTTAAGCATATATGATGTCTAACTTTTTTATATTCAAGGATAATTAAATCTAACTTTATTCTTATATTCATGAGATTAAAATGCAATAATTTTAAATATCTATAAGGCTTGCTATTCTTGTTATGTTCAAGAATAGTTAAATCTAACTTTGCTTGTAAATTTGTAGGATCTAATAGATGTTCACATACTGTTAATTAATACTAAGATACATTATAAATTGGAAGCTGTAGCTCAAGTTTAACTGCTTCATTTGATTGTTCATTCAAATTTATGGGATGGTCAGTACTTAAATGTCATCTTCAATTGAAAGAACTAAATTGTTAAAAAGAGATGCAGTAACTCCTTCAAAGGAGGAATTATGTTGCATAATTTTATTTTTAACTTATTACGGCCTAAAAATAAGATAGTCTTTTTCAGAATGCAATGTTCGCCGTTCACTCTTACATTTTTACGAAAAGTTAAAGAGGAAATAATATTTAAGACTTTTTACTTCACATCTATCAAGCTTTACTTTGTTCCTTTTTTGTTACAGAAAATATCTTAAAACTTTTCAATTTTTTCCTTTGTAAAGGATTATTTCAGAAGAAAGTGTTTTTAAAAAATGTCTATAAAAAGGTAATAATACAGAGTGAATTTTGAAAAATTTGGCTTTTCAAATATACAATACTGTGGAAAATTAGATTGTTTTCTAAGAATAAAAACAAATTTTTCAATATTATGTAAGTAATAATATTTGAAAAAAATTATTGTGAAATGATAACTCGAGTTATCATTTCACAAAATTTTTTCAGATCTGCCCCCACCCCAGGAGAAACAAAATTTCCGAAAATTTTTCTAAATTGAGATTTTTAAACCGGATTTTACGATAATTCCGTCAAAATATTGATGGATAAAAATAAACATTGGCAGACCGATTAAGACAAATAACTGCGATTTCGAGTCTGCATATCGTAACTTATGTTGTAGTAATTGACGATTCATTTCTTTTACCGCAAGACAACACTCGTCAATCAGCTCGTCTATTAGAGAATATTCTTTAATATGAAATGATTCGATTTACGAATTGGTCAGTATGTTCTTCTAATCTAAATATGATTAGGCCTATTTAAGACACTCTCGAACGAAGCTTCATTTAATAAACAATGTCTTTTTTTACTTCCTGAGACTTGGAGATAGGCTATTTTCGAGAATAGTTTCTTTCAGGTCTTTCTGATGACTTATTCGTATCTATGGGTAATAGATAAGTTGTTGTCATAGATGTTCTAAAGGCCAAGCACTATACTAAACATCTTGCATTATTTGCTAATAAACTAATTTATTATCAAAATGATGCTTTAAAAAATTTCTTCCAGTGTTTTGCCTATTGTTTCAAAACACTGAAGAACATTTTCGTTACTCCTTCTTTTACTGCGTTTTGTTACGAATGTGCACTCCATTCTATGCTATTGTATACTGTAGTCAATTTTTTTTTACTTTGCTTTTCCTCTATTTCGAGCACTTTTTCTACACTCTATATATGCACATGCGCATTCACTCCCAAAAATATTTGTATACCGGAAATAAGGCCATTATTAATTTTTCATCAACTTCAACAACCTTTTCCTTTTCGTATAGAATATGTTTCTTCTATATAAGGAAAAAGCACAATTAATGATTGTTTTTTTTACACCTAAACGAAAGCATAATTTCGTCGATGAATATGTTATGAAAAAGATGAAGAAGGAAAAAAAAATCTACTCTTACTATAAACAAAACTTTTCGCATCAGTTGGGTTGATATTCGTATAATTTGAGAAAAATATTAAGTATCTTCAAAAGAAACATGCATAATTTTCCCCGTGTTTTTGTGTTTTTTCCTGATTAGATTTGCTTATTTGAAGAAAACAAAATAATTAAAAGATGATTATTTTATATACATATGTATCTAAATTAAAAGAAATTTATTTGCATTCAATCTCTTTTTAATATGAATATTTAACCACTATAATCGTGGAAACAAACACGAAGAGTATTTTGCTATCATGATGAAAGAAAAAAATTAATGTACTCTGCCCGGCATTGAAAAGGCAATACCAAAGAGGAGTTGCCAGAAAGTAACGAAACTCGGCAAACAGAGAGAGAGAGAGAGAGAGAGAGAGAGAGACAGCAAAAAACGGGCGAACAATAAATGATCTGTATTTCGAAATGATATACACAATACAGAACGATAACAGGGTGGGATCAGTAGGTTGTTGGGCCATTGTAGGCGGCGATACACGAAGAAATAAAAGTACGAATGACGTCCAGAACAATTGTTCTCCATTCCCTGTTAACTATTTGCCATAATGCGTCTTCTGAAAGAGGCAGTGATAGAGTCTACAAATGGCACACAATGATATCCCAAACGTGTTCGATTGGTGAGAGATCTGGCGACCACGGTGGCCAAAGAAGCAACTGTATACCTTGCAAAACATGTATTCTGATGCGAGAAATGTGCAATCAGGTGTTATCTTGCTGATAAAGGACACTGAGCATCTCCTGAAGGCAGGGGTGTGTCACCGGCCACAACACATCATCCACGTAACGTTGGGATATCATAATACCGTGAATACGAACTAGATGTGACAAGAGAACTAGATGTGGAATCGTACGACGCGTTGTAGCGCGGTGGGGTGTTTCCCAATTACTGCAGGATTGGTACTGTCTCCACGTCGACGCACAATATACGAGGCGACTATCACCGAAGAAACAGAAGTGTAACTCATCTAAGAAGACTATCCTGTGCCACTCCATCGTCCACATTGCTCTCATCCGGTACCATTTCAGACGTTGGGGTCTATGATGTGCTGTTAATAGCAGTCTTCTTAACGGACGCCTTAAGTCCAAGCGACTGACAACAAATGAGCGACAAATAGTTTTGCTCAATAAGGGAGCATCCAGGGTGTCTTCCGCATACAGCATGCGTGCTTTGCGAGGCCGTCACCACTTCCTGTCGGATGCATCGATTCACGCGTGGTGACGTCACTTTGGCTGCACCAGCAACCCAAAAACGTTTCACAGTACCTTGTTCCAATCATATTCGCTACTGCCCATAGATTATGATACGTCCAGGTGTCTGCCAGCTGCGAGTTGCTCCTAAGGACCAATCTGCCCTTCTCAATCATGCTCCTCGTAAACTCATCTGCCTGTTGGAACTGAGTTTGTCGAAAATGACTTGGCATCGTCGACGCTTTCCTTCCTAAGAACGCTTATTATACGCTTTCCTTGCCATAAGAACAAACTTTCAACGATTACCTTCCAAGCAGCAATAATGGTGTGAATACTGCCAACTCTGCCTGTTCCTCATCTTATCCTAGTGCACTGGAGAGCTGCACATTTCACATCATTTGCATAACTCAGTAGGGTGCGTCTACTCAGATATTTGCATAATTTTCTGGATTTGGTGATGCACTTTCAGTGTCTGGCAGTGTATATTATAGGGAGATCGTAGATAATATGTGAACTTTGTACCTAAAATGGAACAGCGCTTTTAGTGCACATATGTATGTTACTACCTATGTTCCATTACCTTTATCAGATAATGGTAATTTAAAACCATGAGGTCATTATCATTATTAGAGATTTGACAGAAATTCAATGGAATACAATTAGTGATGAATCTATTTTAAATTTCCTTAAAGGGTTATGCTCATGCTTAAGAATAGTACAAAAATATTTGGAAACTGCTTTTTACATAGTGCTAATCAAAGTCCTCCGTTTATTTAATGGTCAGAAGTTAATGGTTAATATTATCTATTAACAACCATACTTAAAATTCATCCATAATATTCTCAAAAATTACCACAGTTTCTCAGATGGAAAGAAGATAATCTATTTTAAATTACACTTTACTAAGACTACTAGTATTTTTAAGTACTGAGAAATAGTTTACTTTAGAGAAGTTGTGAGTTAATATAAATCTGTTTCTCCCTGTGAGTTAGAATAAACACATTTCTTTCTTATTTATAAGCAACCGCAATATATTGCAACCACAATTTTTAGCTGCCGCGAAACGTATTACTAATTACCGTCTTACATTTATCGCATTTCCAAGGGGTCAGAAGAAAGTAAACAAACGTGTATTTCGTTCAAAATATAAAGTAAATTATTGGTGCATAATTTGATCCCTAAAAAGGTCTTAAATTGGAATAATGTTTACTGTTTCTGCTTTAAGATCTTTAAAAATGCTAAATTTTTTGTAGTATAATGGTTAACTAAGTAATTAATAAACATTTAGAGTTAGTTGTATATTCGTAAACAATACTTATTATGCAATCGAAACTTGAATAACTTGAATAAATCAACTAAATATATTTGACAAAGCAGAAATATTATGCAAAAATATTTAGAATGATAAAATTTAAAAAAAAATTGATTGTGCATAATATTATCTCAACTGTAGTCTTTTAATATTTTCGATAAGGTAAACCATTTGGCTTCATTTTATTCAGAATAACTTCTGTTTTGTTTTCCCCTTTTAATTTCAGTGATGTGATTACAAATTTATTTCTGTTTAGGAACAATTCTATGTGCTAGTATAATTTGTTGCATATTTTTTAAAGAATAATAATTCCAAATATTATTTGCCTTACAAAGATTAGCTAAAATAATGTGTCAAATTTACATCACAAAATAAGTTAGATTACCATTAAATATTTTAATTGGACATAGTAGTAATTATTTTTTTATAAAATATATTTATTGATAAACCTGAGGTATAGTTAGCTTTGTATGCATCGCATTTTCGCGATATTTAATTATTATAGCTTACCAAATTCTTAACGATTTTCCATAAGCAAACAATTAGAACATCTATGTATAGAATTTTTTTTGATTTTCAATGGCATTTTTCTTTGAATTCAAATTATTTTAAATTTATGAATCTTTCATCTTAATAATATTTTTGAGTGAAATTACGTATTAAATTATCATACTTGCAAATTTTTTCTCTAATATTTCAATTGCTTGTATCATAGTTTGAATGTGCATCTTCTAGCAATATGGTCAGATTATGGTTGCAGTGTTCAAAACATCATAAAATAGTTTTATTTAATGGTATTTTCATTCCCAATGTGAGGCATGCAGTATTCAGAGTATTATATCAAAATATTCTTTAATTTTATAATATTTTGGATATTACAACCAGTATTGGTGCTGTATAAGTTTTACGAAAATGCTGTAAAAATACAGTACCTTTTTTAAAGTGTATGCATATACAAATTCCATATGCATATAAAAATTTCATTATCAGAGAAAAATAATAAAATCAAATAGTTTCCATATTTTAAATGATTCATTTTATAAAAAAATAGTATAAGCTTTGAGCTAATAAAGCCATAAATTGTGTCATTCAAAAACGTTAAAAGCATTCTTTTTCGAAATCAATAGAAATTACAGAAACAGTATTAAAAAAATTTAGAAATCTGCATTAACGTGACAGATGCTATTTATGTGGTAAAGGTGGCAATAAAGCAAAACAAAGAAAGTATTCTATATACAAAGTATCTGCAGCTGAAGAAGAACATAACATCCTTTTAGTAAAATGCGCCATGATATTACACAATTCTATATTAAATAATAAATTAAACGCAATTCTCATTTAAAAGTATTTTTTTAATTTAATGCACACATTATTTCTGCAAACAAGATTATCATACAAAATTTACATTATAAGTAGTTTAAAAAAGTCGCTTAAAGTCTAAAATATTCAATAAAGGTGAACCAAATTAATGTAAATATATATATATATATATATATATATATATATATATATATATATATATATATATATATATATATATATATATATATGAAATCACACCATGTAGATGAATAAAGTCCTAAGTCCTAATTGGTTAAGGTTACAACATATTGCAAATATTCGCTTTGATATTTCCGACAGATTATTAATTAGCTTACCGACATTCCATATGAACGCGGTTTCTAGGCGCCGATCGATAGCTGATGGAACGCATAATGAAAAGCAGCAAAGAGAGAGAAATTTTCCAAAGTTTACGCTTCCCCTCGTTATTTTTGAGTAATTCAATATCTCATTTTAATGCTTCGTTATTTGGGAAGCACTGTGGGGAGTAAGGAGGAAAGATACCTACTAGAAATCACATTTCCTCTAACTAAAGTTAATTAGTCTACCCTAAGAATCTTGGTAAGCAAATTAATATTTTTTTCGATATTTTGTGAAATGTGAAACAAATATGTAAAAGTAAGATTTAAAAAAAAACATTTTTATAAACATTAACAATAAGAAATCTTTTAATGATTTTTTAAAATAATTCGTTTTTAAAAATCAAAATTTAAAGGAAGCAAAATTGTTTCCTATACAATCACAATTTAAATAATCAAATTATTTTTTAAACCTCTAATTTATTTAATTTATTTCATTGTCTAATATAAAATTTGTAGTATAAATTAAAGTAGAATTTGTAGAATTCTATTTTAATCCTTTCAAAGTTGCTAAAATGTAAAAATAAATTTTTTAATGTACCTCTCACTATTATGTGATTATAGTATTAGAAAATTACCTCATAGGTGTTATGCAAAATGAATATGGATACGATAAAAACATAAAAATTAGTAAAAGAATATTAAGATAATGAAATAAATACGGAGAAATTTTTTTGTCTGAAGTAAACAAGATGGTTTTTTAAGCAAATGATACTGCGTGGTATTACCAAAGAATGGTCAAAATACAAATTTTGACCTATTTTCTTCTATTATTTTTTGCATAAAATAAGGATTCGCTGTTAGCTTATCGAAAATTAATTCCTTGCATTGTTTTATAAACTTAATAAAATATTTCTCAGTCAAATAACTTTGATTTGAAAATTCACAAAATAATGTTTCCGCAGACAACGTATTCTTCTGTCTAAAATACAAAATTTCATTGAAATATAAAATTAGATAGCTGCAGTAGCCTTGTCTATAAGCATGTGTAATATCGAATAGTAAGTAAGTTGGTTAAAACTGGGTACTTCATAAACATTATGTACTATGAGATGAAGCATTAAAATAGAATGTCCTCCATAAGAATCCATGATGAAAACAAAAATTACTTATATAATTTCTCGAAAGGTTGAACCACTTCACAAGTTTTAAGAGAAGAAAATGTAGTGTACGAAGTACCATCAAAATTCACAGATAGTTACTTAGTGTCGAAGTGTTATAGATTCTTTTTCAGTTTTTGAAAAAGTTTGTAAATATTCATTTATATATTTAATATATTCATAGCCATCATCGAAGAATTCCACTTAAAAATTTAAATGCAGATAATTAGCTCGACTTGCAAGAAGTGAACATAGTGTGGCAAAGAAATTAACCCTAAATATTATAAAAACTTTACCAGTAAAAATATATGTTGTTAGTTCTGATCTGGTATTGCTGATAAAAAATATTTCAACATTAAATTAAAAGTACTTATAAAGTATTAATATGTTAAAATTTTTTGAAGCAATTTTCACTTGTCTCTATTAATAATGTTTCTAAATTCATCGTTTTACATTGCTTTCTTTTATCCTTATTATATCTATGTATGTAGTGTGTGTTTTTAAATCTTTAAATGAAATTTATATTGATTAAATAGTACATTTTAATTAAGCTATAAAATAATATCCCTTAAAAAACAAGCAAATTTTATGTTATTGCTTTACATTTGAGGATTTTTTATTAAATTGGAAAACAGTTTTCATTTTATCGTATTGTGGTATAGGAAGCTGATTGGTAGTAAAATTTTATAAGTATCAACTTATATGCCAAGAGAGATAACTATTTGGAATCGTTATTTCTTAGAGCATTTTCTCAATTTTGTTCCACAATTCTTCAAATTACTAAATTTATATTCGATAAATAAATGCAAATATGCTTTAATGTAATCAATTTTAAAATGCACATTTGTTGAATACTTAAAAAAATGAAAATAAGCTAATGTGTGCTTTATTTAAATCTTATCAGTAAAATTTCAATACGATATTCATTTAAAATAATTATATATTTAAAAATAATGTTATATTATTATTAAACAAAGAACAATGTATTTTTTAATTATTGTTTGATACTGAAATATACTTCACTTTAAGCAAGAATCTCTATTCCTTGAAAAAAAATGCTTTTTAGAAATCGCAAAAAAAAAAAAAAAGAACGCGACTTGTTTCTATGTATTTCTTGACCTTCGCCGACAATGAAAAACTTGAAGGCGCAATTTTCCTTTGTCCGATAATTCAAGCTTACATTGCAGCAACGAAAGTGAAAAGAAAACGAGTTTTTATTTTCACTATTTTTTTTTTCATTTTTGTTTAAATTCCAAACCGGGGATAATGCAAAGAGAAACTTTTTCTTATTTCCTTTCATAAAAAGCAGAACCCGCGATTTGCCCTTTGATTCTTACAAGTCGCCACGCCTGCGTCATATATTTTAAAGACAGTCGGACTTGAAATGGCGGAATAAGTGTTTTAAATAAGGCCTGTTTCTTATAAAAACCAGTGTACTTTAATGTGAATATTTATTTTATTGACAGATTTATTTTTACAATTTTAAAATTGTGCAATGAAATGCAAGATTTTTGTTTCATTCAATAATAAAATGAGAGTTGAGAGTTTTAAGTATCATATATAATAGATTTAAAATAATACCAATATACAGTTTTATAATTTTCAAGGAAATTTAAGAGATGTCTAACATAATAATAAAATATTTCCATGATGTAAAATGTTAAGAATTTACACAAGTGCAATGTTTATGCTTTATTAGTATATATATTGCAATCGCTTTTAAAATATGATAAAAATTTTCAAAATTATGAATAAATCAGTATTTGCATTTTATTAGCATGGTTAGTGAACAAACTTAGCATTGAAGAACAGTACATTTTAATATGAATAATAAACAAAATATTCTCTCGAAATATAGTGTAGTATGTAATATCTCAAGAGAATATTTTTATATTTGGTAAAACAAATTGTTTCATCAACTAAATTTAATTCATGCTAAAATATATAGACTTAGACAACATATCCACTGATCTGTATAATTTGTTTTCTTATATCTTTTAATAATTTCCTTGAATATGAGAATGAAAAAAATGCAAAAATTAATTTTAGTTTTAAAATTAAAACCGATGTTATGATTATTTTTTATATATTTGATTACTTCTTTAACTAATAATAAACTAAAAATACATGTAATAGTAGATAGTTTTTGTTATAATATTTAATTAAAGCATACTTTCTTATTATAAACAAATAACTTTTTTCATAGAAATTATTATTCAAATTTTAAATTTCAACAAAGTTATCTTAAATAATTTTAGAAGATTATTTATTTCTTAATTAAAAACATATTATATTGTTATAATACCTTATGTCATTCAATAAAATGATCTATTTTATATGTACTGAAATACATAATATTCTTAAAATTTATTTTATAATTATTTGGCGATATAAAATTTTTTTAGTAGTTATTAAATTAAAGTAAAATGACGATTGATAATAATTGCTCCTACCTCGAATTTATCAAGGTATAAGTTTTAAAAATAAAATATATAATGGTCTAATTTCAGGAGTGAATAAAATGTTCAAATGCAAATATTTTTCGAGAGAAGTTTAAGGAAAATGGAAATACAATATGCTAATTTTATAAATTGAGTAAATAATTTGATGTTAATATATATTTTGTATTTTACAGTACAAATCTTTCCAATCTGATTTTAGATAATCTATATACATATATATATACGTATATATATTGATGGTAATAATGAGAAAAATACTTAATTGTGGGAATTGTTTTAGAAAAATTATGTAAATAAATAAATAAATTAGGAAATCAGGATTGAAATTACTGAATATTTGAAATGTATTATGAAAGAAAGAGAAATATTATACCATAAAGGTTGAGTGGTTAAAAAAATTATTCTTGCTTAAATTGATTTTACTGAAGATTTTCACTAGTAAAAACAATCCTCAGATAAAACCTACAATGAAAAGAAAAAAGATTGAAACCATCTACATAAAGTAAAATTCTGTTCAGATCAAACATGTTAAAGGTCAATCATATTTCTTAAATCAAAATAAATCACGAAATTCATAAAAAAGTGATTTGATTATTGATAAATTAAAACGCTTCTGTTGACCTTTGAAAAGTGGATTCATCGCAAGACTTACGTAGCAAAAAGAGCTTACAATTAAATTAACATTTATTTAATGCTATTTAAAGCATGCTTATTATTATTTTAAAAAATAATGTTAGAAATTGATTGTTTGCAAAGGTCTCAAAAGAACTTTTTTCTGCAAAATGTCGAGCTTTCCAAGATGGAGAAAAGGGCAGCATATATGTTGTGTGTATATTGTTTTTTTTATTTAACCTAATTTCTCTAGTGTTTGTAAATTGAAATAAGTATATTTAAACCAAGATGAAATTATATATCAATTATGAGTTTATTTAGCGCATTACCAGAGATTAATCATGATTAATATTTATTGTACAAAATCAATAAAAATAGAGTTAATTACATTGTTTATTAATGTAATAATAAAAATGCAGTGATTTTATAGCATAATTTAATTAAATATTAGCACAGGTGCCGTATAATCCAGGATGCCAAATTCTGAGATTGGCAATTTTTTGGCGGACTTTCTGGTGTACATCTGGCAACCTTGCTTTTATTACGTCATCCGTATGGAGACCTATAAGAATTATGGAGAAAATTCTATTTTGGTAACCCTAGTATTTACGTCATCGCGCACGTCATGATACTTCATCTTGGCAACATTTCTTCATCGCCAAAAAAATTCAGAATTTGGAATCATTGATTATATGGCACCTGTGCCTAAATATTTTTCTATGTACTTATAATTTTCTTTTCCCATTTGTTTAAATCCTTTATTTTAAAATGACTTTGTTTAAAATTTATTAACCAAAAGATTATATCCAATGACTCTGCTAAGATTGTTTGAAAATTTATTACTTTGTTGAATAACAGCACTAAAGTTTTTTTTATTTTTTTATTTTTCACAATTAAATTCCTTTAAGATTTAATTTAAATTTATTATAAGCCAAATTTCATATTTGATTAGTTAATAATAATCAGATATAAAGTTCGTCATGGATATAAATTTAGCATATCTATAAAATATTAAATTTTTTTCATACTCAAATTTAAGAATGATAAATGATGTTTTTCAATGGCATCTTTAAACTCACTACTTTACCTGAAGTATTAAAAGTTAATTTTTCTAGAACCAAATTGAATATTTTCTTAAAATCAGTTTAGCTATCAGTTTTAAAAACATTTCTTTAATAAGTATGATTTATATTGGTGTCGAACAGCAGTTTTCATTTCATTTATAACTTAGCGCCAAGAGAGAAATCAGCAGGAAATTGGGAAATTTTACTCTGATTTTCTATTTTAAATATTACAGAGTTGGAACAGGTCATGTTATCCCTAGTCTTAATAGCACGCTCATCACAATCTTATTTAAACTAATTACTCAATAGGAAAATATTCTAATTTCTACTCTTTTCAAGGCATAAGTCATGTGCAGATAATAGTTATGAAGGCATTCTCTAATTTTATGCAGAAGTTTTAAGATAGGATATAGCAATAATCCTTAATGAATACAAACAGTAAACTTTTGAATAATTAATTAAGCATTGCAAAATCCTATTGTTTTTTAAACTTTTCGAAAGAGTTTTATATTTATAAATATAGTTCTTGAACATTTGATAAAATTATAACAAAGCTTAAATGGGATAAACTGCATTTCTATTTTCTTTGTATTAAAACAATCCAATTATTTTATTACTCTAAATTATATATATATATATATATATATATATATATATATATATATATATATATATATATATATATATATATATATATGTGTGTGTGTGTGTGTGTGTGTGTGTGTGTGTGTATGTGTATATTCCTTGAACCTATAATTAAATCTATTATTTATTATTTTTCTAGAATAATTTTTAACATATTTAAGGATTAGCTTACATTATAGTAAAAAAACCTCTTGAAAATATTTCTTAGTCAAATATAGATTGGAATTGGTGATGATGATTATCTATTTGTTTTTTGGCATCTATAAAATTAGAATAGTTTAGAATTTAAGCCCGATAATTCATCAGTATTTAATATGTTCGACCTTATTGAATTAGCCTGCAAACGTTTTTAAAATTTTTGAAATTCGAGTGGAGATTCAAATGATAATTATTTCAGTCATATCAAAAATTTACTTTATACCTCAGAGTTTTAGACATTCTTCTCTCATTTTTATTGAAATGAGATAATTTTTAGTTTACTAAATTTTAAAGTATAATATTCTATAATTATTTTTTATTGAAAATTATCTTTAAATAGGTATTTTTTATATCATATTTTAAACGCTTATAGAATTATTTATCTAAAATATAGAAATAGAGCATAAAAATTTGAAGAAATAATTATTTATAATTAGTAACTGTCTGTGTAGTCTGTATTTCTGAAATAATTATTTTTATAAATAATTAATTATATTTTAATATTTGAATTTTTGATACCAATACTCATCTATATTTAAACATTTATCATATAATCCACGCATTTTTAATAAAAAAAGCAATTATAAATAACAGATGTAAAAAAAATTGTGATAACCATAGGTTAACTTCATTGCAATATGTATGTTTGTCACATGAAGTACATATGACGTGATAAATAAATTTGATCTTTAATAATTATATAATGGTGTGAATGAATATATATTTTATTTAATGCATATAAAGGAAGAATAATACCTTCATTATTTTGGATTGAAATTATCGATAAATTTAGTGAGTCAACCTAGAATGACTACAATCAAATGCAACGTTTGAAGTGTCAGCCGAGTAAGATACTTTAAGTGAAACCACAAAGCTTGTATACCAACAGTTTAATAGGTTATCCTAAATACAAAGTCAACCACTTCATGGCTTTAACTTTGATCAAATAGCGAAGTTGACATCTGAGCTAGCAAGAATCTCTTAAATTTCCTCTCATTAAAGCATGACTAATTTACATACAGCCTATCAATAGGGAGGTTTCTGAGTGATAGTCCAAAGAGATCAATTTCTCTGCACAAATCAATACTATCCTCAATATTTAAAGCAATTTGATCTTATATTCAATTTGGATATTTCCAATTTTGAGTTATTCTATCCTTTTGAGTTTATAAACCGACACTGTACAAAATGTTAGAATCGAAAGAAGCTATTTTAACAAAAAAGAACCGATAAGAAATAGTATTATAATACTAATTATAATACGTAAAATAATTATGGAAAATATAAATAAAAAGTATTTACCAATTATGTATGAAAATAAGAGTTTAAGAAATTTTAAGATAAGAGTTCAAATGTTTTTACTTATAGCTAAATTGATAGTTTTCTTTGTAAAGACTTCTAATTGAATTCAGAAATAAAGATCATTTTGATAGACATGTTAACAAATGTCTTAAAAATTAATGATTATAGGGAATTCTGTATTTATGTTATAACTTCAATTTCAATAATTTTTCCATTAAATTAGTGCACCTAACATCGAAATATTAAGAATGTATTAAAATAATTGACTTAACGTAGATATTTTCACCAAACAATTGCAATATATTAAGCGAAAATCCAACTTTTGCATATAAATTTGTTTCAAGCATAGCTATACTTTTTGTAATCCCATCAAAATTGATCAGTTTATTAAAAGTTATTAGGTAAAGTAACACATTACAGGCACCAATAAATGGTATCAGATGCGAGGAATTCGATCTTATCAGGAGAGAGATTCATGTCAGATCACAAACCAGATCTAATATTAATCACCACCAACGAAATATTTTAGAAAAAAATAATAAATAAAAAAGCACAGTAAAATAAGGAATTGAAATACTTTTCTTATTCCTGCATTCAAGATATATCACCACAATGTTAAATCTTACATTTATACATCACCATAATGTATAAATGTAAATATTAATTATACCCTTTGAGGTTGCATGCATGTTACTTAAGAGAATTAGTTTAAACTTAAACATCATATTTAATAATATAAGAAAATATAAGACGTGATAAACATTCAAACATCACAGATGTCGCCAACGAGTACAATGATGCTCATTCAGATTGTTGGCGCGTTAACATTCAATATGTTGCCACTTCTAGTTTACAAATTTTAAGTGTAGAGTAGTGCTCCCACACACTCTCCCCGCAGCTTTTTACGTCATGTAGAAAACGTTTAGTCAAATGAACTTTGTCGTCCTGAATGTGTGACATCAAGCTGCGTAGGTGTGGAGGTAGTATCCTGAACAACACAATTCTTAGGAATGTCCAATGAAAGGAAGGCTGGTTTAAGGTGGTCCAATGAGATGGTACATTTACGTCCATTTATGTCAATATCAAAAGTCTTGTGATGCCTCTTCAGTACTTTAAGACGTCCATCATAAGGATTTTGAAGAAGCTTTTTCACTCTGTCGTGTCGTAAGAATACGTGTAGGAAGTCTTTCAGATGTAGATGTATAAAAATGAGCTGAGCTGCATGTCGGGAAGCAGGTGTTGGTTGAATGCACAAAAGTACAGTTTCAATTCCTCCACAAACTACTGAGGTGAGGACTCAGGTGCCGTCGGTACAAACATTTCTCCTGGGAATCGAAGTGTAGTCTCGTAGACTAAGTCTGCTGTCGTAACTTTGATGTCCTCTATAAAAGCAGTTCGAAAATCTAATAAAATGATAGGTAAGGCTATTGACCATTGGTCTGTGTTATATCCTTTTAAAGCAGCTATGAAAGGCCTGTGGAATTTCTCTATCATTCCGTTCGCTTGCGGGTGGTAAGGCGATGTCCGAATTCTTCCAATCTCCCGGAAATGGACAGAGACTGGTACAACTGGCTTTCGAATTGACGCCCTTGATCCGTCTTGATGTACGATGGGCAGTCAAATCGTGTCATCCAATGGTTATAAAAAGTCTCGGCTACAGTCCGAGCACTGATATCTGGAATGGCTACAGTTTCCAGCCAGCGTGTAAATCTGTCGATAAGCGTCTGACTGTAGGAGTTGACCCGTACAGTATCAATTTTTGAAAAGTATTTACAGACATAAAGGACGTTTGAAAAATTCTGTATATGTGGGATACCGGTCTGGGATTGTACACGCATTAAATGGACGATAGTCACCTACTGGGCGAATGCTACCAGAAGTTTTTGGTACTATATGCAAAAGGGAAGACCAGGGTGATTTCGACGGTCTACATACGCCATGCTCCATCATAAATTGAAGTTCTCTTTTAACGGAATCAAATAGTTTTGGATTTAATCTTCTTGGTTTTCTATGCACAGGAGAGTCGGTTGTCTCATTGTATTGAACTGTATTGTGCTTCACAGATGTAATCTTTGGGGAGATATTAGTTAATATTGGAAACACTGCCAACATTTTATGGTAAGGGGAGTCTCCAGAAATAAATTTAACTGAAGCATGGTCGGTTGAGTTCGCAAAAGTTCCAGTCTGCAGGAGCTTTGTGGTACTATCGATATATCTGTGGCATTTCAAATCTATTAGTAGACCAAAATTCTTTAAAAAATCAACTCCAATTATTGGCAAAGGGACAGATGCGATAAGAAATTTCCAGCTAAAACTGCGTCTTAATCCTAAGTTTAAATTTAATAATTTTGTTCCATAAGGGTGAATTTTTATGTTATTGTCGCATTTAATTCTAGAGACGCAGGCCATGCCTTTATATTACACTAGAATATGGAAAACACGAGACATCTGACCCAGAGTCTACTAAGGCTTTTAAGTGAGTATTTTTGTATAAGCAATAGGCGACATGATTTATAGGCTATCGGAATGAATGTCGCCGAAATCTGAGTATCGATAGCCGGAATCTAGTTTTCCTGATTGGTAGTGAAAAAGAACAAGGATGGTGGCATTTCCTCGTGTTCCTTCCAAATTTTTGATGATGATAATATAAAACTTTGCTGTTATTTACTGTTGGGTGCTGATGCGGTGATTTATACTTCCCACGTGAACGGTCTCTCGATCGATCCCGCGCAATGCGCTCCATCTTTTGGCTAAGTGAAGCTATTTCCTCTCAAAGTGCGGCCACCTCGTTCAGCGGCCAGCAAGAAACATCTGATTCAACATGGGACGAGACGGCGCCACCCTTATGTATAGTACACACGGTGTTCGTGAGAGGGTCAGATCTTACTTCGGCGATTATTTCTGCCATTTTCGCGAGATTTTCGAGTGGTTCAGAGCCTACAGAAAGAATACTCTGAATATCCGCTGGCAGGCGCTGAAACCATAAGTTTCTTAAAAAATAAAGCCGTGCCAGCTAATTCACGCATTTTTCTGAGCAGGTGAGATGGTTTGTCCTCTACCAACTGAAACTGTCAGAGTAACTTTCGAATTTGTTGATTCTCGGAATCTGAAAATTCCTGAATTAGGTGTTGTTTTAATGTGATATATTTAGCCTTATATGGTATAGATAATAAAATATCTGACACAGCAGGAAGCTTTTCCGGATCTATTGCCGAAACAATGTTGTTGAATTTCGTAAGATCAGACGTTATACTGGATAATAGGAAATTACATTCAGCTTGAATGAACTATAGTTTCATATTATTTTTCCATAACGTAACGGCAGTAGCTTTATACTCATATTAAAAATTTGTGGGTCGGAAACAACTGGCACATCGTCCTGCATAATAAACATGTAATTAAAGAAATCAGCTAAAGTTAATAAGTTCGTTTAGTTCCTACCAGACTCGGAGAAAAAAAACATGTGTCTTACCACGTCTATGTTAGGACTGGCATCCGGTCGTTCGAAAATGGTAAGGTTGCATGTATGTTACTTAAACGAGTTAAAACTTAAACAACACATTTATTAATATAAGAAAATAAGACGTGAAAAACATCACAGATGTCTCCAACGAGTGCAATGCTACTTGTTCAGATTGTTGGCGCGTTAATATTCAACGTGTTGCCACTGCTGGCTTACAAACTTTAAGCGTAGAGAAGTGCTGCCACACATTCTCTATAATAACCAGATTTTAGAATTTCCAAAATTTATTCAGATTTGCAGTGTGATGACCAAATGTATCGCAGGAATAACTAGGACAAATCTAATATGAAAATTCCAAGATAGTTGATATAACATATCTCTAGGAATTATCTAAATATTGATTAACTCCTTGCATAATCACACAAAAGTTATTATTGCAGCAAAACAAGTAAGTTACAAATTAATGATTTGATTTATCATTCGTTAAAAATAATCCTTAATTACTTGACTCAATTTTCTACAAAAAAATGATAATTATTTTAAGTTATTCTTAAAATTTAAATTCTGTAGGTTATTTCCGAGTTAATATTTGTGAATTAATATTTATTAGACAATAAAAAATTTGGTAATGAACTATATGAGTCAGTTATTTTATTAAAAGGATGGCATTACTTAATAAAAAAAATATTCGTGATTTTTTTAACAACTAAGAAACAGTTAACTGTGTTGTTAAATTTCATTTAACAATATGGTTTTGATTTATCGGAAATTTTCTTGTAAGTAGAACTAAATATGTATACTCAATATCAAACAAACTGATCATTCACTTTTTGGAACAGAGAGATATAAGAAAAGTATGTTTTGCTTTTTGCAATCGAGCCACTTAATTATGGGATTTATACAGCTTATATGAACTGACATTCACACGTATAGTTTCTAAAAACTAAAAACTATTGTGATAATAATAAGCAAAAATTAACTTTGATGTTGGTTTTTCTTAATCAATCTTAATCAATTCTTCAATTTAGAGTTGCAAACTTAGTTGTTTATATTATGTTTATATTTTTGAGCTAAATACCTAAAATAATGTATCTGCTTAAATATCTGAAAACAAATAACTTCTTATGTTTAAGAGTAGTAATCAGTAACTATAATTGCCATGGTATGAAAACCATTAAGCATATAGTTAACTAACTTCAATATTAGTCCATATTAGCAAGACTATCAAAAATGTTTTCCAATCGAATAATGATTTGGTTACTCAAGATTACAACCAAACTATTTTCATCATTGCCACATTTTCTAAATTGATTTCATATCTTAAAATGCTACATGTCCTCATATTATCATATTAAACATTGCGAATGAACATTCACTAAAGAATATTCACAGGTTATGAAGATTTAACTATTGGCGAATACATTTAAATGGAACATATCAAAATTTAGAGTAAATGTTCTTTTTTTTCTGTGAATGCACTTTCACATGAAATGGTGCGTTTAATAATAACTAATATGGTTGAATATCCTTAAATCTATATCGAATGAGCATATCCGTATGAATAATAGCTAAACTGAACTAACAATTAATGGTACAAAATGCCGATTAAAGCAGAGGTGCCAATGACATACAAACCCAACTTTGAGAAGAAGATGAAGTAACAAACTCTGGACAATCTAATTATAAGATAGTACCTTAAGCTGCGGAACCCTTTCACCAAAAGATGTTAACAAATTTTATGGAATTTGTTTCAGCTGACATCCAACAATTTATATTTCTCCAACGGAATTTACGTAAAAAGTATTGGATTTATTGGAATCACACTTTTCCATGCTCTCATTTTAGGTAAGAGGTATATTGAAATGGTTAAATATCTCTCTTCCAAACCGATGGATAAAGTGAAATGATCATTTAACATAAACTCTCTGAACAACTTTCTTATCTTGATTCTCTATCTACATTTTGATTTCTTTTCCAAGGATATAATATTTGAGACCTCTGTTGAAACCGAAAAATTTCTGATCGCAAGAATTGCTTGTTAGCCGTGAAGTTTGCGATAAGGTTGGAATATTCCAGAGCATTTGCCATTGTCTCCTTCTTTGTTATTATTCTTACGTCACTATGGATCTTTTAGAGAATTTCATAGGTAATTGATTAAAATTACATTTCATAGAACATATTATTTTTAAGCTATCTTACATTTTTAACTTTACAATTTGCCATTGTTAAGTTAAAAATTTACATTTCATTGGTTGAATGCTTGCGTTTCATTTCAGAATATGCATTTTTTGATGGAAACTATTTGTTTATGTGCGCCTTTTCCTGTTATCTATTAATTCTCTTAATAGCTCCCACTGTAGCAAAGTACCTTTGAAACCATTTATTTGCAATACAATATGTCATGTCTCTCGCAAAAGTTGGTTAAGAATTGAGAAAATTGGCTTTCATGACCTGCCAGGTCATGGAAAGGTATCAAATGCTTAGGTTTTAGACTCAATACTAAAACAGCATTTTTTAAGCGTGTTAGAATAGAATTCGCAGTCTTATCATTTCGTAGGAATGATTAGACATTTGCTACATTTATGGGAACTGATTATCTCATAAAATTAGCTAAGAGTAATAGATCCCATGGCACATCACCTTGTGCAGTCATTTTCATTTATAAACTACTGAATTTTGTAGTCATTTAAGAGCAATTTGTTTGTACTCATTATTCTATAAAATATGTTTTTTATAACGAATTTTTAATCACTTGTTCATCAGCACAAGTGTTATGAGAACCCCGATTTTAAATCCCAGTTAAATATTTTTAAATTTTAGCTAAGTGTGTATAAATCCTATCTGTTTTTAAATCCCAACTAAGTGTTTCTCAATGTGCTTATTTATCTACTTATTTTACAACAGAGTGCGTATTGACACGCATAATTGCTTAACTGGTACATTAACTTGTCTTATGTTTGTATTATGTTAATTACTAGATAAAAACTATAAATAGAAATTAATTACAAAATTAGTTTTTAATGCAATTAATTTGCATTTATAATTAAATGAATTTTAAATTAATTTTTTTAATTTAATTATTACTTTAAGCATTTTATATATGCACTCAAAAATCTAAAAAATTTTTTAAATATTAATGATTATTGATGAAATCTTATTCACTATCAGATTATTTAGCACAGATATATTTCTTTATAAAACTTTTCAGGAATACACATTTACCAGAGAAAACAAAAATACTTCCGTCCTTTAGATTTCAACAAGATTTTATGTTTCTGTTTTATTCTCTTTCTGACTGAATATTTATAATAAAGGGTTATATTTGCGAAATTGTACTAGATATATGTTTCAAAAAATAGGAAAAAAAATTAATACCGTTCGGTCTCTTTCACACTGGATGACTTTTATCGTACGATAAAAAGTCGTCCGATATTTTATCGTGAGAAGTTATTATTAAAAAATTACACAATAGACTGCTCTCTTTCACACTGAGAAGAGATATTTTACCGGGGACTAGTCTATTGTGAGGTTTTTTTTTTAATAAATCGCAATAAATATCGGATGCTTTTTATCGTACGATAAAAGTTGTCTAGTGTGAAAGAGGCCTTATATCTTTTTTAGAAAAAGATTGCGAAAGTATATTATAAGAAAAGGGGAAAAAATGGAATATATAAATCTCTATTAAGAAAAATCATCATTGGTTTCAAAATTCCTAAGAAATATTGTGAAATGAAAGATATCGGATTTACACACATAAAAATAGAATCTTTAGATTCTTGTACAAATGGAATTTGAAATAAAATAACAGCTTATGTATTTTTTCTTATTGCTACTTGATTCAAAGGATATTAGGAAAAAAGAGTCTTAATGAAATAAGCTTTCAATTCATAATCGTTTTGTAGCCTTGGGTTGCATAATATTTTTTACTTAATTTTCGGAAAACGTTTTTAAAAACCAAAATAAGCTTTTTTGAATTTTCTTAGAAACTCTTAAACTAATGTCTTTTATTAGCATATTTTCCTTTAATATCTTAATATGATAACTATCAAAGATGTTAGGAAATTTAAATTTTTCCTTAATTATTTGCTTTTATACCTATTTTTCATTATTATTTTACTCAATTCAATATTTTTTAAAATATGAAAAGCTCGATCATGATATTTAAAAGAAATATTATGATCGATGTCAATCATACAATATTAAATGAAAAATGTCCATTTATAAAAGATAATTTAAGAAGTGATGAGATTTTTTCGCTTATTTCTTTTCATAGACTAAAAAGCCTGTGCAAATAAGTATAAAGAATGTATTATATTAGCTCCAGAGTAAATGAAAAACATTTTTCATTTACTCGCTGATTTAACGACAAATATTTCACATAATTGGAAAATGATCCAATATAAGTGTTTTCCCGTTAATTACAAAATAGATATTCGCCTCTTTCATATTCAATATATTAAAAACAGCTAAGACGAGTTTAATTTCAATAAAATTAGCCAAGTCTTACTTTTGAAACAAAACAAAACAAATGGTGCTTAATATAAATGAATTTTCTTGTGGTTTCCAATAACTTAAAGAAGATGAAATGAATACTACTGCTTTTTGTGCTTGCTAACTTTTAATTATGAATAGTTTTCGATAAAAAACAAAACGGATTTTAAAAAATCTTTACCATGTTTATTTTATACGTTAATTTAATATCTAGTAAATTCAGTATTCAATTTTTACTTACTTATCTGCAAAAAAAGTTGCAACTAAGTTGAAAACTTATCACCAAATACAATACATCACTCAACATAGCAAAGAATTTTGTTAGAAACACTTTTAAAATTTTTCATTTAAAAAGGTTGTTTCAAGTTTTTATAAATTTATATTGAAATTTTTTGTTGTTCTTAAAAAAATTAATTCATTTTCACTAGTTAAATACCTTATTTCAATTACTTGTTTTTTCATCGAAACAGCAATATGTAAGCTGCGCAAACATCCAGTTTCAACTAGTAATCAAACTGACTTTCACGATTTGTATTTCTATCCTATAACCTGCCACAAACCCTCTTTAATATGAATGTTTATTTATGAGAGGAAATTTGACAGCTTAAACCTTGAATAAATGTTTATGTCTATGAAATAATGTACAGTAAGAATATTGAATGAACCCTATAGGAATTCAATTAGGTGTAGTAATTAATGAAATAAAAATAATAAGAATTGTTGAAGCAAAATTAGATGTTATAAAATTTTTAAATAATGGCAGAAGAGATATTTAGCTATAAAAACGATGGGGAAAGTTGGTTCGTACTAAATCATCGAAAAGATCTGAATTTGAATAAAACGGACAGACGTACTATTTTTGCTATACTCCGTATATACTTTACTTTAATTCATATCTGTTAACAGTAGCTAATGAATTATTCTCAACTTTTGGAAAACGAATTATTCTCACCTTTTTTGGACGCTCAGAAAAAGTCACTGGTGAAAGTTTTCTTTGCGTATTCTTGAAAAATATTCTTTCATTAGGGAAAAGAACATTCATAAACAAAATTCCAAAATTTCAATCGCAACACATTGAATTTATGAATATGTACCAGGTGTAACGAATATTATAGAAAAAAAAAGTTGCGTACTTTAAGAATACTAGAGATCTTCAGTACATAAGATTTATCAAATTAAAAAAAGAAATGTGGTAAGAATGGAAAAAGGAATTGATATTTATTTTTCTCTTTATCACGTGATAAAATTATAAATGATAATACAATAATGATGAAAACAAACTTTATCAATAGGCTTTACAATATAGAAAATGGAGAGAAAAATTGATGAAGTATGAAATTAAGAAAATTAGTTTTATAAAAGCCAGGTAGTTTAAGCAGAGATGGCACAGGGCCATAAAATTAATCGAAGTCAATTCTTTTTAAAATAAATCACACAAATGAGTTTGCAAAAAAATTCTAATCTTCCTTAATTCTAATTAACGAACATTCATAACTTTTTTTATTGAGAGCAGTTACACGAGTTTCTTTTATTGAAAATTTTCAAATGTTTTTTTCTAAGATTCCTTTTTTTTTACCTTATTACGTTGAATTAAAATGCTAAAATTGTTTTTATGAGTAATAGGAGCAAGTAAAAACGTTTTTATATCCTGCATATAAAAAGTTTTCACTGATAATTTTCTAAATAGAATAAGAATAGGATTATTTGTAAAAATTTCGACACTAGAAATAGAATTAAAAATAAATTACTTTGCTTACTTTTATAACTTTTTTGTCACGGTAATAAGAAACTATAAAAAAATAAGCATAAGAGAAATATGTTAGATTTAATGAGAATACATTAAAAAAAATTCAAGGTTTTTTTTTTTTGAAAAATATTAAAATTTGAAAAAATAATATTTTTGCATAATTAATTTTAAAGTTATGATTACATTTAAATTCATTTTTATGCAAAATAAATCTTTCATAAGTAGGTAAATTTAAATTGTTTAAGGAATCCTTCGAGGGTATATCTTTCTCATCAAATAAATATTTTACGTGATTTGCCCCACTGAAAGAAATCGAAGAAAAAGGAAACCGAGATAAAAAAAAAAATGTACAATTATATGGAAAACTTTCATAATTATCAGAAACCACGTGATCAATGCAAATTAATGGAGCATAAAATGTTAAATATACACAGGATGTCTGTTACTAAATATCAAAATGTATCGTACTTGATATTCAATAGACTATAAACTAATGAACATGTAAGCGAATTTATGGCATTTGTTAATAGAGAAGCATTTTTGCAGTGTAAAAGCTTGCATACATGATTTTCTTTGGAATAGTCACTCATTCGTAAACATCATTAATGATTTACAATTTTGTTCTTCAATTTAAATAGCTTTATTTTATCTGTTTGTCTTACCCACTTTAAAGCAATTATTCCCAACTTTTTGTATGCTCAGAAAAACTGCAGTCACCTGAAAGTTTTCTTTGCGTATTCGAGAAAGATATAGCTCTCATGAGGAAAAAGAACATTTACACTCGTGTCCAATGCAAGTTCAGACATAATAAGGATAAGGCAAGTTCAGACAAAGAAAGAGACAGAAGCAAAACAAATGTTACTTATTTGTAAAGTCTATTTATTAAACAAAAAGTAAAGAGCAAAAAAGACATCATTAATAATCCTATGTTTGACATCATTAATAAAAATTGCAATTTTTACTCCCTAGAGCAAATTTCAAAAAAGAACCTATTTACAAAAACCAATATAACATGGTTGGTATGATGGTTAATACATAATACCCCCAGACGATGCAATACAACGCCTAGGCATGCTGAGTATCAAATTATCGATCTGATCTTGGGGAATATTACACCACTCACACATCAAGCAATGCTCTCTGAACTTCCGGTTGACATGAGAGGGTTGACGGGCTGCAATTCGTCGGCCAAGCATGTCACACACATGCTCTATTGGATTCAAGTCTGGTTAGTAAGCTGGCCAGCCCATACGGGTGATATCCTCCGATTATAGGCTTTCGTCTAAAATGTATGCACGGTGAGGACGTGTGTTGTTATCCATAAACAGAAATACTGCACCCATGGAACCTCGAAACAAACGCACATGTTGTTCCAGAATGACATTCCGATAGATGTGGCCTGTCATGGTTACATTCTGAACATGCAGGTTAGTTTTGGAACCCAGAATAATTCCTCCCCAAACTAGCAATCCTGCACCACCGTAACGGTGTCGTTCAATGGTGTTCTCTTGGTGGTAACCGATACCTGGCCCTCTCCATATGAAAGTCCGGCGAGAATCAGATTGATAGCTAAACCTGGACTCGTCGGAAAACAACACACAATACCACTGTTGCGGTGTCTACAATGCATGCTCTCTATTCCATGCTAATCGCAGGTGACAGAGAGATGCGGTAAGTGGAACACATTTGATAGGCCTACGAGCATGTAGACCAATGTACTCTAAGCGTCTGTACACGGACTGCCTTGAAACTGTCGTACCGGTAGCTGAAGAGAGCTGCCGAGACAGGTCTGATGTTGAACTCCGTCTGTTGTTTTTTTGACAGTAACTACCAAATACCGGTCCTCATTCGGCGTTGTAACTCGGGGGCCGACCTATACTTTAACGTCTACTCGCATTATCATCATCTTGGAAGCGTTGCCAAACAATGGAGATGACACTCTGAGCGATTCAAGGTTCCTGGGATACTTCAATTTGGGTACGTCCACATTCTAGACGGCTGATCATTCTACCACGGAAAACATTATCCAAATGCTTCATTTGTGCCATAACTATGGATTATTGTACTGAAATGCTTTTGAAGCGTTTGTGAACAATTTTACCTCTTTGCACCCATTCCTTATCACTCACTCACTTTCTCTTACACTCTCGTTATTGTGGCGAACTATCAGCGCCATCTGATGATTTCTTGTAATTTGCATATTATTCTTCAAGATGTGTGTGATAATTCTACATGTGTAATTTCTATTTTAGAGTTCAATTTCTGTGTGATTCTGAATTATCCTTAATTTATAGACATGTGAGTGTATAATTATCAAAATTCCAAAATTTCAATCGCAACAGCCGCGTTTAATTCCAACATTTTTACTCAACATTGTGAAATCAATAACTCTTTAAATATTTTCCATACAACAAAAGGCATATATATATTATATATATATATATATATATATATATATATATATATATATATATATATATATATATATATATATATATATATATATATATATATATATATATATATATATATATATTTTTTTTTAAAGGACTCTTTATTTTATTATTATTCAAAATGTTCATGATATATTTTTATATTTCAAAATTTCATGAAAAACTAAAAATTTGGTATTAACATTTGACAATCTGATCCTTAAAATTGAATTTCTGAAATCTGAAAATACCATTCAACTAAAAAAATTTAGAATTCCATACAAAATCTTATCTTTTTAAGTATCATTAAGAAATAAAAATCACAATTCCATTTAAAATTAAATAATATTGTATAAATTAATTAATATTCCTTTTTTTGTTCATAGCATGAAAAAAAGCAATGTTTTTCTTAATTTATGTTTACTTAATGAAACGATGAAATAAACACACATACACACATATAAGAAATATTCAGCTAAAAAACAAAATGTAGTCGTAACATTAATTTTTTAAGACAGAACTGTTATGTAAATTTGTGAATTTAATATTATATTAGAATAAATAATTTTTTATTTTTCCATGCTTGATTAAAACTTTAAAAGCAACAGATTTCGAATGGTCTATCAAACTTAAGATCTCTGCTTCAGCTTTGTTATATGTTTTATACAAATTTATTCATCATTCTCAGGAACGCTAAATCATTCTAAAAATATCATTTCTAATCTGAATTTGGTTGCAATCCCAAATTAATAAGTTGTTCTATGATTTCTGGTATTTGAACACAACTTTAAGCATTTACATCATATACTAGATTGTATAACCAAATACTCTAATCTCTCTCGTTTTAAAATTGAAAAAAAATAAATGTTTAAATAGTAAAATCCTCTTACTCAATTTTATAGTAATTTGTACTTATGTAATGTAATGTAATGCAATATAATATAATATATTATAATAAGATATAAATATTAATTTAATATAATATAATAATATCGTTTTTAATATTATAAATAAAAATAAAAATTCTTCCTACTTTCTACAATAGTTAGCTGAAGGAATATTTTATTAATAGTTACGTTTTCTACATCGATATTTTGCTGAAATATTTCATTAGCAATGCTTCAAAAATTAATCATCTTTCATTACCAATTTTTTTCTTATGCTTGGAAATCATACGAAAATGATCTTTTGAATAGAAATATACAGCGATAATAACGCATTGATTTAGGTTTTCTATATATAAAAATAATTTATGGGCTATCACACCAGAAAATAAAAAAAATCTAAGCTTTCATTAACTCGTATTGGAAAAATTCTCATAAAATACTTTGAATGTATATTTTTATTGTAAAGGTAAATTTTTCTTGTCTTTGCCTTTTGCCTTGAAAATAACAAATTACGTTCTTGTTTCTTAGTGAATTTAACTCATTAAACTTCAGAAAATTCTTTAGTAAAGTTCTTATTTTCCAGATACTTTTTAAAGTAACATACAGAAACATAATAATAGTTCTACTCTTAAAAATAAATAAAACATAGTGGTTACACATTTAAAATTACTTGAACTTTTTAGGTAATTTTAATAGCAACTTCAGAGGTAGCTTTTCATTAAATATACACAACTATGATAGCTGAGAAATCTTTTCAATTAAGTAAATTGCAATCAAATAAATACTTTTTCACAAGTAAATTTTACTCCTAAATAAAAATAAACGACTAGTACAACATATATTTTATTAAAATTGATACTTAAATTCATTTTTGTTAAATAAAGGGGCAACTAATTTCTATTTATGTTTTAATGCATTTGTTATTATTTCCTCAGAATATATATATAGAATGTACTCTTATTTTTGAAATAATAATTCAGAAATAAAAATACATTCTATATAAATATTCATAAGAAGTACAGACAAATTCTCTTATTCTAGTACATTTCTCAATAAAGGAAAATACCGCCACTACTTATAAAACGAAATATGTTTCTTTTCATACGTTTATAAAATAAAAAATGTATTTCGTTTATGATGTAATCCTCTACATTTTAGCTATTTTCTCGAAGACCTCAATAATCTTACTAAGAGTAACGCCAACACTGCTGCAATCCTTTCGATTTCTACTCGACGCGTGGATCATAAACAGTAATTTGCACTTTTCATGGTGAGATTCTGAAAACTAACAGAAAGTTTCCCTCTTCATTGAATAAATATTTGATTTCTCCCAGAAAACTTCCTCTCTCCCTCTCTGGAAAAGATGCAACTTTAAAATTTGGTATTATATCCCCGGAGAACAGTGGATGGCTAAGAATCCTCTTCAAATACACATTTCGTGGACTATTAAAATATTTATCTTACTTTTACGTCAGAGATCAAGACTTAGGTATGGTCACGAGAAATGATAATCAAATGACACTTCACTTTCCATTACAAAAACTCTACAGCTAATTTCTTCGAAACTCATTCACTGCCTACGAAAATCAAAGGTATAAAATTATTTTGAAAAGTTTATTACAAAAATGGTTCTCTTCTGAAAATGTAACCACTGGATGCTTTTCGTAAAGAATGTAAAATTTCATTAAGAATAAAAACCAGGTGGATACAAAAGAATGAGAAAATGCATCAAAATTTAAGTATTATTTTAGCAATTATATTGAAGTCATAGATATGGTTTTAATAATGCATTAAAATTTGCTACTACTTAAGATCATCACGGTTTCAAATCTAAAGCGTGTAAAACGCATGGATAAGGAAAGATAGTTGTTGGTCTCATTTTAAATGCATTCAGGAATGCTGAGTCTATTGTAAGAACATACAAATCTATCATAATTGATTCACACATTTCAATTTTAACTTAATAATGATCCAATATAATGTAATCCTTTTTTCAAGTATACTTTATCCACAGGAGATTGAACATAGTCATTTAGCTTCCAAAATCAAATAGCTCTTTCTGTGTAATGTAATGTAAAACTAGAAAATAAAATTCTCACTTTACTCTGAAAATTCAAATGGCTAGTTATTTATCATAAAATTATTCCTATTTTTTCGCATTTATTCATTTTTACTTTTATCAAAACAAAAAATATATTTCGTTAATTATGTAATCCTATATGCCTTAATTTGTGTTTTAATACTACCGAATCTGAATATAATTTTATCAAAAGATATAATGTGTATAGCTCTTAAAATAATAACTCAACTCTTCGGCTTATGAAAAACTATCGACTTAAGATAAAGTTATCACACTCTACAACAGTTTATTGAATGCACTAATAGTTTATTGAAAAAGTAAAAATAAAACTGCACAGAGAACAGCTTACGATATTTACAATAATTTTATGTGCTTTTAATTATTACTATTATAATTATGATTATTTTTCAACTATTTCATTTAGATCTCAATTAATTAAATTTTTATTTGGATCACGATTTTCTCGATTAATCTAAATGAGCATACACATTTCCAGAATGCAAATAATTATCAATAAAAATTTTAATTAATAATAGTTGGCTCATTTAAATTCTATATTCATATATTAAATATTTTCTTTTTTTAAACAAGATTTCTAATTAACCGTTCCGTTAAATGATAATATACAATTAAAAATGAATTTTTATTCTTTAGAAGAAATAATACTATTGATACCAGTAATATTAAAAATACGTTTGTCTTTTATGCTATTGAACTTTTATTACCTCAAAATAAAAATAAAAATTCGTATATAATACCAACACAATTTCGTAATTAAAATTTTCATAAATTTATAATAGAAAATGTTTTACATTTAAAGTCAATCTCTCTCTCTCTGTATATATATATATATATATATATATATATATATATATATATATATATATATATTCGAAAGTTAAATCCTACACAAACATGTATGTTATTTTCTCTAATTCTTATAATACTATAGCGTTAATTTCTCTTTGAATATTAAATTTATTTTGGTCAAGATTTTTATTACATTGTTATGTCAATCGATATTTACCAACAACAAAATAGAGACATTACAATAAATACTACACTCAGTTTTAGTATCAAGTGCAAATAATATATATATATATATATATATATATATATATATATATATATATATATATATATATATATATATATATATATATATGTAAAACTTAATTAATTATTGTAAAACTTAATTAATGAAATAGAAAAAAATTTGAGTTTTTTTTTTAAAATGTTTATTCTTATTATTAATTGCGGCTAACATTAAAACTAATAAGTTAGATCTATACCAGAATTAAAATTTACGAAAAGAACAGAATCCCTATTGTATGTACTTTCCATATCAACCTGGTATTCAGGCAGACAGGTATCCAAAATCAATGAAATGATATGGAATTTATTTCTACAGAATTCTGAAACTGTCTAGTTAAATCTAAAATCTGAATTAATTTTCTATTTTTAATTTGATGGTAGAAGGGATGCAAAAATAAAAAGATAATCATCATAGGTTATGATCTTGACCAATCAAAATTAGCACTAATTAGAGTCAAATAAACAATCTAGTAACAGCCTCAGTTGAGTGTTAAGATATTCAGAAAAAATTATCGATTTTTAACTTGACTATATTTCTTTACAATGTCTCTTGATTAAATTGATCGATATTTATTGAAAACAGTTATCTTATTTTTAAAAATCACACATTTCCCTCTTTCATATTATACTGTTATATTATCCAATATTTTGGTGCCATGTGACACAACATAGAAGGGACTACAATAATCTGGTGCATAAAATTGTTCTTATATTCAGAAGGAAGTAGATTCGATAACTGACTATGAGGAAAACTATCTTGCTGAGAGAACCTATGCACGTTGAAGTATATACAAGAATCAGAGAGTAAATTTGAATACTCAGAAACTAATTCCGTCATTACATCATAGCTTAAAATTACGATGGGGCAGGCTGTATTCAGCAATTTAAGATACAGGTCGTAAATGAATGCAATAAATCAAATAACTTAATGTAATATTTTAATCCAAAAACTGTATAAAAACACTTTACTTTTTTATATAATTTTTATAAAAAACATTTTTCTTTATACAAATTTTAATAAACTTGGTCTTTAAAACGATATACATTAATAAATGATATTCATGTATTTCCATATTTCATGTAAAATTTTATAATAATAGCAATTTTAAAGGTAGTAGTACACATAATAATAGTAATTTTGGGAATGATAGCAATAAGATCTGATTACTTCAAATGGCTTAACGGACAATATAAAAGTTGATACAAATATTTTCAATAAAAACGTGCTTTAACGCGCTCACACATATTGTTTTTCTATCAATCTTTATTCAATATTTATGTCAGAGAAAACTGAAACATTTTATCATAATTTCATATTTAAGAGTTACGTAGATATATTGGAAACTATTTAAGAAATGCAAGGAATGATGAGAGAGAGAGACTTAGAATCAAAGGCAATCTAAAACCATATCACTAATTGTTGTAAATGATATAATACAAGTAATCGCAAAGAAACACAAAGTCATTCTCTTCTCATCTGCAAAGCTACAGTCTTCTAAGACGTCCGCAAATTTTACACCAATCATCTGCAGCGTTGCCTTCTGATTGGTGGTTGTGTTCAAGCCGTCCAAAATCTATAAATACACCATGTTCTGTTCTCTTTTTTTAGTAGTATGTGTATAATTTCTTTCTTTGTAACTTGCTTCATTAAATATTCTTTTCGCGATTCATGGACTCTTGTTCGTTTATAGAATTTCAACACTAATATTAAATATGTTTGGTAACAACGAAATTTTTCCAAAAAAAATTTCTTGATAAAATTATGAAAATAACATGAAAGCACTACTTTCAGTGCTGGTAGAAATCACCACTCCAATCTATGATTTTCCGCCAACGTTTTGGTCGCTCTTTTAAATCCCAGAAACTTAGTAGCCGTGAGTCCAGAAACAGATTAACATTATTGCGGACAGATTAACATTATTGTATGGAGTCGAAGAGGGCACCAGCAAGATGTAACTGCAGGTGGCGAAAAAAGTAGAAATCTGAATGCAGTGTCGGGGCTATAGTATGGTTGTGACAAAAGATACCTTCCAAGTCCATATTGATTTCAGCCGATGAATGCATGTGGTCTTGAATTATCTTGATAGAAAAGTAATTTCATGCGGCGGAACTCAATTTGAAGCTAGGATTTGATAGCAACGCCAACACAGACTGGTATCTCGCTTTAGACTTTATTCTCGATGGTTTTACCTTTTTCCATATACTCTTCATGGATAATACCCAGACAATCCAATCAGATATAAAGCATGAGCATTTTGTTAGTCAAATTGCTTTTTGCGACATTACAGACGAGTTCGCCAAGTGCAGACCAATTCCCTTGTGTTAAAGCTAATCTACTTTTCCTCACAAGTAACAATACACTCCAAAAGGTTACCTTTGCGTTAATGTTCCAGTATATTAGTGCACGCTTGAACATGTTTTTCCATTTGAGACAGCTTAGGCAGCACCCAGTGATTGAACTTTTTCATTAAGCTTATGTGATGCATAGCCTGACTAATAGGCATAGCACTAATGTCTAACATCTTAGCTAGGTCTTCAGTGGTTGAAAACAGATTTTCTTCAACAAGTTCTCACAGGTAGGCCTTATCAACATCAGTAGGCCGGCGAGAGACCTCTGCTTCTTAGATGTCATAGCCTTTGTTTTTGAACTTTCGATGTCTTCAGCGTCATTAGATACAACAGTAATATCTAAAGCTTTACGCATTTGGTCGCATTCTGTAGCTGATTTTTTGCAACAAAAGTGGAAGTAAATTATTTTTTAATCTGGTAGTATGATAATTCCATTTCAGACACCATGTACTTAACGATTACGATATGTTTTTACAGATCTCTTAACATAGTGTTCTAAAATAAGTCTTCTTCTTTCCAATATCAAAAATCATATGAAAAAATACAAAAGAACACCCCAATGTAAACTGTGCAGACAATAAATATTCAAATGAATATTTTGATTACCATTTACTATGAATTTTTATTCCAATTTCTGATTATTCTATCTGATACAAGATATATTTGATAAAAATTAATTTGTATGAAAAACACACCAAATTAAGTTTTATATTTAAAATATTATAGCATTACTTAATTACATACAAATTTACATCATACACTTAGTGAACCTTCTTTTCGCCAAGTTTGTATATATCTCACAATTGTGACCATTGTTCTTTATTTTAACAATAATGTTTTCGACTTTCACTTTGGTCGTGTATGCTTGTATAATGAATAAAAATCTATTTTAAAGTGTAGCTTTCGGTCCAAATAGCTGTCTTAAGGGAAAAAAAATAGTTCAAAATGACAATCAAGAGATACGGATGTATTCATGTGTGTTATTTTAGTGTCAAGTGTGTGGATAAAGTATATGAAATTTACATAATTAGGAGAAAAATAATTTGCTATCAAAAAATGATTCGCTTTTTCGCCGATTGCAATTATTGCATAAAATGATTTTACTAACAACATCAACGCAATAATATCACGCGTGGTAAAAGTACAACAAACGCTAAACCCAGCAAAGCGACTTTTTTCCTCAAAATAATTATAGTTTTTGTATCACCGTTTAGCATTCATCGGATGAAAAATAAGTAACAAATTCCATATTTTTAACCATTATTTTCCAACATAATACTTATATATATCAACAATTTTTTGAATTCATTTTCTACTTTATAGCAAAACTAGCTTAATTTTCTACTTTATAATGTTGGTAAATTATCATTGATTAAATTCCTAACGGAAAAAAAAAACATCGGGGAAATTATTTTATTATATATAATAAACGTTCATATTTAATTTATGTAAATATTATTCATTCATCTATCTCTATTTATCATATATATACTTTCACACAATATTATAAACTGATATCATTATAGTTGTTCATTACCAACATTACGATCTACCTAACTGCATATGAACAATGGTCGATATTTGCCATTTAATAGAAGAAAAAAAATGCAATCTCTTTTAAACTTAAATTCAAATTCTAGCAATATTAATCGGTAATACAAGTATTTAATTAAGTACTAAAATAAAACAGATTCCTTTTTTTCCTGTAATCAAATACGAGGACAAAACCAATGTTCAATAATGTTAATTTTAAAACTCTTTTCCAAAATATATGTTTTAAAGTTTTTGCAGATATCCCGAGGAAGAAGGAAACCGCAAGGTTTGCTCGTTTTTCAACGAAAGGGTGGAAGGTAGGGTTTTCCGAACATCCCCGCAACATTTTTCGCTGACAAGTGTTCCCATCCTTTCGCTTTCCAATATTCTCAGAATTCCCTGCAACAGATGAGTGAAGAGACATGTTTTACACTTCTAGAAAGAAATAACAAATTCCGTACAAATATAAGTAGAACAGGAAAAACAAATTTGAATTTTAAAAGCAAAGGAACAAAATTATTTTAGAATTTGATAAAAGACCTAAATTATCATAACTCAACATTTAAAATAATACATAATCGATGGTAAGAGCGATCAAAAAGAGATCTGACCAAAATGCAATGCTTTTTGAGGAGAAAGAAATATTCAATAAGCCATACGACTATATAACCGACATATCAACGATATTAGGCTATTTAAACATTGAATTTCAAAAAGCGTTTTAACATTTAATGTTTCCTTTATTCAAGTCTGGACATATTCTAAAATTGGAAATAATAACAAAGAACTAATCATGGCCTAGTTGGGCTTTACAGAAGGAAAGACAACATTGAGCAAAGAGTGGGTTCGATACCAGCCACAGTTGAACATTGAAAGATGAATATTGTTCTTTAGCTTTCTGTATGCACGTTCATCGGGAAGGATGCTTCCGAAAGTTCCGAGCTTCTTCCATTGCAATAGTGGTTACCTACGAAAAGTCCTCTCAAAAAGAAATGATACATTATAGACGGATTAAGAAAAAATTCGGTACATTTCTTACAACTCTTCAAATAATTAAAGAAGACTCAAAATGAGTGTAACCGGATTAAAAATGAGAACACATCTGAAATTTCCCAAACTTTGAAGAACATCGCCGAATATTATTTTCAGCTCAACAGTTCGTGTTTTCAAGTCCCACCCTAAGCTAGGATTGTTTACATTAATACGAAGTTCATTGGAAACGGTATAGGTACCAGATTAATTCACATTTCTATACAAAAAGTGATCATAGAGTGACAAACTGGCCAATCAATAATTGGACCGAATTTGACGTTATAACTGCCAAATATAATAATCTGCTTTAAGAATTAAATACGCTCTTGCGAAAAATTAAATTTAAAAGGAGACAATTGGGAGTCACAAAACGAAGTAAATTATGGCAATTAGAAGCCACTTAAGCTAAAAACTAGTTATTTAATATATAAATTCTTAAGTTCAATAAAAATGGTTACTTTAACTTCTTCATTTATTACTCCTGATAGAATGAATTGACATTCTCTGAAATTAGAATGCGATTATTACAATTATTATATTCAAAAACATTAATTTTAACGAATGTACTCCTTATTACACTGCAGGATAATTGCTAAGGACGGATCACAAATTGCAATGTAGCATAACATTAAGCGAGACATGAGGCCTAGTAGAATAAAATATAGTTGCCACACTGTTCAGACATTAGAATAAAGAACATTTATTGTTCTGGAAAGTACAAAAGCTGTGAAAAATCTGAAAGAAAAAAATGTTCATTTGATGCTGCATACGGAAAAATGGAACAATGCATCTAAAAGTCACCAGACATCTTGAAGAAAGGTATCAGTACGGGATATGCCACCGCGGAGTGTGAAGCAACATTCCACACGTCGTATCATACTTTGCACAACATTATCCAGCAGTTGTTGAGGCAATTTATCCCATTCCTCTGTGAGTGCATGGATGAGGGTGTTTTAGTTTGTCGAAGGATAGTTTCGACCAGCAACTTGCCTCCCCAAAGCATCCCACACATTTTCAATGGGGTTTAAATCTGGAGAACGTGATAGCCATACGAGGCGTTGAATAACCTCGCTGTCTAGACACTCCTGAACAGCGACTGTTCGATGACATGTTGCGTTGTCGTCCATAAAAACAAATTTATCACAGACAGCACCACGGAAAAGATGAACATGATGAAGTAGAATTTTATTAATGTATCGTTGGCCCGCCATAGTCCATCCCCGCCATAGAACCACATGTAGGGACATGCGGTCATTGATCATGATGCCGGCCCACACCATGACACTGCCCACACCATCGGATATCGGTCCCTTTCCTGGATATTTTCTGGACGATAAGCAGTACCACTCTCGTGCCAGATCAGTTGGCGTCTATAATCCGATGACAGACTGAACCTACTCTCATCTGAGAATAGTACGCATGCCCAGTTCTGTTCAGTCCAATTGCGATGCTTACGACAAAATTGCAAACGGGCAGTACGGTGCTGTCTGGTCAATGGGACACACACAACAGGTCTGCGGACATATAGTCCTCCTCCCCTCAAACGTCTGGCAACAGTTTTTCGGGAGATCTGCTTTCCTGAGGCAGCAAGAAACTGATTTGCCACCTGCTGAGCTATGGTGTGCCTGTTCCTTTTTGCTGATAGGACTATATATCTGTCTTTTGCAGGCGTCGTACTTCTAACACGACCTCCCCCGTGCCGCCTACTTCACATTCCAGTAGTTTTAAATGACTTCCACAGCCATGAAACAACGCTATGAGTGATGTCGAACTCCCTGGCAACATCTGTTATTTTTCGCCCTTCTTCGATCTTTCCAATAATTCGGCCTCACATAAAACTATCTAAGTGATGTCGGGAAGACATGCCAAAAAATCCAAGTTCGTCTATTCAATCTTTCCTGTAAATCTTTCACTTGAAACAACAAGTGTCCACACGCGTCAAAACCTTTAAAGCTCTTATGAACGCTATCACGTGATGAAGAGACCTGGAAAAAAGTTTGCATACGCATACTTCTTCTTACTATATCCCGCATTTATTCTAATTTTCCACATTTTGCTTCCTTTCATTGTGTGGTTGCAATGGATGATAGTGTCATCCGTGCTTAGCAATTGTCCAGCAGTGTATAAAAAACAGTGACGAAATTAGGTTATCACTTTAGATAATAAGATAATAAGAAAATCGTATTAAGTAAAGATTTGCGATGAATCTTTTTTGTAAATAAAAGAAAGGATGTGTGGCTCACAGTGACCTTGTGATAAGACATCTCTCTTCGAAGCCAGGGTTGTAGAGTACGTAGAGCTGTAGAGTTCCAGTAGACCAGTTGCTTCACGCTACTTCCTGTTAAGATTAGCAAAGTGAGGCATCATTTGCCGCGGGTAATGATTGGAAGGGTGACCATGCCGTGCTCTCCGTGACTGGGTTATTAGAACTTCGTGGGTTGGGGACGTGTCCACGTTAATGTGTGACATCCAAAGCCCTTCCGCTGGTGTGGTGTGGATGTGGAGAAGAAGATTTCAAATCAGATGTGACCCGGTCCCCTGACCGTGGTTCAAATTTACGAGGCATTTGGTGATGGGCGAGTATTTCATTATTAGCTATGTATCTGTCTTCTGCGTGTAAAATTGGGAAAGCCAAGTCATCATTTTACATTTATGGCGAAAATGTGCCACTTTAGTACATTATATAATAAGTTGTCGTCACACGAATGCATTTCGTCTCCGAAAGTCGCCCACTCAATACTTTCTGAAATTCTGCCCACAAAATTCTTAGAGAAAATACAGAATAACACAACTAACGACTTTCCTCATGGAGAAAGATCAAGAAATTTGTTGAGATGAAGCAACTCTAAGTTCAGATTCTTCTGTTTGTGAGACAGATACAATTGACTCGGAAGACCTCCCATGATACCCCCCAAAACTTTAACAATTATCGAAATAACTGATTAAAACTAATTTTTTCAACATCAAAGAAATTTCTGAATATTAAAACAATTTAATGAAACCCTTAGAAGCATTCTAGGAAATAGTATATTTTAATCAAGAACTCATCGTCATTTGTCCTATTATGTACCTTTGTCATATTTACTTCCATTTTTTGTACTTCTGTTCTTCTTCTTCGAGTTGGGTTTGTATGTCATTGAGCACCTCTGCTTTTATCAGCATTTTGTACTGTTAACTCCAAACCCAATGTTTCTTAGTTCCATTTGCTCGGATCACCCACTTTATTAATAAAGTCTGATAACCCTTTAATGGAATCTAGGTGTAACTCTCTAGTATGGATGATGCCTAAAGAGGTTAATCTAGGGAGGGCAAGAGCCTCGCATTCATAAATGATATGCTTGGCCGTTTCCTCTTGCATATGACATTTCCTGCAGATAGGATCTTGCTGAAACAGTCCCATTTTATGGAGATGTTTTCTGAAATAGTAGTGCCCAGTTATGAAGCCTACGATTAAACGTATCTTCTGCCTAGAGCATCTAAGAATTTCATAGGAAATCCTCGCTGATGACCTACAGATCATACCTTTAGCGTGGGTTTGACCAGGAGATTTGAGCCAAGCTTCATACATCTTCCGTTTTTCCCATCTGCGAACATTGGTTTTTGCGGTCTTCAAATTGATCCCACAAAAGGTTCTGGACCAATGGGAACAAAAGACGATCCTTGTTTAGCAAGCTCATCAGCCCTTTCATTGCCTTCGATACCCTTATGCCCTGGCACCCATACAAGGATCACCCTGTTTCTAGTTGCCAGTTCTGTAAGAAGGTTTCTACACTCCAGAATCATTTTAGATTTGATTTCGAAGGAATTAAGCGCTTTTAAAGCGGCTTGACTGTCACTGAAAATGAGAATCCGCTTATCGTGGTAGCCCTTCTTCATATTCAGCTGCAGACAGTGGATAATGGCCAAAACTTCTGCCTGGAAGACCGAAGCGTATCACCCAAGGCTTACAGACAAGCTGATTCTTGGTGACACGCCACAAACTCCCAGACCTGAGAGGCTGTTCTTCAGTGATCCATCTGTGTACCAGATTAGATCTCCTGTTTTAGTTTCAAACATGTTGTTATCCTATTCCTCTCTAGTTGGAAAAACTACATCAAATGTCTTGTTTTTTCCATGATGTCAGATGGCATCAGAAAAGTAGGGTCTTGAAATTTCCTGGTGATGCCCTTGTGCCCTTTGGCAACAGGCTGGTCATACCAGTGGTTTTGCAGCTTCATTCTATATTCATTCAATCTTGCAACGCTGCATATGAAGATGTCCAAGGGAGTCAGATCCAACACAACCTCCAATGCTCTGGTTGGCGTGGTGGAGATTGCTCCTGTGATGCAGAGACAGGCTAGTCTTTGTAGACTCCTCAATCTGTCAATCACAGTCTTCTGTTCCACCTTATGCCACCAGATCACACAGGCATATGTGAAAATGGGCCTGACAAAAGCTGTGTACATCCATAACATCAGTTTTGGATGTAAACCCCAGTTCTTACCAAGCATTCGCCTGCAAATCACAATGCTTTTCTTTGCTCGGTTGATCCTATCATCAATGTGCTTATTCCAGGTGAGTTTCTGGTCTAAATAGATGCCCAGATACTTCACCTCTGAAGCCACATTGATTTCAACATCAAAAAGTCTTGGTATGAAAAAACCTTTCCGTTTCTTTTTGCGTGTAAAAGGTACAAGGTAGGTTTTCTGAGGATTAACCATCAGGTCCCTATCCATGCACCATTGACCTACATAACTTAGAGCATCCTGCATGAGATGACAAGTTATGTCAAAATCTTTACCAAGGATAAGGATGACAATGTCATCAGCATATCCCTGCGTATAATAGCCCTTATCATTTAGATGTTTTATAAGGCTATTTACAACTAGGTTCCAAAGTAATGGTGACAGAACACCTCCTTGAGGACAACCTCTAGTAGTCTTTTTTTCAAATGATTCACCGAAGATGTTCATTTGTATATATCTATCCGAAATTAAGGCCTCAATCCAAGTACACAGGGTCTGATTAATCCCTGCCCCTCTAAGTGCATTGAGGATGGATGGATGGGAAGTATTATCAAAAGCACCCTGGATGTCGAGGAAAGTTGCCAAGGCAATATCCTTTTGATCCAGAGTGGCTTCAATCTTGGAAACTAGCTGATGTAGAGCAGTCTCTGTAGATTTGCCGGGTTGATAGGCAAATTGAAGAGCATGCAAGGGACTATTTCTACCCAAGTAATCTCTAATATGCCGATCAATGATTTTCTCCATAATTTTAAGAAAGAATGAAGAAAGACTGATTGGTCTGTATGACTTGGCCTGGTCATAAGTGTCCTTGCCAGGTTTTGGAATGAAGACTATCCTAGTCTTTTGCCATGTCTTTGGTATATATCCCAGGGCCAAACTAGTTCTATACATTCTAGTTAGCATTGGTATGACAACCTTTTCTGCCTTCTGGATCATGATGGGCATAACTCCATCAGGCCCAGGGCATTTTAGAGGTTTAAAGGCAAAAATTGCCCATTTAACAATGTTGTAGTTTATGATATATTTAGCGATGGTCCATTGATTGCTATTGACTCTTTGCAAAGAGCCAATGCAATGTTCCCCTTCGTTGCTATAAATATCTCTAGCTCCCGGGAAGTGAGTCCTGGTCATAATTTCCATAACCCCTTTTCCGGAAGCAGCAAAATTACCCTCCTCGTCTTTTAGGGTACCAACCAAAATAGGTTCATCCCTTTTAAGGAGTTTCTGGAGTCTAGCTCCTTCAGAAATAGAATCTATCTCGTCACAGAACTTTCTCCAGGAGTTAATCTTGCTTTTTCTAACAAGTTTGTTATAAATAGTGAGGGCCCTTTTATAGTTCTCCCATTCACCATTTTTCTTAGCTTTGTTAAAAAGTTTTCTAACATTTGCTCTTTCGGCAGCTAGAGAGTCATTCCACCAAGGGCATTGGAGTTTAGCTCTTCTAGTGCGAATGGGGCAATTGTTATGATAAGAATCTAGAATACTTCTCTGTAGGAGATCTGCTGTAACTTCTAGATCGTAGTTGTCTCTAATAGGTCTGTTACCAAGCTCAATCAACCCAGTCAGTTCTTCTTGGAATTTCTTCCAGTCCGTCCTAACCGGGTCTCTGAATATGCGATCCAGACACACATTAGAGTGAATTTCAAAATGGATGTTTTGATGATCTGAACCAGAAGGTCTGTCATCTACTTTCCAGTATTTGATATTTTTACTAATCAGCGTTGTCGCTATAGTAATGTCAATTACTTCAGATCGATTGGAAGTAATAAAAGTTGGTTTGTTGCCAACATTTAGAATATCTAACCCATAGTTTAGAATAAATTCCAAAAGGTACTCACCTCTTTTATTTGTGTCCGTACTTCCCCAGACAACATGATGAGCATTACAGTCTAGTCCTAGGACTACCTGTAAGTTGTTATTACTGCAAAAGTTCATGAGCTTGTGCAGAGAATGGTCAGGTGGAGCCTTCTCTTCATAGGGCAGGTATCCAGAGCCAAAAACAATTTCCCTGTCCCTACCCTCTATGTTGAGTCTGACTTTCACAGCTGTCAGGTCCCTAAGAATAAATTCAGAGAGGGGAAGAACCTCAATGTTTTTATGTAAGAGTATACAAGTTCTAGCGTTACCATTAGTACAATGGATAAGCTTACCTTTAGTTCCTTTGAGACCACTGATTCTTCCCCTAACCAACCAGGGTTCTTGAATCAGGGCCAGGTGTATATCCCCAGCAAGAAACTTCTTACTGAGGTTAGTAGTACCACTTCTACTGTGGTGTAGGTTGGCTTGAACTACCTTCACCCCCATCAGCAGGAGCAGGTTTATCAAGTACTTTAGCCTGCACATGGTGAAGTCCAATATGAAACCTATATCCCCTTACACGAAGAGTGGCAGCATCTAATTCAGGCACACTAAGAACGATGGTCCGCCCAGATGGGTCGTTCTTAATGTTAAGAACGTTCCACTCCAATGGAGTAACCCCACCGTTCTGAGCCTCGATTTTTCTCAGGAGCTCTTTAGGTTCCAGTTCATTACAGATTTTTGGCAGTTTTGCAATTATCTTGGTGGTTCTGACAAGTTTCCTTGCCTCACCCACCAAGAGTTTATGTTCTTGCCAAGGGCTTATATCATTGACATTTTGTTCCAGCCACTTTGAGCTCTCCAGATCTGCACAATTGATAATAAGAGCCCCGTTTTCAAGTTTACAGGATAGGAAGGTTGGGGCAAAGCCCTCCTCATTCCTTCCTATTTTCCTGGTTAACAAGAGTTCCAGGTCATAGGCCTGTTTCTCTGTTAACCGTTTTTCTGGATGACCTTCTAAGAGCACGGCCATCTTGATCGCCGTGAGAGCCGCCCTGTAAGTAAATCCCTCAGGTCCTTCTCTCTTGGCAGCCTTTCCAACCTTGCCCTGGTTCATCCGATTGGCAGAACGCTTCTCGCCTTTGGTTGCCTTGGGTTTTTCAACCCAAGTCCCCTCAGCGATTTTGCGCTCCTTCACCAGCCTCTTTTTCTGTGCACCAGATATTCTCTTTTTAAGCTTGATTCTGGTCAGAGAGTCAGTCATGCTAGAGATAGCTTCCTGACTCTCACCAGAAGAAGATGGTTTGGAGGTCATTTCTACCTCCTGTGAAGGTTTCATTGCTACCCCTTCATTAGATTGTCTCTGAGTTACCTTGTCTTTTTCAGAAAGGTCTGCTTCAGAAGTTTCTCCTGCAAAAGCAGAAATGTTTGTTATTTTCAATGTCTTTTCAGCCATATAATAACAATAAATAATCTCAGGTAATATGACAGTCCACCCAGCATTGCCTGAGTTACTGGGCAAGGCAATTTACTCTAGAAGTTCGCCAGGCAACTAGAGGCTCCGTTAAGACACCAATACCGCGGTGCAAATTAGCCCTAGGCACGGAACGCATAACACCAGGGTTTACGGGAGCTAGTTCGCGGCCTCTTATTCAATATTCAAGGCTATCCTGTCATTCCTGCAGGACGTTCAGTTATCAACCAACTACTGACGCGCCTGGTGGCTAGCTCAAGCCCCAGAGGGGTACGCATACCCCCTGGTTCCAGGTACTTCTGTTTGTTAGTTATAACTTTGCCCCAATTACTTCATTATTTTATATATTTTAACTATTCAGTTAAATTCAGTATTATTCTAGATACACTGAATACCTACAATTGAACTGTGATACAATGATACTGGTGTAGGATTACAAGCTCTACCGATGTACTGTGATTTATTTCAAATAAACGAAAAGCCAGGTCGTATTGATCGGGGGTAACCTGCGACTGGCCTCTGGTAGACGGGATGGTCGAGGTTCTCGCCAGGGTGTGGATTGTCCATTCCACTGAATTTGAAGAAGGGACTTAACCTGATAACCTTTTGGTATAGACTAGGACCCCTTCTTTCTCTGTGTGTATCTTCCGCATAGATATCTCTCGGATGTGTGCTTGGTAGTTTTCCCATTTTCCTCCCTTGCAACATACGAACACACCCCCACTACCGATGCAAAGCCCTTCCGGAAGTCAATTAACGCAGTAGATGCTAAAATGTCTCACAACAGCCTTAGACTGTTATGTTGTTAACACTGTTTTCTCAAAAGAATATTGCATTGATGTAATCTGAAAAATATTTAAAACTTTAGATCAATATCTGTGATTTATTTAGCTCAGGGTTCTTCAAGTGCAGCTTTAAAAAAATGTGGTTTGGAAAAGTGCATTAAACAATACTTCATACGTAATTTTATCAGTGAATTTTAATAGGTATTGTACACGCTAAGAAAAAAAACGTATTTTTATTACTTTAACTTATTCAAAAAATGTGCTCGCTGAAATTTTGCAAGAATATGAATTGAAAATGTCTGCAGTCCATGTAACAGTTTTCAATTTTTGTAAAACTTATATGAGAACGTTGACCTCAGGTTAACTTAAAAACTAAATTTCTTTCAGCTATTCTAATTATTTACAATACATTTAACGCTGATTGGAATTATCTGTAAAATTATTTATTAAGAAATAGTAATTTACAGTCCCATTCAGCTCGTACAAAACAAGATTTGTAATATTTGAGTAAAATAAGGTGAAAATACGGACGCGTATGACAGAACTTTAATCCCTTTTGTATGAGTACACAAAAAATTAAGAATAATAAAAGACCGATATCAGAATAAAACCTACAATTTTCGAGATTGCTAACTGATCATGGCATTTAAATATTTTGAAAAAAAAAAAAAATGCAGTGTTTTTCCACGATGTATAGTCTGTAATAGGATGTTATTTTTCTAAAGGTGAATATTTTTGTGAAGTCACTTTATCGATGTTTATACAATTGCTTCCACCTATTTTATCACAAAGGTGTGGAAAGCTATATTGTTAATTCATGATCTATTTATCTGTTTGTCAACGGTTTTGAAACTGGAATCGCTGAGAGAGACAAATCTATAGTTCAATGTTCTAACAACCATCTCATGATAATTCTTAGACTATACTTAACGCTGAAATGTTAAAAATAAAACTACTGAATAAAAATCAGGATTTTGTTAAGCTACAAAACAAATAAAAAGTATCTTTAAGCAATATTTTTATAATTTTAAAAACTAAAAAAACACACATAATGCAATAAATATTTCAAAGTGTCATTTTTTCAATAAATGATAATTTAGAGATAACGCTAACCAAAATACTTGCAAGAATTAAGATTTTATAAGCATAAGTTTTTTTAATTTAAAAAGAATAAGAAAAATATTTTTGAAAATTAAGAAAAATTATTACTAGTTTATAATTAAAAATAGTAGTTGTTACAACAAATATGGTAGCCAGCACTGTAAGTTATTTTACTATTAGAAATAAAACCCATTAGAGGCAATAAATACACAAATTTATTCATGTAAAAACACAATTTTCTAAAATAAATAATTACAAAATGGCAGTATTTTTGTTAAAAGATAGAAAAAAGATACATTCACACATGAATAATGAGTGATATATATATGCATATAAATCATACACATTTACACAGCTACAATACTCATTTACACTCTTAAGGTATTTAAAAATGACAAATAGAAAACTTTTGTAGGAAAATTACAAGTACTGGCAAGCATTTTGGACAATCATATTCTGTTACATTCTTAAAATAATAAAAAATCAGTTCCCATTTAAATTTCCTTACGCTCATAAACGAAACATTTTAATATCCATGTCATAAGTAAGCAGGAAATTAGATGTATATGTGTAATTTTCTGCTTATTCGTTAGTTGAGTTTTTAAATGTTTCATCATGAACTTAAGGAATACCTTTTCACAATATAAGCAATGTTTTATGTAAAATTTATGTATCTTTTGTATTCAAGTTTAAAAACTTCAAAAATTTGGTAATTAAAATAAATTTATAAAACTATAATTAAATTAAAATTAATGGTATTTATACTATTGAATTAAAAAATATAAGGTAAATTAAAAACATGCAATTTAAAAATATTAGCTGTTAAGAGTGGTATGTTATGCAATCAATGGGGAAAAAAAAGGATTTAATAATGATCACAGAGATATGCATAATATGCACTCAAAAACAAACATACATATTAACAGCATAGAAAATAATGACAGGAAAAACAAAAAGGTTTAAATTTAATAATCCCAATTAAAAGTTGAGTATTAAATTTAAAATAGCATATTTTTAAGGGCTAAATATAAATATTAAAGTATCTAGAGACTTCATATTTACCCCATTTTAAAGTAATTCAAAAGCAGAGAAAAAACCTTGGCTCTACTATAAAATTCAAATAAATAAATTGTATAATTCATGCAGAAAAACCAATAGAAAAACCATTATATTTTAATGTTCAAGCACATGACTGTCCAAAAATGCATATCTATTTATAAATGAAAGCAACAAACTAACTATTCTATAACAGTAAAAAGAGTACAAATGACAATCAATATTTTCTATGTATGTATAATTTATATACATGTTCAGACACATGTGTTTTCTCCAATTCATTAATATCATTTTACATTTACATACATTGCTGAATTAATAGGTATTTTGTGATCTTTATTGAAAATTCCAGCACCAAATCTATTTTAATTTACATAATGAGCAATATTGCAGCAAGATTGTCAGTCAAATTGCTGCAAAAGATTAAGTATTTTTCTGTAAAGAATTAAAATTGCAAAGGCACATCTTCAATTTATGGACAATGAAATGTAAATTAGAGTGCTAGATCACCAACTAAATTGAGCAATGTATTTAAATTCAATGTGCAATTATAATTAATATTTCTGATGAAAAAGTGGAGTCCAATCTGATATAATGAAAATCTTTATTAACACAGTAATGTATGAGTGACACTATTAGTTCATGTATGAAATAATAAGAATCTAATATAAAAGAACAACTATTAAATTATTGAATATAGTAAACTGATTACAGATAGTGTAGTTTCTAGACATTTGATAAAATTCATTTCATTTAAAACAGCTGAAAGCCAGGTTTATGTTAAATGCATTTATGAATTTACACATATACAAAACATTGCACAATTTTTTTTTTTTGAAAAACGATACTCAAATACCAAATTGGAAAAAAAAAAAATTGTTAAGCTGAAAACAAAACTCTTTATAGCTGTTGTTGGCATTAAAACAAATCCTCAATTTTATAATATCAACCACACCTAGGTTATGAAGATTGACATTCATTGATTTTCCCCACATTAATACATTAACAAACTTCAAATGATAAAAAAAAGACAATCAATGTAGTATTTTAAGCAAATATATTTTTATAAACATGCAATATTGAATAAAAAAAATACATCACATATCCCACTGTTAATATAACATACATAGATAAAAACTAAGCAAAAATGTTAATTCAGCGCACAAGACAAACATATAACAATTAAAATGTAATATCACCAGAAAAAATCCAACAAGGACATAAAATGATTATCAACAAAGGAAATGAATTATGATAGAAAGAAACTTTCAAATGAAAATGCAACACCTGAGATAAATTACGAAACTTAAATGAAGGAACTAAACCAAAAATATGCCAGTCGAACGCATAGTTTCAAAACCATGTAACTGTATCAATTATAAATTTAATGCAAAATACTGTGCATATTTGATCTTAGATAAATTATGCAAATAAGCATGTATACTTTAGTAATTTACTTTTAAAACGGATTCTTTTTATCAAATAAAAAATAAAATTAATGTGTTTAAATCTTAACTTTAGAGAATGAGTATTACATCAATCATACAACTTCGCAAAAGAGAAGTATATAAATTTCTAATAACAAAATACATTTTCTCTTAGATAATAAATATTACTACAAAAATTTCTAATTACTAGACACAATGTAAACACATTCATATTTTTTTAGGTATAATAAATCCTTCCACACAAATTCAATTAATATGAATAGCAGAACTTGCTTCTCATAGAATACATAAGAAATGAAAACAGTCGATTGAAAAGGACAACGTATACATAAAGATCAATTTAAATATCGTCATGGTAAAATGTAAAAAATATAAATTATTAAAAAGTGTTAAAAAATACATTGGAAGCAATATATCATATATAAGATCTTTATCATAGAACCCAGGACACAAAATTCAAATGAAATTGCTAACAAAAAATGACAATAATAAAGGATTAAAATAAAATGTTAAATGAATGCAGATTTGACTTTTTTTTATATTTGATTTATCATATTTTGATCTGATTTTTCTTAAAAAGTAAAGCTAACAATCTTAAGACAAATGGAACGTTCTTAATTATAAAGTGCATATTTCTAAGAATTTTACTTATTTTTAATTCTATTATTTAAAAAAAAAAACAATTTTTTTGTCAAATTAAATCTAAGTAAAAAATCTTTTCAAGTAATGTGAAATAGTAGCCAGCAAGTTGAATTGGAAGAATGAGGAAACAAATACAAGCACAGAATATTCACAGAAGAAATTATAAAATGAATAAATATAGAAACACATTAACAGTATATTCACAATCACATGACACAAACAGCTTTAACACTTTGAAAATGTAATAATTAATTTATTTACAAACAGAATATAATAAAATAATGCTTAAATATGTATAAACCACCTTTTAACTATGTACGTAGCTATCAATATTATTGTACTAAAGAAGATAACATTAAAAACAAATCTGAGGAAAAAGACAAAATGACTAGGATTAAAATGAAATATAAATGAAGCCCTTTTAAATGGGAAGAGTGTGTTTTTATATAACAAACATTATTGCAATGAATGAAGTTAACATTCACAACAGCTCATTAAATTGAAAACTATTGTACTGACAGTCAAACATATTTGGTTACAGAAATATCTATTACAATTATGCATTCTCTAAAAAATATTATTTAATCATATCTTAAATTTCCCAAAAGATTACAATCATTACCAAAAGATTACAATCATTATCAAAAGATTAGAATCATTACCAAAAGATTAGAATCATAACCAAAAGATCACAATATTACCAAAATATTACAATAATTTCTGTCATTTTTTAACACTTTTCAAAAAAATTTTTTATAACGTATGTACAGCTCAAAAAAATTATAGATTAATATTGATTTTCAATTATGATTTTAACCTCAAATTGGAAAAAAAAAATTAAGTTACTTAAAAAAAAATTTTTTTCCAAAGATTTCATAATCATTTTGTGGTTAATTTTAATGTTCAAACAAATAGCTGCCAATGTTTGTAGATTAATATTAAGCACAACAGAGAGAAATTTTACTTATAGGTAACCTTTACTTTAGTTATTATTAATCACTTTAAGCAATAATTATCTGTAAATAATTAATAAAATAATAAAAATTATATATGTAGAAATATTTCATTAAAAATAAATAAATTTTTATCATAAAATGCTGATTGTAATATGAACAGATTACTATAAATAAGGAAAAAATTTTTTTTAACTTAATTCATTCATTGAAATAGTTATGATGACAAAGATTTATGTATTATAATCACAAGCGGTTTTACAATCATAAATTTTGCAAAGTGTTTCTCTTCATATCATAATTGTCAAGCTTATTAAATAATACATTTACGATAACACATTAGTAATTTTTTTAAAACCTACATATTTAAAGAGAAACTTTAAAAAATATATCAAATCGATGAATTTAGCAGTGTGAGATGTGAAATATTTTTTAAAATCATGTTTAAAAGATAACTTATAGCTATGGAACACAATTTTTTTAAAGTTTACCATTGTTACTACCACTCTTAGAAACATTGTGATTCAAGAATTTATTTGATCTAAGACCCAAGATCATTTAATGACCTAGATATTAACTTATCATTTTACTGACATTAATACTAAATCAATTGTATTTAAAATTAATGTCATCATTAATATGCTAAAATCATAGGGATTTTAATTACAAAAATATCACAATTATTTCTCATTTATAATCATTTTTCGTACAAAACTTTAAAAGTTAACTAGTGTTTATTTAAAGTAGCATGATAACATCAAACTATAATGTCAAATGTTATTACAAATCTTGCAAACAAAAAATCTTTTCTAAGTGTAAGATGACATTATGGCATATTCATAATTGTAGCTTAAAAAAGATTACACTTTAATAATTAAACTGAAAATTCAAAGTATAAAATGTAGGATCAAAATATTTGGGTTTTCTATATGAAATCAAGAGGTACATTTTATGGCAATATTTTGTAAAAAGCTTAAAAACTCTAATCCTTTAAATATTCCTCAATTAATCTTTATCACATAGCTGTAACCATGTAACTATATTATCATACAAATAGTTGTCATCTGATCTTCTGTATTCCAGTGACATTAGCAGAACCTGGCATTAGGATGTGCATTATGGATACTTGTAAATATAATAAATTATTTTATTATTAATGTTCTACTTCGTTTCCATCAAACATAACAAAAATTTTACAATAAAGCACAAAAAACTATTGCATTATATATTCCCTTCAAAGATATCATCCATATCATTATCGTTAACAAATTATACAAAATAATAATTTGGAGAGTACCGTTGAAATTTTTGTTCAGAATGCTGAATCTAAATGTTTGCATAAAAAGTTGTGTTAAAGAATATACTACTTCTTTAACTATATAACTTTTAAGTATTGTTCCACATGATGTGAATAAGTAATCAAATGTCTCCATCTAAAAATTCAGCCTTTCATTACACAATTCTAAATTAAAATAAGTTAATATAGAAAGATAGATAGATTATGGCAGACACTTTTGGAGCTCTATACTAAGATGTTTGTTGTTCACATTGAAGATAACTGGAAATTTTTTTACAGTCAACTGATTTACATTGTTTAAAAAATGTCGATTGAAATATTTTAATTAATCAGTGAACACTAAGAGACATGTCTTGACATAAGCAGATAATTCAGATTTACAAAATTTGTGCTAGAGAATAGTTTAATGATTTTAAATGTTACAAAATTTAACTTTTTATGCCATTAAGATTAAAATCTTTTAGATAGTCATAGAAATTTGCTGCAAGGAAGAATTTTATTTTCCAAATTTGACTATAATTCAAATATCCAAGAGAATGATAATGTACCTATTCCTAATTTTTTCTGTAATTGGTTTTTCTGCTAAAGAGTAGAGAACTGTACAAAAGGTTAAATTCATCAAGCGTGCGATAAAGTGCTCCAAACTGGCTTAATGGTTCATATGTATGACAAGCGCATTTTGTATGCAACCCTTGAAACAATTAATGAACAATCTTAATGCATTTAATGAATAGTTTTGAAACATTAAGTTTCGATATTTGATTTTTAGAATTTGTGTGTTGTTTGCGAAAGATATTAATAAGTATGAATGATGATATATTGAATTTACTTTTTTAAAATTTAGAGCGTGATGGTAACAAGAAATTAGTTGAATGGTGCATGAATGTAGATTTCATTGGTGATAAGTATGTATGCGTTAAATGTGTTGGAAATACGATTGTGCGTGAGGGGTGTATTTGGATGTGTCGAAAGGAAGGCGAGAATGCTCATTATAATAAGAGATCTGCATGAATGGGCTCTTGGTTTTTTAAGAATAGGATGGAAAGGAGCGTTTGTTTATTGATGACTTGTGTGGTTGAAAGAATGTGCGCATGATTTTATTGTGAAATATTTACGATTGGTTAAAATGACTGGGATTGATTGGATGAGTTTTTAAAGAAAAGTGTGTTGATGAAAGTGAATTGATTGGTGGGGTGGGTGTTGAAGTTGAAAATAATGAAAGCAAATTTGATAGAATAAAGTATAATAATGGTAAGCGTGTGACTGGAAGGCTCAACTGCTATATTGACTGAAAGATAAAGACTTCATTTTAAATAATGACGAATTGGAACTTATTAATGAGTCTGGTCGATTAGAATTAAAGAAAAAGAATGGAAATTTCCTCGATATAATTGGAGATGCATATACTTTAAGATACAAGAAAAGTTGGAAGCATAAAGAGTCTTCTTCAAACAAAAGAGAGCCTGAAAGAATAAACAATTGAAGTGTGATGGACCCCAAATTAGAAAAGAAAAAGCTTTTATGGGGTGGTGTAGTTACTGCGAAAAAGAGGACATATAGAAGTAAAATGTTTCCAGAAATAGAGGCAAGAAAAACAAAGAAAACCACGTTGAAAATATGTTGTGAAAATTTCTAGAGTGAGATGGAAGGTGATCCTTGTGCAATGTTGAATGCATCACAAAGTGTTGAGAGTTGCGAGTTCCTGGTTGATTCGGCGGCAACATCTCATTTTTGTGACAACAAGGAGTGGTTCAAGAACTTCAAATCCTTGCCACTTTCAAATGTTCTAGTTGGAGAAAAAAACAGTGTATCAGAAATCCTGGGTAAAGGTGATATAGATATAATTTATAAAGATATTAAAGGCAAGGTAAATCTTACCTTAAATAATGTTCTGTATGTACCAAATATGCGGAAAATTTTAATCTGTGGTGCAAATCTAGATGTAGCAGGTTTTAAAATTATTTGGTCTAACAATAAGATGGTAGTATAAAAGCATAACCGATACTTTATGACCACGCTTAAAATTGGTAAACTATATGTATTAAAAGCTTACACAAAACTTAAAATTGTTTGTTACTCTAAGTTTGGAACTGGTTCATCATAGATTTTGTTATATAAATGTACCTTTAATTTATCAAATGAGTAAAAATAATTCTTAGAGAGGATGTATTTGATTGTTTCAAACAATTTATGGTTAAATCAGAAGGATAACTTAACATAAAGTTACTATCTGTTAGAACTGATAATGAACTCGAATTTACTCACACAAAATTTGAAGATTATTTAAAAGAATAGGAGTTAGCATCGAATAAACATCTGTATATACACCTGAACAAAACGGGGTAACAGAAAGGTTTAATGAAACTGCAATGGGTGCAGTTAGAGCTATGTTACAAGACAGCAGTCTTCAACCTATATTTAAGGCAGAAGCTCTTCAAGTTTGTGTTAATGTGAAAAATCGTACCGAACACAAACTAATGGAAGGTAAAACACCTAATGAACTTTGCTATGGATTTAAACCATTAATTAAACATTTAAAAATATTTGGTTTTTTGGCTTATGTTCATATCCCTAAAGTTCAAGTTCATAGAAATAAGTTACAACCAAAAGCAAAAATTGGAATTATGGTAGGATATTCAATTTGCAGAAAGGGGAATAGAATCTGGATACCAAAATAATGCAGAATGGTAGAAACCATAAACGTAAAATTTGACAAGACTAAAAACTGTGTTGAAAATCTATTTGGTAAAAATAGCTCACAGAACTACATTAAAAATGATTTATATCCTAAGCCAAATTTAGAATTTAATGATAGTGATGAGAACAAAACTGAAACTTCCTAAAATTAAGACAGTTAAAACTCTAGCAAAAGTAGACTTTCAGAATGGAAGAGAAATGTAAACCCTAGAAAATTAAGTGATAGAATTTATATTTATTATCCTCCAAATAGTAACGAAAGATTACGTTCATTAAATGATGTAGAAAGGAATTGTAATAAAAATAATATTTTGTTTGAACCAAATACATTTAATATTAAAACTGATATTTTGAGGCTGATATAAATTCTGATAAAGATATAAACAAAAATAAAATTTCTACACCCAATGACTGAAATGTTACTTATAATATTTCAGATGTATTTGATCATGAAAGCTATAACACTGAAACATCCAAATCTTTCTACGAAACTCAGTTATCACCAGACAGAGAAAAAGGGAATAAAGCTATGAATGAAATGAATCTGAAAATCATGAAAGAGCGAGACGTATGGGAACTTGTAGATCCACCTCCAAAATCAAGAGTAATAAATATTAGATGGGTATATTTGATTAAGAGCGATGACAAAAATAAGGTTAAGAAATACAAAGCTAGACTTGTCGTGCAGGTTTATAGTCAAAGACCTGGTACTGATTTTATTGACACATTCTCACCCGTCATTAACTTTTCTAATGTTAAACTTTTATAAATATTATTTGTATCTTTCCTAGGTTGGTATCATACTCAAATTGACGTAAAAGAAGCTTATTTATATGATAATTTAAAAAATTCTGTTTTTATGAAACAACCACATGGGTTTGTAGTAAGAGGAAATGAAGTTAAAGTGTGTTTACTGAAAAAAGCTATATACGTACTTCATCAAAGTGGCCATGAATGAAATTGTAAACTAGATAATATTTTGAAAAATTTAAATTTTAAAATGTTGAAATGGTGTAACTGTATATAAGTTAAATAATGTTATACTCGTATATATAGATGGTATTGTTGTATTTCGAAAAACTCAAAATTTAATGCAGGAAACTATTGACATCTTGAAAGCGAAGCTAGATATTACTGAATTAAGTTCTGTTAAATTTCTATTAGGAGTCAATTTCGAGAGAATCGTAACTCAATTTTTCTTCACCAGCAAACTTATATTGAAAGGTTGATGATAAAGTTTGCTGAGTTACCTATAAGTTTTGCAAACTTGTCTTTTAAACTTAATGCAAGACTTTTTTTGCACACGAGGGCTAATTAGACCGGGACCTAAGGTCTAAAGCAATGTTATGTCTCAATTTAATAATGGTTATAATTACAAGCATTGGCTAATAGTTGTTAATATTCTAAATTATGTCATTTAAACTGAAAACTATATTAATTTATCTAATATTCAAAATCATGATTTAGTAAGTTTATCAGGTGCTAATTGAGGTTGTAATTTAAATTATAGACAATCAACCAGTGGATGTATCATGTTTTGGAGACCTTACATTTGCATGGAAACTAAACAAAAATGTGTTGCATTGAGTAGTATGGAATCAAAATTTATTGCTTTGACTAAGTGTCAAAGATTTAGTAAAAAGTAATAAAGGAGTTGAACTTTTATCAATGTAAGCCTATACAATTTTGTGATAATCAAGCAGCCATATTTTCCACAAAAAATAATGAAGAATCTATGAAAACAAAACATAGATATTAAAATACTAGTTTATTCGGGAACTTTTAAATGAGGAATTGTTTGTACTTAAAAATGTTAATTTAAAAAATAACTTAGCAGATTTTTTAACAAAAGCTTTATTAAAAGATAAATTTGAAAAATTTATTAATAGAGTCTATTATAAATCCGATACGACTGTGGGCCCGAGTGTTGGAAATGAAAATGAAATTTTCAGTCATCTTGATACTTATGTAAAGATTGATGAATATAACTGCAATCGTGACAAATATTTAAAAACTATATATATTGTTCTCTTGCCAGTATGCTTCTGGAACTGAAAAAGAGAGACAAAAATGTTGTTTGGTTGTTAAGCCAACAAATTGGTCGATTTTGTTAGGTATTTTAATTTAATTTTGATATATATTTTAATGAATGTTTTTTCCCTTTCTTTAGATATGTTCTTTAGATATGTGTGTTGAATTCATTTTACAAGAATCATTTCTAAATAATCTAACTAATTCTACCACGTTTATGCTCTGCATGTCAAAAGTTACGACAGTTTGCTCGGCGCAATTGCTCGGTTTATTAAAATTTGAGTTTAAATAAAAAATTTAATTTGTTAACGTTAAATTTAGTTTTATTGCCCAGTTGTCACTGTACTATGTAGTGCTATACTGAAATTTTCTTTAAGGTGAGTGCAATTGCACAGTATATTAAAATTTGAGTTTTAATAAATTTGTTTCTAGTTATTAGAATTATATATATAATACTTCAATAGTACTTAAAGAAATATTCAAAATTTTGATATTTGGAATTCGAAAAACAGCGTGATTTCAAAGCAGAAGTTCGAACACAATTGGTAGCCAGATATTGCGCGCAGTGAAGAAATTTAGGTTGGCAACAGATCCGTGGAGAGCTTGGTGCGAAAATTGGAAATTGTGACAAACCTGTACAGCTTCCTCATCTTTTACTGGTTTCTCAAATGTTCATATAGAGGACAGTCTATGATCTATGGGTTCTATTTCACTGCATTGACAGCAATCTGTATGCCAGTGATTAAATCTAAATAGAATCAAATTGGTAGGGAAAGAACTTGTTCTAGTTCTGGCCAACCATGTTTTCTAATCAGGATTACATTAATAGCCTATGATTTTGGGGTATTGATATGAGATGAGAGAACGTGTTAGCATATTTGCAATTTTTCCATTGATCAAGCATTTCCCTAAAAATAAGTTTCCTGACATGTTATTCCAGATCCCCAGGAGAAATCAGTCGTATAGCATATTGACTCATAGTTGCTGCTTTCGCTAATGAGTCAGTGATTTCATTGCTTGCAATCCCTGAACACCCAGGGACCCAAACTAACTGTATTGACAAACACCTTTGAATAGATTTCAACATTTGTGATCAAAGCAGTAGAATAATAGTTGGTGATGTTCTGGAACAAACTGAAAGAACAGAGATGCAAGAAAGACAATCTGTGAAAATTACATTTTTTGGTCCAGTGCAGATTTTAGAGATTGCAATAAGTAGTGGCATGGCCTTGGCCGAGAAGATGGAGTTTATGGAATTAATTTTTCCTGTTATTGAGACACTATTTGTAAAAATAACTATTGCAATACCCATATTTCATTCATGTTTGGAAGCATTAGTAGAAATCAACATATCTTCCTCACATGATGACTTTCAAACCTGATGAAATAGCCTATAAATTATATCTTTTGGCAATGATTTAGTCTGAAAAGGGAGACCTGAGCAATAGATAGAAATTTTTGTTGATGTTATTGACCAGTCTGTTGGAACTTTTAATTTACATGATGTATTTATTCACTGATGTTTGAGCCACCCTTTGACTCAAATAGCCAGAGGATGATTACAATTAACTTGATTGTAAGTTAGCGTCTCCAAAAATAGGGGATAGTGATTTGCTTTAATTCCGAATGTAAAAGTTTAAGAGCATTTCATGTCTGGAGTAAAAAATTATTCCTGCTTTTTGTAGAAATATCAATATGGAGTACACTAGAAAGACATGTGGTAATTCTTAGGACATTGTGATACACAATTTCAAGCAGCTTGCAATGTGTTCCGCATGTTGAGAACAATATGTGACAGCCCTAATCCAGTCTGGAGACAATAAAGGACTTCACGATTTGAAGACAATGAGTAGTACAAGTGCACCATCTATTTCCTTCAATAGCTTTCAAAGCATTAAATTTTTTATATCCCTGCTCTCTTTTTATGACCATGATGAATCAAGGATAAAAAATTGTGCAAAAAATTTAATCCCAAAACTCTAATATTTTTACACCAGGAAATAAGATGATTGTTGATGAACAAGTTGAAATTAGGTTGTTGTCATTTTGAAGAAAAGTTAATCACAGAGCATTTTTGTGTGTCTATAGACAATTTCCACTCCTGACACCAACTTTGCAATATTCTAAGTGCAGATGTTAGTTTCAGCTGAAGTTTTCTGAAGTTAACTGATTCATACATTAGAAATATATCATCTGAGTACATGAAGCATTTGATATCAGAAGAACAGCAAGGGTGACAACACATTCCCCTATAAGAGGTGGCTGATGAAGATAGCTTATTTTTTCACTTTACTTAAAATTAACTGGTGAACTGCTGAGTCCACAGAGCAGAATTTCCTTTGATTTTTGCTTGAAGTAATTTATGGATAAGGCCATCTGGCTAAATTAAATCACAGACCTGTGAAGCATCCACTGCAACCAAAATAACAAATTTTCTCAAAGACCTGGCTGAAATAATGTAATGATGAATGATGGATTAAATGCTGTCAATACCTCGATGTGGCAGAAATTCACAATGATTATGATGAAAGTAAGACATGTGAATATATGAGCAATAAATATATTCAAAATCATTCTTTCCTATAATTTACGCATAATGCTAGTCAGGGAAATAGGACAGTACAATGCCTCAAGATTGAACATTTTTCCCAATTTTAAAATTGGAGTCACAATGGAGGATTTCCATATTTCTGGTACAATACTTGTTTGCCATGATTTATTCATCAGGGAGAATATATAGTCAAGGTTGGAAGAGAGAACTGCCTTTCAACATTTTTGCAGAACCAACAGATGAGTTCTTACAACTGGACCAACAGATGAATCAGAAATCCTCACTTGTACTTAAATTCAGCAGAAATTGGTGGATGAGTATAGAAGTCAGTAAAAATATTAGCTTGAAGAGTAGAATATGTGAATGGAGAATTATCATGTAATAAGATCAAATGTGAAGTTCGAGATACTGTAACTCTATTTTGGAGATTTTTTTTAATAATTTGAAAATATTTTTAGATGTTCCAGCTGAAATTATTTCTTCCCAGTATTTCTGAGAAAGAGATAGGAGCAGTCACTGTAGTTCTGCAGCAGTTCTTTATGTCCTCCAAATATACTTGTTACATGTGAGTTTAACAATACACCAAAGTCATTTTTGGTCCAGGAGATTTTGCTTGCAATATTATGATCAATACCTCCAACAGCTATGTAAGTTTTAGAAGGTAAATGATCACTACCAAAACAATCCGGATGAACATTAATAAGACTTATGTGATACATCTCTGGTGATACAAAAGTAAAATCAGTGAGTGAAGGCTTATGATGTGGACTGTAATTAGTTGCAATTTCAGAGTTCAGGAGGCAGCAATTCTCTTTTTGAATCCATTCAAGAAAATTATTTATGTTTGCTGAGTTGGAACAGCCTCCTAATGATGTATGCCTTATATTTAAATCTCTGAAGAAGATATAAAGTGGTTAAATCCCTTGAATTATGCTATGAAGCCACTTTGTAGAAAATTTGCTTGGTGGAATATGAAGATTAATAGATATTGTAGTAGTTGCCATAGTGACCTTGACAGCTAAGAGTTCTCAGCCATCTTCTGAGATGAAATTGCCATGCTGGAATGAATTCATTAACTACTAAGAGAAGACCACCACCTAAGCTATCTCCTTTAGACAAAAGATTATTTTGTTAAATAAAGATATCTTGTCAATCTAGTTTTTACAACTGCAGAATTAAAATAATGAAGTTTCATATATGGGCACTTACTGAGAACATAGGAAAAGAAACAATTATTGTGATTAAAATTTGACATCTAAGGATTAATGGGATAGTAGTTGCGTACCCTTTGTTAGGAAAGCTTATTGCCTACCTCTCTAAATTTAGTATTTTCATTTATTTCCAGTTGCTCTTTTGAAGACTTACCAAAATTAAATATAAAGTCTACAGGTAAAATTGGATTGAACTGAATATTACTTTTATTTAGGCTTGACAATTGTTTCTGGGTTTGACTACTTGAGTTTTCTTTTTAGCTGGGGAAGATAAGTGACTTCTAGTTTCAAAAATTTTGTTGACAGTTTCTTCAAATTTAGGAAAATAGCATTAAGAATAGCTTCTTGTTGGATTTCAATTATTAAGATTTTTCTGTCGATTGACTCTTAAAATTTCGTTAGGATTGAGGTGTCTATATTATTTATTTTAGCATGAGCCATTTTTGATGGTTGATTAAAATTGATTACAACAGAAAAATTGGTTTTAGAGCTTTTAAATTATCTTTTTGTTTCAATAAAAGAAAGATGGTTTATCCCTTTAAAATTTAAAAACCGAGTTTTTTCCCCACAAGATGGACATGTAAGATCATCTGAAGCGAGGGATCTTTAGAAATTCACACAATATAGAACGTTAATAGAACAAGGATCACTATTGCGAGATGAGCACAGAGTTTGCACAAAGGTGAGTTTATCGTACACTTTTTAGTTTGATACTCATGCAACACATTAAAAGAATTTCTGCATTGATAAACTTTATCCCATAAATCTTCAAAATTACTATAGATAAAAACACTTTAATTTGAGATGGGATTTTATGCCCATACACTCTTACCAAGATAGTTTCTGAAAATTCTGATGATCCTCTTTTTATTGAAATGTCCAATTTGAAATACATAAGGATGTTGCTTTAAAATTCCGATGATAGATTTTCTAGACTTTTGTTGTGTACTGTTCAATTTGTATTTAGGGAGATACAGGTACATTTAATACTATTTCAATTCTACAACTTTTGCTGCAGTTTTATAACCAGCTGTAGTGATAATTAGTTTGCCAGTTCTAGTACACTGAACTTCTTCTATGATGTTCTTATTGGAAATACCATTTATTAGTTCAGATTTTAATTGTGAATGGCTCTTAGGAACAGAAGCATATCCTGCTGTAGGATATAAAAACACTGTAAAACTTGAAATTCTAATTTTTTAGGCTGATTGCATTGCTAAAGGTGCATCATCATCATAGTCTAATATAGAATTCGATATACATTGGGTATTCGATATTCATAGTCCATAAAAGTCACACCATGTAAGTCTGTCATGATGAATAGACCATTACACAAGACTTGAGAAAGTAAGTTTAAATATCATCACTATTTTCACTAACAGCAGTTTTCATTGCTATCAAACGGTTATTAGAATAATAATTTAAATTGTAATTCAGACATGGAAATGGTCACAGCCGAGATATTACAATCTCACCTGCAGCAACTACAGGCAAGGAAGGCCGAAATGGAAAAGCTCATGTTAAAGAATAAACTCTCCAGACTCCATAGAACACATGCAGTCCCTCACTGCTCTGGATGATTTAATTCTGATTATTAAAAGGCAAATAAAAGCTGCAACTTCTGACTTCAGAGAAATTCTAAAGCCAAGGAGAGATGGTAGCTATGCTGATATTAATATGGCATTCCCTCCTCCCAGTTAACAAACCTAGTGTTTTTAAAACTAATACTAATTCAACTAATGTTGCTGAAACTAACAAAAATAAAGAATTATAGAAATTAAAAAAATAAAAATAAAGAAATTAAGAAAAGATCCCTGAACAAGAGTTTAGAGGAATTTGTGGGGGGGGGAACAAAAACGCCAAAGTTACGTTGGATAAGTTAAAAGTCAAAGTTACCACCGATTATCAGCAAACTATATATGAGAAAATATAAATACTATACTACATATGAGAAAAGTATTATTGTGTTACGAATAAGTGTTATATAATTAATTATGCTACCAATTAAGTATATTGTGCTTTGGAAATGTGTACATAGTTGTATATAAATTAAACGTTGTGATGCGTGAAATTTGCCTACTTCTTGATTGACGAATCCGAGTCACTTTTTCTTGTGCTACAAAAATTGAGTGATTTTATTTAATAGTGTTCATAAGAGCTTTAAAGGTTTTGACGCATGGACAGTTGTTGTTTCAAGTCAAAGTTTTACAGGAAAGATTTAATAAACAAACTTGAAATTTTTGGCATTTTTTCCCGACATCACTTAGATAATTTTATGCATGGCCGAATTATTGGAAAGATCGAAGAAGGGAGAAAAATAACAGATGTTGCCAGGGAGTTCGACATTGCTCACAGCCTTGTTTCATGGCTGTGGAAGTCATTTAAAACTACTAGAATGTGTAGTAGGAGGCACGGGGGAGGTCGTGTTAGAAGTATAACGCCTGCAGAAGACAGATATATCGTCCTATAAGCAAAAAGGAGCTGGCGCACCACAGCTCAGTAGGTAGCAAATCAGTTTCTTGCTGCCTCAGGATGGCAGATCTCCTGAAAAACTGTTGCCAGACGTTTAAGGTGAGGAGGACCTATACGCCCGCACACCTGTTGTGTGTGTCCCATTGACCAGACAGCACCATACTGCCCATTTGCAATGGTGTTGTGAGTATCGCAATTGGACTGAACAGGACTGGGCACACGTACTATTCTCAGATGAGAGTAGGTTCAGTCTGTCATCGGATTGCAGACACCAACTGATCTGGCGCAAGAGCTGTACTGCTTATTGTCCAGAAAATATCCAGGAAAGGGACCGATATCCGACATAGTGTCATGGTGTGGGCCGGCATCATGATCAATGGCTGCACGTCCCTACATGTGGTTGCGAATGGGACTATGACGAGCTAACGATACATTAATGAAGTTCTACTTCCTCATGTTCGTCTTTTACGTGGTGCCGTCGGTGATAAATTTGTTTTTATGGGCGACAACGCAACATGTCATCGAACACTCGCTGTTCAGGATTGTCTAGACAGCAAGGGTATTCAACGCCTCATATGGCTATCACGTTCTCCAGATCTAAACCCCATTGAAAATGTGTGTGATGCTTTGGGGAGGCAAGTTGCTGTTCGAAACTATCCTCCAACAAACAAGAACACCCTCATCCGTGCGCTCCCAGAGGAATGGGAAAATTTGCCTCAACAGCTGCTGGATAATGTTGTGCAAAGTATGATACAACGTGTGGAATGTTGCATCACACTCTACGGTGGGCATAACCTGTACTGATACCTTTCTTCAAGGTGCCTGCTGACTTTTAGATGCATTGTTCCATTTTTCCATATGCATTATCAAATGAACATTTTTTTCTTTCAGATATTTCACAGCTTTTGTACTTTCCAGAACAATAAATATTCTTTATTCTAATGTCTGAGCAGTGTGGCAACTATATTTTAACCTACTAGGCCTCATGTCTCACTTAATGTTATACTACATTGCAATTTGTGATCCGTCCTTAGCAATTGTCCAGCAGTGTACTTTTTCTTTCTTTTTAAACAGGAATTCTAAATAAACGTTTTACTATCAGCTGAAATTGAGAACCTTTCATAAAATTTTCCGGAATAGAAGAATGATAGAAATTATAAAAGCATTTTATAAATATACGCTAGTACATTTTACAATCAGCACTTTATGATTTCATATCAAGTTTTAAGCTTTATAAAAGTAAAACATGTGATATTTTATATGATTTTTTAAATTTTCCACTGGATTTATAAACTAAATAGTTTTGAATGATGCAATAAACAGTAATAAAAATATAGTGTACAAAAATATAAAATATTATTTTAAAAATATCAGGCAAATTAATTCTACACTAAAAATATTTCTTGTGTCATATCCCCAATTTACCAGCAAAAAATTAAGAAAAGAATGAAATTCAAACATTTATATACATACGCACAATATTTACACAATAAAGTATTAAAAATTACAATAGGAAGGATACCGTATCACTCATTCCTCATTAAATTCATATTCATCACAAGTTTCAAATGATTCAGATCGAATGCATGTAAATCTAAGTTTGATACCTCGACCTCTTATTTTTGTTACCCTCCAAAGAGAGGGAATTTTCTTTTTCTTAGGAAGAGATTTCTTGGGTGGCATTCGGACATTTAGCAATGATGATTTAGCCGACTGCCTGTAAGATGTATAATTAACCTAAAACAAAAAAAAAGAAGTTTTGGTTACATTTTGTCTCTTATAGGCCAAGACTTGGTAATTCAAAATACAGTAGATACTCCTTTTTGCAAACACATAGGGACTGGTAAAATAATACTTAAAATCAAAAGTTCATAAAACAGAAAAATAACATTAGATCTATTTATTTTTTTTACCACATTGCTCTCTTTTTAAGTAAATTACTATAAGAAAAGAATATTTAGTATATATTATACAAAAAACAAGCAAAATAAAATTCAGTTGAAGTAATCACTTACTTTTCTACTTCCAAACTACATTATTAAAACACTTTTTGAAGCATTTAATGTTTTTCTAAAAAAGTACTTTAATCTTCTGTGTCATTCATGTACTTGTTTTGCAGATGTTAAAAGCTTGTTTTCTTCATATTTGACGTCTGAAAGCTTTTTATTTTCAATTCTTACTTTCTAATCATTTAATGATATATCTCTTATGAAAAAATTATATAGGAATTCAAATTTAAAGCCCTGGGAGTAGGAGCAGTAGGTTTTTTGTCAAAATTCATGGATAAATAACTTATATTCACTTAAGTCGTCAGATAAATTTTTTCTTTCTTCAGTTAGTGATTTATTTAATAACGCACACAGGTCAAAATGATTTACATATCGTTTTTTTCAGTGTTATTCCAAGCATATGTTTACCTAAAAGGGCTAGAATGTTAGATTCATAAAGCATTACAAAAACATGATCTTAGACCAAAAGTATCTTATGACATTTACACTTGAAGCAATTGATAATCCACAAACACATGGAAAGTCGGAAGTTCATTTAAATGAAAGAAATTCTAATAAAATCTGGGTAGAATTATACTAAAAGTTGGCCCCTATTAATAGTTTAAAGCCTACTGACATAAATCGTACTAGGATTTATAAAAAATAATTTCATTTAATTTTGATTTTAGAACCCAAACTACTTTTCATTCATTACACTGATTAATATTTAATGCTGTAATTAGTTATCTGCAATTCAAAGATTTTACAATAATTAAACCTATCCAAATTTCTCAACCATAAAATAAAAAAGTGAATAAAATATCAAATGATAAAAATCAAATGCAAGTGAGAAATGCATAAAAGTGATCTCATTAAGAGAGATTTTTTTAAATTTCAGTTTGTAAATGGTAATTAAAATCATTGATTCTATAGAGCCCTTGTAAGGACCAGCCAATTGACCGTAAAATTGTGAGTATTCATAAAAATGAGTGCTTACAGTACTATAAAAATTAAATTAATAATTTAAATTAATACTAAAATTAGTATGAAATATGCTTATGAATACATGTAAATCATAATAGAAATTGCAAACAAAAAATTTAAACATGAAGTACCTTTTTAATTTTCCCACATAAACACAATTTACATTTTATTTAAGAATTAATGACTTGAACAAAAAGATCCATTTTTCAACCAGTTCAAATAAATACTTAAAAAAAGACTGGAGAATTTTTGATTTCAATAGCATCTGATAGGAAGGTGAAAAAAGAGGAGAAACTTTAATTAAATAGTTAATTTAAAAATTAAGGTTAATTTTTTAATTAACTATATTTGCTGTTTCAAGTTTTGACTTTGCAAATAATATTTGTGTTTTGTGTTAACAAACTTCCATAATTTTCCACATTTAACAATGTTCTGTCAAAGTTAATAGCATGCATAAGCTGAAGATTTCAAAGTGCAAAATTAAGGTCTTAAAACAGCTTTCAATAAAGAGCTAAAATCTGAAATGGCATCTTGAATTTTTAAAGACATGAGACCAGGAATTTAAATTAATTCTAGTTGTTTCATTCTGATTGTAAAATTTACAATTATCCATTTCAAGCATCATTTCATATATGGCTTAACTTCTGATTATGCCAAATAAATAACCTGATTTTTCTTTAAAGATGACAGAAACTAAGACTTGCTTGATGACAGAGCTAAATTCATAAAAGCTGACAAGCTTGTACATTCATTTCTGCATTTTTTATCTTATTTAAAATATGAATCACACTTAATATCCTGAGATAAGTTTTTCATCAAGTTCATCTGCTTAAAGTATATCAGTTAAAAATAAAAAAAATGCTTGCTCTAATATGGTTGTTGACAATCTAGCTATGAACTTCACATTTCTGGTATCTCTTAAAAGCCCTTCCAGCTTTCAAGTCATCGAAGAATTTATGAATAGAAGGGGTTGGGAACTTGCTGACACAAGTTCACATGAGGAAAAGTTAAATTTATTGCTTGGAGCTCAATATTTGTAGGATATACAATAGTTGGTTGATTGAGTTTTGTGACGCAAGGTCTAAAAAAGAACAAGCAGTGTCAAAGATATACAATGTGACAACATTATTAAAATAAACAAGAACTTATTAGTTTTTCCAATGATTTTCCATTATACTTTAATATGTAGAACAAAATAATACAAAAATTAATGTCTTATTTGTCTTTAGTAAGGAATCAAAAGCATTTGAGTAACAGGTTTTCTGGAAACTGGATTCATTAAGAATTGAAAATAATAAAACATTTTCTAAGGTTGATTTAAATACCATTGAATAATTTGAAATTTATGAATGGCAGAAATGAAATGAAACTTTTATAGAGAGTTAATAAATTAGAACTTACAGATAATTCCATAGTTTTTTTAAGCAAAGATTTCTTAGATTAGAAAATAAATTGAGACATAATCAACACTTATATTATGAATATAATAACATTATAAAAGAGCAATTTGAAAAGGGAATAATTGAGAAATATAGCCAAAGAGAATTGTAATTGTATGTCACAAAATGGGGGGAAATTAACAAAAGTGAGGATTGTGTATTGTTGGGTTTTATGATGCAAGGTCCAAAAATGGACATGCAAAGATTGTGTATGCTGTATCATTAAAAACTAAGGGTATTCAATCTTTAAATAACTGCCCAATATCTGGCACAAATTAAAATTTGAATATCTTAGATATAATTTTAAAATTTTGCATGCATTTTCAGCTAACATTGAGAAAGCAGTTAATCACATTCAAGTTGCTGAAGAGACAGAGATTTTTTGATATTTTTGTGGTTTAATAATTCTAATGAAAATATTTTGGATTTTAAAGATCAAAGAATGTGCAGAGTACCTTTTGGCATGACTACAGGCCCATTTATGCTGTTTGCCACAATTCAAGTTAAAGGTAATAAAAATGAATAACCCAAAGCAGTAAATATGCTTAATAAATTCATTATATCTCTCTACACTGATTTCACAAATAAATCTTATTTAAATTCTAGACTTTTAATTTCAATTTCTAGTGATAGCAAGGATTTAAATGTTTTAACACCTGGCCATTTCATAATAGAAACTGCACTGAGTGCAATCCCAGAGTCTGATTATAAAGAAGATAAATAGTTCCTCTAATGGAAGATGTCTCAACAAATTTTCCAGATTCTGAAAATTTTGATAAATGGACTACATCTTACAGCTACAGGGACAAACTAAGTGATTAAAAGAAAAACTTAATTTTGCATAAAGGACTTGGTATTAATAAAATATGAAAATGTACCACCTTTAAAATGGCAGCTTGGAAGAATATTTGAATTGTATCCAGGTGCAAATGGAAAAGTGTTTGCAGTAAATCTAAAACATTTCAGGAGAGAATTGAAAGGCTCTATCCATAAGCTTTCATCTTTGTCATATCTCCATAAAATAGAGATATTAAAATTTTCCTTCTTATTACTAAATTTCTCACACACACACAATTCTTACTTTTATTAATATACTAAGTGTTGTGTTTTTCAGATTTAAAAAGATAAAATTGTAATTCTCTTATACATCTGAATATTATGTAGAACAGGTAATAGTAAAATATGCAAAATTGTGTGTAGAAAATTATTTTGTATTTAATTGTATTATTCCTAATACTTGAATTTTATTTGTATAATGTAACCATTTAATTTAATTAACATATTAGAATTTCATTTTAAGTTAGAAATTTAGTTTTTAAGATTATTATTGTTAATTAGGAACCAATTTTCAACAGGGTGGAGTACATACAAATGCCACAATGTTAGATGGCACTGTAATGTTAATTGTTGTTTCTTTCTCAAAGAAACACTAAAGAAAGATGCAGGTCCGAAGTTTGATCCTCAGGTCGGGCAAGGTCAACTCAGTCTTTCATTCCTTCAGTAGGTCAATAAATTGAGTACCAAGCATGCTTGGGAATAAAAGATTGGGGTTCTGAGTTAGGCTAACCACCTAACCTGGACATATGCTTTCCACCTTAGAACTCTCAGTCAGAAAAACAGACTTGACTCCTATAGGCCTTGGCCCACATGTGGGTTGTCTAATCACAGCTTTAATTTTAACAATCAAATCCATCAGTAATTGAGTTATTTATTAAATAATTTTGATAATTTCTTTAAAGTTATAATCTGTTTAAAAGTTTTCTTTTGCAATTAAAAGTGCCAGTATTTGCCCCAACTAGGATTTGAATAGAGCAAGCTTAAAATAGAACACTGTTTACAAATTCCAATAAATAACTATTTGCAAAAAATAAAACAGATATTGCTATTCAATTTTCAAAATTGAATCAAAACTATTTTAGATGATTTTCAATCTAAATAAATAATACATAAATTAATAACTGACTCAGCATTTAATCTTTAACAGAAAGCAAAGAATAGCAAATTGGAAGGGCATTATTTTTTTTAAACAGTATTAATTTTTTAAACACTATTTGTTGTTTAAACAATAGCTTTCAACAAAAAGTAAAATTTATAGTAGTTTTAGCATAGGTTTATTATGGCTGAGAGTGGTAGGAAAGTGCACTTCACTGCATAAGAGCCCAAGTATGATTCTAGTTGAGTAATAGGAGATTGATGTTGGCTCTATCTGGGTGCTTAAAAGTTTCCAGGGTTTCCTTCCTTACAACATGTATGGATCACTAACTACATAAAGATCTCTCACAAAGAAATTTACAGGATGGATGATAAAATACCTTACTATGGCATTCAGGCATTAGGCTGTCTATCATGTCAAATGGTTCAGCACATTTTACAAAAATTCTTCTTAATACAAAAACATAAAAATAATAAATACAAAAAAGAATATTCTAAACTTGACATTAATTCTTAGCTTCATTATATTAAAAATTCAATCTTGACCATAAGTCATATACATGAAACATGAATAAGTATGTTGTTGTTGTTGCATGCCCCCAAAGGCCAGCAGCGCTAGACCAGGTTATTGTATAATCCACAATAATCCAAAACCAGAAGGGGGTCGTCAACCAAGTCCTGCCTGGAGAGCCCTAGGCACTCAAGGATATGTTCAGACGAAGCCTGCTTGGTAGAGCAGTAGTACAGGTTTCAAAGGTTATAATCCCCAGAAAATTTTAGAATGAAACCCATGAATAAGTATGTAGTAATTCCTTATTATTAATTTTGTTAAAATTTAATTGAAAATTATAACTTTATTTAATAATAAATTTTTGAGGATTTTCTTAAAAATATTTACATTTTGGAATCAAAAGTTATTTAAAAATAAAACAAAGTAACATGTGAATACTAAAATTTGAATTTAACAAACATGAAAAAAAAAACATTAAAGTAGATGCAGATTAAATTGGTTTAAAAAATAATATATGCCGCTATTGTTAAGCTCTAAATATAGGCAAAAAATAAATTTAGGATGAATATCTTAATTTTAAGAATCTTATTTTTTTATAGTTTTAACATACCTTAGGAGTTTCTTGAAAAACAGCATCAGAATATAAACTGGAACGCGAATTTCTTTTCTTTTTAACATATCCTTTCCTTTTACCACTCCGAGGAGTTCTACACCTTTTTCTCTTTCGGCTATTAACCACATCTTCTTTTATTTTATTAAGAACATAATAATTGGGATTTTCTTTCCCTTCAGAAGATGTTGAAGAAGATAACGATTTCCGAATCTTTTTTGGACATGGATATTCACGAGTTACTGAAGACATAGGCACACTGAGATTTTTTGCTGCACTACAAGGTTTGTCATTCTGCATTTCTAACTCTTGAGATATTATACTTGTATACCTTTTCTTTGGAATTTGCATCTGATATTCTCGACCAACTGATTTACTACTTAAAGGAGATTCAAATATTCTAACACAATTATTTTTCATACTTTGAGTAGTAGTATTTTCAGAATGGTGATTAGAGAACTGTCTTGTGACCATACCAAGCTGATGCTGCTGTTCTTCAAAAACCGAAGTTACAGGCTTATTAATAGAATAATTCTGTGAACAAGTAGAGATGTCAGAATTACAAGCAGCAACAGTATGTTCCACTGTTTTAGTTGGTTCACACAAAGACTTCCTCTGGGACAAACTATTTTTTAATACACATTTAATATCTTTTGTTTCATGAAATGGTTTTTGTTCATAATGATTTGTACTGTTTTCTAGGTGATTTTCTTTAACAGAATTGTTTGGCTCTGAATTTACTGGACTTATAGTAACAGATTTAAGGGCATGCTTGATTACACCAGTATTTGTTTCTTGATGATAGTTATTTTGATTATTTAATATTGGGACTATATGAGAGGTATTGATAGAATTGATGCCTGTATGAGTGTCAAATGCTTTTGTTTCAGTTAAAGCTTGCGCATTAAAATACTCATGAACAGAATTTGAATTCTGTACTTTTCCAAAGGTTTTAGGCTCAGAGTTATTTAAAATGCTTGAAATTGACATTGGATGGTGCTTAAAATGTTGACTTTCTTGAGATTTCATATTACATATATTACCAAGAGTAAGTTCCTGAGTAGAACATTCTGACTTCACTGGATGATTTAAAACTTGTTTTACATCATATGCATTAAAGGACTTTATATCCTGTTGTACAGTAAAATCAGTTTCATGCTTGCTTAAAATATTCATATGATTTTTACCCAAATCAATAGGATGTCTAGAAGCATGTAAATCCAGACTCCTATCACTTGGCTTACTGTTCAACTGGTCATCAATATTTTTTGCTTCACAATTATTGCTTGCAATACTTATGCCACTATCAACAGTATCCATTTCAATTTCACAGGAATTGGTAAAGGTTCTAGGACTTCTTTTAATAACTTGCTTTATACATGCATTTACGGTTGCATCCTTCATTGACGCATCTATATCCAATGGATATTTTTTATCTGCAGTTAGATCACATACAGTTTCCAAGGTATTATTTGTTAAATTAGAGTAATCTCGATCAAGATCCATTCCTATACCTTGATCACTCATCATTTTATCCTGCAAGCACTCAATATTTTCATTATTCTCATTTGGAATTATTTTATCCATTCCTTTAGAAATACTTTCATTGCCTTCCGAGCTACTTTTCCTTGATTTAGGATCACTATCACTTTTTATAATAGTTAACACATTACTAATAAAAGATTTAGTGTCTTTCTGGTTTACACATTCATCATCTGAATCATCAGAAAACATTTTTTCCTGGTTTCCAGCAGTTTTTGTACAGGGCAATTGAATATCAGATTTTGAAAAATATTCAATTTCTGTATTTGGCGCAATTTTACATTTCTCCACATTAACAGTTTTAGTCATGTTTACATTGGGTATTTTAAAAGACTCTAAATTTTCTACATGCGAAACTTCAATATCAACTGTTCTAAATGCTTCCAAATTGACTGAATTTGATGTACTTGAAACAGCTGAAACTTTGAAGTGTTCAAAATCAGACTCTTTTGCAGTAGTTATTACATTTTCCGCCACTAACGATGAACACACAGGAGAAATGGGATTAACAAAATCCATTTCATCTGAAGGATTATTAATACATTCGGTTAAATTTCTTTTTGATTGAATATCATTTATATCACTTACCAAGATAGGTACATTAATATTAGACTGGTCTTCCACAGGTGATGCACAGTTACTTATATCAAGTTTTGGAGAATGTGGAATAGGAAGATCAACATTGTCAGGATTATCATTAATTTCATTCACACTCTGTCTATCATCAGTAAGATCAAAAATATTTTCATCAAAAACCATATCATGTACTTCATTAGGTACACTATCTAGCCAATAGCTATCAAAATTGTTCAAAGCATTTGTTATAGAAGCTGATGTAGGTGCATCAGCAGGTGCCACAGGATCAGGTAATTCTTCAGGTAAGATATTTGGAACACTTGGATTTGGCAATGTTTCTGGAGCAACTTCTGGAACATTGTTTGGTGAAGGTTCTGGATTATTGGTTACTGGCTGAGGTGAAGCATCATCAGGAGGTTCAGTTTTAACCCTACTTAAATCAAAGTCTTGCTCAAAACTTATACCTCTAGAATTATTAGCACAGTTTGATGGTTCCATAGTATTCACAGTATTACCATCATCTGGAACGGTTTCAACATGTAAGTTCAAAGGTTCCATTTCAGTCCTATGAGAATTAGTAGAAAATAAAGTACTATCATTCATACCAGAATGAGTAATATGTCTCCCATGTAAGACAGAAGGATTAAAATGACCCATGGAATTAATAGAAAAGTCAGTATTTTGATTAGATACTAACGGTGGCACATAAGCTCCAGGATGGCCATGGGATGGACCAGCAACCATTAGAGAATGAGGCAAAAATCCATTTATTAAAGAATGATCAGTAGGTAATCTATTCATTATATTATGGCTAATGCTTCCATTGTTCATTGTTTCACAGCTCATTAGAGGGTGACTAATAGCTCTCCCGTTTATTGCAGATTGGACAGCTTCTTCATTAGTTGCAGATTGGTTGACAGTTCCACCATTTCTTAAAGAATGATTGATAAATCCTGCAGTCATTGTAGAATGGCCACTTGTTCCAGCATTTATTACTGAATGACTAACACCCATATTTATTGCAGAATGGCTAGTAGTACAAGGGTTCATAGCAGAACGATTATTAATTCTTGTGTTTCCAGCAGAATGGCTAGGTATTCCTATATTCATTAGGGAATGACTAATAGTTCCACCATTCAATGAAGAATGACCAATAGTTCTGCTATTAATTACAGAATGGTTGATAATTTCCCTATTCATTACAGAATTATTTGTACTTTCCTTATTAATTGCAGTATTGCCTTTATTCACTGTAGAATGACTGGCAGTACTTCCACTTACAGTTGAATAGCTGGTAGTATTTCCATTCATTGCAGAATGACCAATAGTAGTAGAAGAGGTGGTTTCATTAACTAAATTTGCACTGGTTGTATGACTTACATTGTTAGAAAATGTTGCCTTAGCCGGCCGTGCAAGTTTTTTACACTTCTCCATAAATTCTTGAGGAGTAGTAGGCAAAGTATTTATAATGCTACTAACAGTTTCGTAATTTTTTTGGTTATTAACAAATTTTTGATGATTATTACTTTTTAGGTGCTGTTTTAAATCAGTGTAATGTGTTCTACAACATTCACAATAGTTGTTTTCATCTTTTGGCTTTAACTTATTTGGAGTTTTTTTATCAGCTGCTTTTAAAAGAGGTTTTGATTCATTAATTGGTTTACCAAGTCTATCAATTTGATTAAAATACTGTTTAGGAGTTGACGGGTTGTTTAAAATACTTTTGCATGTATCAACTTTCACCAAAATGTTTGCATTTCTTAAAGGCATTAGTCTTTCAGTGTCACAATTAAATATTTTAAAACAAGGTCTAAATTTTTTGTATTGACATTCAAATTTAATAAAAGTACCAGAAAGATTTGATATATTATTGTTCTGACGCTTCTTAGGAAAGGTAATAGATTTTATATGAGGATCAAGTGACTGCATAAAGTAAGTAATTCCCCAAATAGCGATACCCCAATTGACAGCATAACTTATAATACGATAAGGTACGTTGACAGGTGGTCCTATTAAATTATTATACCCTTGTGAAGTTGAAGGCAAATTAAAAAAATTGCTTAAATTAGAAGTTGACGGAATACAGGCTGTTTCAAAATACACAGATTTTCCTTGTTGATTGTTCGAAAAAGAAAATGATCTCAAGTGGCAATCGTCGATAAGAACTGTAGTTATTTCACGAGATAGAAATTCTTCCACTCTACCGCCAAGCAAAGAAATTTTCTCTAATGCATTTCGGACAACTGATTGACAATGTGGAGCACCATCTGACCATAAGAAAAATACTTGCCCTTTAAGCCATAATTCGGGCGGCACTTTACGAGACGGACACATATTCATTGGACCGAACGCTTTTTTTCACCTTCATTGGATACTAAATTTCATAAACAACACTATAGTATATGAAGGTAATATAAGATAATACAGTTATATCATACAATACAAACGTATGATAATTAAGTAAGAACATTTCAGACTAAACAAATCCTTATTCTTTTCGTTGTGCTTTAGTGCCTTCAAAGTGCCCAATAGCTTGTCATCAGATATAAATATGAAAAAATAAAGCTTTGTGATACGTCTACGTGTAGCCAGATACTTTCTGTAATTCTGGGAAGAAATTATTTAATGTTGCTCCTTTCATAAAAATAGCAAAAAAGGAAACAATATACTATGGATATTTAAAAATTAATTTATAAATATTTAACATATTTTATTTTCTAAAATATAAAAATTTCATTATAAAAATTCTTTAACTTAAATAAAATATTTTGAAATTTATATCATGATCGGCAACATCACATAAATTTCAGTTTCGTTTTGTTTGTTATTGCGGTATTTCGCTACGGTACCATCGTGTGAAATTTCGCTCCATATATTAAGAATTTAAAAACTACTTATTGGAAATAAAATATAGAAATGGCAGATAATGAGCAAAAAGCAATGCAATTAGTTGCAGATGCAGAAAAAAAACTTAAATCTGCCCAAGGATTTCTTGGAGGACTTTTTCGGTATGGTTTGTTTTATTGTTTAAAGATTAATTTATTAAACATTTTGATCTTCACATATTCTGTTCGTCTTAAGATAATTGAAATTTAATCTATTTCTTACATTTGTAAATTTTATGAAATATATATGAACAACATTATAAGTTTATCTACTTTCATCGTCTTATTTATTATTTTAAGGTCTTCTTCTAAAGTTGAAGAAGCTTGTGAAATGTATACTAAAGCAGCCAATATGTTTAAGATGGCTAAAAAATGGAGTGGTAAGCATTTAATTAGTTAAATTTGTATCTGATTATGTTTCGTTTCCCACATGAATTATTTGATTGTTATCCTTTTGGAAAACATTTTCGTATCATTTCTATTTTATTTATTATTTAATTATTTATTTTGTTTTTTATGATGAATTCATTTATAGTGTAAAGCATTGAGAGATTGTTATTTTTAGAATTAATTATCAAATTATATATGATTGTCTATAATATTGTACAATTCTCAGGCCCAAAAATTGTACTTGCATTAAATGGTAAAAAAATGGAAAATTCTTGCACTAAATGGTAAATACATTTAATTTATTTTTTAAGTCCAAGAACTATAGCATCTTTAAGCCAACTAATTACATAGTTCATTCAAGACTCCCTTTCTTCATATTATCAGCTTAAAGTAAAATTAAGTAATATAGCATTAGCAGAACCTCCATTTGATAATGTGTTGGGTATCAACTTTCTAGCTTCACATTAAATAACATGGTAGAAAATGTGTTGCTTGCCATAATAAAGTCATAATTTTAAACTTTGTATGTAAACTGATATTGACAGTTTATTTTGAAGTACATTTCAGTGATACAATTATTATTTCTATAAAAAAATCTGATTGATTTTTGAAGATTGTTAAGTGTTTGTGTAAAGTTTTACAGTTTTCTGTACTTATTAAATCATTAGCATGTATAAACTCTATATAAAATTGATAATTTATTATATTCATTTTTGGAAATTTTTCAAATATATTTCTTATGCAAAATATCTGGTCAGCAGTTGTTGAATTTGGTCTAAACCCAAAACTTGTAGTCTCCCATTTCTTTCTCATTCAATGGCTTAAGTCTTTTGCAACAGTTTTAGCATAGGCTTTATAAGTAAAGATTCTATAGTAGTTACTGCATTTTAAGATATATTTTTTGGGATCAAATAAATTATTACAATTCCATTAACTTGGTGTTACTTTCTTTCACTAAATGGTAATTTTTTTACAATTTGTCATTCCATACTTTGATAATTAGTGCCATATCTTATTATATTAGACAATCATATTTTCTTTTAGAGCTTTCCCATTCTTGACTTTTTAATTGCTTTATTTAAACTTCCACTTGCTTCAAAAGACTTTACAATCATTCTCTTCCTAACTTTCGTGATCATGTTAGTTTGTTTTTACTTCATTTTTATTTAACAAATTTTCAAAATATTTTGCCGAACCTCCTGAAGCCTATCCTTTTTTCCAACAATATCTATATCTTTTCAATGATAGAACAGTTCTCATTTTTGGTATTCTTCTCATTTAAGATGCAGAAAATGACTGATGAAAAGACAAAAGAAACCAAAACATTCTCATACAAGTTAAAATGAAGTACCATAAATATCCTCTATCTCAGATAATTCTGCCATTTCTTATATTATTCCTTTTCATTGCATGTATTTTGTTCTTAGCTTCTTTTTTAAGTATATTTTTATAATATAACTTGTTATTATACCGCATATAAGTGAATTAACACTGCTGCTTCTCTTTGGCTTCTGATATCTATAAAATGAGATGTATGCTTTTTTATTGATTATAATATGATCAATTGGTTTTTTTACTGTCTTTCTTTGCTCTCCATCTCTGTTTCATCTGAGAAATCCATCTTTCTGTATGAATTAGCTTATGATTTAAACAAGCACTAATAATAATGTTATTATTAGTAGCAAAATCTACCATTCTTATCCTATTTTCATTGTTGATTCCTTGTAACATAAACCAACCATTTTGGTCTAAATAGTGCCTTTTCCCCTAACTTTTGCATTTAAACCTCAGAAAATGAAACAAATTTAATGGAAACTTTGGTAATGTATTAATTCTGCTTTCCCTGTATTTTGAAAATGTATATTTTAATTACTATCATTTTAAAAAGGATTTTAGCTTCTTATACTTTAATATTATGCTTATAGTTCTTCATTCATTTTCATTTCCTCTGCATCTTCTGTAAATGCATGTACATTGAAGTTGAAGAGTACATAAGAAGTTGTACTTCAAGTTGAAGAATTTGGCCCTTAGTCTTAATATGCAAATTATTTCTTTTATTGTTTGAAAATCATTTATTGCATTCATCACTTTTACTATTGCAAACTTAGTTTTTGTTAACAAAAGGCAATGCAATAAAATGCTATAAAGCAATCTTAGTACAAATTGTGCTATATTTAAGACTTGGAAATCTTAAAATTCTTTAAATGCAGAAACTCCCAATCCATAATTTTAAGTGTTAATATTTATTTTTTTAATATTAATTTTGTCTTGTTATGGTATATGAAGTTTATATATATATATATATATATATATATATATATATATATATATATATATATATATACTGAAAATTATATTTTTATGTACTGAAATGATCTAATTAAATATCATTAAAATACATATATTCATTTAAATTTTATGTTAGAAACCTGTTTCTACAATATAATTTAAGAAAACTTAACTTCTTAGGATATAATTTGAAAAAACGATCATTATCAATTTGATACTCTGACTACTAAGCATTCTGTTTTTAAGAAGAGAAGTTAATAGATTTTACTCTTACTACTGATTTGGATGTTTGTATTTATTTTCCGATTTAGTCCCTGGCAAATTAGCTCATAAAAGTAAAAATTGACCATAGTGTGATAAATACATGAATTGTATGTGGTATTTGTAAACTTTACTTCATTGAAATTTACAATTTGCATTCATAAAATATAAAATATTATCAGTGATGTCAAAATATTATCAGTGATGTTTACTCAGTTACATGCTATAAAATATGTTTTGTTGAGTACTACATGAATATGACAAAAAAATAATTGTATTACAAAGGACTGCTTGATTGAGTTTATCAAAGCTCATGTTTTAGTCATAATTTTGCATTTTAATTACTTGTGCTTTTTTGTTAGTTATACTTTGAATAATTATGTCTTTTAGTTATTTGTATGAAAGTATTTTTCATATGTTTGATTTCTAAAAGAGTATTAATGATTTTGCATTTTAATTGTTTGTGCTTTTTTATTAGTTGTCTGTGCCTTTTAGTTATTTATATGAAAATATTTTTCATATATTTGATTTGTAAAAGAGTATTTATAGGAAATCAGTTATTCATGAAATAGTACTCATAAATCTTATTAATTATAATTCCAAAATATGAAAATTTCAAGTCATGATCCTGAAAATTATCTAAATACTTTTATGAAATATTTTTCCTATTTTTAATTTTTTATTAAAAACATTTTTAAGCACAATAAGAGTATACACAAATTTTATTGATTTTTAAATTTATTTTTGAACAGTTTTTAAAATTTAATGACAAAATAATGAAACAATGCAACTTCATCTGTTGATTTAATTCAGTTTTATTAGTATTATCTAATTACTATTACTTTTGTAAAATACAAAAATTATCATATATATTTTTCTAACACACTTAGAAGTACCTAGTAAAATCTTACTTCAGACTATTTTGTGATTCATTTCCTAATCATTTTCATCAACCAAAATTATGCAATTTTATTTCATTAAAGTTATGAATATTTGATTTTAAATGTTTTCTTTAATTTTCCTACCATACTTCATGATAAAATGCTGGAAAGTTAATTTTTCACAATATATAAGATTATATATTAGAAAATGTTATCAAATAAAATATGAAACAACTAGAGAAATGCCACTTATTTGTACTCAAATCAGTAACATATATCTTTCTTATATCGAATTTTATTTTAATTCCCTTTCGAAAACCCCTCTGATCTACTCTTGGTATTATGCAAAAAATCTAGGAGGGACTTTCCAACTTAGATCGAGATTCCACCAAACTGCTTGTTCACATAGCCACACAAGAACCCTCATTTTTAAGCAGGGTCAAAAAATACCCCTTTTTGCCTTTGTGGCACAGCTGACATGGCCTCCCTTGCTTATATTTTGATGTATTTAAATTTTAGCAAAGGACCAAGTACTGCAAGATCTTCATCTTCTTTTAGATATTTTGGATTCATAGGTATTATCTAGCTCTGCTAGATAATCTTGAGATCTGCAACAACATTTTAATTCTGTAATAGCATACATCTTTAAAAAATATCTTGTATACTGCACTTGGGACGACAATCAAATAGCAGGAATCAATCACAGCACATAAAAGCTCAGTCAGTAATAAAATGAAATAAGTGTTTACAATACTTTTTGTCAATTGATTAGTGTCATGCTTAAAACCACTGTGTGTAGACTTTTCTGGCAGGGATCAATAACAGAACGATAGTGATATAGGAATAATTCAAATTGCACCATTTCTTACTGTGATTTGTTTCTATGCCATATCTAATTTAGTGAATAGCCAAATTGGTAACAAAATAGTTAGCACTCTAGCATTTGGTTTAACAGTTTGTGGGTTCAAATCCCATCTTGTGCTTGGATATTTATTGTTCTTGGAATCTACTTTAAACTGTAGATTGTGGTCTAATTATCCTTAGTTTGTAAACAATGATTGTTATCCAACAAAAAAGCCAAACTATTTAATTTAAAGAGGAAGATATTTAATGCCCTCATCAGTAGGAGTCAATAACTAAGCAATATCACAATAACATACCTGACATTTTCTTATAGTTATCTATTTATAATTAATCAGCACAAAATTGCAATATTTAAACACATATAATTTTGAATTTAATCAGTTATATCTACTGAAATTACTAATCATGCTGTTTTACTAATTTGTATATAAATATTTAACAAAGTCATTCAGTATTTAGTGTTATTTTTATCAAACTACAATTTTAAAAATGTCATTTTTATTCCACTCACTTGCAACACATAAATACCAGCAAATTACAGTTTCCATACTTTATATTAAATTTAAGACATTGTATTTCCAAATAAACACAGGTGCTCCAGGTCTCTGGATCAACAGAATCTGTCAAATTTTCCCCTTTACCATAAGTCACACATCTACAGTACTTCATACTGCATCGCCCATCGCGCAAGTTATCAAGGGGCGCGCTCTGAGTTACCCTCCTACTCACCTTTGGTACTTCCAAAGACATCCTAGAGCCGCCACAACATTTAAGGGCTCCAGAGTACATCAGACGACATTGTCTCGACCTTCTACTGGCCACTTGAAGTGTATGATCTTTGAGGACAATGAAAGAAAATACCCAACATGCCCCAAGTGCGACAATGCACCGTTTTGCCCGCAACACATCTTGAAGTGCTTGGGGTTTTCTCATGAGGAGGCTGTGAAAAGTCCACATCTGCTTTTGGACTTTTGGCTGTCTTTGATCTCATGGATCTGGTCTAGTTCCACTAGACCAGATGGGGATTAGTCCCACCCACCACCACTAAATGTTTCTGACTTCAAGTTAAATTAATTAAAAATCATAATTTTCAAATTTACAATTTTAAGTGAAATAAGACTTAGTGATAAGACAAACTTTAATAAAAAGTTTGAAAGAAAACAACTTTCAAACTTTTTAAAAATGTTCTTATTAATTCAAATGTCCGACAATTAGCTGTGATGACATTATGTCCAATTTGCTAACACATCAAGACTTCTGCTGGATCAGTTTAGAACTTGCCACTTTTCAGTTGTGTGAGCATTACTTTACCCTATTAGGCCAATGTAGCCTTAAAAATATGGAATGTTAATACTGATGAACAATATCTGGGAGCTACAAATGTTTTTAGAATAATTAACTTCTAAACACATCAGAATCTGTCTTAGAATTGCATTCAGTAAGCACATATTTTGAAACTCCTAACATAGAGTCTATTTTAGTATTGTAATATACTGATTTGGTACTGCATTTTGCTTTTAGCAATAGGGTGTACCCAAACAAAATCCAACTAAGATACTTGTTATATACATGTATATATTTTATTCATATTTATGCTTTGTTATAGACATAGATAATAAAAATTTAAGAAAATTTCAAATTTAACAATTAGTATTATATAAAAATTTAATATTAAATATCACAAATTTTCATCTTGTATAAAAATGCATTCAAACTCATGACACATAGTTATGTTACTTTTATTTTGAAAATTTCTTTTTTCTTTGTAACCTTCCTATGATCGAAAAATATGTAGATTCTTACAGATCAAATATGAATATATTTTAAGTAGTTCCATAATTTAACTTTCTTCAATCAGTGCATTCTTTCATTTAAATTATTTCTTGTAGAATACTGTATTTTACGCATTTGAAATGTTATGAGATGTATTTACATCTGACTAAAATTTTTATTTTTTAAGCTGCTGGGAGTGCCTTTTCAGAAGCAGCCTCATTAAGATTAAAAATGGATAACAGACATGATGCTGCTGCTTGCTTAATTGATGCTGGAAATTGCTACAAAAAGACAGATCCACATGGCATGTTTCTTTTAATTAGTTTTTTTGCTATTATAGTTGTATTGTACTGTTATTTAATGTATTAATTATATTTGTATTACTAAATGACATTCTTTATTATTTCTTTAAAATGTAAGATTTTGGAAGTTTCAATCACCGAAGGAAGATAGAAACTTTCATTTTAATGTATCTGTCTCAAAAATTTCAACTAACTTTATCTTTCAACTAAAAATTATTTTTAATTTGAATTAATTTTGTTGAAGTTACATTAATATAGATATTTATTATTTAATGTGAATACTTAAAGTTTTTTACAGAATAATTTTTTCATTTTAAATATAAATAATTAGCTTATAATATCAAACAAATTGTAACAGAAATAATGTTTTCATTTGTTTTAAATTTTTTACTCTTCAAATAAGATCGTGAAGAAATCTTAAAATTTCTGTATTAAAAATTTTTCAATTCTGAAGCAAAAACCATATACTAGCAAAATGTTAGATGTATTTCAATAAATGTTTGTTAATGTATTAAAATATAGAAGTATTTTGTTTTTTAATCAAAAAATTCTTGATCCTCTAAATATTTTTGGTAAAATTCTAAAAGCCATCTCGAATTTGGCACAATTTCCAATTTGCATGCCAAACACTGCACAGTTATTTTGCCAACCTAAATTATGTCACTTCATTCAGTATGTGGTTTTTAAAATCCCAATTTCACTGACACTTAAGCTTTAAATCCTGTAATCTCTTGCTATTTTAAATTTCAAATATCAAAATTTTGAATGTTTCATTATTACTTACTACAGAAGTATTAAAATAATAATTTATAATAACTAGAAACTAATTTTGCTATTATTACATATTAAATATAAACTAAATATCACGCAGTCTACAGCGCAAGATAACAGGACAATAAAGCTATATCTATAACATATTTAGCATACATTTTTATAAAAATCCTGATTTTAATTAAGAGGACTGTGGTACCCATCTTAAAAAACATAAGTATAATGCTATTTACCCTGAAGAGAACTGGGCAATAAAACTAAATCCATGATATAAAAAAATACACTTTTATGAAAACTTGTATTTTAATTAACTGGGCAGTAGTGTCCCTCATAAGAAAACATCAATATGATGCTATCCATCCCAGAGATAGCTTGGCAATATAACTAAATCTATAATGTAGATGTATACATTTTTATGAAAACTTAGATTTTAATTAACTGATGCCCATTATACAAAAACATTAGTGAAAATACAATCCAGCCTTGGATGGAATTGTGAAATAAAGCAAAATCAGTAACATAAATAACATACATTTTTATGAAAACTCAAGTTTAAGACTTACAGTTCATGGTGAACATAAATAATTCTTAATAAACCTAATATTAAGTAATTCTACACATAACTCAATAAATTACATAAATTATTACATTCAATAGCAATTTTAATCTAATAACTTATAAAGTAGTAGTCACCTAAACATTACTTGCAGAGGAATTAAAAAAACACAAATTCAATTTATCACTAATCCATACCTTCCATTTCCTACACATTAATATTAAAATTCAAATTTTTTAATTGATATGCTTACAAAAAATATATCTTCAAACACTTAAATTTCAATTTAATATCTTTCAAAACAAAATATAACTGCAAATGTATAAATTTCCATTTGATATACACTTTATATAACATTTGATATATAACATTTGATATACACAAAATATAACTCTAAATACTTAAATTTCAACTATAAATGAAAAATGCATCCAGGATTCTAAAATTCCAAAGAAAATTTGCCTATGCTCATATCAGGTTATGTCATAAAATTGTAAAAATACATTCGGGCACAATATAAACCAGTTTGATGCATTTATTGCTAAGCAGGCTCCTAGGATTTAGCCATGTTTCCTTTTTAGATTTAGCATTAAACATGTTTTTTTAAATAAATCTACTGTCAACTAAGTAATTTATGAATTAACTCTGAAAATATTATTGTATCTTATATTTAATCTATTATTTATATTGTGTGTGACATTTATTATAATTAGAAACACTTTATAAAATAGTTTCTCCTTACTTCATTTTTTAATAAATTATGTTTTTGTATTTAAAATTTATTTTCAAAATAGACTGACTTTCATACTGAATTGTTTGCTGAAAGTGTGCACAAATGTTAAGTGTTCAAAAATAGAATAGTACAAGTATGTGGGCCTTACATTGTATTTCATGCAAGGAAATTAAAGAAATTTGCTTCAATGCTTTCAGATATTTTTTTTTATCAATTTGGAAAGAGTTAACCACCAACTTTTTTCTTGATAAGGATTTCTGTAACAGTATGTATCGTTATGATCATTCTTTGCTTTTTTCAGAAATACATTTTCATTATAGATATCCATTCTTCCATAATTGTTAATGAGTTATCAAGCTGCTTGAAAGCTATAGTCATAATTTTAATTGTCAAATCCTGAATATTTTTATCAGCCCTTTATATATATACTTCATTGTTGCTCAATTAATATTCATATAGAGATAAGTTTTTATTCTGTGACACCTCACTTATGACTGGGGTGCATCTCTTTAGTTGCCCTTTTATTTCTGTTGTTTGTTCCAGTGATGACTTTTGAGCTGTCTCCCCTTTTAGAATTACTTCGATATTGTATTGTACTTGACTACAAAAAACCTCATGCCTGAAAAGACAATGGCAATCATATTATAAAAAAATTTTTACTATTACATGAGATCTCATTTTATTATCTGTCGACTTTCAAGTTTATTCATTAAACTATTTCCCTTTTGATTAATTCTAGTAATGTTCAAAATTTTGAAATCTTGTGATCCTATTTTCAAAGAATTTTTCATTGATAGCCGTTTTATTTCAGCCCTTAAAATTGCAGGATTGTTGTATTTATTATAATTTCTCTGAAAATCTTATTAAGATGATGGCTCATTTTTTTGTCTATTTTGATGCTCGTAATAATTACTGTTCTCATATAATGTTGCTTTATAAAACTATTACTGTTTAATATATATTAAGTTATATAAATAACATAATTTTGTCAAATGGAAGCACATTATTAATTCTGTGTATTCTCTATATTCTGAAGCATTCTTTTTGATTAATGCTTTAAATTTGAAATTATTATTTTCACATTATTTTTTAACTGTAAACATGAAAGGAAAAATTAATTAATCCTTAATTATTAAAGCAGTAACATTCAATGTAAATTCATTCTTGTGAACATTAATTTACAGCATTCGATAATTAGAGCAAGCTTCCTCACTTTGTAATTTATAAATGTTTATTATGGAAGAAAGTTTTTCCTTATTGTCAAAAAATATCAATATTTTCTAGTGTGAAGAATATGAGTTTTTTCTTTAAAAACGTTTGAAAGTTAACACTTTCTGTAATTGCAAACAAAATTGACAGATTTTTTATAATTTGTTGTTGTTAAGGATTGTCAAGTGTAAAATTTTTTTATCAAACACCTAAAAGTACAAAATAATATATTTATAGGCAGTAATTCTATATATAGTTGTAAATATTGTTATCAGCAGGAAAAATTTCATTTTGTTTAATGTGTTTAATAAACTAAAAAACTTTTTACTGAAATATGAACAAGAAATGTAAAATGACTATTAGGAAAATATGTTGCTTATTTTTTGTTATTGCATATAGCGGTAACATAAAAAAATTGTATTTACTAAGATTTGGTACATGTGTGATAATTTTGTTATAATCTTGAACTTGAAATATGAAATGTTGTAATTGTAAATTAATAATTTTATATTACATTGTAACTTACTTAATGGTTATATTTATTCTGATAAAATTAATACCTTTAATTTATTGTGTTTATTTTTCTGTTTTGTATTTGTTATGACAAAAATTCAAATCTGATTGATTTAGAAATCAAATATTTTTTCTGTTGCTAAAAAGTAACTTTTGATTTAAAGAAACAATTCTAGATTTCAAAACATTAATCTGTTTTAGTTGTGTTGGCATTCAGACTTGTCTATCCTGTATGGATTCTTCTTCTTCTTCGAGTTGGGTTTGTATGTCATTGAGCACCTCTGCTTTTATCAGCATTTTGTACTGTTAACTCCAAACCCAATGTTTCTTAGTTCCAGTTGCTCGGATCACTCACTTTATTAATAAAGTCTGATAACCCTTTAATGGAATCTAGGTGTAACTCTCTAGTATGGATGATGCCTAAAGAGGTTAATCTAGGGAGGGCAAGAGCCTCGCATTCATAAATGATATGCTTGGCCGTTTCCTCTTGCATATGACATTTCCTGCAGATAGGAGCTTGCTGATTGCCCATTTTATGGAGATTTTTTCTGAAATAGTAGTGCCCAGTTATGAAGCCTACGATTAAACGTATCTTCTGCCTAGAGCATCTTAGAATTTCATAGGAAATCCTCGCTGATGATCTACAGATCATACTTTTAGCGTGGGTTTGACCAGGAGATTTGAGCCAAGCTTCATACATCTTCCGTTTTTCCCATCTAAGAACATTGGTTTTTGCGGTCTTCAAATTGATCCCACAAAAGGTTCTGGACCAATGGGAACAAAAGACGATCCTTGTTTAGCAAGCTCATCAGCCCTTTCATTACCTTCGATACCTTTGTGCCCTGGCACCCATACAAGGATCACCCTGTTTCTAGTTGCCAGTTCTGTAAGAAGGTTTCTACACTCCAGAATCATTTTAGATTTGATTTCGAAGGAATTAAGCGCTTTTAAAGCCGCTTGACTGTCACTGAAAATGAGAATCCGTTTACCGTAGTAGCCCTTCTTCATATTCAGTCGCAGACTATGGATAATGGCCAAAACTTCTTCCTGGAAGACCGAAGCGTATCGCCCAAGGCTTACAGACAAGCTGATTCTTGGTGACACGCCACAAACTCCCAGTCCTGAGAGGCTGTTCTTCAGTGATCCATCTGTGTACCAGATTAGATCTCTTGTTTTAGTTTCAAACATGTTGTTATCCCATTCGTCTCTAGTTGGAAAAACTATATCAAATGTCCTATCAAACATGTATGTTTTTTCCATGATGTCAGATGGCATCATGAAAGTAGGGTCTTGAATTTTCCTGGTGATGCCCTTGTGCCCTTTGGCAACAGGCTGGTTATACCAGTGGTTTTGCAGCTTCATTCTGTATGCATTCACTCTTGCAACGCTGCAGATGAAGATGTCCAAGGGAGTCAGATCCAACACAACCTCCAATGCTCTGGTTGGCGTGGTGGACATTGCTCCTGTGATGCAGAGACAGGCTAGTCTTTGTAGACCCCCCAGTCTGTCAATCACAGTCTTCTGTTCCACCTTATGCCACCAGATCATACAGGCATATGTGAAAATGGGCCTGACAAAAGCTGTGTACATCCATAACATCAGTTTTGGATGTAAACCCCAGTTCTTACCAAGCATTCGCCTGCAAATCACAATGCTTTTCTTTGCTCGGTTGATCCTATCATCAATGTGCTTATTCCAGGTGAGTTTCTGGTCTAAATAGATGCCCAGATACTTCACCTCTGAAGCCACATTGATTTCAACATCAAAAAGTCTTGGTATGAAAAAACCTTTCTGTTTCTTTTTGTGTGTAAAAGGTACAAGGTAGGTTTTCTGAGGGTTAACCATCAGGTCCCATGCACCATTGACCTACATAACTTAGAGTATCCTGCATGAGATGACAAGTTATGTCAAAATCTTTACCAAGGATAAGGATGACAATGTCATCATCCTGTATGGATTACACAATATTATGTTTTGGTTTCTGTGTTTTATTTCTTGAAATATTCTTCATTTTTTTGTTTTACATATTAATCAAGTGTAATAACAGTTTTATCAAAAAAGACAATTGCAAATTCATAAATTTATAAGTAATATTTGAATAAAAAATTGCCATTTATTATAACTAAATTTCCCTTTTTTAAATTTTATCTAACATGGCATTGTGTAAGAGCAATATTTACTTGTATTTAATATATATATAAATATATATGTGTATACTTTTAGACTGCTGCTATCAAACATGACAAAATAAACAAAAGCAAAATTGCTAATTCTATAAGCATAGCATAACAATCAGTTTGAATTATAACATTTCAAAATATTTAACATTTAATTAATTAAAAAGCATATTTAATCAGGTTGCAGTACGTTGATAGAGTATTTAGAAATCTAGAATTTCGTTCACTTCCATGTATTATAAACATGCATTTAATAATTTCACTTCAACAAAAATTATTCTTTTGAATGGTAATATTTTCACAACAAAATTTTAAACAAGTAAAATATCATTCCTTTTCTGAAAAAATGGTAATTTAATGGAAAATATTGTTTCAGTATTAAGTAACTCTTGTATGTGTTATACTTTTCTATTTACATGTAATTTTTATTATTTCCATGTAGAAGCCATTAAGTGCATTACGAAAGCTATCGAATATTACACTGATGCTGTAAGTTAAACATTTTTTTAATTTAATGCATACATCTTGATTTTTTAATCTTAAGTTTTCCCAAACTATATTGCATTTACATTTATTATAGGGTCGTTTTACTGTTGCTGCTAAACATCACATGACAGTGGCTGAAATTTATGAAACTGAATTGGCAGATATTGAGAAAGTTAGTTTGTCAAAAGTTTTACATAAATTCAATTTTAAGCAAATTTTTAGTTTATTTAAATGTATTTGTTTTATTTTAACCTTTTTTTAAGTTCAAATTAATTTTTATGTATCAAAGAATTGCTTATTATAAAACTAAAAAAATAATCCTTGTTTCCTAAAGGTAAATTAATTGACATATTGATGGAAATTATAATCTAATGTTTTTAAACAATGTGAGATGAAATGAAAAAAATTGTAAAACCAAATTTTACATTGGCATTAGATTAGGAAATATACTTATATAAAAAATGTCATCGCTTAAACTATACGTGATTGAAAGAATTATTATGGTAGTGGTTATATAGTAAGGCTTTATATACGTGTAAAATAAAATAAAATTATTAAGATTATTTTCATGTAAACTTGCACATCAGTATAATAGAAATTACAACTGAATGCAGATATAGGATTTATTTAATTTTGACGATATTAAGCAAAATATTTGATTTGAAGAAACTAATTTTCTGATTAAGACCATCTTTTTGCAAATTATAATTTTTTTTATTAGTGAAAATGCTGAATTATGTTATGTATCTTTAGTTTATATGGATAAAACTATTTGGTAGTTTTTATAAAACTTCATTGATCAAATATTATGCTTGAGTTATAAATAATTTTGCTCTTTATCTTTTTTGCTGATGGTATCTTTACAGCCTTTACCTCTTTTCCATTATAAATTTGATTGAAAATAAACAAATTCAGAAAAGAAATAAAGGCATTGTACTTTTTCTTCTTTCATCTCTTTACATTGTTGATTTGGTTACAGGAAACACCTTTGTGAATTACAAATATTTAACTAATATTGAAATTTATATTTACATCTAGTATAATTGTATTGCAATGCAATTACTTTTTAAGATACAAAATTCAAACTGTATTACTATGTTAAATTAATTAGAATATTAATCCATTTAATCTGCAAATTTCATTTTACTTCTTAATTTATACTATGTAATGTAACTGTTTAAAAGCTTAGCTATCATTTAAGATATGAATTGCAGCAATAATAGCTGGAATAGAAATATATCAGTATCATGGGTACAAACTTTAAAATCATGTAAAAAAATAACACATGTAATTTGTGTATGTATTAGAAGATAATTTTTTTATCAAACATCAAAAATTATAATTCGCTAGTGAATCTGTCGTGTATATACTGTTGGCAAAAGAAAATACTACAATAATAAATATAGTTCATATCACCTTTAATTTTAGTAATTAATGTATATAATGATGAGATAAGCAAAGGATACATTATCATTAAGGAATACAAATTCCTTATGAAAATAGAAAATTTTAACATTTTTATGTACTTCTATTGTTTACTTGTGGGATTTTTTCTCTCTACAACTTTTTGTAGAGAGAAAAAATAATAGTTTATTTACAAATAGTTAATAAAAAATTAATAGTTAATTATAATAGTTAAGAATAGTTTAACAAACAAAGTATTATTTAACTGAAGAATAATGCTTACTTTATAAAATTGCTGATTATCCTTCGAAGCAATCAATCATTTTTTTCAGATGGAACTGGGCAACACTTTGACTTATATGAAATTAGTAAGAATGGGGGAGGGAAACACATTGATTGATGTGAGAGATTCTAACCATCTCATTGTACTCTTACATAGGACAGTATACTATTTATTTGTTAAGAAATTATACTATTTATTCGTTATTGCATTAGTCGTTGACAGAGCATGTCCTTAATTATATCATTACAAATACAATCTGTAGTGCAATAAATGATATATCTACAATATTGTTTACAATATAATGCAATATTTAAGGCATTGAAAAATTATTTTTGACTTGAACGACTGGCATTTGGAACAGTGCAGTATGCAGCATGGGTAGACATATGAATGATTACTGTGTGTTACGATATTATGTTTTAAATCAAGCATCAACTTTTGCCTGCAACACTTGTATAATCATATTATTTGAAAGCATCATGAATAAAGACTACAAAAATTTTCTTTTATGCATTGTATCTTTTTAGTAGACTGCATAACCTAACAGTGCACCAATTTTTATTTAAATAACAATTGTATTTAAATAACTATAAAAATAAGCTTTCAAAAATTTTATTTATTTTCTGAAGAAAGATATTTTTAGTAAGACATTCTTTGATTCTCCATATGTATGAAATGTAAATTAATTCATGATTTGATGGAACTGTTATTACATAAATCTTGCCTACTCTAGAGACCAAGATTTATTTTGAGCTATAATTTTTTTAATCAGTTTTTTAAGTCATCATCACATTAAATGTCTACAATGTAAATATTTTATTGCATGTATTACAGTTTGTTTTCTTGTTATATATATAATATTTAATTCTGCTTCATATATGTCATTATTCTTATCTGAAATTTACTTAAATTCAAGACTACATCTAAATGCAGATGAATTTATATAGTGGTATCCCTAAAGTAAAGTATTTTAAATTATTTTATTATCAAATGCAAATTGAAAATTGTGGAAAAAGAAAATGTGAGTGAAAATGAGGTTAATTTTATCTCATTGCATAGTGTTTCATACTTTATTTTAATTTTTCATTATGACTAAAATTTATGATTTTAAAATCAATTATAAAAAATATTGAATTCTATTATAATAGGGAGATTTTTAATTAATAATAGATTGAAATTCACATTATGGTTGTATGAAACTTTTTGATTTATCCTGCATACTTATCTAAGCTGACTCTTAAATAAGTTAAGAATTTCAATTAAACTTTAGATGAAGATGACTACAAATTATTCATTAATTTCCATGGTGACTCTTTATTCTTTAAGAAACAAAACTCTAAGTTTCACTGTGTTATTTTTACTGCATTAGCTGTTTAAAAAGGTATTCTTAATATTCTAATCCACTTTAATAAAATTAAATGTTCTGAACATTTAGGCTATGCATCATTATGAACAGGCTGCTGATTTCTTCAGAGGAGAAGAATCTAATAGGTAAATGATATTTAATTTTTTAATTGTTTATTAAAATTAATTTTACACACTTAGCTATTTATATAAAATTATTTTTAATATGCATATTTATTTACTAATCTTCAGTTCACATTATTTATGATTTTAATTTATTTTTAGTTCTCTAATGTTTTATTTTGCCTGTGTTTGTTTTGAGAGAACATTGCAACAGTCACTTAATTGTTAAGGAATTAAATTTACTTCTCATATAAATCTTTCAATCAAATTTATTTTCAAATTATTGTAATGATTTGATTTGACACTATATTGATTGTTTTGGTTAATACTTTGTTTTGAAAAATATATGCATGTGTCATAAAACCATGAAGGAAGCATTGTAAAAGCTTTTATTAACAAGGCATAAAATCATGTAAATCATAAAACTGCATAAATATTTCAAGAAGCGAATTTCAAGAAGCGTTTTATTAATCTGTTCATGCATTTATGTGTATATATATGTATATTAGCTCTTGTTCTAGTTATCTTTAACACTAATACAGAAAATAAAATTGAATTAGAAATTTTAAATTATTAACTTTTAATTATTTCTAATATGTTATTGGATTCTTTAATATTTCATTGTTTTCGTAACTTTTATATTTACAAAATTTTGTTAAAATCCATTTAAATAAATTTATGTTTTATAATAATTATTTTTTTTAGTTCAGCAAACAAGTGTATGTTGAGTGTGGCTAAATATGCAGCACAACTAGAGCAGTATGAAAAAGCGATTAGTATTTATGAACAAGTAATTAATATTTTGTTATTAGATTAGTATAAAACATTTAATTATTAATGAAAATGACAGTGTTTAATTTTTCTTCTGATTTATGTGATTCATAAATTAGAAACAAATCATGGTTCAAAAGTTTTTCTATGAAATCTGCTTGAAAATTTCACTAAAGAAATATGATGAAACTAGACTGAAGAAGAGTAAAAATATTAGTAGTATTCTTTGAATATATTTAAATATAAAATTTTTGAGTTAAAACATACTTTCCATGTCCTCCTTGCTGAAAACGAATAATTTAATTGAATTGGGATAAATTTGTTGATTAATGAAATAAAAACTGAAATAAATTATTTAATATGCCTGATGGAAAGTGTCTTTTCAATGATCAGTGGACTTTGGGAAAGCCATACAAAGTGGCTTTTGCGTGGTTCAGAAAAAACACATGCCCATTGTCTGTTTTGCAAGAAAGTCTTCTGTATTTCAAATATGGGCAAATCTGCATTGAAATTCCATATGAAAGAGGAAAAGCATATATATTTATTAGAACAAGCCATATCTACTCATTTAAAAGATTTTTACACTTCTGCGGATCCTGTTAAAGAATGTGAACTCAAAGCATGCTCTGAAATTTTAGATTCATTTGTTTCTTCAAAAGAAGTTTTAAAGGCTGAAATTCTATGGGCCCTTAAAGTTTTAAACAATGGATTGAGCTACAGTTCTTGTAACAATATAAATTGCCTCTTTCAGGCAATGTTTCCAGACAGTGCTATTGCAAAGCAATTCAGTTGTGATGAAAAAAGTATACTTATTTAACAGTTTTTGGAATTGCACCTTATTTTTCCACCTTATTGAAAGAAAAAGTTAAAAATGTTTCTAATTATGTGCTTCTCTCTTTTATGAAAGCTTAAATAATCATCTGCAGACAAAACAATTAGACTGCCATATAAGATTTTATGATAATGATGTAGTTAAAACATGGTATTACTCATCCGATATTTTAAATCATTCAATTGGAGATAGTTTAAGAAAGTGAATGAGAAGTGCTTAGAATTAGAAACAAGTGGATTACTCCAGTTTTCAATGGATGCCCCAAATGTAAACTGGTTTGTTTTAACTAAAATGGCTGATTTTTTTTAAGAAGTGAACTTCATTCAAATATTGTAAATGTCGGAAGCTGCAGTCTACACATTCTACACAATGCTTACAGCCATAGATATTCCTCATTTCCAGAAGTTGCTGTTGCAAGTGCGATTTACAGACTTAAGTACTCACCTGCTCGTAGGGATGACTTCAATAGCCTTGACCCAGTCGTAAAATTTCTTTTAAAGTTTTGCAAACATCGATGGTTAGAAAATATAAATGTTTTCAACAGATTGCTTGAAATGTTACTGTATCTTAAAACATATATGTCATTTGTTCAAAACAAAATATTTCCTAATCCTGAAGCAGCTTTTACCTAACTACACTCATGGCTAATCTGCTAAGGATCAAGCGAAGGTGTCACATCCTTGGGCTTGGCATTAAGAGTGGTTACTATCTCCAGGGGTCTCATTAATCTTGATAACCACTCATAGCACTTTACAAGCAATATCACTTTTTCTAGTCGATACTTCCCACATTATCTATAGTTGACTTACAAAATGTTAAAAAATTACAATCGAGAGAGCCAAAAAATTATGATTTTTTATGTGTATGCATGCACAAGAAAATTTTCAGTTAATGTTTCAAAAGGAACTGTATGAAATAGCCTTAATATTAATGCTTAAGATTCTTATGAATTAATATATAAGAATGAAATTTGCATAAAATAATCTATTTAATTAGCATACAATATTTTTAAAAAGGCATTAACTGTTACTATAACAATCATAGTTTTTAAATTTTAACATGTACTTCAAGTACTTTTGAAACATGTACTTTTGAAAAATTAACTTGAAGTGAATGTTAAAAGCATTACTAGAAAAGAAAATAATAACTTCTTTAATTTTATTTCTCTTTATAAAAGGACCATTATTAGTGTTCATTATTGAAAGGGTAAGACACCTTTTTGTTAAAATTGTTCAAATTTTGCTTAGTATAATAGAGAAATATGATTGCATTTCCTTAAAACTTCTCTTAAGTGTATAAATTTTTACATTACACATTTGCTAAATTGAAACATTGATAAAATTTGTAAAATTTATCGACTATTTTCACCTTTTATTTTAAATAAACATGTAAATTTATACATTAAATTATACAATGTTTTGAAGGTTTTGTGTAATAAAATGTTTTTCTTCCATAATATTTTGTGTTATTTGTCTTAAAATGTGTAAGCAAGTTATCTTTTTTAGGTTGGTGAAGCTTCACTAGCAAGTCCATTAATGAAATATAGTGCTAAAGAATATTATTTCTGTGCATCACTTTTACATGCTTGCATTGATGTATTAAATGCCCAGGTAAAATCATAAGCTATTTGTATTAAGGCCTTATTTATAAAATAAGCATGCAATTACTTTCTGTGTATTTTCATATTTAAAAAGCATGAAATGTTTTACACTTTTATGCATATTCCCCTATTATTCTTTTCTCAGAAAACTTTTATACACTGGTGTACAAAACTTAAGCAACAATGTAAATTTTAAGTAACTTGCTATAAATTTGTAGCAAAGGGTTTTATGTGATTAACACACTGAACACATAGTTCAATGGAAATGCCATGCATATGCAAAAGTTTAAAACAAAATGTCAATGCAAACATATGCAAAGTGCATTCAGTCCATGTCCACAACTCAAGACTATAATAAAAAGAATAATGAAAATGCAATATAAAACATTCATTTCAATTACAAGAGAGTTCTTTCAAAAAATATGATTAGGGAGAAGAAATACCTGGATGATTTCTCATGTGGAAAAATGATTGGAAAAATAGAAAGGCTAGTGTGACCAATGTAGCTGAAAAGTTTGGAATCAACAAAAGCTTCATTTTATGCGCTTGGAAAGCTTTACAAACCATAAGTGCAGATATTATATAAACAATGTTGGTTTTTACAGAAATATTACTGCTATGGATAATGGATATAGTGTTCTGTAGTCAAAAAAGAATCTTAAACCAGTTAGTATCTGTATTCTGCAATAAGTTGAAAAAAGCTCCAGCTTGCTGTGTCCATATGCCTTTACAAACATTGTCTATTTACCTTCCTCCTCCCTCACAAAATCCTATTCTGTAACTTCAAAGTAGTATGAGGGTGTACACAGGTAGCACAGGTGATGTATATCAGGAACCTAAACTTGATTTAGGTTCCTGGTAGAGTCATCCATGTCGAGAAGGCTGTGCTAATACACCTGGCTAATAAAGAAAGATAACCCAAACCAAGGTGTTAGGCTCCGTGCTGATGGATAAATGGCACCAGGTTATGGTGCCATTCATCCCTCAGCATGGAACCTAACACCAGGGCTATGGTGTCACTAACTGGACCTTTGAGGAACCAGGCAAAACCTTGTATGTTTGCCTTCCACCTGTACAGGGAGGCTATGCAGATGGTGACCTTATATTTCCTCCCAGTTCCCATGTCACTCTATGGATGATGAAAATAAAAAAAAAATACAAATGGTAAAAAGGATTGGATGCACCTCCTAGTGTTATCCAATCACCCAGCGAAACGGTTCCAAATGAACAGAATCCAGGCACAAAGGAGAGCATTGGTAATCTTGCTGCTGGAGGAAGTGCAGTTGCCATTAGGCAACACACAGGCACCAAAGTTAAAGAGTCAGGAGTTTTCACAAAAACACAAAGGCACAATATAAGGCATCATAATAAGGCAAGGAAGCAGGTGAAGACTGCAAAGAAGGTGGGAGGCGCCAAAAGACAGGTCTGAGTATCAACCACTTCTCCAGCAGTGTGACAAGGTATCAACCTCCTCTTGCACTGCTACAAAGAAGGCCAGGGAGGACCATCAACCTGGGAGTTTTGCTCAGGCTGTTAAATGCCATCAAGCAACCATTGAAAGGATGGATTCTCAACCATCAAACTCAACAAGGAGGATGTTGACTCCATACAGCTGGAGATTCTTACCAGGACAGATGAGGTCCCTATAGGAAATTATCTGCCTAAGGTTCGTGGCTTCAGCTTTATATCTGGGGAACTGGTTTTCCTTTGTGATGACCTTGAAACTGTGGAATGGATTAAAAAATCCTTCCATGGTAACAAGAGTCTATTTGGTGGTAAGGACTCAGAGTTCTGGATCCCTGTGGTCTTCCTAAACCGGTAGAGGTGGCCTTCAAGACGAAGGACACTCATGCCAAGATCCTGCCTTCCTTTTGAAATAGCTTAATAGACTCAACTCATAGATGAATTCTTTAGAATGACACACTCTGCAAACATCTGTAGAAGCACATTCTATTAGATAGATCTTCAAGGTTGATACTGAAGTCTCAGAAGCCATTAAAAAGGCAAATTATGGTGCCTACACCGGTTTAGATTGGGAGATCTTTAAAATTCTCCTAACCAGAAGGATGCTCAGAACATTGAAGAGATGGAATTAGTGCAAGAAGGTGCAACTTCCTCTGAAGTAAGAAAATCCTCTCTACTTCTAGTAAGGAAAGTGAATTACCTAACATTGAAGAACTGGATTTAGATTCTGGTTCTGATATAACCCTGCAACCTAGTTCTCCTTTATCTGAGAGTGAGATAGAAAAGGCTTTTACATACTCAGGGTTTTAACTTAGTTTACAATAAATGTTGCTTGAAACCAAGAACATGTATTGTTATTAGCTGCAAATTAAATGCCATCATTCTGATTAATTACATAAATGGGGATAATGTTGCTGTAAAAATATCTTGTTTATTGCAAGAAATCAAAAATGAAATCATCTTTATGTCTTCATATCATCCCTTTGAAGATAAAGACACATTCAATGTGCAAATTGTTAGTCTTTTAGATTATAACAATTTGTGTAAGAAACTCATCATAGGATGTGTGATGCAAATCTATGTACCACACTATGTGGAGAAGTAGTGATTGCAACAGATGCGACCAGGAACTTCTAGAATACATTTTGTATTATAATCTATTTATCCTTAACCTCTTCGCGACGGGCGATGCATATATGCATTTTGTACGGACGAAAGTGAGGGCCGGGCGGTGCATGTATGCATTTTAAGCTGAAACAGTTTTAATAATCACTAGATGGCACTATGTGTCCATTACATTTAAACTGAACGTACTTTTAGTGTTCTGACTTTCATTTTTTCGTATTCCTGCTTTTTTTGGTATTTTGATTATCAGCTGTGGGTGGGGAGAGAGGAAATCTCAATGTAAACAAACACAGCTCGGCTCTTCAACTATCCACGTGATTTAAGCATTCTCGCTTCTGATAGCTCTCCGAACACTTTTTTTATTTTGTTTTTTCGCTACTATTGGAAGTCTTTTAGGATTTTAGCGTCAGTTTCGTTACAGTTTTTACTGCTTTCGGTTATATTTGCTCACTTTTCTTGTTATTTTGAAAATTCTCGACTCCAGATTATTATGGCGAGGATTATCTGGTAGGCATTTTCCTACCCTTAATTTGAACAAAAAGGGAGAAAAAAGTCGCAGAAAGTGCATTGTTTGCTCACAAACCATGATGAAAGAAAAGAAAACACAACAAACATTTTATACTTGCAAATCATGCATTGTCGGACTTTGTGTTTCTCTGTGATTTGAGATTTTCCATACTCAGTCTTCATTTTAAATTTTGTTATTTTTTCTTGTAAATAGCCCTTGTATAGTTTTTATTAATATGCAAATATGTTGAAGTGTTTTGTCAATTAAAATTTTGGAAAACTAGAATTGCACTGTCGAAAATTATTTCTCAAAATAAGCAACTTTTTTATGTATATATTTTCATATAAATTGAAGGAAAAACATTAATAAAGTCTAGTTTTAATGTTATAAGATAGATTATGTGATAATCTAAAAGGCTACCAAAAATCACGGTGATAGGACTTTAACTTTATTGTTTACAAATTTTTTTCTAAAGTTAGGCTTAGCAGAGAAAAACCCCCGTCCTGTAATATCATTCCTTTCACTTCAGCTTCGTCCTGAACGTGCGTCTTAAACAAAGGCGTCCCGTCATGAAAAGGTAATGAAGCTGCCTTTATTACTATAAATAGAAGAGACGTCTTTGACATTACTTTATGTAACAGTCAGAGCACTGACTATATTAAGGATTGGAAAGTGTCTGATGAAATAAGCTTATCTGACCACCTATACATTAGCTTTTCTGTTTTAGGAGTAAACAGACTAGAGGTGGTAGGTAGGAATCAAAAAGATTCCAAATGGGGTTCCTACAAAAGAAGATCTGGTGGCAGTGATCAACGAAGGTGACTTTGATAAGTTATTTTCGGTAGCAGGTTTGTTGGGTTGGAGTTGACTGTTGATCATATGCAACCTACCATTCTCCAAGCATACTATCAAAATGTTGATGTCAGTAATACTTGCTCACAAAGGTTAGCTCCTTGGTGGTCTAAAGAGTTAAATATATTATGAAGGGACAATGTGGAAAGATCTTTAATAGAGTTAAAAAAGAATGGTGAGTGGCAGAAATATAAACTGGCACTTACCACATATAATAAAGCTATCAGGGATTCTAAAGAGAATTCCTGTCAAAATCATTGTACTGACATTAAAACTGTGTCTGCTACTGCAAGACTCATTAAAATAATGTCTAAAGACAGGAATTGTTGTCTAAACACTTTCATATTGCCAAATGTTAAATTTTCAGAATCTTAGAGAGAGACCCCAGCTGAATTGTTCAGAGTTTACTTTCTAGCTTCCAACAAAATAAAAGGAACTCCTAACTTTACACCCTCTACATCAAGTTGTGGTTGCAGTAAAAAATGGGATGTTGCCAAAAAAATCATACTTATGATTGAACAAAATGGGCAATAATGTCCTATAAAACTTTTAAATCACCAGGAATGGATGGAATTGTACCAACTCTGCTTATTGATGGAGTCCAGCGCTCTGTAGAATTTTTAGTGCATGTATAGGTTTTAGCCACATTTTTATTACTTGGAGGCATACAAAAGTAATTTTTATTCCTAAAATAGGGAAAGATAATTACTATGAAGGTAAATCTTTCAGACCTATCAGCTTAACATCATTTCTTCTACAGGCAATTGAAAAGCTGATAGACAGATACATTACAGAAGTTTATTTAGTGGAAAAAGCACTTTTTGACTCTCAATATGCATATCAACCTGGTAAATCTACCAATAGTGTGATCTATCTATCCTTCATTTTGAAGAACTTCTTTAAGGTTAAGGAACTTGCTTTAGCAGTTTTCTTAGATATTGAAAGAACTTATTTTTTGATAAGGTACTTTGAAACCATTTTGCTATATCTTGCTAGAAAGGGAATTAATGACACAATCTGTTCTTAGATAATAAAATATCTGCTTAATAACAGCTTTGTCAGTACCTCATTTTTAGGTGAAAACATGATGATCCAAGCCAAAGCTGTTGTCCAGGGAGGGATTCTTTCACCCATCTTATGGTGTTGTGTTGTAAATTCCTCTTTTAGAGGCCTTATAAAACCATGAATATCTACCATTGTGTATGCTGGCGATTTCATTATTATCGTCAGAAGTAAGTTTGGTAAAACAATCGCTAGCATCATGTCCAATACCCTCAAACAAGTTGAGAATTGGTGTAAAAAAGGTCTTCAAAAAAAAAATGATTACCTTCGCAAAAAAAGAATCTTAATCTGAAAAAAAAAAAAACTTTTTTGGTCAAGAATTAACTTGCTCCAAGGAAGTTAAATTCTTAGGTGCATTTTTTGACATGAACTTAAGTTGGAACAAGCACTTAAACTTTTGTATTGAAAGAGTAAAAAAGCTTTCTAGTTGTATAGAAATGCATTTGAAAGAACTTGGGGCTTAAATCCCAAAGTTATTCATTGGATTTACAAATTGATCATTTGTCTTATTACCTATGGCTCAGTGGTCTGGTGGCCTAAAATTAAAAATGAAACTGCTAAGGCAGAATTAACAAAACTTCAAAGGATACTCTGTGTAGCTATCTCTGGATGTATTAAAACTACTCTCACACATCTACACTGAAGCTTTTGCTTGGTATGCATCCTCTTTACATACATATTGAAGCAGAAGCAATACTTAGCATGAAAAGGCTTAAAAATACAGTTCAGTGGAAGGACTACTTCAGGTTTTTGTCTTGGGGAAACTTTAATGCTGACGTAACTAGTCATCCTTTTGTGTAAGTATGCCAACTGATTACACAAATGTTAAATATGCTTTTAATAAGCCTTATACAATCAAATTTCCCTTAAGAGAAGATTAGAATAATGTTGCCATCAGTGAAAACTGTACTTACTGGTATACTGATGGCTAAAAAATGAATTCCAACACTATTTGTTGTCCAGCTGATGGTACGAAGTTATAATTTCTATAGGTAAACATACAACTGTATTCCAAGCAGAAGTCTGCCATTCTCATGTGCTGTAGAATGTGCTTGGACAGAAACAATTTTCGTAAAATAATAAGTATCTGTTCTGACAGTCAAGCTGCATTATTAGCTTTATAGAAGTCTACTTCTGTTCTTGTCTGGGAATGCTATCTCACTCTGTGCAGATTGAATAATGATAATTCTATTACTTAATTGTGGGTGTCTGGGCACTCTGTTTTTCCTGGTAATTAATTAGCTGATGAGTTGGCAAAAACTGATTTTTGGTCCTGATCCAGTGCTAGGTATTTTAAAAAAATTGACCAGAAAGAGCATTTTTGATCTCTTCAGAAAACAACAGTTTATGAACTGGCACAATTCCAGTAATCAAAGACAAACAAGGCTGCTAAATAGCACATGCCCTTGTAGAAGGCAAAAAAAGTTAAAGCTCAATTGAAGCAGTCTAAGGAAAGCAGTGGGACATCTTAAAGGACACTACCACCTTTAAAGACATCTCACCATAATGGGAGTATCAGATGATCCTCTTGTAGAGGTTGTCATTATATGGAAGAAACTGCAATACACATCATATGTGAATGTGAAACTTTTTCTGCTCATAGATTTGAACAATTGGATCAGCACTTGATTGACCCTTGGATGTTGCAGGAAATACCTGAATTTTGCTTCAGCCACCTGTCTCTTCAAATAGGGCTTTCTGATGTGTATAATACAATAGACCTATAGTCGTAGTGCTAGGTTTTTTTTTGGAACCACCTTATTTTAAATCTAAATGTACCTGCCTTTTGAAAGCTGTATCTCTTTGAAAGTTGGACATCAGCATTATTGTTTAAAGTGGCATAAAAGCCCCAAAACCGGACATCTCATTAATGGAGTTGTTCCTTTTACAAATGGGGTTGCTTCATTGCTAGAATCATTTCTCAATACCAGTTGATTTGAAAAGAGGTTAGGACATGGTTTCAGCCTAGCAATATCGTGGAAAGAGACCATTCTGGTGGTTTTGGAGTTGTTGTGTGGGCAAACGTCATGCTGAACTGGCAGACTGAGCATGTTTTCAATAAAGGTTCTGTAACAAAAGATTGCCATCGTGAGTAGGTGATCCTTCTTTGTGTGTGTTTGTTGTGAAGTGTGCCTTTGGAGCAGACATTTTTATGGAAGATGGTGCACAGCAACAATAGACTCCTACTGTTCAGCTACTTGAAAGTGAAGATATCATTTGAATGGATTCTCCAGAGTATTCTCTTGATTTAAATATCATAGAACTTGTGTGGGATACCTTGAGGAGATGCTTTGCATCATGATGACATTCTCCAGGGAACACTCAGCGATTGAAACAGGTACTGATTGAGGAATACTCTCTTACTTTAAGATTTGTTGGATAATCTGATGCTCAGTATTAAAAGATAATAAAAAAACACTTGTGTTGCTCAAATTTTCCACACCAGTGTATTTGTTTGTTTTTATTGTATTTCATACTCCTAAATTAAGAAATTAATTTAATATTTGGAGTGATAAAATATTCAGTGAAGAGCATATTATGTACCCATACTTTTAAATATAACAACAAATATGAACTGGAAAAATGAGTAACTTTCACACTACATTGTATTGTGATTGGCTTATAAAATCATGTGGTTTGAATCCCATTAAAAGTCTGGGACATGTTTTGGAATAGCAAATAAAATTCTAAAATAATTATTTTCACAAATTGAACAATATTTGGCATTGGACAAATAAAACAACTTATCTTTATGAATAAAAAAATTAAAATTTAATTAAAAAATACTTTAAAAAAAAAACATTGACATCATCAGTGTCAACATTGACATCATGTCAAATACAATAAGAACATCTGAGAATTTCACTATGTACTTCAGTGTGATACCATAAATATTCTATAATTTAGTCAAGTAATATTCACTATAACAAAAAACATTATTATGAAGACATGATTATACAAATTGAATGTAAATAAGAATTAATTAATTAGTGTGAATAAAAAGTTAGAAAAAAGGAAAATAACAAAAATTCACCCGTGGTTTGCTGTTATTGTTCATGGGAGGGAAGAAGTTGTAATGATGATATAGTATGTTCATGACAGAAAGTTAGACTTAAGAAGCGGGTATATTGTATCTGGAATTTTGGCATCCTTATCTATTCAATTTCCCAGAAAAAAATGGCTATTCTTTTGTCCACATGAAGTAACATCCATTTCAAAAATTTTAAATTCTGGTGGATTCAGTTGAAATAAAACTTCTGAATTCTAGAATCTCTTCCATTTTATTTTCACAATATCTTTTTAATGATATCTTCCATTTCAAATTTTGTTACATTCTGTCTTTTAACAGACACTTGGCAGGACCTTGTTCTAATCCCTCCTCCTTCAAGTCACTTCTGTAACCATTTCAAACGATTCTGTGTTTATGCAAATTCAAGTAATCAGGCTACTATATATCAAAAATTAAAGAATAGTCTAAACGTTTAACTATTGCTAATTAACCTGCTCCAAAAAATTCAAAATCAATTCTATTATCCCAAAAGATTATGGCTAGTTTTCTTAGACTCAAAGGGCATATTCCTCAATGATAATTTTTGAAAAGGGGAAAAACTATGTGCAGGCAGTATTATGCTGCTTTATTAATCCATTTCAAGGGAATATTGAAAAAATGGTCCTATTTTTCCTAGAAAAAAATTACTTTTTCATCACACTAATATGCTAGCTCATGTCTGTGATTGCAACAGCTAAATTGGTTGAATTGGGTTGGCTACAAATTGCTCACTAATCCATTCTACCCTCCTGACTTGACTTCCAATAATTTTCTTTTTTCAAATTAAAAAAAGAAAACTTTATGTAATGATATTTACTTTACATTCTAGGATCATTAATGCCACAAATGGTCGTTTGAGCACAGAAAAATTTGTAACATAAAACATCTTTGGAAAATTGCATCTTTATAAAAGGAAATTATGTTAAAAAATAAAATGATTTTTGGTGTATATATTGGTTAACTTTACTTCAAAGTCTCAAGGTTATCAAATTGCCCTTGTAAATGTGTTGAGTGCTAGTCACTTGTGTATTCTAGTCTTTTTTCCTTCCATGTGGTTTCGATGCTCATGTGATCACTTCCTGGTATTGCATTTTTAATAGTCAAAAATCTGGTTTTATTAGTTTTTTAATTTTCTTGTTTGCTTTCAATATTTCATACTCTGCTTCTTTAAGTTCCATCTTAAAGCATCAACTCATTTTAACATGACATATCAGATTATTTTAATGTGTACAGACTTTTGTTGCACATAGGTAATAAAAGTTTCTGCAAAAATTAAATTTCGTAATTTTGTTTTTAAAATATTTATGTTATACAAACCAGATGTACAGGGTTGTCATTTTTCAATCCTGGTTGCGAATTTTGGTCGCTTGAAAATTTCCCTAGTTAAGATTATTTGGAAAATTATTTTGGAGGAATTTTTAATTAAATCTAGAATTTACCATCAGTCAATAATGTAAAAATAATTCATTTAAAGGGATTGTTCAACTCCAAATTTTTATGAAATGTAACTTATATACAGTGTGAGGTTTCATATCCTCCCACAATTTGGTTTCTTCATATGTTATGATGATTGGTTATCAAATCAAACATGTAAATCTAAACTCACTTTTTCCTTGGTAAGTTTCCAACAGCTTAACTGTTAAAAATAAAACATTTTACATTTCAACATTAGATTTAGATTAAAGATTCTGAAATGTTGGTTAAGGAGTTCATTGATAGCAATAAACTGCATTGCTGTTAGAAATAACATAGTGGGGGATATTTGAAAAAGGTGTCAATGGGCATTTCATAATGAATGTTGTAAGAAATTGGAAGAGTGCCTGGGATTTGCTTTTCAGTGCTCAAGAAAGGTAAATTATAGTAATTATTAAAATATGAGAAATCTTAAACAAAACAGTGCAAGAATTTATATATATATATATATATATATATATATATATATATATATATATATATATATATATATATATACATACATATATATATATATATATATATATATATATATATATATATATATATATATATATATATATATATACATATATATATATATATATATATATATATATATATATATATATACATATATATATATATATATATATATATATATATATATATATATATATATATATATATAAATTTCGTGTCACGATGTATGTTCTCGATAAACTCCGAAACTACTGAACGGATTTTGATAAAATTTTGTAACCATTTATAATATGGTCCAACTTAAAAGATAGAATAGTTTTTATCTCTTAATTATTGATCTCAATATTTATTATACGATATTAGTGTTTATTTATCAATTAGTTCTGTAAATTCCAAAAAGTTGGCGATTTAGTATCTAAGTTGCACAGGTATTCGGCAGGTGGCGACGTGTTCATTTTTCTAGATTATACTATCTTCCAGAGAAAATTAACATGTGCGCGCATGCCCGTGGTTGAATATAGAATTTACATATATTTTCATAATGTATAATCATACTATAACAATTTTTCGTGAATCATTTTTATAATTATACTTTGTATTGTGTTATTATTGTGCAGTGTTCAATTTGAATATTTTTAATATTATAAATAGTTAAATAAAATTTTATTTATTACTGTTTTTCTCTACTAATTTTCATACCACATCGAAAACATATAAGTATTTCTTGATAGCCTTTTATTTTTTTTATTTTTATTTTATAATTTGATAATTGGCTCTGTAATCATGCTATTTTGGAAGCAAGAAACGTTGATGTGAATGAAATTAACTTCCATATACAACAGATGTTCCCCGGTGATTTTGATGTCTTTTAAATCAATCGACACAGTTATTGACGAAAACGAAGCCGTAAACTTTCCAACTGAATTTTTGAATTCTCTGAATATGCCAGGAATGCCACCACACAATCTTCAATTGAAAATTGGCTCACCAATTATTCTTCTACGTAATTTAAACCCACCTCAATTATGTAACGGTACACGCTTAGTCATAAAAAAATGACCGAAAATATTCTCGAAGCAACAATTTTGACGGGAAAATTTAAAGGACATATCGTCCTGTTGCCACGTATTCCACTGATAGCGTCAGAATCTCCAATACCGTTTAAAAGGCTCCAATTTCTGATTTGTTTAGCTTTTGCGATGACCATGAATAAATCTATAGGCAAAACAATGTCTATTTGCGGTTTGGATTTGAAAAACACATGTTTCCCACATGGACAGCTATATGTTGCCTGCTCACGTGTGGGAAAACCACCAAATCTCTTCATGTTAGCGAAAGATAGGTTAACCAGGAATGTTGTACACAAAGTAGTACTTAGATAATTTTTAGTTTTAATAATTTAAAATTGAAAAAATAATAGTTCGATGTCAATGTTATCTACCTCATTTATAACAATTTATTTTTAGATGTTTTTAATTTATATAGTATATTTTGTAACTAAGTCACTGATTACAAACTATAATTTAATATAAGGTGAATAAAATGTAAATTCAGAAAGTTTATGTTAGTTTGTGCTTAATTTCAAAATTTCGATACTTTATCTATTACTTTTAAATTTTGGGGAAACGTTTTATTTTTAATATCATATGAATGAACCTATTTTAAATTTTTTTAGAAAATATTAATTTGATTGTACCTAAGGATTAGTAAAAAATTGAATCAATGTATTATAAAAACTCAGCCACTGCAACGCGTGGCTGGGTCAGCTTGTATATATATATATATATATATATATATATATATATATATATATATATATATCTGTCATTTGAAAATACATTTAGCGTTTGTAATTTAATAATCTCTTTATTCAATATTTACATAACCATTGATCAAAAAGTGATATCTTCTTTTGATTGTAGATAAAGAGTTTGAAATAGATGCAAATATTTTTCATAAATTGCATGTATCTTCCTTCTGTGTAACTCTTCTTTTTGTTTTGAGTGAAATAATTTTTAAAAACTTTAGTAATCTCTGTTATGATATAAATGAATAAAACTAAATATTGAATGGCTGACACTTTATTTTGCAACTTTTGAATTTTAAAGCAAACTTAAATTTACATAGAACTAATTACTGTGTGTGAAAGATTTAATAAGTCAAATGATGCATTGATTATTAACTTAGTGTGTTTTTATTACATTAAAGAAGAATGTAGAAAGGGGTATGGTTAAGTAATATTTAATTGTATGAAAAAAATTCTGTCTAAACAAAAAAGTTTTTTTAATCAATCTAAGAAAAAGGGTATTTTGATGTTAAAATTTGGTCAACAAAAATTATTCTATTTAAATATGTCCGTAGCCGTTACCATATTTTAATAAACTATTGAAATTTCAAATTTAATTAATATGTCTTTTTAATGGTTCTACAAAGCAAAATTGTGACAAATGTATACTAATAGGTACTTTATAAAAATTCTATAGATTTAAGAAAAAAGAATGAATAAAATTATATGAATCCTTACAAACAGCTTATCAAGAAACAGCTGCATATTTGATGAAAACTTACCACTTGTTAATAAATGCTTAATTTACTTTCACATTAGATCTAAAATGCAGAAAAGAAATCTTATCAGATTTTGAGAATTTAGTTCAATTATTAGCTTCTGTGATCACTGAAGAATTAAACTACGCACTTAAAAAGTCAAAATTTATAAGTAAATGTAATTGAAATGATAATTGAAATGGGTAATGTTAAAAGATTTAGATGTCGAAGTTAGTTTAAAATTGTGATCTTGTTCCTTTAAAATAAGTAAAAATTGTTTCAAAATAAAATTTTTTAAATGTTTTAAGGAAAGTTTTATGACTGCATTTTCAAAACCTATTATTGATGGTTCTTTCAATGTTATAGTTGGTGTTAGGTGTGGAAAATTATGATATTGTGTCACATAATCAAAACTTGTGAGGTCAAAACTTTTAACACAGATATCATAGTTAATTTTAAAAAAAATTACCAAGCTTCTCTAAAATGAAAATTGTTTAAAATGTGACTGCCTCAAAAAAATTAAATTGTTTTTCAATCAAAGAGTTTTTTTATGTGCCATCTATCCTTGATTCCATGTAAACATAAATTATGTGTGATCAGTAAAACATTAGAAAAAATCATCAAATTCTGAGTCTAATATTTAAAATATGTAGCTATGCAATGGAAATTAATATTTAAAGAACACTTATTTATAATGCAAATTAATCATATTGTAAAACTTCATAAATGATCAATTAATATCTTAATTTAAAATGTTCGTAATGTCTTAGTAATTTCTTAAAGTGGCACACACCTCCATAGTTTAGTGGTAATTGAAAATTGTGAAGTATATTCAAATTGCTTAAAATCTTTCTTAATATATTTTTTGGAAGATTCAATACATAAGCATATACATTGTGTGGTTTTTATCAAAAACTGATACTTAAATAACATTTTTAAATTTATATTGAACTTGCATTTAATTGATTAGTGCTCTAATCCTTCATTCAACACTTGGGGGTTCAATTTATATCTCAGGCATGGGTGCTTGTAGTGTTCTAGATCCTGTTAAATTATCTTTTGTATTCCAAAGAAATTGTAGAGCAACACACACATCATATAAAATTTATATAAAGGACTGAATCCCCAAAGCACTAACCAATTTAAGTAAATTATTTTTAGATAAAAAATATTCTTATAATATATATTAGTTATTTCCCAGGGTATGATAATTAATAAGTATAAGTTCAGTAATATAAAAACTATAGAAGTATATAGTTGTCCTTCTATGATTTTTGCTCATTATATGAAATTTTCCATGCTAAAATTATGCTTGATTATTTTGAAAAAATTTTTATAGCTAATTGAAATAGTAATTTTTTGTATAATATTAATAAAAATTATTTATTATTCTATACTTTTTGATAATTTAAAATTGATTTTTCACAGCAAGCTATGAAAAAATATGAGGAAATATGCCCATCATTTCATGATTCACGAGAATGTAAACTGGTTCAGGTATGCATATTTAAATTTCCTAGTTTAAAAATGTTATGTTTACTAAAAGAGAAATGAAAATGTATCAATGGAAAATTTAAAAAAAGCTTACTTATAATTAAAAAAACTAAGAAAATATTTTTGTTTAATTTTTTTTTACACCTACTATTTAAAAAAGACCTTACTGATAAAGAAACTCATTTAAAATGTTTATTTAAATATTGCTTAGGATGTTAGAGTGAAATTAATATATCTTTCTTTGAATGTGAATCTTCTTTCAATTTTAATTAACATTTTAAAATTATATTCATGTGGAACATCCAATGTATTCAAACTATATTGAAATTTATTAGCAAGTATAGTGAACATGCTAATATCATTTTCTTGCACCAACTATTTTTGAACTCATTGTTAACTAAATTCCACCATTTTCAAAATAGTTGTGAAGTTTCTTTTAAACTTATTATATTTTTAATTATTCAGGCTGAATTTGTTTTTCGCTTAAAATTAGCAAATGATATTCTAAGAATTTTTTGCCAACATGAAAAATACCATTCTTACAAAAATAAACTTAATAAAAAATTGTTAACATTTTAATATTCAAAAAATATTACTATCATTTTAGCTTTTATTAAAATTAATTTTTAAGATTTAAAATAATGTGAAATATTTAAATAAGTAACAAACTTAAAATCAAATTGAAATACTTATGTAAATTCAAACATTAACTAGTCTCTTCATTAATTGTAACCGCATGGATGGTCGTTATTGAGAAAAGACATTCAATTCTAAGGGTACATATGCCAGGATTAAATATCAATAATAAGGTTGTGCGCCTGTTTATTTTAATTTTATAATCAAATCTTAGTAACATCTCAAGACGGATATCTTCGATATTTTTAAGATTTGATTGACCTTTAGGTTTTATGATGACTAAAAACAAATATGCTGTCTCACACAATTATGTCATAGAAAAAATAAATAAAAGGTTATGGCACTTTCACTTTTGAGACTCCAATTAAAAAAATCCTCTAATTTATTATAAAATAATAATATTTATTTATTAATCAATTTTCAAACCTAAATCATTTAAGAACTAAGCAAGATCTCACAATTTTAAGGACAAATTAGTAATATTTTCCACATAAATTCTAAAGGGTTTCACAATCTATATATTAGTTCTTCTGTAATAAAATTTGAAAGCAAATTCTCAAAATGTTTCTTAAGACAACAAAGTTGAGCATTTACTATGTGTAACTGTCCCTTTTTATGTTATAGTTAATTTTGTTTTTAAAATTCACCTGTTTCAAAAATTATTTCTAATGAACTCTTTTCACCCTAGTTCTCTATATGGTAATTTGCTTAATAGAAGGATCAAGTTAACAATGTAGCAATTTTTTCTATTAAACAACAAATTTAGTTCAAAGTTTTCAAATATGTTCTTGACCAGTTTTCCAAAATTGCATTATACTTAAAATTTGTAAATTGGTTTTAGTTAAAATTTGATTGTTTAATTTAAAAATATCAGTTTTATAATGATTTAACTTCATTGGATTTGATTTATTTAAAATATTTTATTTCCATTAGTAAATTAAAAATTGTAAGATAATTATTGTTCTTTTTCTAATTCTATTTAAGTAAATGTTAATAATTTAAAAAATTGTCTTAAAGTTTTGAAAAATGTGTTTTTTACTGATATGTTTGTTAGTATGAAAATGCTATTTCTCTTACTCAAAAAATTAAAAATTTTGTGAAATTTTTTTAAAAATTTTTTGTAATTTGCATTAGTTTTTATTATATATTAATATGTTAATGATAGGCTCTAGTTTAATACTGTGTCATGTTTTCATAGATTTAACTATCAAAAAGTTTCATTTTATTTCTTTGTAATTAAAGAGTCAAATTTAATAAAAGATAGCCTTTGAAAATACTAAAAAACATGATTTTATTTTTACTGTGTGTAGCCACCTCATTGTAACTAAGCAGAAAAGGACTTTTTATTTTTGCCTCTTTGATATTTTTTAAGAATTATAGATAAGGCATAGTCATTATGATTTAATGTGTTAAACTTCCAATTTTTTAATATTTTTATTTTCTGAATACATTTAAAAAAAGGTTTCTTTTGAGGGGAAATTTTTTGTATTAAAGCATTTTGTTTTAATAAATATTATTATAAAACTGTTTAAACTGTGTTATTGAACTTATAATTGCCTATATTATAGAAATATTTTATATAACTGAATAATTTTTAAAATGTAATATTAATTTCAGTTTTTATTGAAGAGAAAGATTAAAATACCATGAAATTGTTTTTAAAAGTAAATAATAAAAACGTGAAATTTGATATTTATGAATTCCTACAATTTTACACCAATTATACTATTTTATTACATTTATGAATGCATAATATAATAGTATTAAATTTTAGTATTGTTATTAAAATTCTTAGAAAATACATTAAATTTACTGTATATTTCAATCTTACTTTAATAACATCCTATATTAAATTTTATTTTGCAGTCAGAATTGTAAAATTATGTTCTTTTGCCATTTATTAAATATTAATATTCTTCAACTTATAAATGCAAATGGGCATTAATTGAAGTGATTGAGAGATCACCAAATTAATATTCTCTATCTTATTAAAATTTTCAATGAAATGATTTTTTTTCCATATCAATGAGTATTAACAATATTTGCCAAGATTAAGGTAAGGTTTTCTCAAAATTTAAGGAACATTATTTTTAAAAAATAGTACTTTATTAGCTTTAAATCTAATGTGAGTAAAGAATAATAGATTTTATCTTTAATTAGTTAAGTTTGCCTTAATGTCTAAAATACAATTAGTTATGAATCTTATTAAAGTTCCAATTTCTTTTTTAGTGAACTATAATAAATATTTTTGCACAGAAGAAAGTTTTTAAAATTGATTTTTTTAATTCAAAATGTTTCTATTTTATTTTGCTTAAATTATTTTATACTCTATCTATTCTAATAATTTTAAATATGTATAATAGAATTGTGCATGTAAAACGAATGTCTCAAATAGCAATCTCAATTCCTGGTATCTTTTGGATATCAATGAAACCATATTATTGGACCTATAACCATTTTCACATATGCCTACTTAAAATTATTTTTTAAATTTCTTCAGAAACTATTTATAATTTGTTTAATATGTTTCTAAAATAATTTATATTAATGTACAAAATTTTAATTATTTATTTAAGTTTAGTTTTGTAGTAATGAATCGATACTATAAATTTAAAAGTATCTAATAATTTTAAATCATGATTTTTATATGGTCTAAATATTAATATCTTACAAACCACTTTTCTATTTCAGACTGAATATAAACAAGAGTATGTGCTTTTTTTTTTCTAACTATGTGATTGTAAGTGTGCAAATGTCTTTCAAATGTGCTTTCGTATTTCAAAGATAAAGAATAAAAAATATTTAAATGAAATTCTGATTCATATAGGAAAAATATATTAAAAAATGTGAAATATGAAAAAATATGAATTCCTAAAAAATTTTAAAAAAGTATGGGTGAATTATAGTAACACTGTCATATATCAACTGCTTATGAGTGTTACATTTCAGTTCTTCAATGCAACTACTTCACATTTATTTTAGCTTCTTCCTTTAATTACAAATGAAATTTAAGTGTTGAACATGAGATAAGTTAATGATTTTTGTTCTTTATTTCCATTTATATTAAAAACTTTTTTTGGAGCAGTTGGTGCTGAAGACAGAATAAACTTTCTGTAAATCTAATGCAATATTATGATATACTTATTTATTATATAAATATATTTTTATTATTTTCCTTTGCATTTTCCAATTTTCTGTGATTACAAATAAAATTTCTGTACTGGAATATGAAATACATTAATGTTTTCTGAAACTTATTTTCTTTTACACATGAAAATTTTTATTTCCCAAAAATGTGGTGAAACATGAATAATTTTACGTAAGTAGGAAGAAATGTGTGGTTATTTTTATGTTTCATCATATCAAGTGAAATTAATTCTTTTTATTTTCATTCTTATTTTTAAACAAGAGAATAGTAAAAAAATTTTATCTGAATAAATTAGTATTATATAGTAGTCACTTTTATTTAATTGATTTCTTTCTTTTGATTAACAGATATTTTTAATGCAATGATATTTATAAGTTAAAGAATTTTTTGTGTTGATTTAAAAATATGTGCATCATTTCCCTAAATTAAATAAAAATTTTAACATAAATGAATGATTCAACTGGTTTTTTGTCTGTGTTTGTAGTTTGGACGAAAATTTTTATTAGTTTTTACATAGTATTTTATTATTTTGTATAATTATTTGACTTATAAATTGCTTCTTATATCCAGTGGGGTTTTACAACTGACAAACACAACTATAAAGAAAAAGTTTTGTGGAATATAAATAATTTTGAATGCAGCTACACTGCTCAACACAATTAAAGGATATTGCGGTCTTAGGTGGATCTTGTGGCTGGGAAACTTTTTAGCTGATTGATACGTGGTCGACAGACGTAATAGGTTATATGAGAATAAATTACACATATTTGGCAGAAAAAAATGCATTCTATTGCGCATTTGTGTACAAAAGGAAAAAAACGCAATTTGTGCATATGAGAAAAAAAAAAGAATAAGAAAAGGTGTTGTCTTCAAGGAAGTCATTTTCAGTAGGGGGTATGGTTTCCACCGACTGCCAGCAACATTGAACACCTTTGAGGCATGGAGTCAATGATGGTATTAATCACGAGTTCCACTCTACCAGAAGAGCTCTTTCCAGTTCTTGGAGAGTTTGTGGGAGTGGTTGGTGGCCAGCAACTCGTCTTCCTAGAGCGTCCCAAACATGCTCTATTGGATTCATGTCCGGAGAACACGCTAGCCATTCCATTTGTACGATTCCTTCCTTGAAAAGGAAATCCTCCACCGGGTTAGCACGATGTGGCCTGCAGTTATAGTCCATTAAAATGAAGTCATCTCCGATTGCTGCATTCTAAGGGTCTACAATAGGTCTGAGGATCTCTTCTCTATATCGGCAACCAGTCAGAGGTCCATCTCAAATGATATAGAGGTCTGTGCGCCCGTCAAGGGAGATGCCACCATACACCAACACTCCCCCACCTCCAAATCTGACGCTTTTGTGCACGAACACTGGATTATTCCTATTTTTAAGATCCCTCCAGATGAAAATATGCCTATTATCAGGATGAACAGAAAAACGGGACTTGTCAGAAAAAAGAACATTGCTCCATTCATTGCTCCTCCAGTTCACATGCTCTGTTTCCCACTCCCAGCAGTTGTGAGGATGCCTTGATGTTAGTTTAACATATGCCATCGGTTGGCGAGTATACAGACCTACACCATGGAGCCAGTTTCGGACAGTCTGAGTTAAGACCATGGTGTCAGTAGCCGAGCGAAGGTGTTGTTGGAGAAGAGTAGCGTTAATATTTTGGTGTCTCCGAGCCATTAACACTAAATAACGATCTTCATTGGGCGTTGTTGCCTGTCTATGACCTTGCCCTGGTCTTCAGCCTGCAATTCCAGTCTACAAAAAATGGTACCAGATCCTGGAAATCACACTTTGTGACACTCCAATAGCTTGCACTACTCCAGCTTGAGTTTGGCCCCCTTCTAACCTACCAACAACTCTCCAAGCTTCTGAATCAGTTAAATGACTTCGCTGAGACATCGTACTCATCGAAACAAAGCAGTGACTGAATACCAATCATCCTTTATTCATTGTCTTTTATTCAGTTGAAAGTCAAATTTCATTCACTGCTGCTGAAGTGACGTTTTTAACCTCGAACTCAAAATTAGCATACTCCACAGTTTGAAAATCAGAAAAATTTTCATTTGTGATTCTCTTCTTCCATTTTCAGCAAAAAAATTTTGTTTATATCTTTATTTTATGTAAAATTTACAATATCCTTTAATTATTTTGAGCAGTGTATTAAGTTCCTTATATTCTGTAGATGGAATGCAACTAATTATTATAAATTTTTTTCAGACCCTTCTTGAAAAAATAGAAGAACAAGATGTGGATGGATTTACTGATGCTGTAAAAGAATATGATTCCATATCGCGTCTTGATTCCTGGTATACTAATATTTTGTTGCGCATTAAAAAGTCCATTTCAGAGAATCCAGATCTGTGCTAATTATTTTTGCTTAAATTATGGGACCCCTTGTAATTCATGCACAATATATTACTGCAGTCATACTATTTATTTTGCTTTTACGTTAGTTATTTTATCTATATAATGGCTATATACTTTTTTTGTATATTTTTCTTTAAAATATTAATGATAGATGTTTTGAAATATTTAGATAATTTTTTCATAATTAGCATTTATTAAAGTAATTATTTTATTTGTTATATCTCAGGTTATATTTTTATATATTTATAGTAATTCTTTTATGATAAATTACATATATTTTCAGTGTAAAATCATTGAATGCATCAAAAAATTGATTTTTGTGTTTTTTACAATTTTTACATATAGGTATCATACTTGATAACTGTTCAAAACTTATTTAATTTAAATGAATTTTAATTGTTGGTTGATAAAGTAATTGTAGGTTAATAAGTTTGTGTTATAAATTTATGTTTTATTATTCAAATCAATCATTTAAGTTTATTATTCTACAGCTATACTACTTAATCATATTTATATACACTGTTTTCCATTTAAATACATTTAGGAATATATATATATATATATATATATATATATATATATATATATATATATATATATATATATATATATATATATATATATATATATATATAATTGTTTAATTTGATGTATGTTAAGTGCAAGGAATTATTTTATTTTATTAATCATTGTTTAAACTGAAATTTATATTAAAGCATGATTTAAATATATCAAGAAAAGCTATATTTGTCTTTCAAAATGCAATTGGTGAAATTATACATGTTGGAAAATATATTTATTGTAAATTGTTTTGTACACTAAACAAGACATTACCATGAATGGGGAAATAATGAGTTTTGGTGAAAATGATTCTTTTTTAATGATTTTCTACAGTAAAATATTTTTAATTAAACATGTTTTAATGTGATAACATTTTTTATGCTAGGGATGATTTTAAAAATAAATATTGTTAATTATACTTTGTTGCATATCTTTGATGTAATAACATTTGTACATTGCAGATATTTTGTGTTAGAACTAAATCCTTTGTAAAGAATCGTTTTTAATAATTTTAATTTCATTGATATAGTAGTTAAGAAAAATTAAGTTATGAAATTATATAAACAAAATTTATATTGTCAAAAAAATATGAATTCTGTATATTCAGTCGACTTTTAAATGTGTAGTAATTGTTTAAATAATTTTTTGGTATGATTATTTTTCCAGATCTCAGTATATCTGAAAATATATATAACAATCATGTTTGTGATTGTGTTATAATTTTTTTCATTGTTCTAAACTTTACTGTTTATAATAATGTTTACTTAAGTTTTTTTTTTTATTTCTATGTGTAAAAATTTCTACACATGAGATAATTCTCCTATTTTTTTGTAATTTATCAACTTGTGTTCTTGTTTATCATAGTGAATGTGTTAATACATATACACTTAGATCTTTCAGAATTAAAGAATTCACAGCTATCAACAGTTACTTTTTTGTTCAAAATTTACTGAAACTTAAAGTTTTCAAGGGTTCAGAGTAGAATTGGGTGCCCCTTAGTTTGTCCAGAATTTGGTGATAAAATTCAATTTCTGACAATCCTGTTACTTTTAGTCTTATTTATTTATTTTATTATTATTATTATTTATACAATTATATATACTATATAATAATACAAATTATATATTATTATTATTATTATTATTATTTAGCCTCTTAGTCATGTCTTGGCACCAAAAAAATTGCTAAAGAATCAAAGAGGCACCCGATTGTAAACTTTGACTGTTTTAAATTATATTTTAAAAATTTATATTTCTCTTGTGTATTTATATAAATTTTATAAATTAATTAATATTAAATATACTAATATATTGGGAATTGAATACACAAACTACAAAATTTTTATAACGATATAAAATTGTATTCAGAATACAATGTGATAAATAAAAATATTGATGTGCTATTTATAAAATGCAATGTTTACCATAATGCATATACATATTTTCATGGTTATCTAAGTTGTTTGATTATTCTTCTAATTATTAAATCTTATTACAATATAAAATGCATCTAAATGTTTAGCAATTTATGAATGAAATATCATTCTAATTTATAAATTATAATAATGAATCATTTGATTGAAAAAATGTTTTTATTTTAAAATAAATTTGTATTATATTTAATAAATTTATATTTTGAAAAAAGTTTTATAATATTAAGGAAAATAAGGTAGGCAAATATTTCATGTAAAATGTATCACCATTAAAAATATTTATTTGCATTCATATAATGTTAACTACCTTCCTAAATAAAAAGTAATCTTTGTTTTTATACATATTTTTAGACAGTAAATATATAATTTTATTTAAAGGAATGTCAAATACAAAACTTTTTAGTTATATTATTTATTTTTTATGTATTTTTTATTTCATATTTGGAAAGTTATTTTTCTGAATTTAAATATTTAAATAATCTAATGAATATTTTTCATTTAAATCAGTTACATAAATCAACAAATTTGTTTCAATTATTATAGTCCACTAAGTCTTAAATTTATGTTTTTCTTTTTTATTTATTTAATATTTGTTTTGATTTTCATAAAGCATAGAGAAGCAATGATTAGTAAATCTTACAAAATATCACACTTCAAATGCAACTGACTCACATTCATTCTCGAGTAGTTTGACCTTATAATAGTGATTAAACTTCTCAATAGTTAAGCGCTCATCAATAGTAGTGTGTGCAAAAATATATATATATAATTTTGATTACCTTTCTCGTGTTTAATATGAGTGTGAAAATTTTTAGTCAAAGCCATTATATATTTCAAGATTGTAAATATGCTCTCATAATATTTGTAAATTGCTTGTGAATATAACTCTTTCTTGAAAACACTTTAGAATTTAATGTATTAATGTTACAGAAACAAGCTATTTTTATTTGATATTAATGTCAACTATTTACCTTGTTTTTGATTTTGCTAAGTTTATTTTTTAAGTAAATAATCTGGAATATTATAATTTAGTTACAAATTGTAATGTTGTCATCAAATGTTTTCTATATATTGTTATTAAATTCCTAACCATCCTGTAACACAAAATATTAAAATAGATTGAATGAAAAAATTTCTTAGTGAGAATGTTGTTGTGGTGCTTAAATCCGTAAGTAATTATCTAAGATTTGTCTACTATTAAATATTTACCAATAGATTTTTTTTTAATTTTGTAGAACTGTGCATATTTCTATGTGTTAGCTTTAAAATCATGAAAATATCCTCATATGTATTTATATCTACTTAATAATGTTGTAATAACATATCTGTGTATAAATTTATAAATTACTTATTTAAATTTCTAATAAATTTATTTAATGATTATAAAATGCTTTTATTTTTTGGTATATTTTTAAGAAATTAGAACTTTCGCTTTTCAATTGAAATTTTGATTCTTTTAAAACTAAACTTCAATTTTTTAAAAGTTTGCTATTTTTTGCATAACTGCCATGTCATTGGAAAAAAAGTTATATTAAATGAAAATATTTTATTAAATTGGTTCATTAATTTCATTTGTAAAATATGATTTTATATGCAGAAAAAGTTTATCGCATTAATAATCTGTTAATTTATTGTATTAGTAAATTAATTTAGTATTGTTGCTTATATATTTAAATTTGAATATTAGTTAAGTGTTTTTGTTAAATTTCTTGTTTTTAAGCATTTAAATATTTCAAATACTTTATTGTTCTGATTTGATTGCATATTTTTATCGTAACGTATTTGTAAATATTTTATGTGTATTATATATATAAATTTATAAAGAAATTAATATGCTTCATGTTAACAAGCATTTAAAAATTTATCTGTGATTTTTATTTATTAGATTTATTTCATAGCATTCTAAAAATAGTCATTTACTTTTTGTTATGAAGTATCTTAAATTTATGTTTATTATGTTTACATCAATGTGTAATGTATATTTTTTATATATGAACAATTATTAAAATGTTATTTGGAAACTGTTGTCCTCTTTATTTTAATAATTAAATTTTCTATGAAAGTTAATAATCATGTATTCAGATTATAATTATTATTTTATATTGATATAAGAAATGCGTAGGTTTTATGGATTAATAAGTTATTTATGTCAGTTTTTTAATGGAGAGGGAAGAGATTTGGAGATTTTCAAATCATTCTATTAAACTTCTATCTATCTTTTAATATCAATGTAATATTTTAACTTTTCATACAATTCAATTTTTTGATTCCTTATTCCAATTAAAATAATTATATTGATTTGCATAATGAAATATATTTATGTATTAAAATTTGTGGTTCAGCAATTTTAAAATATCAATATGAAGATAAATTGGAATTTTTTGATTTCTAATACATGTCCTTGTATATTTAATTTTTGGACTGATTATCAGTTTAAATAAAAACAAACTTATAAATATTTTTAAAGTATAAACGATATTCATAATTAGCTCAATATTTCATTCAACATACGTTCATTTTACAAGTTCTGCATAATAAATTACATTGAAATTTAATCTTCATTATCGTTTTTATATATAATTATCATTATCGTTTTTATTTTTAAGCTCATATGTGGGTGTGCAATCATAAAAATGGAGATAGTTTTATTAGAAGGATATTTCTGTTGATAGAGTTTTAAGATTATTAACTGGAAATTATCTGTGGAGCTATATTTTTAACAAGTCTTAAATTCATGCATTAACTTGTGTAATGTATAAACATCATTCTTCAGTGTAGAATGTTTACTACTTTGGAAGCCTGCAAGTGTTCACAAAAAAAATTCCTTATAATCTTGTGATTAACCCCATACTTTTTGTGAACTAAATTAAAAATTCCATTCCAACAAGGGAAGAGAGGCATTCTCTTACATTTCGTATGCAAATTTCTCTGTTGAGTGCTTGTACATTTATTGAGCTTTCCTGTCTTAAGTTATGTAAATTTATTGAAATTTGAATTTTATGTGTGAAAAATTTAATGCATTTTAAAAGACAATGCTCTGATTGTCTAAAAGTACTTACCATGCATTAAAATAGCCTTCCTCAACTAAGCAATTGACTATGCATCATCAATGTTTATCTTAAAATAAATATTTTTTTTTTTACAAAATCTGATAGTTTTTGTGTGTGTGTTTCATAAACACACATTAAGGCAGCCTATGTATTAGGAGAAAAAGTTGTATCTGAACATTTCTATTCAAACGCTTATATAACTTATTTTAGTACTTTTCCATTTCGTCAGTGCAGCTGTTAAGGCCACCAAATATTATTACCAACTGAAACAAAATATCTCAAATTATTGCCTTTACCATTATTATTTTCAACTTTTTATATTTTACAAACATTTTAAATGATGAAAAAATAGTTATCCTTTAAAAATAATTTTTTTTCTATTAACAATTACTATTTTTTTTATTAGTTTTCTGTGACTTGTTACCAAAAATCTCAACATGGGTCAGCGAAATGGATTTGTACCTTTACTTTTTAGATAAGAAATGTTAAAAAATTAAATTTGTCTCTTTTTAAAAGTCGTTTTAAATTATAATTTTTAAAGCAAAGTATTCTTATTCTGATGAGTAATATAAATACTGTTATATGGGATTGTTTGCTTCATTTTTTTAAAAATTTTAGGATTGTTTTATGGTAACATTTATTGTAATCAAATTCTCAATGACTTAAGAATTGGGTTCCCACAGTTGATTTGTTGCACATTTAGAATTCATAAAATTATTCTTTATCAACATTTTTATTTAATTATCATTTAATATAAAATGTCATGTTCAAGCCAAATATGTTTTAAATCGTTGAATAGACTGTTTCATGCACTCATGTTAATGAGCTTTACTTGTCTTTTTGCAATCATTTATTTTCAGTGTAGATATCTGAAAGGAATTATGACGATCTCAAGTTCGGAATCTAAATAAAGGATTCGTAATTATCTAAGATTTAATACCTATTCTTAGAATCCATTAATTTTAAATTATATTATATTCTTTCAAAGAATCGAGCAAGTTTCCTTTATTGTCAGTCAGTAAAATTATTAAAATTTTGCTGTATAATAAAATTGTAAATAAATGCATAAAAGGTGTGAAATTTATTTTATTTTATATGAAACGATAAAAGGTTTCTGAGGTTGATGTAAATAATCAAAAATGTTTTCTTATCTTTGCAGTAATCCTTAGATAAGTACATTATTTATGTAAAGAGAGTGTGCAATATTAAATAATGTTTGGGGCAAAAATAACAGCTTTCAAAATAATTTTCCTTGAGTATGCAAATATTTTTTCCATCATTTTAATAATTGCACGTATTTTAATATAAGTAATTTCATGCATTTTTTTAGTAATTATGTTCGATTTTTTGAAGATGTATTGAACACTCTTATAATTAATTTACCTAACTGAGAAAAATGTATATTTATTTAATTAAAATGCATGAAGTCTTAATTTACCTATTTAACATAATGATAGCAATATTTCACTTCTTTAAGTTATATTTTTAGAAGTGGGTGCTAAATTGCTGGCGCGTTGGCCTCCTATACAGCAGTTTGTGGATTCGATTCTCACATCAGGTATGGATGATTCTAGAACTAATTTTCTTTTACAGGGCTATAATGCATAAGAATGCTCAGCGTAGCCTATTGCTGAAATCTTGTGATTTACTCCAGCATAACCGTTTATTCTATTGTACCATACAATAAGAACTAATTTGCAAATATATCGCGCATATCAGTTTTACCAGAACAATTTCAGTTAACAACCACAATCCATGGAATAGTTGAAGACATTTTTTACTAAATGTTAATTAGTGCGTTCAATTTTCCAAGTGATTTTATTTATTTTATTTTTTGAAAGAATTATCCATTTATTCTGGTCTACCTTGTCTTATAACCAAAAACAAATTCATAATATGTTCGTATGAATTTTTGGCACAGATGTCTTATAATGCAGGCTAAATTCTGGGTTTGGTGATTTTTTGGCGAATTTTCTTATGTATCTGGCAACCTGGCTTTTATTACGCCATAGATATGGAGACCTACAAGAATAGTGCTGAAAATTTTATTTTGGAAACCCTAGAAATTATGTTATCGCGCGCGTCACACTGCGTCATCTTGGCAACATTTCTTTCGCCAAAAATATCCAGAATTTGCCATCTTGGATTATATGGCCTCTGCGCCAAATTTTTTATAATGTATGTCAGACGAATGTAATTTAATTAAATGAGTACATACAGCTCTCTCTCAGTCTTAATTATTTATGTATACTTGTTGTAAATAGGCGCAGCATATAGCAAAATTTAAAAATGTGGATTATCAATTTTTAATGCATAGGAACCTTTAACCGACTTTGTTCAATACTTCCTACTTTTCTCAAGTTCACATAAATTGTACAAGAAATATTTTCAAATTCTTATTTTGCAAATGTCTGATAAATTGTATCATTTAAACTCGATAGATAATATAACGGATTTACATTTCTTGCGTGAAAGCTCTTACAGATTTACTCATACATGCAATGATTACAGTTTATACAAATTATCTGGAACATATTTTCCAGCAATTCATTCAAAAACTATAAAAAAAATTTATATTTTTTTTAAAGCAAAACAGAAGAATTCATCCTGTGTATTTTTGATGAAATATTTGGAAAGTCTAAGTTATATTGGTGTATATCATAATGTTGGAATATTAATTTTTTCAATATATTGATATAATTAATTTTAAAATGTAAATAATTACAGTTTATTTAAATTTTGTATTTTTAAATGATGATGAAAAATAAGTGATAGGAAATCGGTAAGTAAGTACTTCTATACACACACACACTAGGGAATTTCAACTCTATCGTATCAAATAACTGTTTTTGAAAAATATTTACACTGATCAATGAGTTTGAAAATTTTAGCACAGATCCGACTCATCTTGCAAAATTTTTAAATTAAAATTAGATGCCGTTAGTGTGTTTTAATGTTTCTACTATTTAGAAAAAAAAATTTTCAAAGTTCTTCAACTTATAAAAGCAATCATTAAATATTGCAACTCAAAATTAAATATTTAGAAACTATTTGAAAGTAATAATTTAGATCAGCTCTTTTATTTAAAGCAAAGAAATTGGAGATTTATTCAACAATAATTTGAAATTTTAGTATATTTTGTTCTAATAATATCGTGTTTTTATAAACGACATAAAAAACAACAACTGTACTTATACATCAGTGAATTATTATTTTATTCTTACCCGTTCTCAAAAATAACTCGAATTTTTCTCATCAATATATGTTTATAAATGAGCGTGCAAATTATATAAAATTTTCATTAAAATGAAATGCATGGATTTAATTAATGAAAGAAATATTTGTAATTATATATATATATATATATATATATATATATATATATATATATATATATATATATATATATATATATATATATATATATATATATATATATGTATATATATATATATGTATATATACAACTATTGTTAGATTGCAACCTTACTATTTTCCATTTTTTCTAAATTAATGCAGTTATTTAAGTAACATTTTTTTCTTATATACTGAGATTTTTTTTATTTACAACTATTATTAAATCAAATATTATGTAAATGTTTTTTACTTTTATCATGCTGAAGATTTTAAATATTTATGAGATTCACAAATATTAAATAAAAAAAAACTCATAAGAGAGATTTTAATTCATATTTGATTAAAGAAAAATGGGGTACTAGATATCATTAATAATTACTATAAAATTTTATTTTCAATTTAAATTTTAGGTATTGAATTTTATTGAAGTCATTTTTATTATAATTCTGCAGTTTTGTTTTGTTTTTAATTTTTTTAATGAAAAAAATTTTTCTAATTTATAGAAGACAACTTTAATTTTAAGTTGTCTTCTCTCAATTAATTCTTTTTCAAAGAATTAAAGTATCTCAGTTCTATCTAACGTCCTTGTGCTCTATTAAAAGTAATATTCCACCAGTCATAAATTACATATATATACACACACACAATGACATTTTTAAAATAGATTAGAGAGAAGTAAAATGGTTTTTTAAAGCGAACTTAATGTTTAACAAAAAGATTTGTTAGGTATTTTAACTAATAAATTTAACAAAGCTAATTTTGTTAGTATTTGATGAAATGTTTTCCTGAGAAAACATGAATTTAAATAGGAAACAGCGCTGTGAAACATAACTTTAATTAAATTATCTCGTTTTCACTGTTAGAAAACTACAGAAAATGTAAGTCTCTTATAATAGTAATTCAAGAATTCCTTGAAATACAAATTCATTCTAAATGAATTTTTTTAAAAAAAGGTGTTTAGCATTTAATGCTGGCAAATTCTCAAATTTTCCTGAACCTAAAATAATAAGAACTTTTATTGTCAGTAATTAAAAGTTATTTAATAATAAAAATTTAAAAATAAACGACATTTTTAAAACTTAGATTTTTATTATATAAAATAAACAATTTTCAATTCAAAACAATCACAGTATTTATATCAAAAACATCTAGTAGTTTAGTAGTAGTATAGTTATGGATGAAAGTAAAAAAAAATGATTGTTATATTCAATGATTTTCAATACAAGTACAAAAATACGATGATTGCCACAATAATATGCAATTACATTTTTTTATTTTTTAGAGTAACTTTCTGTAATAATTCGATGAAACAACAAGATTTAAGATCGAATAGATTAGTCGTCGTTCAATAAAAAAAATTCTTTTATGATGAATCTGCATAGTATTCCTATAAAAATAATAATATCATAACATTAAAATTTAGTTTCAATGATCTAAGCGTTTTTCTAGCTCTTAAAATAATTGTCAAAAAATATAAAATAAGCATCATGTTTTACTTTTTATTTTATTTAATGCATTTGGAAATTCTTTAATTGATGGGTGCAAGTTTTCAAATTACTAATTCAGAAATTTTTTGCTGCCCCAGAATATATTGATAATTTGTCAGTAAGCATTTTTATTTACACTCTGCTAGTAACTGATAAAGAAAATTCAATCTGTTTCTCAGTTCTTAATACAACTTAATTTTATGAAACTAACGAGCTCTTTTACACCGACTAATGAATTTAAATACAGATGGCAGCACCATACTCATTTTACCTGGAATGTGACATAAACATCGGACCGTAGATCACCAAAAAAGTAAAAGTTCGCTAACCTCGACAAGAGATGAGGCATTGCAGAATGACCGTGAACACCGGAAACGATACTCTTCCCATATCACCTCATTATCCTTGTATGCTTAAGTTCGCTATCTTCTCACCATATATTGTCTCAGTCGATTGTCGCACTGCACTTCATGAACCCAGCAGGATCGATAAGACTATTGAATAGCACACTTCGGAAATACTTTTCTTTATTTTTGAACTCGCTACATTTTTGGTCTCAGTGGTGCTGTGACAGTTGTTCAGAGGCGCTTTGTCTTCGGATTACTTTCTTGACGACGGTGATGAAATCGTTATTACCCGATCATAATCTGAAGAGAAAGTATTAGAAGCAATTTAGGATTCAGATCCACGATATTTTTAAGACCTTTGGAATCTACTGACGACTGTATGGCTCGGCAGGCGTGAATTTGAATTGCTATTCTAAGTTTTTTTCTTTTAAAAAAAGTATATCAATTTTATGCTTATCAAATTATTTCCATAATGGGGATTAGAAGAATAGCGTTAAGTGCTATTATTTTAATACTTGATTTAAAACTTAACATTATTTTACCATCAATGCAAATAAATTTAAATCTAAAATTTATCTCTCATTGACTTGCGATCGATGTAAAAATTAAATCAAATGTGATAAAAGTTAATATCAAACACCAGCTTTAATTTCCATGGTAATATTATAATCTATAGAAAAATCGTTGGCATTGTGGAAGATTTAACTTAGAAATAGTCATTGAAATGCAGAATTAAAAGAAAAACAGAAATAAAAGAAAACAAATTTTTAAAACAGATTTTTTTTATTGTTACATATAATTTATAGGATTAGTTAAAGAAATTTTGTTCACTTTTTTATTTATTTATTTTTTAATTTCAACTTTCCCTTATCTTAAATTTCCCCTTAAATTATTTTAAACTCCGACCAAATATGAAACATTTGTAAAACTGAAAATTCCGAATCTTATAAAAATAAAATTCTCATTACATTGATGCATTTTAAAATAATTTAAAAATTTTTTCTTTGAGGTAGATTCCTTTCTTATATTAAAGCATACTAGTGAAATTAATGTTTACAATTATGAAATCACGTTATTCTAATTGATTAGGATGTACTTCTCATTAGAGCGAAAAGTATCCATTTAGATTCGTTGTTTAACTGAAGTTCTGAGGCACGTTACATAGGTTATTGTCGCAATGTCTTCCGAGTAAAATGATACATATACTTGTGACAATATTGGTGGTTTTTTGGTTTGGTCCGTGCTTCTGGATTACGAAGACTTCCATCCAACAGATTCTTCCTAACTGGTTGACCCCAACTCTGGGCTACGTACAAAGAAGTACGCCAGTACACACATAAGTATAATCAGAAAAAGATTTTTATACATTTGTAATATTTATTGAATTATATCCCACTCTTCTATAGTTCAAAAGTATATTTCACAGTTGCTTATGTTAAGTTTTAATTATTTTTTCATCATTATCAATATTGTCTCAATATTCTTTTGTGAACTTTGGGTTTGCTTATAAATCTCTTTTATGTCACACTCTTTTAGAAAATATTTTTTAGCTTTTGTATACTTAATACATGAAATATTCATGTAACATATATACATTTAACAAATATTCATTTTGTAAATTGGTGTTTTTTTAAGACTGGTATGATCTTAAATCTTAACCATGTACATATTTTCTTTTATTTGATATTTATTGGGATTTTATGATATTTATTTGGATCCTATTTGAAGTAAGTGGGAACATCCATCACACTAGAAATGTATAATGCTAAATGAACACCATTCATTCAAAAAATTATCTTGATTTGCGCGATGCATTTCTAGTAGTGGTTCTGTGGAGACTACAGTTTAATAATATGATTAGCAAAATTTGTTACCATTAGTTGTCTTTCATAATACAGAAATCCTGAAAAGATTTTTATATCATTTAAAAGTATTTTACTTTGCTTATGATTGTAAGAGCATTAGAAGTCAAGAAAACGGTTTATGAATTAAGTCAACCAACACTGACTTCCAAGTACAGTAGTACTTACACAACTTTCTAATGGAGGATGCGGTGGCCTGGTTGGTTAGAGCTTCGTTCTCATTATTGGATGGTAGTGAGTTGGAATTCCGATTTAATGAAAACCCGTCGTGTTCGCTAATGGTGATTGGGGCAAGTTAAAAATGGGCGTGGTAGCAATGTCATTTTCAAGTGAAATGATACTTCTGGGAACGGCAAGACAAGTATTAGGGGTCTTCTGTTTGATTCCTGCTTCAAAATCATGAAGACTCCATCCAGTTTCTTCTGTCTAACTGGTCGAGTTCAGTTCAGGGCTAGGAATAGGGAAGCATGTGCTGATGCAACTACAACAATCCTGTACATAGGCTATATAGTTGTATATAGCTTATGTACTATATAGTGTAGTTGCTGATGCAACTACAACAACCCTGTACATAGGCTATATTTTACTTCGTAATTTTTATTATTGGTTTGTTATTAATTTAAATTAATTGAAGCTGATTTGAATTCACTGCCATGTTGTTTACGTTGCTATCATATTAATTTAAGCAATGTGACACATTCACACATGCTTTAAAATTCTGTTCCCTTCCCAAATCAATGTAATTTTTTTTTATTTATTCCTTTTGAAATTATTCTCGATGTGTTTTCTCTTTTTGAAAAATATTGCTTTTACCCTTTGAAGCAACGTGTTTATTTTTTTCCCAATGCGTTGCCGATCGACAATGCAATGGAACGTTACTGAGATTAGTCCTGACTTTGATATTTAGTAACCCCATAACTAAAGAACACTTTCAATTGTTCTAACCCTCATTCGATTTGCTTTTAGATGATACAAATGTTAGATTTCATTTCGTAGTGCATAACAATGTTTTTTCTTAATAACAAAGTGAATTATAAATAGTCACATTACTTTTTACAAATTCTGCTTTACCATAAAAGCTGAATGCATGTTTTTCACAAGAAGCCGTTCTCCGAAAAAAGTTATACAATATGTTGATAATTTATTTTTCAACCGTTGATCTCTGAAATTATGTATTAAATTAATTAATTTTATTTTTTATTTGCCCATATGAGTTATATTTATACTCTGCTTTATATATATGGTCAACACAACATTTTGCACAATTTGAAATAATGTAATGATAATTTCTTGCACGAGATATTTCTATACATGTGCCTTCTATTTCTAAATTCCGGCCATATGTATTAAAGACAAAATAAAATTTGAGTCTTAAAAATTATTATAATATTTTAAAACTGTCAAGATTATTTCAAATCACTTTACTTTTTAATTAAGTTACTGATACAAAAATTACTTTCAAAGAATATTAATGAAAAATAAAATTTTTTAAATGATACCTGAGTTTCAAAATCAATAATGATTAATACCAAAAACTCATTTAATATAAAAAAGTATGTTTAAGTTAATATTTGATATTGGCGTAATAACTTTCAACAATCGAGCTTCTGTAATCATAGAATAGCCTCATCGGACAATTGTAGCGTTACTTTTTTCCCCCTAGAAATAGGGAATAACAGATATTTCATCAGGGAAATCATGAACCAAAAAGAAAAAATCATCGAAGAAAAAGCTACCATTTAACTGATGATTGTTTCATTAAATGTTTCACACTCTTGTCCTATATTGAAAGAAAGTATCAATTCTTGTCTTTCGAAAGAGGTGGGAAAAATTCTTTCCTCAAATGGGAAATGTTTTTTAAAAATTGCTTCCTTCTAGTCATTACCCTCGTTAGATTTCATAACCTATTCTGTTTTGATCATTTCGAACGTTTTATAAGAACTCATCAACAGCTTGTTATCGCTTTCAGTTTTTATTGATAAGACAAAAAGAAATGGTTGCCACATCTCTAGCGAGAGTAAATAAGTAATTTTTAAAATCACGTGATTTTGAAAAAGCCCCATTTACTGTAATAGCACGTTGGGCCGATTAATGTCGTGTTACAGTAAAACAATCGGAAATGCTTCTTTAGGTGAACGAATACAAAACACCTGGGTCTAATGCAGGTGAATGTTTTTGATATACAACAGATCTATGGAATTTGTTAATTAAGTCACTATAGATTGTTATCACTTTAATACTGAATTTTCATGCTCTTAAGAAAATTTGTTAAGCAACAAATTTTTTAGCAGTTTATTTATATCATATTCATATATAATCATATTCGCACTTTTAAAAAGTTATCGTTGTGAAAATTATAAAATTAATAAATTATTTAATAAATTTTAACTATTTTTAGGTGTTGGTGACATTTTAAACGAAATTGAAATTCTTTATAAATTGTCGAATGCATGCGCGTGTCGCAAATGCAAGAAGCAAGGAAATTTCAAATCGTTTAACATAATTGATAGGAAAAAAAAAAACGGAAGCATAAAATTTATTTTATATTGAGACTGGTTTGTAAAAGACTTTGTACTCTGTATACCATGGCTCTAAGCCACAATGACCCAAGGAATTTTCTTACATTAAAAAGGGAATACGATAAGTTTGAAAAAAATTATTATGAATAATAAAATTATATTTAGCATTTTTAATCTTTCAATACCGCGTTTAAAATAAGTTGAATTACATTAATTTATAAGCTAATTTTAATAACTTGATGTCAGCTTAAATATTCGACGTCATTTTTCCATGAATTAAAACTATAATAATTAAATTTAACGGGATTTGTGTACTCAGTTCCTTAGAATTGTACTATGAGAATATTTTTAGGGGGTGTATCCATAAATCCCATGAACTTTGCGTGCATTTTGAATATGGTTTCAAGTATTTAAAAATCATGCCTTCTAATTTTGTACCACAGTTTAATAATAAGTAACATATGAAAAGTGACAACCTCTTCCACAACTCTTACTGTATAATATCTAAGTATCAATTAAATCTATGGCTTTAATCTATGTAAAACCATTTTAAGCTGGAATTGTAATTTGATTCTAGAAATGAAGATTTGGATATTTTATTTCTAAAATTACATTAGGGGTTCATTTTCCATTTAATCAAAAATTAATATTTTAGAAAATTTGTCTGGGAACGATCTGGATTTGTCTTGGATTTTTAACTACAGAATTAATTTAACAAATATGTAAATTAAGAGTTTATTTGTTTTTATGAGTTTAAATTAAATATAATTTGTATAAATCTATAATTAAAATATTTAAAGGAATTTAAATTGATAACTTAAAATTTTTTAAAGAGTTTTAGCATCCTTTTTTAGTAAAATATAAATGTTCTGTCACAGATCTGGAGATTAGAATTTCTCAATCCCACCAATAGATGGCAGAAGTATACCTTAAAATTCCTCTGGAGGAACAGAGAACGAAAATCATGAGGAAGATGAGCGTTCGTGAGAAACGACATCGCTGTCAATCAAGGGCAAAGGCGAAGTAGCTGGACCGTCTTCAATTGAAGCGCGAGGCCAATTACAGTGGCAGTGACGGGAATTAATAAAAGCTTACAGGGTTGCCACTGTTTTCTTTAAAATAAAGCCAATGCTCGCCACTGATTCTGATTATACAGTGCAATGTTCTTTTTCGTCACTTTGTGAAACTGATACTCCTATTGAACTACTTTTCAATATTAGATAATTACATTCAATTAAAAAAAAAACGTTAAAGAAGGAATAACGGATACTGAGTTTTTATTTGCGCCAAGAATGGAAGAAGAATTTAAAATTAAGTTTATAATTGAAATAAAGCAATTGATGTTTATAATTTTTTATACAGTTTCTCTTTAATTATTTACATATTTAGTAAACTGATTTACTCACATATCACCACATTACTTAGAGAAAATTAAAAAAATTAATATTAATTACAAATATTTTATTACATTTGTTAGTGTCTTTACCGTGACATTGAGTTATTATCTTATTAATCTATTTTAGTAAATACGTCTCAGTATATTATCACTAATAAATCATATATCATTTCATTTCTCCTTTAAAATCATTTAAAAGCAATTTTCGGAATGCTTTTTATAATGAATGTCAACTAAAAATCCATCTGATTGTCATTTGAATTTCTTACAAATCGCCAATAATTAGGTAGTGAAAAGAACCTGTTATTGATTATTGAAAAGAACATGTGAACTATTGATTAATTAGAATAAAAAAGATCCAAGTATTCATTTATATAATTTCTTCTAAATTTTCTGCTTGTGCTTGTAATTCTGTACCTTAAGATAAATAAATTATTCTCACCGTTTTATAAGAACCATGTTGAACTGACTGAAATGGATATTAATCCTTAAAATCCTTAATTAATAACTAACTTAAAATAATTTTAATTGTGAATCTCATGAATCATTATTATTCTTAAGAAGCAATTATTTGTCCATTATTTATCAAATGTATATAATTAGTAGAAATAAGTTGAAATTTTTAAGTTTTTTTTTTTGTCAGGATATTGGAATTTTGCATACAATTTTTAAAAATATAGCATTATCAAACAGTTAAGTACGTTTAACTATGGAAATTAAATATTCGCAATCTGCCCATCCTCTACAAAATGTAATTATTACATTTCTAGGAATATTTATTAATATAGCAAATTATTGAACGTCAGTTTTTAAGAAACCAGTCAGATATATAAGCATGAAAAAAGAAACCATTTAAATATTTTACCATGCTTATTTGTAATTTTGTTAATGTGATTCGCTTGATTAATTATCAGAAAATATTTTATTTTATTTTTTAAAAACAAGCCTTATTTCTTAGGTTTTGGAGCCGTCGCTCTTATTTAAGAATTAAAGTGGAGAAAAAATATTAGATCGTTTTAACGCTTTCCATGAAATGTTACAAAATTAAACTATAAGGACATACTACAAGAATTAATATTCTCTTAGATATTAATTATAGGGAATATAAGGCTTAATTATAACACATGTATAGTAATTCTCAAAATATTTGTATTATTAATTGGCCTGTAACTTAAAAAAATATAATACCTAAAAATAATAAAAAAAGGTAAAATTTTAAATAACAAATTTCTATTTCCATCTATTTGTGTTTAATAAATTTCATTGTCTTGCCTAATATTCCAATTATTTTGAGTAAAATTATTTAGCTTTTAAAATTATGTAAGTTGTAAATGGTAAAACATTTATAGTTTACATAGTTATATAAAAGCTAAATAATTTTACTCAAAAAAATTGGAATATATTTCTGGTTCAGATATCAAAATATTGATTGTATCGCTGAAAACTAATTAAAAGTTACACAAAACATAAATAAACTCGAAATAATTTTCACGATAAATTTTAGCAACATGTACTAACCTTCAAATCCTATACAAGAAGAATTATAAGAATTGATTATTAATAGCTAAATTACCCCATTACAAATCCGATTAATTTTCGAATGTTTAATTCGAAAAAACAATTATTAATAATAACTTTTTCATTCAAGCGGCAAAATCTTATTCAATAGTTTTATCACCTCGTCACAAATCACATTAATTTTTGAATGCTTAATTCGAAAAAATCAATTACTACTAATAATTTTTTCATTCAATCGGCAAAATTTTATAGAAAAAATATTTTACACATGTTTATGAACTCACACTTAGTTACTATTTTAATGTTTTACTGTCTTAATTAAGCTGCTTTTTTAATTAAATAACATAAAAGAGATGATGTTGTCATTAATATTTAAAATGAAAAATATAAACTTACTTTGTTTAATCAATCTGATTAGAAAGTATAGTTGCTTAATTATATTTCCCTTGATTAAGAATGTTTTAAAATAAAATTTTAGTGCATATAAGAATGGAAACTGAATATCTAATATTATTTTTTTATATTCAAGAATTAGTATTTTTTGACAGGCAGAAGTTTTAGAAAATCATAATTAATTTGAATAATAATTTTTCTGCATTTATTTTCTGATATAATAACGTAGGATTTCATTCTATTGCATAAGACATTCTTCAAATTTGATATTTCACAAAAAACCTATCTCCTGTTTATTAAAAAAATACTCAAAACTTATGAAAAATAGAAAGCAGATTTTAAATTTTCTCAACAAAGAAAGTACATTTTTAGTGAAATTAATTTTTATCTTTATTATCTAATCCTTGGCACTTTTAAAACAAAATTTAAGTCGCCAAGAATAGCGCTTTGTTGTGAAATATGAACCAGCTCGTTGTTTGAAAGCATTGACCGCTGCCGTTAAGAGACCTTCACATTCTCAGACTTTTCCTTTTGTTTTATTTTACATTTATTATTTTTTAAAAATTGCATAGAGGGTGTAATCATAGCATATCACAGGAAGTAATGCATCTGCGTTTAAAAGAATTGCATCTGCGTCAAAATTAACCACACGTTTATGCATAGACTGAAATGAATTGTTCTAGTTTTTCTTCTGTATAAAACAAAGGACTTTTTTTAAAGAAAAATTTCAAGTGACTGAAGTTTCATCGATTAAATATTTTCAGCATTGTAAGAAGTATATAAACAATTAAAAGGTACAAATGTAACTTTATTTATCTTAAACTTCTTGAAGGTAATAAACACATTACTTTAATCTCATGGCTTCAGGCATGCTATTTTCTTATCAGATTTAAGAATAGAGAAAAAAATAAAGAAATCATATTTAAATACACACAGTGAAATTATTTTGCGGTACTTTAAAATATTTTTCACATAAATTTACTTTTTTTTAAAAAAACATAAATTTGCTTTTCAATTAAAAAAAATAAAACGATTTAGTTCATAGCCAATAAAAATAATACCTAATATTTATATTTTACAAAAGTTAAGTATGAAGGAAGTTTGTTTTGTTTGTCGCTCAACGGTCACTTTTTGCACACGAGGGCTAATTAGATTGGGACCTACGGTTTAAAGTGGATTCCGAACCACTACAAACATCCATGCCCAAGGTGGGATTCGAACCCACGAACTGTTAAACCGAAGGCAAGAGCGCTAACCATTCGGCTGTCAGCTCGGCTAAGTATGAAGGAAAGAAATCAAATGAATATTACGTCTTAAAAATAGAAATGTATTGTTATAATTTTAGTTTTGTAATCGATAAAAAAAATTTACTACACTTATTATTTGTATTATAAAGGAAAGTTTAGAGAACAAGAAAAATATAAGTAAGTATAATTATACGTAAGAGCCTTCGTTATATATAAATAAGTAAGAGTTTCTTTTGAAATTATTCTTCTAATGATGATATCAGACTCTTAGATTTTAAGATGTATATAATTGAAGAAAATTACAATTATATTTGAAAATTTACCTGGGCTTAAAATCATTATATATGCTTATATTTACATACATCTCTCTCTGTATATATATGTATATATATATATATATATATATATACAAATATATATATGTGTGTGTGTGTGTGTGTGTGTGTGTGTAAGGAAATGGTAATTTGTAATTAAATAATTATTCTAATTATTTTTAATTATTATTTTTAATTTTAATTCATATTGTATTATTAATATATAAATAAATTTATACTTATTAACCATTCTTCGTGGAATTGAGTTCTGGTGGTTTAAGTTTAAAATAAAAGTTTCTTTATATAAATGCCAAGCAATTTGTCTAAAACACTTCCTCCAGATTGAGTCATAGTTTGCAACCAAGCAGTTTGTATTAAACTGAATTAATGATCTCTAGCTTATATAAATATGCGGTATAGAGAGAATCAAATATACAAAAGAATTAAAAATTATTTTTTACACACATACATCATTCGTTCATTCCTTTATTGCAATGATTTATATAGTAAAACAAGCAGCAAAAACGAATATATTTGCAACATTTTAATTAATTTTTTTGTCACATTTTTAAAGAAAATGTATAAAAAAAGAAAGTTTTGCATCCATATTTTCTAATAATTTATTTTAAATATCCAGCGTTAAAACACTTTATTTTTACAACATAATTGTAAATTTTAATCAATTTAACGTCTTCAACAAAAAAATGTTAATGTAGCCACCTAATATCTCTAGCTAATATACAGGTTTTACCACAAGTTTACATTGATTGGCAGAACACTTCCGTCAAGTGAAATATCATTGTTGTGATAATTACTTAAGGTTTATTTCTGGTTTGAGCAATATGCGTTATAAGTGTTTCCATTTTGATTTCTATATTAGATTATTGCCCAAAACAATCCTACGATTGATCACCTAAAAGTACTATTGTATTTCCGGAAACAAGCAGTTATGTGCAGAAAAAAAACACTTGCTATATTAATTTAAGAAATGCTGTGTATGTGTGTATTAATCATGGAAACAATACTGTTTCCGGTAATAAAGTTGTCTCTTGAAAAGAAAAATGTCTCCACAAGGAAAATTAAAAGTGGAAAATCAAATTAATCTCAACTGCTTTTTATGTACATTGTTATAAATTTCTATAATTGTGTGTGATTAACACCAAGCATATGTCATACATTTTCTCACTTATAGCTAAAATATCATTTTATTTTAATTTATTTACACAATCTCAAAGTAAAATGAATGGTCTTGTGTTTTAAGAGGATTTTATTTAGAATTACGATAAGTTTAAGTCTTTCAATTCTTCTATCAAAATAAAAAGCGTTTCAAGCAAGTGCATAATATCGTTAAACTCATATTATTACCTGGATAATTAATAAATTAATTTACTCAAAAATAAAACTTCAAATCATGTCGTGTTTAAGCAATAAGATGATTATTTTTCACCAAATAAGTAGCTCATAAATTTTCATATTTTTACTTGTTACTTTTTCAGACATTCTCAAGGTGAAATGAAAAAAATTTCGAAAATCTCCAGATATTGTAGTTATACAGTAGAGCAAATTAAGGTAAAATCATAATTTTCCTTATTCATTTTTTTTTAAAACGAAATATTAAAGTTCACGAAAAACACTTCCAAGCTAAGATATGTCATTTTAATTAGAAGATAGTATATAGTATGTTATCAAGCTATGAGATCGCTACGCTTTTTCGTGATTTTAATTATAACTAACGTAAAATTTTTAAATTAAATTAAGTTGGTGCAAATAAAGGAAATATACTATAGGTAACATTTTGATGTGAAAGAAAAACTTGTATTTCCGGAAATATTCTAGCAGCACTTTTAAAACTCTCGGTCCAAATATTTGTTGTAATATTATAAAATTACCAGCCTATTTTTTTACGAAACTAAAAAGTTGTTGATTCACCATTTTCTTAAATGATTAAAAATACTAAGCTTTCAATTCAATTAATTAGGTTTTTGATCAGATTTGGGAGTTTTTACTTATTAATCCATAATAGCTATTACCAATTCGTATTTTTCGTAATCAGTGATAGTATACAAAGAGTTAGTGATAGTATACAAAGTCAATGATAGTTATTTGTGTACACTTAACAGATGCAAATGATCCCATCAAGTTTTCTATAGAATTCAGGCTCACACTGCATCTTTACCAGAACAAAGAATTTTAAATGGCCATAAATATTGATTCCAATGCATTTTTAATGTAAATAACATAAAAATATAGTTACAAACTAATTATCTGAATAATGTGATATTAAGTATATTCTTTTATTGACATGTAAGAACAAGATATAACCTGATAGAGTTTCATGAATTAATTTTTTTTCAGCATTTGAAATCTGTATTTACAAAATCTATTATAACAAAAATTACTTAATTTAGAATTTACATAATTAATCCCTCATCAAAATTTGATTTAAACATAAGTTCCTAAATAATTTAGCAATAAAATTGATAAAATTACATTCGAATGTTCTAAAATATGATTATTTTTGCATACTTAATCCTAAAAAAATTCTATCACAAGTACTGAAATGCATGTAATTTATTTAAAAGTTTTCGTTAGATTTTAAAAATATTACAAAACAAGAAATACTTATATATATATATAAATAAAAATAATTTTAGCTTATTATAATATTTTCCTTTTAAAATTTAATTGAAAATGTTTATTCTTAACTATATCGATTCTTTTATTATATGAGATTATCATTACCGTATTTCGATGATAATGATCTAATTTAATTTTTGTGTTATATTACTGATTTATTCAAAAGTGCAACTGAAGAGCTGATAGCCGAGTGGTTAGAGCTCTTATCATTGGCTGAACAGCTCATGTCATCGATATATATGTATATATATATATATATATATATATATATATATATATATATATATATACTTTGAATCATAGGCTCTGATCTAATTAGCTCTCGTGTGCATAAAAAAGGACCGTTGAGTGACCAAAAAAAAAAAAAAAAAAAACAATCAGAAATTGAACTACTCTTTGCATTTAAACTTTAGACATTTTTAAGCAATTAAAATATTGATGGAATTTTCCGATGCTTTGAACATCAATCAACATATATGTCAAGTTTAAATATCATTCCTATTTAATTATTTTATAATAACATATTAGTAGTCGTATATGTATAACCTATGGCATGTGTATATCCATTCAGTAAACATATTTTTTATTGATTTTGGCACAAAAATAAGTTTTAAATGCATCTGCATTTGATTTTTGGGAACAAATTTGTGTTTAAATATTCACGTAGGTGACACATTTATTCTTATTTGCATTCATAAAATATTAAGTTTAAAAAAAAATTGAAGGAAAGCTATAAGTGCATGGTAAATTTAATATTCTTAAATAATTAGCTTACACATTTGTATATTTTATTTGATATAGATTTGCAGTTTTTCTTTTATACAGAATTGATAAAATGGTTGTCTTAGTATAATTTATTTAATTTCATCTTTATTTTACAGGAGAAAAATTTAAATAAATTGAAATTGCGTGAAAAAGAATGTAAGCTATAATATGCATTCTAAATTCTATGAATACAACATGAAAATATGCATATAAAATTAAAAAATATTTTTAATTTATTATAAAATGGAAAATATTTTTGGAAGTAGCTTTTTAATTAAATTCAATTTTATGATTAAAACTTGATTTTAGAGTTATTTCGTTCTAAGATAATCTTTAAATTTACGGAAATATAAAAATTAGATTACTTTCAATTTTGAAAGAATACTATTTCAACAAATAAGTTTTTTTTAAAAAAAAAAAACAAATTATTTCGAATAATTTCTATTACGAAAATTTAATTTTTGAATGAATATTAAAAAATTTTAATTGGAATAAAACTGAGATAAAAATATTGGGTGAATTATAAATTGAAACAAAGTGAATATTTTATGTGATATAATTATCATTCTAAATGAAAAAATTAATTTTGGATTCTAAATAGAATAATTTAGAAATATGAAATATTTCATCTATTAAAATACCTATCATTAAAATTTAAAGCTGCTATTAATTGATTAAAATTTTCTTTTGTCAACTTATATTTTAGTTAGTTTTCTAAAAAAAACTGTAAAGGAATATTTAACTTACAGAATTTTCCTCATAGTTTGAATTTATTTTATGATTTTGATATTAATATTTTATTAAATAATTATTATATTAAAATATTAATTTTAATAATATAAAAATAAACCTTTTTTAATTTGCGAAAAATTTTTGTTAAAATAAATAAAAATATTGAACTAAATTGCTATAAATAAAATTGAAATTATTCTTTAATATTTGTAATGTATTACTAGTGCTTTTTACGACAATAATTTTTGTAAATTAGGAATTTATTGTTGAATTAATTTATTTTATATTTTATATATATTTTTTTAATTTAGGTATGAGATAAAAATATAGGTATATAGGTGAATTCTGTTTTGAGAAGTTTACAATTCTGGATCTATATAAATTTGGAAGCTGTTCTCTCTAGCGTTATTAGATAATCCATGTTTATCGTTTTGTTATTCAAATATTATGCATATGGATTATACCTCCGCATACAAATCTTACTTCCCAATAAATATATAAACATTCTCTTCTTACAGCACCCCTATTCTATATTTATTCCAGTGTCATCTGCAGCTTTCTTCATCCACAAGCAGATGTTTGCTAATGGCTACTGACCACCCTCTTCCCCTCAGAGTGGAATAATAGCGAAACAGGAACTAATATCGCACCCTGCCCAAAACCGAAAATAAGATCCTCAGCATCTGCCACAAAGTTCTCAGCTGACCGTATCCACAAAGAGCGTCTCGACCCTGACCTTGCAATGAATCCAGGTCACGGCGTCTGCTTAAATTATGCTCAGTTCTTCTTTCCTCAGAACTTGGTAACCCCCTCTTTCACCTTTTACCAGGTGAGTGACTGTAGGTTGGTGCTGTACCCCTTTTCTGGCCGTGATTTGGGGAGATTCTGGATGTGCAGAGAAAGGACACAGTTGAACATTTGTTTTTTTATTTCTCCCAGTGACCCATATAACGTTCTTCTGGGAGAATTTTGTTTGTCGTTGGTCAGTTGTTGATTTTTCCGTTTCCGTCTTTTATGCAGCTGAGCTTCTAACCTTTTACTCGACTGGGAGCAAAGAGGAAATAGGGGGTGGGTGCCCTAAGGGTTGCCGATTGAGGACAAGCAAGCTAGTTTCTTCTAAACGGGGACTTAAGCGGTAAAGAGCGTGAGAATTAATTGCTGAACAAGGAAAGAAACATATTCAGGAATGTTTCATTGAATGTTGGAATTGGATTATATCTATTTGCACTTGATTTTTGAATTATAGATATGATCATGACTTTTGTTCAACAACCTTAGTGGAATGTTTTTGCCTAATTCAAGGTTGTTATAGTGTTTGCTTACTTTAAAACGTATACGTAATCATTTTGCTAATAACAATTGCTTACTTTTATCGCTTTAGAATGAAATTAAATATTTTATTTATTTAACATTAATGTTTATTGAAGTAAATGTGTTTATGTCTCACTAGAATTGTGCAATGAGTTGCCAATGTATGTTTGGAATATATTTTTTAATTAAAATTTAGGTTATAAAGTTTGATAGCTTGATTACTTTCTTAAAATAATACTTGTCTTATATTGATTTCATAAAATAGTTATGTTACATTTTATATCTATAATTTTTAAATAGAGGGCGATAAGATAGATTAAGCTAAATAGTGTAATAAACGGATGTCGATTCTCGTGACGAATTCCACATTTATTTTATATGCGAGAATTTTTATTCAAGGTCAGCTTCTGAGACTCATAGAATGAATTTAAATACTGGTAGAATAAAACTTAACTAACAGAATAAAAAAATGCTTTATTTTTTTTCCCTCGATATACTAAATAATCTCAAATTTATAAATGCGATTTTTATTTTTTAATTGACTCTTTATCACTTTTGCAATGATATGAATAAATTATTTTAATTTAGCACAATCATTTCTTTATATAGCCATTATTCAAATACTGATCCAGATTTTTCAAAATTCATTAAAATCTTTTTATAGTACCATGTAATGTAATAAATGATATTATCGATTATTTATTACATTACATGATTATATGATTTTTGTTAAATTTCGGGAATTAACTCATTAAGTTCCCTATTATTATCCACATTAAACGGTATTGTGTATTTTTAGGCATACATAATTTCATACATTGTTCTACAGATAAATTTGAAGTCAATGTTAAATGAATGCTATAATGTTATTGCCTATTTTATAATCCCAAAGTGATCATTTAATAATAAAAAAGTGTGAAAAAACATATAGTTCTTGCTCATAAAATTTTGTTCTTTAAAGGGAAGAAAAGTTATTAAGATCTGTAAATCTAAATGGATTGAATTTTTTTTCGCTCAATAATCATTTTTTGCCCTCAAAGACAAATTCATTCTTGACACACGTTTTAATTTTCTACTTAATTCGAATGACATTATCATAGCTTAAATAATGTGATTGTAATACTATTTGAAAATGGAAAATAAAGGAGTTTAATAAAAATAAAAATAAAGTAAGGAAGAAATAAAAGATGAAAAATGTCTTTTTTACTTTTTTAGTGATGTTTTTCAAAACTAAAAAAAAAATTTTAACAGTTCAATATCTGATTATTTTCATCCCATCAAAGAAATGCCCTTGCAAAATTGTGTATTTTTTAACAATTGTGTATTAATAAATGCTTTTTTATGAATAATTTTCAGACTTTAATGAAATAAAGTTTTCATATTACAAAAAATAAAAAAAAAGATATTAATAAAGTTTTTGCTCATATTTTCATTTATAGTGAATGTATTTCTTTTTTATGTACTATGTTTTCAAAGTTGTAATTTTACACTAAACAACATTTGTCGCCAAGGTTGAGTGCTCCCATCAGAAGATAAAATTTTCAGCTTATAATGTAAGATGTCCAGTTGAGATTTATTAATAGCACCCGTACCAAGACATCTGGCAATCTCTAGGGTGCATTCAGCTGCTTATAGGTGACGAGAAAACAGTTGTACATTTCGAAGGGTCCTTGAAATGGACTACTGACCCAGATGTCCACTGCATTTATTGTCCTTCTTTATATTATTTGTCATACTTTACACCTGGTACTTTAAAGTATAATTTTTTTTTGCATGTGATACATCAGATTTTATAATTAGACAATCTTAACATTTTAATCCTTTTGCTTATTGTAGTAAATGAAATACTTATTTTCCAACATTTTTTCCATTTAAAAAAAGGTAAAAAATATTTGCTCTGTAAAAAAAAATTCCGTACTTTTGTTTCTTACTTCAAAATGTATTGTCAAATTAAAAATTTTAAATTATTATAGTTAAGAAAACATTTTTTTACTGAATAAAGTAGACAATAATTTCTAAGTTTTCTAAACACAGTCCTTATTAAACTTTCTAAACAAGTTTTTTTGCACCGTAAAATGAATTTTAAGAAATATTATTTAAATAATAATGCAATTTATTTAAAATTTAAAATTTTTTATTTGGGAATAAACTGTCAACAAAAAATATTTAATTTCTTTATTAAATAATTATTGCTTAAGAATGCATATGCCTTATATATTTATAACCTACTGTATCATACATAGGTTATAGGAAAACATAAAAATTCTTGATTTTTAAACATTTTAAATAATATTATTAATTTTTTTTTGCTTAATGTATATCATTAACGTATTGCACAATGAATATTTGTTCTCAGAAGTTTACGTTTTTTAAAAGTATTAAAAAAAACACACACACACAAGTGTATATATATATATATTGAGATTTTCTCAGAAAAATAGTATTCTACTTTAAAAATATTTAGAAGGCACAGTGTGGAATTCCTTTCCCAATATCTGAAATTTTTAGATCTATTTAAACTAATTTAAAAATCTCTAATAGTTTCAATGGATAGATTTTCCTTCTTGCACAGTTTTATTCAGAAATATTTTTTAAAAGTCATCTTTTTAATAATAAAAAAAAAATTAATTTTAGCTAACCATATTCCAACAAAATTCGGTCAAACAATCAAACAAATCTGAATCAAATGAGACTCACAAATCAAATACAAAGCATAACGTTTACCGAAAATTAGTAAATATTTTAAACATTTTTTGAAGAACAGACTTTTGAACTAAAAGCTAAAGATAAATGTTTTGGTAAACATTTTACCAATGTTATGATTTATTAAATTTCCTTCAAGATTTTTACTGAATGAATCAATTGTTTTTGATGCATAATTTCGAGAATTGTTTTCCACTGTTTGATAGAAAAGGTTCCAGAAATTTTAGCTTATATAGATCTAAGCAATGTTGCAAATAATTTTAAAAGGAAATACTCTTAAGAAAAGATATACTTAAAATAATTTGTTAAGATACACTGTCAAGTGTTTTGGGCAAGTGAGACAAAGAAATGTTGTTATAAAGTATAATAATAGACCAAATAGATTTCTAAGTTATTTAGTAATATAAACTGACTTAAAAAAGAAAGAAAAAGTAGTGCGATAAATTCTGAAATTAGAATTTCTTTGTTAGAAAAGAAAACAATATGTGAAGTACATAGATAATGGATGAAATACAACTTTGAAACATTAATATAATTATATTTAATTATAAAAAGTATTTTTGATATTTTCTGATAAAAAAATTCTTAGTTAAGTAAAACAAAATAATACCTAGATAGAAAAAAAAGGATTTCATTTATTGATATTTGATTACTTTTAACAATTCATTGAATTTTTTTAGAAGCCTAAATAGTAATGGAAAATTCAAATTATAATGATTATCTGAAGAAATGCAGGTAAAATTTTATCTTACGGCTCACCCTTGACGAAATTTTTAAAAAGTCGCCAAGAGAGACTGTATGACGAATTTCCGATCGGGAAAACGGCGGGAAGGAAATGGTTGAAATAGAGACAAATATTTCATACACTGTTGGTATCTAACAATATGCTCAACTAATTTTACAAAATTAAAAAAAGATGATTATAAATGTCAAACATCAATGGTAAAATAATAAAGTTGATATGTTAAATTATCCATAAAATGCTTTGATTAAATTTTATATTAATGAATTTAAATCGGTAAATATTCATGAGAAATTAATGATAAATAGGGTTTTCAAAATACTAGTTTGCCGGATTTCCAATAAAAATGTTCGCCAAATTTGACGCCAAAAAAACGCGCAAAGGGTGACCGTACAATAAATCTGATCCGAAATGCACACACACAGTATATATATATATATATATATATATATATATATATATATATATATATATATATATATATATATATATATATATATATATATATATATATATATATATATATATATATATATATATAATATATTTTATCATAATGTCAGTGTTGTTACACAGTTGAATTACATTAATTTTACTATATTATTAAATTAATATAATTATTAAAAATTATCCTGTATAAATTACATAGTTATGTAAATATAATAAAAAATTTGCATTTAATAACATAGCAACTTCATTTAGCCTTTTTTTTATTATAAAAATATAGTCATACTTCGAACTTGAGAACAACATTTTTAACAAAATTGTTTTTCTTTGTAAATTTACTTTGTTTTGATACTGGTGCCGATCCTTGTTTTTTTTAAAAAGATTCAAAGTAGTACGAACCAGGGCATTTTGTGCTTTACACAAATAATTCAAGTTTGGTATATAAGGACACTCACTTCCTCTATGCCATTCAAATAACAAATACAAAACTTTAACCTACTTCCGGTTACAAACGGGGTTAGTGTTACTGCCGATACCCATTCAATGTTTACTTCGAAAACCCTACCTTTTTTGATTACCCTAACCCGAACCCTTACCTAACTGTACTCACAACAACTCACAGAGTAAATAAGTCTGGATTTGCATCTGTAGTCTTGCTGAGATGCTTTCAAAATATGTTAAATTTCTAAGACAGAAACCATCTGGACGTTTTACCAATTGATTTTTGAAGCACGTGACCTCCTGATGTTTTTCAAAACAATACTTTGAGTTCGCAATACTTTTAACCAGATGTCGGAAACACATTTCAAATCCGTTTTGTAACAATTAAAACTTCTATTATTTAATCATTCTCTTGAGATAATAAAGAATTTCCTTTTCTGAAGGATCTGCAATATGTGCCTCCCAACTCTTTCCGTTGTTTAACTCATTATTCGAGTAAATATACACCCGAAGACGTATTTTTTTATTATTTAGGTATATTCCATATACCAGGAAGGTCAGTAACTTTCAAATTTTCAAGGGTTAAATTTTCTTAACCTCCAGTAAAGTTTATACAACTTTTCTCCTTTATTCTTAGTTGATGTGCTATGGATTAAAGCTGTCTAGTAATGACTAACTTTTTATTCGATGGACACCTCAAAGTAATCGATTTGCCCGATCACGAATATAGAGTTAAGCCTATTAGAAAGGTCACATTTTTAAACATTTTCCTGTAGAACATCAATATAATTTATCTTCCTCCATTATTTGTGCACTACATGAGGTTGTGTCGAAATACCAGAAAAATCACATTTCACTTCTAGAATTTTCCGACTTAATTGTAATTACTGGAAAATTAGATTTATTTTTAATAATCTAATTGATTCTCTGATTTAATAATCTAATTTATATATAACCAAAATCAGAAATCTTATTTTAAATAATTAAAAAATTTTTTATTATGTTCCTCGTAAATGTTTGTTCTGAAGATCAGTTTGTATATTATTGAGCACTAAATAGACAATTACAGTTTGGTAAAAAATATAACAAATCACTATTATTAAGACATATAGGAAATTACAATAATATGATAGAAGAATTCTGTTAAATCGGGTACCCTTTGATTTTTTGGGATTTTTTTTTATTTTTTGGCGAAGATTACAAGAAATAAATTTTATCTCTAAAATTTATCGCCAAAGTTTTTGCCAATCCACAAAGAATACCCAATTCTACACCAAACCCGAGGAAATTGATTTATTTCAGATAGGGCTGTTACTAGTATTAATTATATCATGATTATAATAAAGTAGCATTTTTCTTATTACATTAAAATATTTTATGAACTTTATTTTGAGCTTCTGACATTTTATCAATTAATTGAAAATAAAAATTGAAAGGAGTGTGTATTTGTTATTTTATTTCACATAATAAGCAAATATTGACAATCAGAAATATTTACTTTTATATTCATATATTAGGCTCTGCATAAAGGATTACCTCATAGCTGAAGACTTCTATAACGCATTAAAAAATCTTCCCATTATAAACTTTCTGGGAGAACATACATAGTGTCCCATGTCAAGGTAGAAAACCTTGAAAACTTCTAAGCCTCCACATCGACTGTCGTTTGTGCAGAATACAGAAATTCAACCACTATTTCACCCTATTCAATAATGGCTAGGATAGAATCTAGAAAACTTCATTTCAGATTCTGGGTTTGCAGAATATTTTTGTGACACACGCTTTGTTATTTTTAGATTAAGTTATGTAATTGACATTTAAAATGTAGATTTTTGCTGCAACAATAATACCTTATCGCCCAAATAGTACTAGATTAAGACTTCGATTGACATTATTTGTATATTACAGCTATAATTTATGAACTAGTTTATTATCGAACACATTTTCAGATTTCAGTAACATAGTTTTCAGATTTACTAATGCACTTTAATAGCTAGATCAAAACTTCTATTTCTCTTTTCGTGTAACGGATACCCATTTCTTAAAAGAAATTTGTTACTTATTTATAAAAAATGCTTTCTTTTCGGGGCATTTGAACAGACTTAAACATTAATTTTTTTAACAGCATATTTAATAAATTTTAAGATTCAGTGAGAGAGAAAATATTGACCGAAACCGGAATGTTCTAACCTGAAGAATATACTATTCCGATCCTGCTATTACTCCATGGTGAGTTCAAGGCATGTATTTATGATCAGATGATAAATACAATAAAATACAAAGAGTTAATTAATAAAAAAGAATATTAGAGAGAGATGTAAGAAATGATTTAATATTTTATTAATGTAAATACCAAATATAGAAATACATTTACAAACCTCCCTTCATTAAACCATCAATAAGGTTGTTATTTTGATTAGTTATTCCTTTTTCATAATTATTTAGATAGCTATATATATATATATATATATATATATATATATATATATATATATATATATATATATATATATATATATATATATATATATATATATATATATATATATATATATATAGTAAATTTGTGCAGTAAAGTTAAAATTTAGGAAAATAACTATCATTATTTTAATAAGTAACTAAAACTAGATAAACACGTACAAATCTTGTCCATCTACAAATATCAAAAATTACACTTTATGAGTGCGGATTATGAAAATTTTTGAGCATTTGAATTGTGTAGAATAAATATTGTAAATTATTTGTTTTTTATATAAAACTGCATAAGATACATTTAAGTATTATGCATTAATGCTATAAAAATTCAAAATCAATAGATGGAAGTTTATTTCATATTATATGTTTTAATATTATATGTGACTATATTAAAACAATCATTGATCATTTTCTATAGACAGAATTCAAATATGAAAAGTTGTCTATAGTACTTACTATACTAATATTTTTTGACAGTATCAGATATAGTTTTAGCATCTTGAATAAGAATTTCTTGTTTATATTTAAATTTATATTAATAAAGAATTTTTTGCTCCATTGTTAAGTTAAAGTAGATATGGACTGATTTACATTACATATTTTTGATTAACAAATAAAATTTGGATAATTAATACTTGCATATTTTAGGTGTGAGAAATTTTACTGAAAATATACAATTTACTGATCTGATAATTTGTCCTTTTTTAGTACACAAAATGCATTCCTTCTTTTTGATATAGCATCTAGTATCATAATAACTCTAACTTATTGTTTTTTTTTTAAATATTATAGTTTGAATCTTTTATTTTCGTGATGATCACACACGCAGAGACACAGATAGAAAGAGAGAGCAGAAAGAGAGAGAGGGATATTTTATAATGTATAATTACAATTCCATGTGATTGTGATTATTATTAGAAAAAATTTAGGTTTTTAGTGATATAATTAAACTTTCAAATTTCCAAAATTATCATTACTTATATTGGCGAATTTTGTACTTTTATAATTTTAGATTGAAAAAGTTGCCATTGGTTTTTAATGCAATTTTGTTAAAAAATACTGCGTTTAACTCTTTTCGAAAATCATTCAAAATCTTCATTCATTTCAGTTTTTAAATTCCATAGATATTTTAATGTATACTGCAAGACTTAAAAAAATAATAAAGCTTTTTGATTTTAATAAAAAGTGTGATATATTTAAAATAAATGTAATATATTTAATTGTGCAAGCTATTTTAGGATTGTTAAAGACATTACTGGAACAGAATATGATAGGATAAGAAAAAAAATTTAACATTTAGAAATATATAAGAACTTTGATTTTATTTAGCATGTTAGGTAATTTTATAATATATTTTTATTTCATAATTTATAGAAAAAATGTTGCTTAGGTTGAAAAATAAAGAAAAAATGTCAGTTTATACATATTTGCATATAAATAGAATTCGATAATTCCGATCACAACACGTATATTTTTGCAACTCAATTCGTAAGAATGGTAAAAGCTGTCGATAATTTATCATTTTTCATTGAAAATTCTAAGGTAAAAATACCATGAGAACAAAACGAATAATATCATTACAAAGTTATTAAGGCTTATATAACTAATGGAAAGTGCTTAAAAGTGATCATTTTCTTGGAATGCGTAAAACTATTAAATAGACCTTCAGCTCAGCCACAAAGACATGGTTGCGCATGGCTATTGATAGTAATAAATACTATAAATAACTTATGAACGAAATGCAGATTTTGGAATGCACAAATATGCTACAAGATTGAATAATATTTATTATAGCACAAACTATCGTTATATTATCATTGAATCTCTAGTATCCAGTATGCTACAGCATCTTCCATGTCATACGTGATTCCTTCTACCATCTGAATGGGTTTAAAGTGAGGATACATTCACATGAGATCATTATAACATATGTTTTTATCCCCACAATATCGCTGGAGTTGTTAACAATAATAACTAAAACTATGAACATAAGTGCAGGCAAATCGGTAATGCGCAGTGTTCGAAGTTGAATCCATTTCTCTTTGAAATTATACGACCATAACATTGTGCATTGAAAGCCTGGAGTTCAGACAATCCTTGTAATACTGGGGTATAAAATCGTTATCCTTTTGGTGATGGCTTGGCTTTCTAATGATAATAAGTGGCAGGAGTCACTTCTATTCATTTTACGTACAACTTTAATGCGCAATGGTAGGTATATTCCATACAGAACATTACTCTTAATAGAAGTCATCCTGGAGTCATATTTTCATTGGATAACATGACTCGCATATATATATAGGTCTGTACATGTGATTAGCATTTTTCCTTTACCAACAAGGTCACCATACTTTTTACCAGTCAAAGTTGCTTAAAATATGGTATGTCGTCAGATCCAGATGTTCTAAAATGTCACACATCTGAAGCAACAATTGTTGATACTTATTAGAACATATCGAAGGATGACATTAAGAATCTTTTATCACTGTACCCAGACGTAAAAAAACATGCTTTACTGCAAGGAATGGTTCATTTATGTCAATCTTCAAAGTGCAATTGTTCGCAATTTAAAGCTCCTCTGACTTTGAAATTTTAATAATTTTATTATTTAATCATGATCTGCGGTGTGTACACACATATTTAATTAAAATTTTTTTACTTTCTTCAAGGTCCTAAGCATTTTTTGCAGAAGAGCTTATATTAATTCTTGTTTGAAATTATCATTAAATTTTAATATAATCTAGCTTTATGATAGCTTATAATTTTATTTGGTTATTATATTAAATCAATTGCTAGTATTTTTATTTTTGATACTGCTCATTCTTGAAAAAAGTTGAGCAGAAATTATCATCAAAATCATTGATCCAGTTCTAAGAATTGATTGGAAAGAAAAAATAAAAATACGCAAATAAACTTGCTTTAATTAAAAAATATTCAAAAATAATTTGGTTGATATGAGTTGCTACATAAAACAATTACAACAAATGATTTCTACTAAACCAGATAAAATAAATAGAGCCTGTGTTTAGTTAATTGTTTAAATAGATTAGAATTACAAACATTCATATAAACCCTGTACTTATTTATATCTATCTAAAAAGATGGATAGTTTTCGGAAGATTAGCAAAAGCACAAAACTGAGTATTTTATATCATACGGCTCTTTAATGTATTAGTAAAGGGATTATTGCAATGTGAAGGGATGATATGTATATATATATATATATATATATATATATATATATATATATATATATATATATATATATATATATATATATATATTTTAATTTAATATATATTTTAATTAAAATAATAAATTTTGGCAGTTTAGGTCTATTTACTACTTATCAGTGTAATGGCGAAAGATTTTGTTTACTAAGTCACCTATAATTATCACACTTAATTTTGCTGTGTATCTAAACATGGTATCTATATAAGTGTGATTATATATACATTTGCATAAAAACACCAGTCGCAACAATTATTGCCAAAATTTTAAATTATAAGTAATATAATATAAAAGAATAAGAAGTGAATAGTCAAAAATTTATATTTTGTGAATAATTTCACTTAAAATTTAATACCATATTCCTATTTTTCACGTTATCCTCTAAGCGTTAAATAAAAACAATTTGAACAAGAAAAATATAGATTCTTATATTTTTGTAAAATGTAAAATTGCAGTTTGTACGAAACATTTGATTTTAATCAGACATTTTATATATTTTCGAAATTGTTTAAAAGTAGACACATAATTTTTTGAAAATACTTTGTCAGAGTCACACTAATATAAGCATTTCAAAATTAAAGCGGTTTGCTAATTCTATTTTTTAATTCTTACTAATAATTCACTCTCTCCTACATTTATCTTGTTTAAATTTTCAATATCGTTAGTAAAATACTTATTATTCATCTACTCAAGTTCACATATATTTTTAAACATGTAGGGAATGACACTTGTTAATACAGTTTTTCAATTATTAACTCATTAGCTAAATTTATTTAATTAATTTTAGTTTATATAGGAAAAAAATTTTCTTATATAAGATAGCAGGATATTATTTACTAATTACTGCAGAAGCAAATATATTTCAATGAAAGCTATAGCCAATTATTATTTGTAACAACAAAGTTTAGTACTAATCTATTATCCCATTGACTATTTTCGTCAAAAAAAGTATGTCACTAACTATTACAAATTTTAATCATTTTTTCGAAATAAAGGGAAAAAAAATTTATTAAACTTATTTATTTATTTTAATCATATTATTAATTTAATTAAGTTTTAAATTCTTAATCATAAACTTAAAATTTGGCTGAACTAAATTAAAAATAATTGTCTATATAAATATACATATATATATATTAATTGTAATTATTTTATGACAAGTAACTAAAATAAAAAAAAATTTTTTTTTGACCTAAGTAGGAACTGACTAATTTTTTTATATTACTTGTTTATATATATATATATATATATATATATATATATATATATATATATATATATATATATATATATATATATATGGTATTTTTAATGTTAGATTAAAAAAATCGATGCTTTAAGGATTTTCAACTTTCTTAACTCGCGCTGAACTCTAAGCTTGAGGAAATTCAGAATTAGCTGAACTTCTATTTTAATTGTAACTATCTATAGTAGTATTTTAAACTTGAAATCATTTTTATCAAAGAATTCTCGGAATCTCTTTTATTAAATCTATGTGTTCAATAAAAACCAAAAAAATAGTCAATGTATTATCTCCGAATATCTTTCAAATCATTAAAAACGAACAGAGCACCAACCATTTCCTTTTGTGACAGAAGCAGGTGCTCCTCAAAAATTAGAGTCCATTATCGAAAATTCCATCGTGGTATCTGGTTTTGTTTAGAAAGAAATGCTCCCTCTCTTAGCAGTACAGTTTTGTTTCAAAACAAACACGCATGGCCTATATTTATCCGCACCATTACTCCAAAATCCATTAATAACCGCTATAATGTGAGAACCGATTTCCATGGTGTGATATCGTTTCCGAAATGAAATGAAAAACTTTTCTAATGATTGCTCAAATAAGCGAGTTTTGTCTAGTGTGACTTTTCAAGGTTCAGCCGTCATACACGATTGTTTTCGTTTTCCCTATCGCGCTTCATGCCGTAACGTAAAAGCAGTTTCTCTACCGTATTTTGATTGTAATTACCGGATAAGGGGGAGGTGAAAGCAGGTGTAAGCAATCTCTTGATATAAATAATTAATTTGGAGACATGAATTATGTAAACTATTTCTCTCACAACGCTGTGGTCTTGAAAAGAAAGTCAGCGTTTCTTGACGAATCTATAAAATATTTTTGTGCGGAAAATTAACAGAATTTTGATCTGAAAATATTCTTAGTGGTAAATTTTGAACTGTTTATTTTTATTTATTTTTTTATCTAATTTACTACTCTTGAATTATTCAATTATTATCGAGCAACTGGCGTTGATAGATAGATATATTTAAAATAATCATTTGGATATATACAAGTATTAAGAAAAATAAATCATGGGTTAGGCATTTTTTATATTTTAAATAATTATATCTATACAAAAATTAAAAATATCTATAATGGTGTAAACTAATCATCAGAATACATTAATCATTTTTCACACATTTACTACTTATAGGATGCTTGAAATTCACCATTATTTTAATTTACCAGCATATTCATTGAATGCAAAATTTATCTTTTAAAAACCTGAAATTTTTAATTAAAATGTTATTTTAAATTGAGAAGAATTGAAAACTTTAATTTAATTTCAATAGTTTTATGTTTATTCGATTCTTCGAAAAAATTAATCTACTTATGCTATTGAAGTTTTAAGATATTCTGAGGGGGATACAATATTCTAGAAATGATTGAAATAAAAAAAAGGTATTTTTCAATATTCCGATGCTTTTTTTTTTTTTTTTTTTGAAAAAATCATTATGAAATTTCGAATTTTACCTAACATTTCGAAAGTTATGCATGATTATATTTATTTTTAGAGATTCAAAAATTTAAATATTTTTTTTCCTTTTACTGTTTTTTATCTATTTTACGTGTGTTTTAAATTCCAAAATATTTTCCATAATTGCTGTAAAAGAAGTAAAACTTGTTTGTGATACTGATATTAATTACAAATATAATTGCAGCTCTACGTATCAGTACATTCGGAAGTCTAAAAATTGATAATTATTAAAATGGATAATTAGAATGGATGTATATCTGTAATTTTTCAGAAAAAAGATAAATAACAGTAAAATATCTTATTACATTCGCAAAAGTAAGAAATAAGCATAATATAAATATTAATGTAAAAAATTATAGCAATAATACCAGAATAATTTCAAAAATTAAAACTAATAAACATTTCAAAATGTTGTTTTTAAATATATGAAATTTAAAAAGTTTATTTTTGTAAATAATAATTTTGAAAGAAATATAATCACATTATTAACCTTAAGATGTGTATATTGAAAAACATTACGTTAATCAAGGGAAAACAGAGTTCTTAAAAGTATATTATGTCATCTTAAAGACTATTTACATTAATGAATTTTCTATAAAATCTTGAGGAAAAATTTAATCACGTTCTCTCATTTTATATAAAAAATATATTTTGTATGAAAATAACAAAAAATAAATGAATGTATTTTATATCTATATATTTCATTCATACGAAAAATTTATATATTTTTGTTTTTTATATGTAAAATATTTTTAACGAATATCGACTTATTTAATTTGTTTTTTTGTTAAGCAATTATATATAACCAGGTAGGGAATATTAAGTTTTTACAATTTTATATCCTTGGTAATGAATTTTTTGTATGTCAAAATGAAAGCATAGAAATTTTCCTAATGGTTTTTAATGATATTTCCACATCAACATTTTTCTGGCAAAAAGTTTTTCAAATTTTTTTAACTTTGTAAAAACTGCATAACTTACATTGTTTCTATTATAATAAATTAAAGATTTTTGGGATAACATTGAATTATATGAAAGTATCATATTTTTTTCCAACAAAATAAACAGCTTATCGTCAGAATCCAGTTTCATGAAAAATTTTATATACGAGGGTCACTCTGAAATTTTTGAGATACAGCTAGGTTTTTAAAATTATACTTACAAAATTTTAGGTGTGTTCAAAGTAGTCTCCTCCAGCATCAATGCACTTTTGTAGACGATTTTTCCACAGATAAAATGCCTCAAGCCATTCATTTCTTCAAATAGATGAAAAAAATGCATTTATAGCCACATCAATCTCTTCTTCTGAATGAAAACGACGTCCACGTAAGTTCTTTTTTAGATTTAAAGAATAACCAAAAGTCGCACATAGCTAGATCAGATGAATACGGCGGATGTTCGATCACTCTAATTTGTTTTTGTTTAAGAAACTCAACTGTTAATCCGGCTGTATGTGAAGATGCTTTGTCATGGTGAAGCATTAGTCCCCTAACATTCAGTTCTTGTAGAATTTCTTGAAGACATTTAGGGGTATACCAGTTTGCTGTTACTGTCTTCTGTCCTTCCAACTTGATGGCTTTGACCAATCCCGTACTTCTGAAGAAAACGGCATACATCACTTTTTTCAGTTTGCGTTGTTTTTTCACCATTGTCGCCGTGGGATCATCTTCAAAGACCCATACTTTGCTCTCTTGACGTGTTGGAACGTAAAAAACGGTATGTACGTTTCATCATCTGTTACAATTTTAGAAATGATGCGGTGGCCACCATCATTCAGCATATTAATAGTTTCTTTACTGATTCTGACACGCTCCTCTTTTTGATGCTCAGTTAGATTATGGGGAACCCAACGGCAAACTACTTTATTCAAATGTAATTCTTCATGAATGATTTTGTGTATGGCTGCGGATCCAATGTTAAGTTCCTTCTGTATCATTTGATAGGTACAGCGATTATCACCCATTAACATTTTTCGTATGGCAGACACATTATCCAGGATTACTGCCGACGGCGGCCTTCCTGTGTGTTCTTCATCCTGAAGAAAATTGCGACCTCTTCTAAATTCTCTAAATCATCTGAATACAGTAGCACGAGCTGAAGATTCATCACCAAATGCTAACTGCAACCGTTGAACGCATTCTTTTTGATTTAATCCTGCTTTGAAATCGTAGAAAATCATAGCGCGAAAATGTTCTCGCGTCAACTCCATTTTCTCTTCTGTTTAAAATTTATTCCACGCTAAACAAGTTGAAGTAAATCAGTAAAGAATCATCTTCTGTGTTAAAATACTTGGTACTTTAAAATTAAACCGTTATTTTTATTTTGTAAATTCTCGTCTGGGTGTATCTCAAAAATTTCAGAGTAACCCTCGTATTAAATAAAATGAAATGTTTTTAAGATTATTTCTTATAATTACTTTTTTTTCTTTTCACTGTTTTCAGATTCTATAGTGTACCTTTCTTCACAGCTTTCATCACTTTTAAAGTAATCAGAATAAATTATAAATATTAAGTTTAAAATATTTTGAGAATATTTTATAATTCATAATCCAAAAAATTTAGCATTCCGCTTTGCTTACTTATGATTAAGAAGTAAAAAATAACCTGAATAAAGTTTTCAATTTATTGTATTTTAAAAAATAGAATATTAAATATTTTTGCACAAAACTTTACGACCAAAAAAGTAAAATTAATTTAATATGATTTTATATTTGTAAACTATGTATTTTCAGTATAATCTTGATCGTATATAAATATTATATGTATTTTTATTTTGTTAGAAAATTGAAATTATTTTGAATTGTACAAGGAAAAAGAAAATCATTTTTGTTTCTAATCTAACAAATATTTCATCCTTATATTTTTGTGCTTTCAATTATGATTTTACAACCATTAATTAATTTTTGAAAATAGATCTGCATTCTTCATTATTTAATGAAACTCCACAAAATATTTTACTCTAAAATCAGTTAAACTGAAAAAAATTACAAAATTAATAATTTGATCACTTAATACGCGAACAAAAAAATCTTTAAATAATTTTTTAAAATGCTTAAAATAGTTTGGAAGACCTAAATTGATACCACGTGCAGTTTACCGTTTCAACCACGCGTCGTAGTAAAAAATAAGAAACCTGCTGTAAAAAAATGCGGGAGATGTTAGATAAATACCTTATCAGCTCAACACCCGGTTGCTAATCTTGTTAAATCTCTATTGGCTATCTCATCCCTTTCCAATAAGCCTTCTCCCCTTTCATACAATCTCAATATCTACAGCAATACCATCACCATATTTTCCAGAAACATCTGCGTCAAAAATGTTTTCACTCCAGTTCCATTCCTTTGCATAATATTCGATATCTTTAAGAAAATTTTCTCTAATTCATCTGAAGTGGGAATAGGCAGGGCAAAAGTTAGATTTTAATCACAATTTGGGGCCGTATTCAGCATTTAATCTGGGAAAGACCTTCAAAAAACTTGAGATCCCCATCTCTTTGTATTAAGGTAGTTGTCCGTTCCAGAAAGGAAGTATTGAACATCCTGTTACTTTCGACGTGAGGCTCTTGCCTAAGTGAGAAGGAAACCGTTAATTTTTGTAAAGTGTGGCTGGCAACATCTGCTTTCTGGCATTTCCTTGCTTTTTAACTGTGTCTTGTCCAATTGCTGGTGATAAAGAATTTCGTGGAAAGTACAACCGTCATCAGAAATAGACTAAATATATTTGAAATTAAAAAATATAGTTTAATTTTGTCCCAAATGATACAAATATAAATAAGCAAATATTTTTCAACATAAAGACATTTAAAAAAAGAAATGCGTTTTCTTATAAATATTATCATGAAAAAAAAGCATATTTAATCTTTTACAATATTTGCATTGAATAATATATCTCCGAATGGTATCTTGAATTGCTTACATTTTCCATTAACAATATTTTTTTTAGTTTAAAATAATTATTTCAAAAGTGTTAGTTTTATTTTAAAATTAGTTTTAAAAAGCATGATTTCATGAAACAAACAGAGTTAAAATGTTTATAAAAGCTGTAACATGCACATTGATGAGATAATTTGTGAAAAAATTAAGCTATACATTTGATATATATATATATATATATATATATATATATATATATATATATATATATATATATATATATATATATATATATATACTTCAGGTCAGTTGAATTGAACTATTGGTGTAGAAAGCAGGATGCCTAGTTAAGTTGTTTATCTTACAATGATGAAACATTTAATTGTAGTAGGATTTACATATAATTCCATTAATCAACTAGATGCTTTCCCATCATGTCAATGTATATGAATTAAATATCGCTTACTGATAAATCAAATCTAAAAGGATAATTTATAAATACATCTTGTGTTTTTAAAGGTAACAATACACTTTACATGCAATTGCATACAATATATTTTAAGGATTACTACTTTTTGGAAAAATTTGAAACATATTTTTTGCTAATTTTAGTCGTTTCCTCTCCATGAGAACGAAAATATAAACTGTGATTAAAATGGAAATTTGTAAAATATCTGTGAAAAATTGTATGTGATTAATTTGAAAATTGTGTCAGCAAATCTATTCTAACAGATATTTGATTATATTACACAAATGATATTTGAAACTAAAGTTTTGAATTTGCGATAATTGTATGTAAATCGTCATACAGGAAAATAGTATTAACGCTTTTCAATGAAAGTAAATATTTAATATCTAATAAATAATATGAATTAATTAACATACAGGCATATTATTTGAGATTTTATTGAATATTTTGATTTCCCACTGCGTTCATTTATTTTTCAATGTGCTGAGTTTATTGTTTCTTTCTATTACTATAATTCGAATATGACATTTATTTAAAATGAGACATTAAAATATTTTCTGTATAAAGCAAAATAAAATTCTCCAAAATTTTTCAAATCTAAAAATTAAAATAATCTGAAATAAATGTGAAAATCATACATTTATTTCAGAACTTTACAATTTCGTATTTTTTAAATGATTATCAAAGAAATTTTGCTAGAATATCAAATAATAGAACTGGAAAAGCGTAAGAACACAAAAAATCTTTTCAAAAATATATTCTAAAAAAGATTTTTTATATATTTTAGACTTGGTTTGTAAAATTTCTGTGGCCGAGCTTTCTGTCACAAATCATTTTATGTCAAGAAGTTAGGATTGACTTCTCAAAACGACGAATCACTGAGAACTACATTTTTATGTGGATGAATTTAGTGTTTAGAACACTTCAGCACGATTTTTCAGTACTTTAATAACAACTCTAGTAGAACCATCGCGGGATGGGGTCACAATCCACAAATGGAAGAGGCATCTTCACCTGAAGATCTTGAGAGAGAGAATTTGGGGAAGTCTAAAAGAACCTGATCAGTCGAAAGAGAGAGAACTGTGGCTATCTGCACAGATGAATGGAAATATGTAAGAACACTTACCGACGACCGAATTTTCAAGAACTTTAAAATTCGTGAGGTGAACTGAAATGAAGATCGACCTTCCGATTGTTAAGATTTTGAAGGGATATAAATGTGAAAAATAGGTTTAAATTGAATTGATATTCCTTTGAGATAAATATTGAGAAGAAAGTTATGGGGTGATTAGTAATGAATTATTTAAATTTATCTTAATTAATCTTTAATATTATGCAATACATTCAAAAAGTTATTTAAAATATGAACCGAAATGGAAAAGAAAATATTAAAATATTTTGCATTTTTATAAAAGATTTGATTGCTATAAAAAAATTACACAAAATTGTGGATATGGCTGTTGTTAAAACGAAATATTCATGGAGGATGAATAGACCACTATATTTAATGGAAAAAGCTTTACATTAATATTATTGTTATGGTCATAAAATTATTATAAAACTAGAAATACATGATTTGCTAATAAATACGAGCAATATATTATTTCATCTTTTTTTACGATACAAGGATTAATTTTTTTGAAATAATTTTCAAAATAAGGCTAAAAATCCTAGATGAAATCAAAAGAACAGAATTCAGGAATAATTTTCAATTAATGAAGTACCAATAATCAATAAAAGAAAAACATTTTTCTATTATTATTTGTAAAATCACAGATCCAAGGAACAGAAAAAATATAAATAAATAATATAAATAAGTTGAGAATTTCATATTTATATTGAAAGTTTAGCTATCAATAATTTAAATGGTTTAATAATTGGACTCTAACTAGCTTTTAAACCATAACTTTAACATTTATATATAATTATTTATTAGTTGGAAGATATGGTTTCATGTTGCATATATATATATATATATATATATATATATATATATATATATATATATATATATATATATATATATATATATATATATATATATATATATATACATGTATGTATATATATATATATATATTCTGATAATATGTAGTAGCTTTATTAAAGGTTTGTAAATTCTGGATTTTTTCCAAAAGCGTAAGATGTCAGACCACTCAGATTTTTAAAGACCGCCAAATTGTAGGATCATGTGCAGCTGAATCAATTGTAACCGAAACATGTCAAGTTTTAGGCGTTTCTAAATATTCACCGCCAATAGTCATGACAACATACAAACAGCGGGGGCAAGACAAACTCAACAAACATGGAATGAGTGAGAGATATCGATGGGTATTACAGTGAATTATAATGTCCATAAAGGGAAAAAACGCAGCAAATATAACCTCATATCGCCATTATCATCTGGATTTTCTAACCTCACTTAAAATTATGAATAGGTTATGAAAAATGAATTTAAAAAACACCATTTCATAAGCAGAATATTTACGACAAAGCAGCAATTCCTAAGTCACCTAATGCCAAACATCGTTTATAATGGTGCCAGACTCATAAAGCCTAATTAATTTATGAGTAGAAGAAAATAATATGTATTTACGAATCGTCTTTCACACTTTTCCCTACAACAAGACGGGTGCACCTCACTAGAATATTCTCGTGAATGCCTCCTTCCACTTTGTTAGACATGGAGGTGGATCGATTTTTATTTGGGTAACCGGATACGGTTGTCTGTTAAACGAATTGCAACTTTGAAAAAAAGACCATTAGGAGAAATACAGAAAATTTTTAAATGACAAGGTCTATCCTATGGGGCAAACTTTCTCTTCAGCAGGAGATGGAATTTTCTTGTATGATAATGTCCATGCGGCTGAACTTATTCATTCATGGTTTGATGGGAATACAAGAATGAAGTTAAACATCTATCTTAACCCATTCATTCACCTGACCTCAGTATAATTGAACTATTATGGTCTATTTTATGGTGTTCAATAAGAAATCGATACCCCTCACCCGCATTGTTTTCGAGAACTTTCATAATATCTCCATAAAGAATGGCACAATATTCTTCTAAATACTATTCAGAACTTACATGAATTGATTCCTAAGCGAATCCAAACTATATTATATGCGAAAGGTGGTCTTATAGCATACAAATAATATATAAACACCAAATTAGTATTATAAAAGAATATTAATAATAAATATAGAATTTTTCTATAAAACAAATGTTCCCCTCTATTTTCATAAGGTAAGTATGTTATAGAAAAAAATGTTGAATACTGAAACATAAAATTTAATAAAATTGCATTCTATATTACTAAATATTTTAAATCCAATTTTAATTAATTTTTAATCCGAAAAAAATATATCAGTACCTTTTTTAAAATAAAAAAAATTAGTAATAAATATTCGTATATTGTTTCTTTTTAACGATAAGAATATTTGATTTGCAAAATTTAAATAATCTGTTTGAGCTTTAACAAGAAAATAAAATTGAAATCATTTATTATTGTTGCACTGGGATGTGCGTGCTTGTGTAGAAATAATTAGCTTGGTAAATAAATAAATAGCATGAGATAATTTTAATTATTTTTTTATTTAATATGAAAACGGATTGTAATCATAGCATCTCAAACCACATTTTAGGATAGGAAGGTTATGCTTTTGTTGGCGTTTTTGCCAAATAAAAAAGCTATTTGGTTGAGCACAACCGAGATTGGCATTTTGGTTTCGTAAAGATATTTTTTTCTGGGCATTGCTCGTTGTTATATTGCGTAAGACAGTTAAACAGCTCATTGCTGATGTAAAATTTTATTACATTTACATAACATTGTTTCCCGCTACGATAGGTTATGGGCAATAATTATTTGTCCAGAGGAATTAAATCTAGAAGACATTCAAGCAGTCCTCCCGACAAATATCCTTGTAAAAATTAGAATTGTAGAGTTAATCTCTTTTACTAAACACTATTCTGTATTGAATATGAAACCTTCCATTTTGAAAGAAATGAGGCTTCACTGTTATTTTATAGTTAAGGCTAAGAGGAGTTGTGTGCTTATAAGTTTTCCCTTTCACAACAAGTGTATACAATATAACATTATACATACTCATATAACAAGTTTTATCGGAATGCATTGTTAGTGAGTTTTATTTGGTTGTCACGCTAAGGTCAATTTTTGAACATGAGAGCGATTATGCCCAGGACCTACAGTTTAAAGTGGACTTTGAACAATTACAAATAATTACACCCGAAATAAAACTCAAACTCACGAAATGTTGACTGAAAGTCAAAGCACTAACTATTTGACTGTCAATTCGACCTATTTTCAGAGAGATTTATCTAAGTAAACTCTCTACAACTTTGCAGATTTTAATACATTAATACAAACTTTTAAATTGTTCTTTACTCCGAGCTAAAATACGTGTAAATGAATTGCTTTTAATAAGAAAATTTCTAATGATATGTAAACTTACATTCATAATTGGATTAATTTAAAGTTTGAAAACTGAGCCTTAATCGGAATTCTGAGGAAAGAACTTTATACATCTTTTCTACATGAAAGACATTGAACACTAGACGTTTTGCTCAATGTAAACCATAACAGAATTCCTTAATTTTCACTTTGCCAACCTATGTTCACCAAAACGATTAATTTCGAATTTATTTATATATAAAGAGGCAATAATCGCCTGCTGACAAAACTGTAATTCGACTAAACGCATCAAAGCCGCCGGAAAACACGCATGTGTTTGTACAGAGCGGTGTTCTAAAAATCACCGTTATGCTAAAACGCAGGGTGGAAGTATCCAAGACAAAGCATTCGATTGTTCGACGTTACTGCACGCTTCACTCATTATGAAAAAGTGTCACTAATATTACACGCCGCGATAACGACTAATTAGCTCTTTAACTAAAAAAAATTAAAGCGAGGAAACATCTGGATGGAAATGTGGCTTATTTATTTATTACCAGTGGGCAGGTGAATCTTTTATTTAACATCTCTGTCGGTTCACTTGTGTCAAAAAGCCAGTTTAACTCATGGCTGGTTAACCGCAGAGAATAGCTTCTTGCGCATATTTCATTCATTTTCGATGGTGGAGTCTGGCATATTGAAATAGAGAACAATGTGTTGATTATAAAGTCCATTGTGTTAGGGAAATTGAATATTTCCTCTGGTAACCTCTAATAGTTTTATTATTTTTAGATTCAAAATAGTTTTAGTGTTTTGTTGCTGTAAAATATTTAGTATTTGGGAAATTTTTTTAGAAGAAAGACAATATCTCTGTCGTAATTTTTTTATAAGTAGGTATTAAAATATCTTCTTTATCCAACATATAAATGTTTTCCTATTTATTCATAAAAATTATTTAGGTCAAGATATCTTGATATTTAGATCTGTGGGAACATAATTATTTAACTTTCTCAATTGCATAATGAACGCAAAGAAAAGTCACAGTTTAAATGTAAATAAATTATTCTAAATATTAACGACTACATTTGAATGCTAATGTGCATGATTTATTGAAAGAATTGATTGTTATTAAAGAAATATAATTGAATCTTACAAAACTTTGATATAGATAAAAATACAAAATATGTATCGAATTAAATGTTATGATAAATTAGCTTATGCAAAAAAAATTTGAAAAATTTCTTAAAGTTTTATTATGACTAATTATTTTTAATTTACATGACCTTTTTAATTTATTATTTTAGTAATAATTTATTTTGACATGTTTCTTTCTGTGTGCCATTTAGTATTTTTTTTTGCATGTATTCACAATGCAATTCATCTGGTTTAATCATTTAGATAGAAAAGAGGTCCCTCTCTCACACACACAAACACACACGCACACAAATAAATTAAACTATTCCTCAAAATTATATTTTATCATAAATATTTAGCTCAAAGAATTATGTCAGTAAAGAAATTTTGAGTAAAAAATAAAATAAATCTAATTTTAGAGTATGTACTAAAACTTTGTCCTCAATATAGTGATTAAAAATTTTAAATATGTGATATATAACAAATATTTTTTATTTGTCAATTTCATAGCAGAAAATAAAAAATTTAAAAAATTATTGAAAAAAAAGCATATTTAATTCAAATGAATTAGTAATCTGTTTGAGTATGACAAAATAAAAAATGAAAATATATGCATGAATGTCTCAAAATCACAAAAGTTTTTCTCCAAAACTTTTCAAAAAAACATTAACGAAAGGGTCGTTTTTTTGAATAGAATCACTTCTCAAGAATATTTATACTTTTGTGTTTAGCTCTCTCTTAACTGAAATGTGACTGTTATAGTGATTCATATAGAAATGACAACTACATCGATAACTGTAGCAGTCACTCAAATAACAATACAGTGACAAAAAAACTTGGAAAATAAAATGTAGCCGAGTGGATATTCAATGTGATATGCAGGAAAAGCGAATCTACAGAATCTAGAATTCGTTTCACTGTCGACGTAGAGATTGACGTACCTGAAGAACTTTGACCTCAGGTACAGCTGTAAGTGGTCGTTGTGGGTGCTGTAATTGTGGCCCTTAATAACAGATCGTGCATTAGGCCAGCAGTCCCTACTCGTCAAAATTGAGGCTGAGGATCATTTTGCAACAGATATAGCGAGAACAATGACTCAGATTATTGATATTTTAACTTACAATAAATTGCTGCAAAATTTGAAAGATTCACCAAATTTCTTTAATGAAAAAGACTTCGACAATACTTACATTTTGTTATAAAATTTCTTATTTAGTAAGCATGTCCAATCATTATAAAACACGAGGCAATTTTTTTGTTTAATTAAATTAGATTCCACTGTGTTTATTCAATTATCTAGAGGATAGATTATCTAGTGGAAGAAAGTTTTCATTTCTCAGGCATAAACCTGCTATTTTTTCAATTCTCTTGCATAAAAGGATGAAAAATTAAATGTATATATAATAGAACAAAGAACCATATTTAATAGAACAGTTGATACTGTATATCAAAAAAACTTAAGTTTTATACTGTTTCATTACATTTTTCAATTGTTGTTAAAAATCCATAGCAAATTTGCGAATTTTTATTCATCAATTTTCCATTTCAGCATTGTAAATCCCGAAACGAAAATTGGAATTATAAATTCTTCTTTCATTTAAAGCAGTATTAGAATATTTTATGTTCTGCAATTAGCGGACTAATCTCAAAAATTAAGCTATACTAATTTAATGGTTTGGTATAGCCTAATTACCGAGTTAAACGAACAATTGGGCAGTACCGAGTTTCCTCTGGAAAGCATTGATTTTTGAAAAATTTGTAATTTGAAAAAAAATTAATATTTACTTATCCTATTTAAAATACTATTTAACATCATGAAATGAGATATAATACATAAGTTAGATATAATACAAAAAGTTATAAAGGAAAAATATAAAAGATACATAAGAAAAGAAGATATAATACAAAAACAAATCGAATTACATGCGAAATGTTTGAAATTGTTTTATTTACGAAGTTAAAACAAATATTAAAGTTGGAATTCCTTTCATCCACGTTTTAATACATTTTCTTTTAGAGACACATTTGGAAAAGCGTAAGCATATACACTGTCTTGAAGCAAAACAGTATTTTTCCAATGATAAATAAATTAAAAAATTTGTATTTTTAAATTATAAATATTGAATCAGAATATAAAATGAAAATTGCTCGTTTAAATTAATTATATCGCGACATAGCAACTATGCAATGCATTCAAATCAGCACATTACACTTAAAAGTAAATCACAAACATTTCAATCAATATTTCAAAATAAATATAGCTTTTAATTTAAGTTAGCGAGAGACCAATATACTAATGTATATTACATTCCAATTTGGACAGCCATTTAATATTCAAATGCCGAACAAAAATTTAATATAAACACAGAATAAGGATTTTAACTTGCATGGATGCACATTAAATAAATAGAAAATTTTGCAATTGTGTTGTGATAGTTAAATTATTCTCTTAAAATTCAGAGCGGCTCTTCCATAAAGAGTAATTCTGATCAGCACAGCATATATAATTCAAGTGCATGTATTGTGCATGCTTATGTTCTTTAGAAAAAAATATAATAAAACTGTCATTATATTGTGACAAAAGTAACTTGTGAAAAAGTTCATCAAATAATAGATAATAGATAGATTAATACATAAACTGCAGGATTAAGAAGGATAAGAATTAATAATTCTAAAAGTAATTAATGTAAAAATTTACATGATTTACGGTGAAAAACATATGAGCGACCATTTTAGTTTACTTAATATATAAAATTTTACTAGCTATTTCTTTTCTAATAAATACCATGCAGAATATCCTACTGTTTCATCTTAAAATGAAAAAAAATTTCCAATGAACTGAAATTATATGAAATTTATAATTAAATCATTAAATAAATAAGTGACAAATAAGATTTAAAAAACTTGCATAAATTATATTTCATTATTGGAAAACTAAGTAAAAAAATAAAGGAACTCATTAGAATATATTCTGAAACAAATATTACTAACACATAAATATTAAGAGAGATTAATTAAAAATTAAAATCCTTGAAACAAAATTAAATAAACATTTTATGAAGCCAAACGAATACAAAAAATTATTCATGAAATATTTTATTATTTTTATTTAATGTAAGTAATTAAATATTTCATAATTATATACTTTTCCTAAACTATTGATGATATATTACTTAAATAAAGAGTATATAACATTTAAATACTATTAATTTCATTTGGAATTAATCTTATAGTATTGTATGTTTATTGTTTGTTCTACAGTAAGCCACCAACAACTGGGATCAATTTTGGCAAGGCTTCGACCACACACCTGCGACACTGTGGCTTGTTTTGCCTGTGTTGCTCGATAGACCGAATCTATTTTTTGGTCCCTTTCCCCCCTGCCTTGATCAGGCCCCTTTTTTCCCCAATACAAGACAAAGAAGTAGGGCGTGCAGATTATTTTTTATTCATTTCTCTTTTTTTGCAGATGGCGGGGAAAAAAACTCCAAGGCAGCTGCTAAGTTCTGGGAGACGGGGTACATGCCGAAAGTACCAGAGAAAAAGAGATGTTTTAATTGAAATCTCTAGTAGGCGGTGGTAACATTAAATAATGATGATAATAATAACACATCAGGAAGAGAAAAAGACTTTTTTTTCTAACTATCGATGAACTAAACGGATAGTCATTGTAATGAGACAATATACAAGCTATTTCCGCTTCTAAGGATGCGCGTATGATTTATTTTATATATTTTTATTATATATACCAAGAATGTCTTATTAATACTAAAAATAACGCACAACGAAACACAACAAAATAGTTTGTCAAATATATTTATGAAATATGGTTGTAGAGGCTGATTTTTTAAAGCATTAATTTATATATTACTTAGGCATCAAAATAATTATTCATTTGAAATCATTAATGTAATTTATAAAATGGGTGAAACATTACTAAAATTGAAATCAATATACATTTTAATAAGTTACTGACTCTTTAAAATGCTCGCGATTTTTGAATGTAGGAAAATTTTACTATTTACTTCTAGCTGGAACTGAATTTCCAACTTATCAAAGAAAAATATTAAACATTTTCTTGAAGATATCATGGCATTTATTAAAACTGATTTTACTTTTTACTATTGAGAAATCTAAAAATGAAGTATCTTATACTTAATAGTTCAGTACGTGACAGTACTTGTGAATATGCCTAAAAATAATATTGTACTCTAATAACATTTTAAATTTATTTGCATTTTTAATTTTAATAATTGATTTTTTTTAACTAAAAATAAATCTTATTTATTAAGATACATTTAAAACCTTTTATGAATGAATAATATATGAAACCGTTTTAATAAAATTAAGACTTATTTTTAGGAACTTAAATTTCTTTTCAATAAAAAGAAGTTAACTTTCATCCACTTTAATTCTATTGTTTTCTCAAACAAATGTTCAAAATATCTGAATATCTATGTATATTTAATATTATTAATATCAAATAACATTATTAATTTGATAATATAATATTATTAGTAAAAACTTTAACAATAGTAAAAGTACATTGTAAATTTATGTACTTATACATAAAAAGGATTAGTTTTATGAACACTAATTCGTAATTAAAATTCCTTTTATATTTTAATGATCTGAATTAATTTTTTCAATTCTTTCTTGATATATAGATAAATATCATTATTTAAATAAATGTAGAGTTTTTAAGTAAATTCAAGTAATTTAAGTATATTTAAAAATTTAAATGATAAATAAAATACCTCTGAATCAAACTTTTGATGGGAAGTAAAAAATTTTCAAACTGTATTAAGTGATTGCCTTTTATAATTTATTCTAAAATATATTCTTATGGAATGCTTTTAAAAATCCAGGCAAATTAAGTTCATTGATTTTTCAATAAAATTGAACTAAGAAATGGTGAATGAAATTGATATCAAAATACATTTTAATTTATAAAAAACATATTATATATATATATATATATATATATATATATATATATATATATATATATATATATATATATATATATATATGAAATCATTTATTCTTTCATTATAAATTTAAATTCAATATAGAATAACAATTATAATAGTTGCATATGACATAGACAGATGCAAATGAATAACAAAATGGATTTTTTCATCTGTGCAATTCCTATCGAATGAAATGATTTGGAAAGCATAGAATTTAAATAATTGTTGTAAAACAGAAAATTATGAAATGCGTTAAAAAAAGCAGGAATTTCTTCTATAAATCAAAAAGATCAGCAACTCTAATAAAGAAATGGAGTATCACGATTTATGAAGTATCTTGACGTCTATGTCTTAATAATCTTCTGAAATACATCTATAAGCACATTCAGAAACAATATAAATGCGTTATTTTTTAAAAAATGTTAAATACAAGGTTGGGATGACTATTTTATTTTTCAATAACGTATCTTTCCGTTGAAAATAAATGCAGAATATTCATACTATTAATAACTAAGATGGTGGTTTTTATTAAATTAGAGGAATCACATACGTAATCAAGTTCGTATTATGAATCACATAATCCAAACAGAAGTACCATCCATGTTTGATACCAACTTTGTGATAGAATAATATTTAAAATGTTAGGAGTTATAACGTTTTCTGGAATATCAAATGGAGTTATTTGTATCACAGTTTGTAATATTCTGATTTAATAAAAGTATTTTAAATGTTAAATGAAATCAATGTAATAATAAAGAAAAGTAAAAAATATAAATCCAACAATCAAAAGCAATTTTGAAACCTATTAAATAAATTTATTAAATAGAAATTTGATCCAATTTTAAGATATTAATTTAAGTAACCAAATTCTGTTATTTAGATAAAAACGTAATTAAAGATTTATTAAGCCTGAAGTATTTTGTTGTGAATAATTTAAGAATTTGTTTTGAGATTTTTATAAAATAGACACTAATCACATACTAATTAATAATTCGTTTTGAGATATTCTTAAGGAAATATCATGACACCCTCTAAACTAATGTGATTATGTTGATAGATTTCTTTACAAGGTTACTGATCAGAATTATATAAAACTTAAAATAAAATACGCTTATGGCGAAATTATACAGTTTAATTCAACTCAACATGCTTACTTTAACTAATAAATTCTCAAGATTGGTGATTGCATTAAAAGCGACTCAAGATATAAGGACATAGTTTTAAAGAATTTGAATTCCCTACAAATGGTAGGTGCCAACCTACTAGTTGATTCACAATTAAGTAGGTAATAATAATAAAACAAGTAAATAGAATGTATCCTTCATTTAAGCGTAAATAATATAAGGAAGTAATTATAATATTTTAAATATAGAAATCATTTTGTTGATTTTTATAAATTTTTTGATGTTTTCTTAAACTGAAACGATTTACTAATTGAACTTTTTTCATTATTTTTTCCTTATTTATGTGGTATTTTTCAGCATTCATGTTGAGTTGAATTACATTAAAATCTATCATTTTTTATTAATGGATAATTTTATTAGATTCCAATAAATTATCATAGGTAAAAGTTTCAAATGAATATCAAATACGATACGGTTATTCAGAAAGAAGTTTATAGTTTGAAATATAAAATGCCATTTTTATTGGAAAATGTAGTTTTGTGTGTTACATATGAAACTTCTCTTCGATAAACAAGCTCCCTTTAGGTTTAAATATTTTTTGAAATCTAACCACTAACTTTAGAACTATTACTTTTTAGTATAATTTAATTAGCTGATTGCCACCAATTCAATTAACCAATTGATAGCTACAGTCTCCAATTATTTATCATTTCCAAAATGTTCGCCTGAAACACTTTCAGCTTTTGTAATGTAAAAATTATCAAAAACAAGGTTCACAATTTCAAAATTGCAGCGGTTACTTTTTAGTGCTAATGAATATAATATTGGAATTTTAAAACTCGAAACCATGAAGTACTTAAATGTTATGCAAGTGCTTAAATGTAAGTAATTATGCAAAGGAAAGAAAGAATAATTTATAAAACAAGATTACTTTTTCCTGTGAATATTTTGCCTTTTATGGCTCCTTATTTTTAAGTGACTCTCTTAACTTTTAACTAAAATTTTTAAAAAAATGATTAAAATTCATTGAAAAAACATTCTAATTTATAATATTAAAAATGTCCTTAATTTTCTCAGACACATTCATTTCTTTCAACTCTAGTACTTATTCTATGATTGAATTTTTAACGACTATAATCTTTCATTCTAGCTTTTTTATTCGTTTGAATTTATTCCTTGTAATAGTTTTTGCATAGTTTTGATTTGAGCAAAAACAAAATATTTCATAGTTTTTAAAATATGCGAGTCTATGCGTAGAATAATTTTTCAACAATACGGTTTATATAAGCAAATTTATGCAATATCTTTCATAAGTCAATAAAAACGTCTTAATATTCAGATAATAATTTAGTTTAAAAATTTTGCGGCATAATATCTTTTCAATCTATTCATGATTGGGTACGTTTTTTTCATCATAAAAACGAATATTGATAATCTGTCAAATTATACATCCAATCTTCATTATTTTATTTTATTTTCCAACGCACTTATTTCATTTATTTCCCAAAGTTTTATGTAAATTCTATATTAACTCCTAAACATTTTGTTCAATAAGAGATCTTTAACATACTTAACATTAAAAATAAATTCAAGTATTTATAAAAGCATTTATTAATGAATACATTAATTACATTAATATTTCTTCTGCATTAATATTTTATTACATTGTTCTTACATTAATATTTCTCATAAATTTTATATAAATTTTATAAATACTCTAACTTATTTTATCTAAACTTTTGTGATAAAAATTAAGTTTTACATATATTTAAATATATATGATGGCATGAAATTTGATAAAAAAAATATTCATTTAAATGCAAAAATATTTTTTTCAATAGAGTTCAATGGTATGCTTCATACTTTATTATATTTCAAGCAGTTTACCTTACTATACCATCAAAAGCTACCCTCCTGGTACTTTGTAATTTCTATGGTGACGTTTATAAAGGTCTTCAAGACCCGGAACGTTCCTTTCTTTTCATCCTTTTGATTGCGGTTCATCTTGAAGAGATGTGAACACTAGACTCCCTTTTTACTGTAAGCACCCGTTGACACTGGGGTCTCAGTGTTGTGACTGCTGAATCTACTCCCTTTATTGTAAGCCAACAAAACGTTCCAGTAATGTTTAGTGGTTTTATTTGAAAGAAGTTACAAAAAAATCTTAATATAAAAAATTATAAGTAAAATTTAGGGAAAGTTTTAAAATTAGTGATGATTAAATTTTTTAACAAATTAATATATCTTCATGAAATATTATTATTAAATCATTTTTAATGAGTTTACTATCTAAAATATATTAACGTCATAGCTAATGAATTTTACAGTTGAATTCATTTTTAATAAATTAATGAAAAGTTTATATTTATTTATTTTTGTTTATATATCCTTTTAACGACACATAATAAGTAAATAAGCAAAAGAATATGAATTTATTTTTAATAGTTAATCGTATCATATTTATGTAGATAATCAGTTTTGTAATATTTCTGCGATTTATTTTTTTTATCCTAACATTCCAATAAATAAATCAACTTTATTTATTTTTGTATTAGTAGACTGCAATAAGTTTCAATTAAAAATAAATTCTCGGCAGCTGCTATACTATATTTATATTTTATTGGGATATATATTGTAAGCTTAAATTTAAGAATCTTTATTTCGCTAATATTTATGCATGTATACACTAAAACAGTTATAGAAAAAATAAAAAACAATTTCAAATAATAAATGATAATGTATACGGATAAAAAAGAATTAAAGCTTGGAATAAATAGTACAAATTTGTCTTCAATTACTATTTAAACTTAGTAATAGTTAAATAATTTTAATGTGAATTTTAAATATTTCCAAATAAATTCCAATGATTTTTATTTCTTATGTGTGTCATCACTGATTAATAATTATTATTTCATGAAAAATATGATTACAGTTAAACTTAAAAAGCAAAATTTTCATATATAAAGAAAGCAATCTTGTAAACTTTATTTTCCAATCTTTAATTACTTAAAAATGTTATAAAAACTGAATGTGTACGCGAATTATCTTATCAGAGTAGAAATTACATAAATCTTCTTATTTTTAGAAAGATCTGCTTTTCTTGATAAAAAAATACTCTGAATGACATAAATCTTCTTGAATAACAATAAATATAATTTCTACCAAAGTAATTTCTTTTCAATGAGTAGAAAAAGGAAAATACTGCTGTCATTTTTGCCTCCTCCAGTTGAAAAAAAATGTGCTAAATAGAGCAAAATGTTTCCTATGAAAAGCACAATTCATATAGAAAGCGAAGTATTGCTTCAAAGAGATTGGGATTCTACCTGTTGGTCTATGGAATGAGTAAGAAAAAATATTGAAAGACATAACTAATACAATATTAAAAATTAAAAAAGAATAGTTTTTTATTTTCATACTGATATTTACACACAAAATCGGCAGCATTTTATAACATTTAGAATGTTAATTTTACTTTGCTTATGAATAGTTTTTTTTATTGATAAAGGTTATAAAGTTAACGTTCATCAATGAAAAATTTCATTTTATTGAAAGTAAAAATATAATGATATGGGTAGTTAGAAACGGTAATCAGTATTAGAAAACTCATTTCTTTCAAAGACTGCATTACTAATTGAATATTTTGTGTTCTTGCCTTGATCAGTTTAGTCACAATTCCCACATCATATGGGGCTATTGCAGTGATTCGTAGTTTATTTATCACTGTATATACATCACAAAATACAAAATAATATTAAAAAAAATAATTTTAGGTTAACAAACAATAAACCAAACTTTAAATCCTAAAGTATCCCAGTTTTTAGTCTGTGATAAGCTTAACTTGTTTGGCTTGTTTTATAGATCTTAATCAAAAATGTGCAAGTAAGTATTAAAAGATAATTCTTTTATGTTTCAAAATTTTTATTACTTTAACAAAAAATATCAAAATTATCAAATTAGTAAATCTACAAAGTATTTAGTATAAACAAACGTCATGCTTTTAATAGTATCAAAGACATTAAAAAATAATTCCAATTTCTCCCAAAATTTTCATATAAGAAGAATTTTAAAAATATCAAAGCAATTAAATTGATAAATCTGCAAATTATTCAAAATAAATAAGTATATCAGGATGGGAAGATTTAAAAGTTTAAATTCAATACAAATTTTGATTGAAAATCTTAAATCCACGGAGAAATATATTTCCTTTGATTAAAATATCTACAAATTTTCTTTGAAAATTTTTCAATAATTTTTTTAAGTAAAGATATTAGTAAGAGAGGTATGCAAGCAATCAGTAAGGATATCTCGAAATTTTTCTAATAATTTTAAAAAATTTGTTTTATAAAAATCTATTTCTAAATTTACAAAAAAAATTCCAAAATTTTTTAAATTGTTCTAAAATTTATGAAAGTTATTTCCAAGATTACAAAGAACTCAATACCATTTTCTTAAGCAAATGTAAAAATTATTTTGATAGAAATATAAATTTCTTATTGATATCAATATTTGATATTGGTAAACAATATTAATATCTACGAGTGTCAAGCAAACAAGCAAAAGAATTGGAATAAGGTGTTATGAAAAATTATTGATTGCTATAATCAATAATTTTTCATTATACTAGTACCGATTTCGATAGGATTATCTGTTCGATAATGCATTAAATTATAATTTTGATATTATTTTTTGTGATAGCCAAATAAATGGTTTTGTTTCATTTCCATGTTAAAAAATCAATATTCTTTGGTGCACTGTATTTTTTACTATTTTAAATCTGTTGTGAAATAGATATACGCATATATAAATTCGGTATACGCATTTTTTTCTAATTTTCTTATTAATAAAATTAATTTCATTAAAAGTATTTCCTTTGTATTTTAACTAAGTATTCAAATATTCTTGCGAAATTTTTATATATTTATTTTTATTGAATTTTGTTGTCTGAAAAGTATTTCTATTAGTTATAAAAATTACACATTAAATATAAAAATACAAATATTTTGTGAATTTCTCAAAAAATACTGAAAAATATTTATCTTTATCAGAAAACTCTTCAATGTTTAAATCTACCTTTAAGTCTATTATATTTATTTACTATTTAATAATAATACAAAAACTCAAATTTGATACATTTCTTGATAGAGTAAAGAAATATTGATTTAAGTTATTAAAGAGTCATTCCGTAATTTTAATGAGAAAATTTGATAGCACATTATTACAATATTTATATTATTAATTGCTGTAAATTTAATTTTAAACATATGCGATTTTGCATACTAATGTTAACTTAATTTTAGATTTTCAGCATTTTATAAAATCCTTAAAATATAAAGTAATCGATGCATTCCATTCCTTCATTTTCAGTTGCGCGGTCGATTACCTCAGCAGATCAGACACCCATATGGCTTCCCCAATCTTGACTTATAAAGACATCAAATCTTATAGCCCTCCTCTGAGCTTGTAGACTTGAGCCCTGTGTACACAGTTTCGTCTATATTTTCTTCCATTGTGTGGTTCCACTTACCTTTGTCTTGCCTTCTCGCCTCCCTTGGTTGCTTATACAGTAATAAGAGAGAGTGGGTTTATAATCCTGCAGAGACTCTTCAAGCTGTATAACTGAAATTGTTTGTTTATATACTTTAAGGCTCTATGTTGGGTTTAACCTTGAAATGTGACGCCTTGTTGCGTAGAAACCCCTTGCAGCTGGATTTGAAGGGATTGGCAGCAGATGATACCTATATTACCTGGGCGAATGTTTTTCACGTGGCTGGCTTTTTTTTACCTCAGCACAAACACGTGGTGTAAAGTCAACTAAAATGAGGGTTATAAAGGAATGCATCTGGAAAATATAATACAAAGTGCGATTTATTTTGAGAAATTTCAATAACATGATTAATTTGCACAATATCTGGAACGTAGGAACATCACATTAAAAAAAATTTCTGTGACCGTTTATAAATTTCAATGTTAGAGTAGCTAATTTAATAAAGTTTGATGAGCTTCTTTTTTTGACCTTGAACTAAATTAAGAAATGCGTATCGATATAAACATACAAGTTGAAGGTGAGATATACTTGTAAAATTCAACAACAGTACGTATTAACAATCACCACTCTTTAGAAATGGTATTTAATTTTGATTATGAATCTTTATAAAGAGATTAAATTAAATTGTGTTATGTACCTTCAAAGAGAAAGATTTTGTAAATTTTTATTTTTTACTTAAAGAAACACTGAAATATTATAATGATGAAACCCCCTATTGCTGATTATCTTAAAAGTTGTTTTAATTATAAACAGCGACTTTGAGAAAAAATATTATAATCCCTCAAAAAATTTAGTTACTTGTTATTTAGGAATTTTTTAGAGCTTCACAAATGACATTTATTTATTCTTCTAAAGAATACTTTAAAAAATAATGAAAAATTCCTTTTTGCTCAATTTCCTTTGTATTCATCTATTGAGTTCTATTTCGTTCGTGGGGAGAGTAGGTTAATCTTCATTTTGGAAGAAAACCCCTTTGTGTGCATTTTAAATCAAGACTGAAAAAAAATGAAACATAAAAAATATATTCCATAAAAACACAAAAATGGGAAAATGAAATATAAAATGTACCTTGCAAGAAATGTGAATTCTCACAATATGCAGCAACCATACTGAAGTAAAATAATTGAAAATGGAAGCAAAGTATATTATTACATTTATGCGAGGAAAATCATCTAACAATGAGAAAAAGAGATTTTCAAAGTATTAAGCTAACTCAGACAAACTATTATAACAGACTTATGCACAAGTAATTATAAAGACTCAGCAAAATACATACAACTCGTACACAATCATAAAATAATTAATGGTATTTGTTTCTATTTTATACACACATTTCACACATGAGAATTTTCATGTTTATATCTGTTTTTAAGGAAATTAAATATTTAATATGATGCTGCTGTTACAAAAAATTTTTTTTAAATCATCATATGAGTTAGCATTTTTATAAATTAAGGCTCATTATATTTGTTACAGTTAAAATGTTTAGCTTTTAACATAATTTAATTTATTGCCTTTATTAGAACTAAATTTCTTCTAAACATAATGTAAATATGATTGGCGATTATAAATTAAAAGTTATATTATTCGTATTATATTGAAATCATTCATGATATATTATAGGAAATACTCGATTTGTAACAAATATATAGGAAATTTTTTCCTTAAATTTTAATGCAGTATCTTTTATAACTTTGAATTACGTGATTAACCAATTCCCTCAATGTCACATCCTTAAAATATTTTAAAAATTATATGAATAAAATAATCGCTTTTCAATTTCTGTAAAACTTTAAGCATTCAATATTTAAGCTTAAAATTTGAAATGAAAAGCAATGACTACAATAAAAACCTATCATTAAAAAAAAGAAAAGTCTAGTTGGTATATATGCGCTATTTTTATAAGTATGTGCGCCTATTTTTAAGAGAAAAAATACTCCTAAAGTTAAAGTAAATTAATAAATTCTGAAGTAATGATAATTATTTAAATGAATCACTTAAATTACCATATAAAGTCACATAACGCACAAAATGAATAACAGTAAATTATCAAAATAAAAATGATATTATAAAAAATAATACGAACATTTCCTAGAATTTTGTTTTTTTATAGTTTATAAATTTTGTAAAAAAAATTTCAAGTAAACGAACAGCAAATATTTTTTTCTAAAAAAATTAAAAATGAAGCATAAAAATAATACTAAATTATTTTGATTTTTTATATTTATATTATCTAAAAGGCATCATAAATTGTTAATATTATTGATTCACAATGTTTTAAGTTTATATACACTTTAAGTAATTTAACTTTATTCATATGTGTGCGTGTAAAATATTCTATTAATGTACAGTGAAAATATTCCTCTATATCATAATTGAATATCATTTGTTTCCTCTCAAGTATGTTCAAATATCTATATTTATTTTTTAAAAGTATATGTAAACATAAATCTAAATTTTTTTTGAATCACAAGTTTTAAAATAACTTCGTAACCACACTTATTGATAGTAACTTTTTAACGAAATGCTTATCTTATATATAAAAAAAACATGCAAAACTTCTCTTTCAGAAAAATTGTGAATATTTGTAGTAATTTTTTAAATATTTAAACTATTATTAATTATAAATATTTCCAAGAATATATAACTTCTGTATTAGTAAAAAATAGGAAACTTTTAGCTTTTTCTGATTGAGAACTGTATTATACCTCAAAAAGTTTCAGAAGGTAATAGCAATTTCATAGAAAATCATAGAAAAATTCTGTAATTTTGATTAGAGATTTTAAAAAGTCTGGAGACACTGTAAAGGCAAAATGATTCAAATACATATAGCAAAAAGGGATTATATCTGTCATTGAATTTCGTTTGTATCACAAATTCATCAAGATATACGATATCAAAAAATGATATTTCAACAATTTATTTCTTTTAATTTTTAATCCTTTATTTATGAAACCATAACTGGTTAAATATTTCTTCTTTTAACTAAATTATGATTTGTTAATAAAATGTTTGTGTTATAATAAGTAATAACTAAATATTCTATTAACAATTTATTAATCAGATAAATAAAATTATCTTCGGAACTCTAGACGATATGATAAAATATCTTGGCGAAGATAGGAAATTTATACTTTTCATTGATCACAATGGAATATTTTGATAATTTCATTGAAGACAAAGCAGTTAATAGCAAAATAAATAAATCAGAACTTATATTAGATAACTTTTTCGCCAATAAAATTTTTTGGTTCGATAACTCGGAATTTATATTGAGTATCATTTTAATCAATAGAAACTTATAGTGAGATATATATTGATTTGTATTGTTCGATAAATTTTCGAACAATGTATATCAAGTCATTATAAAAAGACTAATTTTGGTCCTTTCATGCACATTTGTATCGAGGCATTTGTTGCATAAAATATGAATTTTGTATCCAAACATTTATTGTAATTATAAATGTTTCGATTCAAAATCAAGAAACTGTAATGTTAAACAGCATGAAAGCAGTTAATGATAGAATTAACAGATTACGAAACTTCTGAGATTTCCAGTTTTATTTATAGTCCGTAAATATATATAATTTAAATTATTTTTCCTTTAATGGATAAAAATAATATACACATAAATTTGATTTCAAAATTTTTATTGTAAAAAGGATAAATTACAGAGAGTTTTATGATATAACACTAATCATATAATGAAAATATAAAAACAAAATTTTGTATTTGTTTCATCACTTAAAGCATATAAAATAAAAAAATAAATGCCTTTTTTCAATTATAATTTTAGTATTCACTGATTATGTGATACTTATAAGTTATACTTATAAGTATCACATAATCAGTATTTTTGTGATACTTATAAGTATAATTTTTAAGTATTAAAAATTTGTTATCCTATTAATACTTAAAAATTATACTTTTAAGTATTAATAGGATAACAAATTTTTTAAATAATAATAATTGTGAATACAAATCAAATTAAATATTATAAGTCGAATGAAAGCTGAATCAACCCTGCCTTATTATCATTTAATATTAAATTTAACATTCATATATATATATATATATATATATATATATATATATATATATATATATATATATATATATATATATATATATATATATATATATATATATATATATATAATATATATATATATATATATATATATATATATATATATATATATATATATATATATATATATATATATATATATATATATATATATATATATATATATATATATATATATATATATATATATATATATATATATATGAAGTTTGAATGACTAAGTTACAGATCTATAGAACGCTTATCCGTCTCGTTTTGACCTATGCCTCGGAAAATTGGACTGTAAGAGAGGAGAGGCTGTTGGGACTATTTGAACGCAAGATTTTAAGAAGTATCTTTGGAGGTACGAAGGAAAATGGTGTCTGGCGCAGAAAATACAATACAGAAATCTATCGAATGTACAAGGAGCAAGACGTTGTACATCACATTAAAGTAAGCCGTCATAATTGGGTTTGAAATGTTATTAGATTGAGGGACAATGAAACATTAAGGAGGGAAATTTTTTTGCAAAACTCATCAGCATAAGAAGAAGAAGAAGACCAAAGCTGCAATGGGTGGATGCAGTCGAAGAAGACTGTAGGTTCCTTGGAACAAAAAATTGGAGGAGTTGGGCTGCCAGTAGAGGTGGCTGGCAGAAATTTGATCAGAAGGCCTTGGCCCATCCTGGGCTGGCGCGTCATGAATGATGATGAAGTTTGAGTTAAAAAAATGCAGAAAAAATACAAAATTTGTTTAAAAATTAAATATTTATTTTACTCAGCAATAAAATATGTGTTTTATGGGTAATTTAATTCAGTATAACTGATGTTTTCTATGTAATTTTATCTATGCGTGAGAAACGTTTTAAATGGTTTTTTTTATATAAGCACAGGTAACATATTATATTATATGTTTCCTGTGCTATCGACCTTTTTGCTCTTATCACTAATTTTATTTTAACGCACATCAGCACGTTTCTATTAAAAAAAAACTTCTCTGAACTATAATATTCAATAAAATGAAGACATTCACAAGATGAATTGCTGGAAATATCTTCAGATTTCAACACAATAAAGTATGTCTGAATACGCTTTGCGAAAGACAAATCGAGCTCAATGTCTTCTTCCTAAATTTTTCGAGACCCTAAAGGCAGTATATAGTTGATCATTTACGACAAGATCTTGTCATCTTCAATATCAAAGCTCTCAAGTAGGAAATTATAATGTATACAAGATTTACAAATCACTATCCTTGTCAATTGATCAAACATTTGATAGGAGCAAGATTTGGGAATCATACTCAAAGAAGGATGAACTTGTTCCCAGCGACTTTGATGAGAATAGTTTACCATTTAGTTGGAAAATAGTTTTTGATCTTTTGACAATGAGAAATGCATAATTAAACATTAAATATATTGACCGTATTATCATGTTACATTTTCCTTGTATGAATGTTAGAAATTGATCAAATTATAAAATAAAAGATAATTAGATCTTTGTTATTACAGGAACAATGTATAGAACCTTATTAACAGCAAGGCAGAAGTCTTCAATACGAATTTTTAAATTAAGGAAACTTAAATAATCAGATTTTAAGCGGATTCTAGATTCCTTGGTATAGAGGTGATAGTTTTCTATTATTAAGTTTTGTATAACTCATAACAGTAATCACATTGAAGTTATGCGGTAAGAGCTTCGTTTATACAGAATCTGTTCTTCAGAAGACATACTATTCTATATTTATAATCTAAATGTCTATATACTTCCTCTAACACTGTACATTTATATTGGAGATTCAATATTAAATTTTTTATTTGACATATTTTACTATAAATTCTTACTAATTTTAATTAGTTACTTCACTAGGTGTTACTGATAAGCATATAAATTTTTGCTCAATTCTTACTATTTTCTGCTGTTTCAATTTTAGTTTTAAATAGCGTAATTTGCAATACAATATTCCTACAATTTTGTGTTTTCGCGTTCATATTATCAGGCTTAAATTTGTGCTGATTTAGTCAATCTTTGTTTTATTTCAATAGAGAAAACGTTTAATTTCCATTTCATAGGGATGAATGTTTTTAATGATTCTTAGCTCAATTTAATTTGCAAATCCTAATCCAGTTACCTCTTACCGTATTAAATTGCTAATTAAAGAAAGAGAGAGAGAGAGCCTTTTTAGTTTCTAATACTCCTATATGAAAGCATGGAAGTTTTAAATTACATTTGAGAAAATTTCCCAAGCACATAAATTTTTATGCTATTAGTAGTTTTATTATAGAATAAAAAGAACAATTCAAAGAGAAATTGATTTGAAAGTTATAATGTAGTGGAAAAAGTTTTTAGATCCCAATAACTTTTCATACGCTTTTTTTAATTGCGTATGCTTTTAGTTCCTTTTTATTTTCGTATTTTTTTAAAAAAAACTTCATACTATGTATAAATAAATTATGCATATACAAATTTACACACATATTATTGGTATTATAAATATAAATATTGCGATTACACATATTCCTAATGAAATTTATTTTAAGTTTGTATTAAAATATATCTACTGTAGAAGTATGAAAAAGTTTAAAATTCATTGAATAGATCTTTATTAGAGAGCATTTCAGTCGTATTACATTTACTTTAGTACCGACAATTGTTTGAAAGTCTACCTTCAACAACATGATGAAATTAAGCTGAATTGTTACAAAATAACAATTAAAGTGAACTACATAAAATTATTTATAAAGAATATTTGCATTCCTTAAAATTCGTGTAAATTTTTAATTGATATGAATTTATAACTATTATAAATTATTAAATAATAATGGGGATATAAAATATGGTATATTCAAATTATCTTGAAGTAATAAAATAATAACTATTGTACCTTCTGTTGCAATGGAAATTACATTTTCTCACGTAACTAATACATTTAGATAATTGCACACATTATGCAAGTATAAAGTGAATATAGAAAATATTTTATGGATGTTGTGTTACCATTATTGATATTATTAGGGATTATTTTTTTGATTGTACTACAAATACAAAAATGTGCAATTTTAAAAATTTACATAATTAAAGTTTTATTCAATTTTACATTTTACCCAAATTCTGATTTTGAATGGTTTTTCAGGCTGCTGAATCACGAAAAAGATGATGTAAGCATATAATACACTGCGTGAAAAAAGTAAAAGGAAAGTCATATTTTATAAATTTGGCTTCATATTTTAGCGCAATTAATGTAAATTTTCTTTAATATTTTATTAAGCTATTTTTTTAGTGAATGAGTTCTATTTACCATTAAAAAGAAATATTTATTATAAAATAGTACTTAAAGATTTTTGGTCTGTGAAAAATGTTGAATGAAACCTGTAAAAATATTCTCATTTTGGAATCTGTAGCAGTTCAATATGTTGAAATCCTTAATTTTTTTGATTGTCTTTTATACAAAAGATATATTTTGTTGAAAAAAAAATTCTCAATTTTTATACAGTTAAATCTCTAAAGAGAAGGCCTTAAGTGAATTTCAAAAAGTCCAAATTGCGTCATATGAAGATGCTCGTATGGGTGCAAGAGAAATTGCAAGGAACCTACACATCAGTCCAAACACTGTTTCTAACTTCTTGAAAAATCCAAAGCGTCAGACGAAAGCAAAGACTGGCAGACCCAAAAGTTTGACACCACGTTATAAGAGGAAAAACCTTAAAGAACTTAAAAACGCGTGGAAGCATTTGAAAAGCACAAGACCAAGCTGAAATCACACATCTAACTAGAAGAACACTTTGTATCTACGTAATAGATCGAAAACCTTCATATTATAGAAAAGAAAGCACCATCCTAAATGAAAAGAAAGGTACCTTGAGCATCGGCTACAGTGGGCGAAAGATCACATGTCTTGGAGCTCCGAATGGACTTCAGTTATTTTTTCTTATTATTATTCTTATTATTATTTTCTTATAATTATTTATGAAAAAAATTCAATTTAGAGGGCCCCGACAGTTATCAATATTATTGGCATTGTTTGGATACATAAAAAATAACTAATTCTACCAGGCAGATGGGAGGAGGCAGTTTAATGGTTTGGATAGCTGTTGTGTAAGGTGAAAAGACCAATCTAGTGTTTCTGGATGGAGACAGAAGACATACGGGTCACATTCAAATTTTAAATTCAGTGCTTCCTCCCTAAGGCGCTGAGCTAGGTGGTGATAGTTGGATATTTCATCAAGATGGAGCATCAATTCATACTGCTAATGGCATTGAAAATTGGTTTGAAACAAATAATATTCTGGTTTGCCCTAGCCTGCAAAAAGTCCAGACCTAAAAACTGCTGAAAATATATGGTCAGTAATTGTTCGCCTTGTTTACATCTGGGACAAGCAATATGAATCTTCAATCGAGCTTCGAAAAGCTTTGAATTGTGTTTGGGACAAATTTTATCAAGCCGAAATTCAAGATTTATGTGATTCAATGCCAAATAGATTCTTTAAAGTAGTTAAAGCAAAATGGCAGAAGAATTTCTTATTTATAAGACTTTTATTTTTATTATTTAGAACTGTCCATCTACTTTTCCTGCACAGTATAATGTGGTTAAAACTAATTTTTAATTGTAATAAACAAAAAGGTTTTTTTATTTAATGTTACAGATACAGTTATCTGATTGTAAATAAATTTTTATAAATGCTATAATAAAATTATTTTGCAAAAATTCAAAGTTCTTCTCTGATTTGAAGAAACTCTAGTGTATTTCTACTTTTTTCCTACAGTGTATAATTCACATTTACAGAATTTCACTTCAAATAATTTTAATAATGTTTTTCTGTACGTAGCCTGTTTTATATGCGGACTTTTTTCTAGATTTTTCCATAAAAATATTTAAAAAATTGGTAACTAATTTTATTTTGAAAGCCTTCTTTAAATTACCTAAAGAAAGCACAATTGAATAATCTATAAGAATTATACATCATTGTTGAAAAAGATTGAATAACTTTTCTAACGTTTATAGCATGAAGCAGTAACATAACACGAATAGATGAATAATTGTTAATTTTAACCGATATTGCATTGTGTAAGAAGAAGATGCAAATTCTGCGTAAATTATAACGTGATCGCATACAATTTTAAACTCAACTTTGCTTTAAAAACAAATGTGATTAAACTCATTCAAAGTAGGTATGATGGTGTCATGAAATAACCCTCCTTGATGGGAATATGGAATAATGATAAGTTAAAAAAATATCGCATAAATTTTAAAAAAGTTATTCTAATGATGAAACCATTATCTAATTTTAAGTGTCACAAAAGTTTTCATTTTATCTTAAATAAATTTAGTTTTAAGCAATAGTAAAAATATATTTAAATAGCAGAAAAACGGGTTTTTATTTTCCAATAATTGATATCTTTGCAGCTCTACATAATATATTTAAATACATTATCCTTGAAATAAGAAGCTTTTATTATCATTTGAATCACTGTTATTTGACCCATTAAAATAATTTTAATAATTTCAAAAACAAAATCCAAAAGAATTATCTTATAATAAACACTAAATTTCCAAATGAGTTTCATTTATTTAAATACTTATATATTATCTTAATTACAACAAAAGTGAACTTATAAATCATTAAATTATATTACAATAAAAATAAATCTTAAAGAATAAAATATTTTATGTTTAATATATATATCATTGGTTACATACTTTTATTTTCTATAATTTGTTACGCGAATAGCAGAAAAAATTTATTGCTAACACCATTTTGATTTTTTACGCAAACAAATATAAAAAAAATACTTCTTTGATTTAATGATGCAACCCTCAAATAAAACGTTAAATATTAATTAAGATAAAAAAATTTTGTTATTGTGTTCTATTTTGATTTTTACTTAATTTGTTATAATAAAATGTTCTCTTATATAAATTATTTTTGACTTACATACTTATAGAAAAGAAGCATTCAATACTCAATAGAAAAAATGATTCTTTGGAGAAAAAGTTAAAACCAAACTTTTAACATACAATTTCCAAGATACAATTTCTCCTTGTAAAATAAAATATTTTCTTGTAGACTAGTCAAAATTTTTATCACTTTTTAGGTTGGTGACGAGAATAATCAGTTTGAATAATGAAAATTTAAAAAATGAAAAACATTTTTAACTTTAAAACATGATAGCTACCATCAAATATGGGGATAATATAATATTTTATTACTTATTTTACGCAAATATAATAAAAAATCAAAAAATGGCATTTCCTGTTTCCGCACACATATATTTTGTTCGAATATTTCATTATTTTTTAAATTTATTCTTTCGATTTTTTTAGCTATGCATTTTTATCTTTCTAAAAAAATTAAATTAAAAAGGTAATGCAAAGAATAATTTAAATTTTCTTATTTCACTTTGTGAATAAGTAGATTTTCTGTTAATTATATTGAATATAAAATTTCGTGGATGTAAAAGTTTTCCGCTTACTATAAAATAAATGTACTTAGTATAAGCCTGAAATTTTTTTCGGCTTTTTCTGTCATTTAATTTTGTTATTCATTTTGATTTTAATTAGGTAGGCTGATATTTTCTTCAAATCATTGATTAATTAGCTTAGTAGAAAACTTATAATGATTGAAAAATTCTTAGAAAAGTATAATATGTCTAAAAGTATAAATATTTTTTTAATTTGCGTTTTTCTTTCTGCATAATCATTTAATCAAAAAATTTCCTATCTCACTTCAAATATAATCATTTAATTAAATTAATTTATTTTTATATGATTTCTGTAACTTCTCGATATAAATATAATTAGGTACAGTGAATTTTAAAGTATATTTTAAATATTTAAAATAATTGTTCTGATTTACAAATATCAACAATATTTAAAGCACCATAAATTATTTTTAGTAAATTTAGGTTATTAAATGCAGTAAATTTTAAACAATGCTCGAATATTTGCACTTCAAATATAAGCTAATATCAACCATTTAGACTTAAACAGCTTCTTTAACTTTACAACTTAATTATGATTAAACTTTGAGAACTTTATCGCAGACATATTTTAAATTTATACAATAATTCCTTAAAATTACAAATATCAACGACATTAAAAATATCATCAGTAGTTTTAGTAAACTGAAATCATTAAATGCACTGAGTTTTAAACAACGTATCTTCATCTGAATATATAAAATTTTCTTAAGATTATAAATGTCTATTAAGTTTAAAATCACTCTTATGGAATTTTACCGATTCTAAAAGAATGATTTTTAACCTAATTAAATTGATTTCTTTTGGATGATGCAATTTGAAATAATTTCAATATGCAGTTATTTCAAATCGCATATTGAAATCATACTTATTTAAATTGAGTCTTCCGAAGTACTTTGACCCGCAAAATAAAGACACGGATCGAGAAATAAATAATGATCGCCAAGTGGTAAATAATATTTAAGCTCAATGGATAGGTGTGCACTATTAGTGAAGTGATGATAATATCATTTGTCAATCGACCATCAATAAATACAATGAGAGGCAAAAATGATAAGATAACTCTCATGTATTATTCAAAGTATATCAGTCTCCAAAGCAAAGAGAATGATGGAAAAATGCATTAAAAAAATAAAAAACAAGTTATATTATTAATCTTAGTTTAAAACCCAGGGTAATAATTATAGCAGACTTATTCTTATTAACGATGTTCTTACTTCTTTTTGTTTTTGCCCCAGCTCCAATCCTTTCATACATAATTCCCCATCTTTATAGGTTAACCGTGATGAGAAAAACAGTTGGGTGTTCTCTCAGAGACTGTTATATGTCTTCGAGCGGTATTTCGTATATAAATGTTTTGTAGGTTACTAAACTCTCATGAGAGAAAGTATTGCTTCTACTAGAGAACGAGTTTTAAATTTATGATCTGCATCTTGTAAAGTAAAAAAAAATGCATCATTTTAACTATTCATTTGAATAAGTTTCCCTCTAAGGCTTTTTATGATATCAAAATGTTTAAAAATAATAAGTTGATGAATAGATTTATACACAGCACTATTCGAAATAATTCTACCTATACAAAGTGCATTATTAAACCAATAAGTTTTTTTAACATCGTCTGACTTGCTTACGATCTTAAATGAATCGTTTTCGGTACTTAAACGTGTGAAAAAGATTTGATTTTGGTTAAATTGGATTCACTGCCATCTTTTTTAAAAATTATTTTCTAGCTCTAAAGATTAATTGAGTTTTAGGTAAAAAAGGCATTATATTTTAACTATTCATTTGAATAGTAGTTTCCCTCTAAGGCTTTTTATAATATCCAAATGTTTAAAAATAATAAGTTGATACATAGATTTATACACAGCACTATTCCAAATAATTCTACCAATACGAAGTACAATATTAAACCAATAAGCTTTTTTTAATATCGTCTGACTTGCTTATGATCTTAAATTAATCGTTTTCGGTACTTAAATGTTTGAAAAAGTTTTGATTTTGGTTAGATTGGATAAACAGCGATCTTAATTAAAAATTATTTTTGAACTCCAAAGATTGAGTTTTAGGTAAAAAAAGCATTATTTTAACTATTCATATGAATAATAGTTTCCTTCTAAAGCTTTTTATAATATACAAATGTTTAAAAATAATAAGTTGATGTATAGATGTCTACACAGCACTATTCGAAATAATTCTACCTATACAAAGTGCATTATTAAACCAATAAGTTTTTTTTTAACATCGTCTGACATGCTTACGATCTTAAATGAATCGTTTTCGGTACTTAAATGTTTGAAAAAGATTTGATTTTGGTTAAATTGGCTAAACAATGATCTTTATTAAAATTATTTTCGATCTCTAAAGATTAATTGAGTTTTAGGTAAAAAAGGCATTATTTTAACTATTCGTTTGAATAATATTTTCCCTCCAAGGCTTTTTATGATATCCAAATGTTTAAAAATAATAAGTTGATGAATAGATTTATACACACAGCACTATTCCAAATAATTCTACCAATACAAAGTACATTATTAAACCTACCAATAAGCTTTTTTAACATCGTCTGACTTGCTTACTATCTTAAATAAATCGTTTTTGGCATTTAAATGTGTGAAAAAGATTTGATTTTGGTTAAATTGGATTCACTGAGATTTTTTTAAAAATTGTTTTCGATTTCTAAAGATTAATAGAGTTTTAAGTTATAAAAAATTTAAAATTCATACCGTTCGACTGGAAGTCAACGAGATATTTTAACAGCGTATTCGTTTATCCAATGAAATGTTCTTTACCAAGATTAGGATTTTATTACTTTATTGCAAATATTGCTAATTTCTTTTACTTTTTAAGAACCGCGAGAGAGTACAATGAAAAACTACTTAATCATTCACTTATGATTTCCTGTGCTTAAAAAACGCAACAATAGTCCAATAAAGAGTAATTTGTGCGTAATTTCAGTTCTTTATTATTAACTATTGTTTTTGAGTTTCAAATAATCACAGGATTATTATTGTTATAATTATGTTTTACTATTTAATGTTATGATCTGAAATTATGCATTATATTTCCATTGTTAACATTCCTTTTTTAACTAATGTGAAATAAGCAAATACGAATAAAATATGTAGTTGTTGGATTTGTTTGTTGATTTTTTTTTGATAAAGGTTATTCAGTATATACAAAATGCATAATTTAGTCAAAATTTATAAGGAACTTTTGAAAAAAATATTTTTATATGAATGTCATTTTGAAATTGTCGATATTCCTGTAGGAGTTGTGGTAAAAATAAATTAATGGTTTGATTTAAAATTATGAAATATTTTATTCTAGTAGGTGATTTTTATACTGCCAAGGCTTAACGTAACACAAAAATTTACACAAATAGAAAATTAGAATTGTAAATAAAACATTATAATTCTGTAAATTTCTACAATTTTAGATTAAGAGTAAATCAAGAGAAATGCATTCAGTACTTACACACACAATTAACATTTAGAAATGAATGTCTATCTCGTGTTGCTGTATCTTTTGGTTTACAGAATTTTAGAACTTCTAAAATCTAAATGTCACTTAAAAATATCAGATTTCCAAAATGCTAATGCATTCGAGCAATTTTATTTCAGAATGTAACAATTATTTTATAAAATTAAATAGATTAATTATTGTTGAACAAATTTTAAAATCTTGATTTTATAAGTCGAGTTTCATTTAATATTGTCTCTACCAAATTTGAAGATTTTTAAAAATTTAAATAAATTATAATGTTTTATTCGTAAATATGTAGTCAAATAAACTTAATTAGTAGTTATTGTCCTTATAAAATTGAACTTGTCAATTGTTCATTAGTTTTCGTGAAAATTTTGTCAATTAAATTTAAAAAAACTGTATTTTAAATGGAAACTTAATATATAAAACCGTTTCAAAAGATTCTGTATTTAACCTCTTTCAGAATAATTTTGAAGAGCGATGAATGATGCCGAAAGAGCATAATATTGAAGGAAAATAATAACTGCAAATGGATTTTATAAAATAATGATGCGAAGAAATCTACTCAGTTAATAATAATTTTGACATAACAGATTAACTTTGTTTCCTTAAAAAAGGTACTAAAGTAAATTTTGAATTAAATAAAATTTCTATATTTCTTCTCATAATCAATTAATAATATTGATTTGAAATTCTTTTATTTTTAATTCAATTTGAAACAATGCCAATATTGTCAATTTGGTAGTTTTCTATCAGGAACTTACTTGGTCACTAATTTGATTTACTTTTTATTAAAAATTTATTAAAAACCCATATATTATTAAAAAACCATACACTAAAACCATTTATTAAAAAACCATATACTAATTTATTAAAAAACCATATTTGTTGAATGATCAATAAAGGAATGCACGATCTTTTTTTTTTATTTGAATCAATTTAAGGAAATCACAATAAGGAAATGAAAAATCTTGTTAATTTATTGTAATCTAATAATAATAATATTAATAATTAAGTAACTTCAACATATAATGTTAAAATTTGGAGGACTTATTCAAACTTTGGTGATTTTACAACTTTCATGATTTTAAAATGTTTTATGTAGTTAATAAAAATATATAAAGGTATGTGTGCATTTATATTTTTAGAGTATAATAAATGATTACAAAGAATTTCTGAAATTTTACACTTTCTGGGCAATCTCTATCAGTAATTGTTCAGAAATTTGATCTTTATCTTTAAGCGATAAATTCAATTTGAATTATTTGTTTCTTTATATTCTTCAAGTTCTTACGTCTAAAGCCTTTTATAAGTATTTAATATTTTTATTCTTTTATAAATATTTATTATTGCTTAAAAGTTATGAAAACAAAGCAATTTTCAATATATTATTTTAACTAATATCAAATATTATTTTAAATTAAAAAAAAATAAATATAGTTATCATTTTTAATCGGAAAAAGGAATTAAATTCTCTTTTATCCAATAACAATTATTTTATAAATCAAAGAGAAATTTTTTTAATATATTCTAACATATTCATATATATTTTAAGCGTTACATTATCAAATAACCAAAAATTTTCTCTTTGATTTATAAAAAAGTTTTTTTGTTATTTGATAATGTAACGCTTAAAATATGAAACATAAATTATAAGTTAAATTTAGTTTTGTATTTGTATTCATTTCTCCACAGAATACAATAATTTAAAGCATTAATTAAATATTTATACAGTTTGATTAATTACATACAATTAATTTTTTATTCTACATTTTACTGCAGTTTAAAAGACATACTTATTAGGTAAAGAAATTAAGGACTATCGCGAACAATATTATTTAAATTTGAAGTATTTTTAAGTGTCATTCATTATTATAAAAGTTATATATGTCCTTCTTAAGGAATGTACTTTCAAAAATGAGGTATATAAATATTTTTCAAAATAAACAATTATTTGTTTAAGTAACGAATTAATGAGTGCACTTTAAAATTATCGTAGATATATAATCGATACTTAAAAATATCTTTTGAAAACTTCCTGAAAATTGTTGAAAATTAATTTTCTCAAAAATACTGTAAATATCCCTATTTACAGTATTTTTATAATAAAAGAATATTGAAGCGATTTAGTGATGCATTGCTGGCAAAAGGAAATACTTTTATGAAATAAATTTTTATTTATAATAATTAACCTGATTAAGAACAAGTTCGAAAAATATCAAGGTATATCTCTGTTGCAGGTATCTTTAAAATGTCTCTAACAACAGATAACTTGTTAGCCACTTGTTAGAGACGTTTAAGAAATAATACTCAAGGTTAAGGAATGTATGAAAATTAAGACACTTAAACTTCAAAACATACCAAACTTTAATGGGAAACAAAAATTTTAATAAAAATTTACAGAAGATTTTAGTTAAAATTTTGTGATAAAAACTATGCTGAAACTACTTTTTATATTTTATCTAGTTCTTAATATTATAAAAGATTAATCTAAGAGAAACCAATTTTAATTGGAAATATCAAACCGTTTTGAAAAATTTAGAAAAAATATAACATGATTTTAATTAATGTTAGTTAACAAATGTTAATTTTAAGAGATAATTTTTACGCTTTACCGCAGGAGCAATTGATTGTTGCTTTAATATCGATTTAATTTTATACTTTTGACTATATAATTAGATGATGTAATTGTATAGACGAAACATTGATAAACTCGATTATTATCCCACATTTTCATCTAGTAGTAAAATAATCCCCCACTTACGTTTCATAAGAATGATAGAAGGTTACGAACTATCATTCTATCAAAAATAATTGTCGGAAACTAATCATACGTTTCATATTATATTATTGCAAATAAAATAAATTCTTTATTCTGATCTTCAAAAGGGTTGTATACATATGTTCATAAAATAAATTTTCTTTATATTTCTTCTATGTAAAATCGTTTTACCTAAAATTGTACGAAACGTTCTTATCAGTTCTTACTAAAATCCAATCAATTTATGAAAAAAATTCTGGATACCCCACAATATTTTCAAAAAAAGAATTCAAAGAAAAATTTTAAAAAAATTTATAATTGTTTAAAACATATAAATTATCTATAATTAACGTTTATATTTAAAATAAATAAAATTTAGAATTTTTTCGCAATGATAAATTTTTTATGTTGGAAACGGAATTGCTTGAGTTTTTTAAGTACTAAAATTTAATTTTATATATTTGAAGAATTTATAAGGATATTGCTTATAACATTTTAAAAGTTCTTTATTTTTTTAAATAAATTAAATTTTTATTGCTTAAAAATGTGTTTACTTAATTTATTAATTTATAATTAAATAAAGTCTTAGTTTCATATTTTTGATTAATTAACAACGCAACTCAGTTTTATATAAAACACCACTGCTTTAATTTTGTTCGATTTTTTGGATTAAAATAAACTTCGTTTTGAAATTCTTAAACTTTTCATGTTTATAATTTGATAATCTAAATGACCCCATATAAAAAATAAATTATTTCAGCATACAATAATTGGTGATCTAACAATTAACAAAAATGATACATTTATTTTGTTTCAATTTCTAATAATTAATCGCTTCAAGATAATTCAAATTACGTCCGGTCCGATTAAATGCAAAATTACTAATGAAGCTCTATGTAAAGTATCACTTTCGCGAAATTGTTATTATTGCTCAGATATATTTCTCAATAAGATTGGCATTGTGGGAAGGAAGTCTTCAAATTAGCAACCTAAAACACTTATAATTACTGGTCTTGTCACTGTGTAATTAAAAATACCAAATTTTGGATTCGGGTATAATTTTCAGAGCGTCCCTTCTAGAGATGGCATATTCATAATCCACGTGCTTATCTATAGCATTAACCACGGCATAGTATCATGATACGTGACTCGCCTCCCCTACTTGACGGCTGATAGTCACGCGAGCATTTTAAGGGATGTCGAAAAAAAAAATAATTCGCCTCTTCTTTTTATTTATTTAATTTTTTTGCAAGCTCATTCGCTTTCGCATCCGTTCAGCTGTAGCTATCTATCCATAATAAAAACGTGCGTTACATGCCGATCGTCATAGTCTCTGTTCTTGAAGAATCGCTTTCCATTTTGTTCGATGGAGCACTAGCCAAGAGACAACAAGTCCCGACACCAGAGAGCGGGTCAAGCGAAAGTCGTGAGACTGCTAGACCATTGGACCCTGGGTTCATTAAGGAATTTGCTGCTTCTTGAGGAAATGGTAATGAGTGAGGACAGCTTCCTCGCGTTTTGGGATGGGAGGTGCGGTTCATTCGGGTTATCTCGAGGAGCTTGAAGGAATGAACCGGAAATGTGATTGTTTCATTGAACAACATTTTGACTGAGATATGGTGTGGAAGTAGAGATAAATGATTTTGTACTTGGATGATTTCTTTTCTTTTAACTTCTGGTATTTAGTTCCTTTGATGATAAGATAGAAGAAAATCGATGTTTCTCTTTGTCAAGGTAATTTTTATTCAAGAGCAAATTGATCCTTTTCCGGTATAATAACATGATTATAAATTCATAACTTTTCAGATAATTATCACTTAATTATTTCCGCCGTGTTTATGACAAATGATTAGATAAACTAATACATTACACGTAGATGTATAAAAATAACTGCTCAGACACAAGGTATACATAAATTTAGTAAATAGAATTATGTATAAATAGTTGTCTCATTTCATTAATTTCCTATCAAATAAAAAAAAAATTATAAGTATGAAAATAAAATTTCAATTTTACTCTATTATATTTAATAAATTCTCAAAGAAAGGGAAGTTTATAGAAAATGATATGGATCTTAGGATATTGAAAATATATATCATTTTACAAACAAATGAGTTTTAAAGTGAGTTAACCATTCCAAAGAATTTTATATTGATTTACAAATTATTTTTTCTATATTTCAGTGTGTATATTATATACAAAGCTTAAAATTAAGATAAAAATGAGAAGAGTGTTTTTTTTTACTAAGATAAAAGTGACGTTTTGAAATTGGAAAAAATGAATGAAAGTTAATATTTTGAATATTTTCCTTTTGAAATTTAAAAAAAAAACAATTTCATTTTAAATACAAATTCTTAGCTTCAGTATATCGATGAAATTTAGAATGATTTTTCAAAATAAAATATTAAATCCCAATTAATTATAGTTATTAATAATATCTGCTTTCGATTTTTGAGAAAATATTATCAAGAACACAAAAGGGTAAAATAAATTCAACTAATATAAATCAAACAAAAAATAATAAAAACAGCTGCTTTTATTGAATATACTGATTATATTCTGCATGCAGCAAGGATTTTTGAAACGTGAATTACCAACAAAATGTTTTCAGAGCTGTAACCTTGAAATATGTAGGTTAGCCCGGCAAATCGAAATGAAACGTCACGTGACGTGCTGGCTGTCGTCTACAAACAAAACTCATTTCATCATCTGCTATCTGGGCCTTGTGTTGAAAAAATGAGAAGGAAAGCACGAAGAAATGCTCAGGAATAAGATTTGAGCTTATAAAGAAAACGCCCGTTAACTATCAATTCTCTATGATAGATTATTGAAGAGGAATCAAAACTACTCTCACATCTGCATTACTTCTTCTCCCATCTGCCTTGTGTCCTAGGAACAACATCTGCCTATTTAGATTGGCATTTATCTTTTCTTAGGGCTGATAGACATCACAAGATTTGTGTACCTCAGAGTGTTTGGCATTATTGGGGTAATTGGCGTCATTCTTTCACATGAACGAATGTTTCTCCCCTAACTGCATGCATAGGCATTTGAGGTGATATTCTATTGTAAAGAGGCGCAGTTGATGTCTTGATTTTCTTCCTTCTACTAAGGGGTAGATGGAACGATTAAGATAGAAGCCTTTTTCTTTTTTTTTCCTATCCTTCCTCAATTTTTTAAGAACTTAGAATGATTAGACTATTTAACGTTCTCCAGAATGAAGTCAGCTGTTTCCGGGTCATATTTGTGAAGGACTTCTTAAAGAGAATAAAGTACTGAAGTATGAAATATTTTCTTAGAATTTATTTTGAATTACCTGAAAAAAGTTCAATTGAAAAAGGAGTACAATATTACTCTATAGGTACTGAAAAAAACGTTTCACAGATTTGAACCCATCTATGACGATTTTATCGGACCTAAAATTAAAACGTTTCTATAACTTTGTACATTGCATATTAATTTCAGGGTCAATCACTTCAGATAAAATTATAAAAACAATCAATTTAGATGAGCGCATATACAATATCATTTTTATTTTCTTCATTAAACTTTATCAGTAGTTCAGACTTAAACTGCTTGAAAAGTATGACAAGCATTACAAGGAGCGAGGGTAATAGCAATTTTTACAGTGGGAGGGGGGGGACCAAGTCGAAATAAGCTGTATAAGAATAAAATAATTATACAATAAAAGCACACAGTGAATTTTTTTGTAATTAAATAATATTAAATGTTAACTATTCTGTTATTCTAATTTTAAAATATTATTCTAACGATACATTATTGAACAGGTCTAACGATAATAATATTTAGAATAGTAATAAAGCTTTTTAAAAAAATGTTGAAATGTGTTAAATATACAATTATTATCATATTTCCAGTACGTGTTTTGAGGGAAATTAATTTTATTTCATATCAACAAGATACTAACAAATATATGAATATATATATTATAACTGCATTCATAGGCTTTATATTTCAACTGAAGTACATGCATGTAATTCCGATAAAAAAAATTGCAGGTGAATAAAATATAATTCGTTAATCTCAAACCTCATATAAATGCGCAAAACTTTCTGGTTGCTCACTTTTTATTTTCGTTGATCCTTTAAGGTGGGTTAAAGGTGTATCTCAATATACAACCAAACTGCATTAAAATGATTTAAGTACTAACAAATGCATGTGTGCTAAATTGAGATCAGATATCGTTTCAATTCCTCAAAGTCTCTTTTCCTAACCATTTCCCACGACCTTTTTACAAACATAACATCAATAACATGGCTTCCATTTTCAGTAGATAGATTCATTCATTGTCGATTCTGAAAGGTGTAGTGGATAAATCGCACCTGCATAGAATTGTGGCTTGCACGCTCAGAAAATGATACGCTCACGTCAAATCATTTGCGTGATATTGAACAAGATCAAATAACGTGTATCAATGTAATTCGCTGTTTAACGCTCAAGGAATTTAAATTATACACTTATGTAAAAAAATGGTTGCATTAAACCATTTCTTATTTGCTGTTGCTTAAAATTTTATAATACTTGCCTAATTTTCTAGTATTATATAAAAATAAAATAGCATTAATATGTTAAATTTTACAAACGTATTGTGTGTGTTTTTTATGTTTTAAGAAGTTTACAGATTGAACTCCATTCTATAGTGAAATTAATTCTCATAAGATAAAAATTCTAATTTTTACATAAATCATTTTTTAAAATGTAAATAAAATTGCCTTGTGTTTTTAAAGACAAAACTAAATTAATTTTGAAATAATTTTCCTATTGAACAAAAGGGCAAACTATTCAACAAAATTATATAAATCCCATTTATATTTCATTTTGAACCATAAAAGTTACTGTAAATTTGGGTGAAAAAAATAAGTTTTTGTTGCGAGAGACATTTAAGCTCTGTTGGTCTAAAACATTTCTAAATTCTTTAGCTTTGACTATATAAATTACTATTTCAATTTAGATGTATCTATTATATTTCCTATTAATAAACTTTTTGGAAATTTAAAAATTTGCATACATTTTAATTTTAAATAAATACATGCACAGCTCTATTTGTAGAAATTTAATAAAATGACTTACTAAAGAATTAAATATAAATAAAATTACAATGTAGTTATTTAAATTTTTATCATAAAATTTAGATATTACGACAAAAATTTTTAAGCTATAATAATAACTTATAATAGCTATAATAATTATAAATTTAAGTTATAATAATTATTTTTGAATTCGATCAATTTAAGAATATGTTTTGGGCCATAATATCAGACAATTTCATGAAATATGCTAATTAGCAAGGTACTTGCATACTATAAGATAATCATTATATTTTAAAAATAAATAAAGCTTTAAAAATCATTAACTCAGGAAAAATTTTATATATATATATACATATATACATATATATATATATATATATATATATATATATATATATATATATATATATATATATATATATATATATATATATATATATATCATTTATCGTTAACCAGTTGGTACTGTGAACCAATTCCAATTCACGGAGGCGAGTAGCATTACCCATGTCACTCTATCACAAACCCGGTTTATGGCCACTTCTTATATCTAAATCATCTCTGAAGAAAGGACAGAGAAACACAGAGAGAAAGAAACATCTATACCCGAACCGGGACTCGAACAACCTAGTAGTCATAAACGCAAACCACTCAGCCATCGGCCGGCCAATTCGATAATTATTGACAGTATCTGAATGAATTAATAATTTACGTTAAAGCGGTTTTATTCCTTTAATTTTAAAAATAAAAACACATCTTCATTAATATATAATTAAGAAATAAATTGCATTGTTTTTTCCAAACCAAGTATAGAAAAATTAGTGCATAAATTCTTGTATTGTTACAATACTTATAATATTAGAAAATTATCAAGTTGAAGAATCCTTACATTTTTGAATTAATAAAATGAAAAATTAATTTTAAGTAACAAGTAAAGCATTCATAACTGTTTTTTTTTTATTGATTCAAATCAAGAAATAAATGTACTTAACAACTCAATCATTTTGAAAGATATTAAAAGAGAAGTCATATTCTTAAATATTGTTACCAAAAATTCAGGATGTAAAAATCATCATTATTAAAATTAGCTTAATCATTTTAATTGAATTTCTAAAATCAAATTTGATCAAATCGAATTTAATTGAAGCGAAATATTTTTTAATTGTTTTTATCGAATTTCTAAAATCATAACTTATGTTGAGAAGCCATATTGCAATTACATACGTTCATGATTTAAATGCCTATTTTTTAAATTTCCCATATTAGCAAATACGTGTATAAATATCTCTTCGTGTACTTTATTCCTGAAAATATGAAATGCATTTTGCCATTAGTATGATAATGTTAAAAAAATTTCTGCTTAAGAATAATAAAAATATATATTTTCACTAATGAACATTAAAATAAAGGAGCTGGCTGAGCGAAATATAATGCAGCCTTATACATTTTTCATTAAAACATTAGAACTTGGTGCTTTTAGTGATAAAATAACCAGAGTTAAGCGTCTGATGGTTTACAGACGCTAACAACTTTAAAGGAAACCAATAGTTGTTTTTAACGATAAAACTTAAAATGCCGTTTTCGATCGTGTGTGTTAAAAATTTATAAAAAATACCAAGATAAAATAGCGATGTAAAAATAAATTTAAAAAATATATTATCAAAAGTCTGAGTGAAGTAAACAAAGCAAATTTACATTTCAAATGCCTTATAAAAAAATAAATGCAGGTTTCAAACGCTAAAGAATGCATACTCGAAATCATTTGAATATAGTATAGCGAAATAACAAGTATAAATAAATTAAAATAAAGAATTATATAAAAAAATGACTGCAAATTTAATGTAAAAGCATTATATATTGTGAAGCCCGATGGCTTAGTGGCAGTGTATCACGCTCCCATGACACAGGTCCGAGGTTCGATTCTCGGGCTGGGCAAGGTTGACTCAGCCTTTCATCCCTTCAGTGGGTCGATTAACTGAGTACCAAGCATGCTTGGGAACTAAACACTGGGGGTCTTACGTTAGGCTAACCACCAAACTGGGACATATGCTTCGCACCCCAGGACCCTCGGTCATGAAAACAGTTATGGGCACTGTAAGCCTTGGCCCACAAGGGCTGTCGTGCCATGGAGTTTAGTTTAGTATTATATATTGTAATAGTATAACTATAATAATAATATAATTAATATAAATTTACTTTGAAATTTGGACTGTTTTGTAGATATTGCTGAAATAATCCTAAAACAGAATTATTGTACTTCCTTTGATATTTATTTTCCTAGTATCATCTCTATTAACCTTTATTTCGGGACCATATAGTAGATAGCCGTAAGTTGCAACCGAGTAAGTTGCCTTCCGAGAGTATTATTCATAGATAATGGCCTATATTCACGAATCGCAAGGAAGGAAACCCGGAAAAACCCAACACCCAATTTCGACAGATGAACATGCAGAAAGCAAAAGAGTAATATATCTTCCGATATACAACAGTGTTTGGGATCGAACAGTAATATCTCTCTCTGAATATTCCGATTCGATCCTATGCTTATCGTGCTGTCCTATCACTGGTCCACATTGAACCTCTAATCAAATGTCTTAAAAATGTTCACATTTTCTAAATTTTAAAATTTTATGCCATCAATAAATCTATTAGTACTTAATCTGTATTCACTGATTTATTTAAAAACTGAATTGAGAGCTGAGTAGAATGAATCTTATTTCAGAATATTGGTCTGTCTGATTTATGACAAATTTTCTATTTCACTTCAACAGTTTGATCGCAGTATCTGTAATTATTTAAAGCCGTTCTATTAATGCTAATAAATAACTTAAAAGGAATGAAACGATAAAAGGTTTTAAGTTTTAAAAGTAAGACACAATAATTCCTGACTCATTGCATATTATTATGAAAATAACCAGTAATAACAAATCCGTTGATGAACAGTGATGCCATCATTAAAAATGATAGTTTTAAATATTAATTAGCATTTATAAGCAAAAACAATGAGCTAATAAAGGACATTTAGTTTTGATTACAAAAAGGGATTTTATAAATTATTATATTGATTGTTTAAAATGGTACTTTTTTACAAGTAAGTGTAAAACAAATTCTAAATTTTTTGAATTCAGCTCTCGAAGATAAGAAATTTAGCAAGCATACAACTCTCGAATCTCAAGAATTTTTCCTTTGAAATTAAGGAAAATGAACCATTAAATAAATTTCCAAATTGAAGTAGAATTCCTGCACTCTGCTAAATAAGAAAATAAATAATATTATTTAAACTGAAGAATAAACATTTTTTAAAAAAAGTGCTACAAAAAATAAATTCTCTCTCACACACACATATCTATCTATCTATATATATATATATATATATATATATATATATATATATATATATATATATATATATATATATATATATATATATATATATATATATATATATATTAAGAATATTTGTGATAAAAGCAATAGTTGAATTTATACTATGATTTTTACTATATATTTATTCTATTAATTTTTACTGTTATTATTATGAAAAAGTATTAATTCCTTTTAAAAAAGAAACTTAAACATATTAGTACTTAAAAAAGGATTTAAACGTTATGCTTGGAAATCTTGTAACATATACAAGAACAATTTTAGCTTTATATAGGAAAAACTGGATTCACACACATTGAATATTAAAATCAGATTCATAGATGAATTCTACGAACTTTGTTTGAATTTTTATTTACCTTTAAATAATAAAAGGTAATAATTAGCTTGAAATTAAATTTGAAAGATTAGAAGAGAGTACTTTACAAACGCTAGCTGAAGAATAATAAAACCAAATTTAGAACTTGCGGAATTAAAAATTGTAAATGAAATTTTCGTGTTTAGGTATTAACACAATTTTTCATAACTAATAACACCTGTAGGAACTTGTTATTCTTTACAAACATCAATCTCATTTTACTTTTTAACTTTGAAAACTAAATAAAATAAAATGTATGAAAAAATTTTATTTAAATAACTGAGTAGATAATCTAACAAACTAGTTTTTAATATAGCTTCATAAAATAAATTGAAAGTTTTCTTTTAATTACCCTTTTAAATTATTCCCAAACCCTTTATATTTTCTTGCATGTTTTTTATAGCCTGAAAAAAATATTGCTTCCAATGGAACAATGAGCCAAGTCATCAATATCCTTCCATTGTGATGAAGCCAAGTCTCTTATAAATCAGTCAAAGTGAGCTCATAAATTTAAATTCGCCTGGATGGCTTTTCGGACCAGTGATCTAAACTTTTTTATTTTACCAATCTCTTCCCGGGTCTTTGATCCGATGGTGAAGTGTAGTAAGAAAAAAAAAGCTCCCCAAATTACTCAAGACAGAGCGCACTTACCTTATCCAGCCGCTTAAAAAGTTGGCTTGCTATTTAGATGCTCGAAGTCTGCTGAAGTGTAGAGTACCCCATAGACCTGGATTCGAGCCTGGACGCGTGGCCAGAGAAGCGAATCCTGAAAGCAATTTTCTTTCGCTGAATAAATATTCGTCCTCCATCCTGAATATTCAGATGGCGTCCTGTCTCTGACAATATCCTAGTAATAAATAGAATGTTGTGCTTGTCGTCGATTTCGGAATAAATGGTTGATGGTAATGGTCTCATCTTCCAGACAGATGGGTCCATTATTTGGACGCGTGACTCAGAGGGAAAAAGCAGACTTGCACTTTTCCCCAAAGATTCAAACTCTTCCTTGAATTAAAGTTATTTGGATGAATTTTATGGAAAATATTATTAAAGCGAATGAAGCAAAATCATCAAAGATTTCAAAGTTGTTCCGGTTCACAACTAAAACTGTTCGAATTTCATACCTGGCATAACATAAGCATGAAACGAATTCGATATTCCTTTTAAATCTTATATTAACATGCTATCGAAAACACAATATTTGAGCTTTTGATGTTAAATAATTACGTTCAATTTCACCATAAATATTCTATAAGCAATAAGCAAGTTTAAGAAAATATATAATTTAATTAGTTGATTTTTTTTTATAAACCAGGTTTTGACTTTTACAAAAAAGTAGATAATGCTACTTTTTTGTAAAAGTCAAAATTTGATTTCTAGCGCTTTTAGGCTAAATAAGGTTTTAAAAATATGATATTTGAGTGCATGAAATTTTAATCCAGGAATTTCTTAGAATAAATCAGTATTTCATGATTTGAAAATCATAACGTTTTCTAATTCAAACGTTCCAAATCATGCAAAAGTAATTCATACTTAATAAAATTGTAATTTCTTAAAAGAAGACTTAAGCTTTATATTTGTATTCAATCTAAAAATAAGATGAGTCTCATTTTAAGTTTTTCCAACCAAAACGGTATTCAAAAACTAATGTGGGTTCTTCTATTGTAAGCATTTTCATTTTTATAAGAATAAAAACTGAAAAATAAGAATAAAAGATGTCTAAAACAACAAGAATAAAGGTCAAAGAATAACATTCACGCATTAAAGGTAATACTTAAATTCTTATGGAAAAATAAATTGCAAAACTCTTTTTAGCAGATTAGAACTTTCAAGCAACGAATAAATTGTTAATAATCATATTGATAAATTAAAAAATAATCATATTGATATTATATATGGGACACTAATTTAAATCTTTGTACATTCCTTTAATTTCCTTTTCTAAAATATTAAATATTTTATTTAAAACTAAATATTTTAATGAATATTTTTTGGGTGCCAATAAAATTTCAGGCAAAAATTTTAAATTCAATACTTAACGTGTTTATTATAGATCTGTCAAAAAAAAATTTACATAAAAAATATGAAAAACTTTAAAACTTAAATAGTAATTCTTTGACAGTAATTTGGCATTGTTCTTCTAATTTGAATTAAAATTCATGCAACTTAATAAGAAAAAATTTATTTTTAGAGTATTAGCTTTGCTTGAGTCCTACACAAATCATTAATTCATTTGAATATAATTAGCCTTCAATCTAAATTGCATTAGACCCTTCAGAATTCTCTTCTAGCTTTTATTTTTCTGTTATGAGTTAAACGTTTAAATTTTCTGAATAGATTAAGTGAATTGAAAACAACTTTTAATAATGTAAATCTACATTATTTGTAAAATTCAGATTTTCTTTAATGAGAAAATTTCCTTTAATGCATTGATTAGTTTTTACATGTTTATTAAATTAGACTCTTATGAATTTTTCGTTCATTAAAGAATTCTATCTTGCACTTCCATATATTAGGTACTTTAAATATTTTAAAGATAGCATAGCTTTTTATTTTTAAAAAACTGTAAAAATTTTAAATGTTAATTTTTATCATAAATTATTTTAAATTATAGATTGCTTTATATTCTTTTTCTATAAATTTCATATAAGCCTCATATAACGACTAACAGCAGAAGTTAACTTCATTTACAAATAAATGCGTAGAAATTGTTTCGCGTTTACAGATTTTAGAAACATTATAATTCGAAGGAATGCTTTTTCTACATCTAAATTATTGGACGCATAAAATTGTAGTATGATAACACTATATTCCATAACTTTTGATAGAATATTAATAAACAGAGGAAACTGAAACTAGTGGAAGTGAAAATAATAAAATATTTTTAATGAGAAATAATATTATTAGCAAAAAAGCAAAAAAATTTATTTAAAGATAAACCTAACCAACTAGACCACCGCGTCTGATTGGTTAGGGCGTCATTCTCATTATCGGAAGGTAGTGAGTTCGAATCCCGTCTTAACCGAAGATCCGTCGTATTCACTGAAGGTGGCTGGAGCACGTTAAAACTGGGCGTGGCTACATTGTCCTACAAATGAAATGATACCTCTGGAATGACAGGCCAAATACTGGAATTCTTCTAATTGGTCCTTGCTTCAAAATCACAAAAACTCCACCCGCCTGCTTCTATCTAATTGGAAGAGCCCAACTCAGGGCTAGGTAAAGGGAAGCATACTCTGGTACAACAACAGCTTCTATTTTTGATGCATAAAAGTACCACTTTTATTGGCTCTCATTGACGAACTCACATTGTGCAGAGATATTAAGCTTCGTTCTCATAATTTATTTTTGTGATTTATTGTAGAATGCTTCACCACATAAATTCATCCAAATATAAAAGTCATTTTTTGGCGTACAATAATGTTCTTAACAACTTTTCGCAAATTCTTTATACGTTTTGGAACATGAGAAAGTGATAAAATAAGTTATTAATTCTGGAATGAAATGCTTTACAATATTTTAAAAATCTATAACGTGTATATAGTTGCCCTACTGATAAATAAGCTAAATGTTATATTATCTTCTATTCATCAATTACATCACAATTTGATTTTTAGACTTTCCCGTTAATTTATGCACTAATTTTTACTATACCTTTCAATAGTTAAAAAATGGTTTCTGTCTTTTTTATATAGTTTCTGCTTCTTTTATATATTTTTAGTTTTTTCTTTTATAAGAAATATTCATTGTTTCCTTAAATTAAAAAATCTTTTAGATTCCATTTATTTATAACAAAGAGAAGAATTATGTTATTTTGTGAAATAAAGCAAGATAAGGCAGAGACATTGTGAAAAGAAAGATTCTGCTAAAAATTCCAAACGAGTTGAATAAATTAACTATATAAATTCTTAAAACTTTATTTATTTGTTCAAAAAGAGTGCGGAATAAAAATTTTAAGGACATAAGATAATCCGTAATAATGTAATGTTAAGGATTAAAAAAAATCTGCCACACTTTCAGATTGAAAATGATTTTTTAAGACAGATTTAAACAATGAAATGTGAAGAGAAGACGGCTTAAAAACTCTTACAAATAAACTGAAACACCATGATACGTGAGAGGAGTGAAAATCGATGTAATGAAAAAATGTTGCACCAATAATAAATCATAAATGTGCAATAATCTCATAAAAAATTACTATTGAATTAAGGGACAACATCTGATAAGATGTATCTAATAATGAAGAAAGCAGAATTTAGCAGATTTATTTTTAGAATGGAAATAATACACATATTTAGCTAAAGAAGATTGTAGCCGCGAAAGACAAAGAAAAAGTTTTAAGAATGGAATTGCAGTTACTGAGATTTAATCCTTTATTTATAGCAAAAATTTAGATAAATATACTAAAATAATAGAAAAAAACAGCAATCAATGTTTTTTAGTTTGAATTTCTGACACCTATAAAATTTGCTAACTATAAAATTTATAATATAAAGTAGTAAAAATAATTGTAAAATATAAAGTAATAAAAATCATTCTAAAATATGTGGTACTAATGGAAAATTTGCATTTAGTTCTCAACCACCAAATGTTCTAAATATTTTCAAATTAAAATTATATTATTTGAATATTTTTATTTTTTTTGATATTTATTGTTTGTACTTTACCTAACATTATTGAATTGTGATGTATTTATATTATGATAACCATAATGGTATATAAAATTTTAAATGTACGACAAATAGTGACAGTGTACATATGCATTAAAAAAGACAAAAAATCTTTACTTACATTTCTCAATGCCAAAATCTTTAAAAATTGATTGGCAAATATTTTATTAATAAGGACATATTTCCTTGAAATATTTTATTAAATTCTCATTTCTAATTTCAATTATAATTAATTTTATGTGTTTTAAGCAAATTTACTTTCTTTCATTTTCCACTATTGCAGTTATTAATTTATTCCGAATAAATATAGATGGAAAAGTATGTTTTTAAAATATCTGATCATTTTACTCTATAAAGATAAACAAATTATTTTAAAATAAATACAAAAATTTCATAAATATTTACTATTTAGCTAGCAGCAAGTAATTCAATAATTTAATTTCTACTGGGACAAGCTGCTTAATGATTTACCCGAGAATAAATTCACGAAAGCTAGAAGAATATTTATTAATACTTTTATAAGTGTTACATCAGAAGTAATAGTTTCTGATACTATTTATTATTAGCTTATTTCATTTAAGAGACAAATTTTTACTGTCATTTCTTTTATATTTGGCTCACAGAAATATTACGAAAAAACTATTGTGGTTTTCATCCTGATTTAGACAAAGATCATTACTGCGGTAAGGATTATGTTTGTTAAACTTATGGAATCAACTATTTTCATTTCTTTTTCTCAGAACAGGAATTTTGATAAAAAAAGGATTGATAGTGCATGTGTTATCCACATCAATTTTAGTTGTGGCTTTTTAAGCCACAACTAAAATTTAAGTATGCAGTAACGCAAGACCAATGTGCTTCAACCATTACTAACTGCATATTCTGCGGCTCAATTATATTTTGTAGTTATTAAAATACAAATATATTATTTTTTAAACAAAAATATTAAAAAATGATGATTCACAAATTTGAAAATGCTTCTTCGAGTCAATAATTGATCCAGCAGTGTATTATATGAGAGCTATGAGTGATAATGGTTCTTTAAAATTAAATTTGTTTTAAATTTAATTCCTATGACTCAATTTAAAATTCTTTGTCTGATTTGTATTATATTATACCATGAATAATGAAGAATAAGGCATATAATTTATTTTTAAATTTTAAATTTAAATTTAATGTAAATTAAACATTTATACACATTGTATATTTTATTCAAAATAAAAATGATCTTTAATATATACAACATTAACGCATCACTTCATATTAAATTAAATAAAAGAAAAAGACCCGAAATCAGATTCTTTATTGATTAAAATATAAAATGTGGTTAAAATCATAAGACAATATTAATACCTATATATTACTATGAATTATTTCGATTAAATTTTCAGTTATCACTATTAAAATGAAATATATAATTTTTGAAATCAATAAAACCGGAAATCTCACATTTTCTTCCTAGTTTTTCTTCTTCTAAAAATAAATCTTTTTTTTCCCTATTTTTCGAATGTAAATTCCCTATAAACGAAAACCTTTTATGACCACTTTTATTTATTATTCCGAAAACGCATATATCACCGCGGAAATTGTCTCAAAAGGAGAAAGATAAACAAGAGTCAAGTTTTTTCCAGTCTGTCGACTTATCAAAATTATTAAACAGGAAATAAATGAGTTGAGCAAAAGAACTATACTTGTCTCGGGTTCATTGAGTTCGAACCTTCGCAACGTAAGACAAATTTACTTATTTTATGCCAATAACCAGCAAGATTTCTAGCAAATGTCCTTACTTCTTTTTCAACTATCATTTGTATTAAAAATATCATTCAATAAAATCTTTTGTATAGCAAAATATTTGACTTCATTTGAATTAATAAAAAACTACAAATATCATTATTTTATCATGAAATGCAAGAACTTCCTGAGTGAAAAATCATGAGGCATTTATACCGATAAAAAATAAATAAAATTTTATTTTTTATTATAAAGCAATAAAATGTTTATTATAGGTTTTATGTTTTGATAAATCATTTCATGTGCTTAAAAATTTAAAAATTACATTCGAAATAAATATTAATACAAGATTTGCGAATTTTAATATGCTTTACTTTTAATATGCTTTACTTTTAATGTGTGTGTGTGTGTGTGTGTGTGTGTGTGTGTGTGTGTGTGTGTGTGTGTGTGTGTGTGTGTGTGTGTGTGTGTGTGTGTGTGTGTGTGTGTGTGTGTGTGTGTGTGTGTGTGTGTGTGTGTGTGTGTGTGTGTGTGTGTGTGTGTGTGTGTGTGTGTGTGTGTGTGTGTGTGTGTGTGTGTGTGTGTGTGTGTGTGTGTGTGTGTGTGTGTGTGTGTGTGTGTGTGTGTGTGTGTGTGTGTGTGTGTGTGTGTGTGTGTGTGTGTGTGTGTGTGTGTGTGTGTGTGTGTGTGTGTGTGTGTGTGTGTGTGTGTGTGTGTGTGTGTGTGTGTGTGTGTGTGTGTGTGTGTGTGTGTGTGTGTGTGTGTGTGTGTGTGTGTGTGTGTGTGTGTGTGTGTGTGTGTGTGTGTGTGTGTGTGTGTGTGTGTGTGTGTGTGTGTGTGTGTGTGTGTGTGTGTGTGTGTGTGTGTGTGTGTGTGTGTGTGTGTGTGTGTGTGTGTGTGTGTGTGTGTGTGTGTGTGTGTGTGTGTGTGTGTGTGTGTGTGTGTGTGTGTGTGTGTGTGTGTGTGTGTGTGTGTGTGTGTGTGTGTGTGTGTGTGTGTGTGTGTGTGTGTGTGTGTGTGTGTGTGTGTGTGTGTGTGTGTGTGTGTGTGTGTGTGTGTGTGTGTGTGTGTGTGTGTGTGTGTGTGTGTGTGTGTGTGTGTGTGTGTGTGTGTGTGTGTGTGTGTGTGTGTGTGTGTGTGTGTGTGTGTGTGTGTGTGTGTGTGTGTGTGTGTGTGTGTGTGTGTGTGTGTGTGTGTGTGTGTGTGTGTGTGTGTGTGTGTGTGTGTGTGTGTGTGTGTGTGTGTGTGTGTGTGTGTGTGTGTGTGTGTGTGTGTGTGTGTGTGTGTGTGTGTGTGTGTGTGTGTGTGTGTGTGTGTGTGTGTGTGTGTGTGTGTGTGTGTGTGTGTGTGTGTGTGTGTGTGTGTGTGTGTGTGTGTGTGTGTGTGTGTGTGTGTGTGTGTGTGTGTGTGTGTGTGTGTGTGTGTGTGTGTGTGTGTGTGTGTGTGTGTGTGTGTGTGTGTGTGTGTGTGTGTGTGTGTGTGTGTGTGTGTGTGTGTGTGTGTGTGTGTGTGTGTGTGTGTGTGTGTGTGTGTGTGTGTGTGTGTGTGTGTGTGTGTGTGTGTGTGTGTGTGTGTGTGTGTGTGTGTGTGTGTGTGTGTGTGTGTGTGTGTGTGTGTGTGTGTGTGTGTGTGTGTGTGTGTGTGTGTGTGTGTGTGTGTGTGTGTGTGTGTGTGTGTGTGTGTGTGTGTGTGTGTGTGTGTGTGTGTGTGTGTGTGTGTGTGTGTGTGTGTGTGTGAATTAACAAGTGGATTCTCTTGAAAAATAAGTGAATGACAAACATGCAAATAAAATCTTAAAAAATTATATAGAGATTTCTAAAGTTTACTGCTTTTTAAACATTTTGTATGAAATAATGTATGGAAAATTCTTCTCTTAAAAATATAAAATTTTAAAGTAATTGTGTTTCATAATTTAAATACTCACTCAAACGTAATCACCTTTGAAAGAGAAAAGTTTGTAAGACCATCAGAATGTCATTGAGTTATTTAAAAAAGAATATTTCAATACTTACTTAAAAATATCTAAAACTAACATTCTCAGTTAATAAAAAATGATAAGATCATATCTTCCTTTTCTAATTGATTATAGCAGAGATGTTATCAATAATTAAGCCATATCTTCAATATACAGTTTAATGAAGAACATTTTTAGATAAATGAGTTTTTCTAAAGATTCTATTTATTATTTTTGTTTCAGAAAGTTACTGTATTCTTCTATATCAATTGAACAGAGCAATTAACAAGCAAAACCTAATTCCTAAAAAACATCTGCAGCTTGTTGCCTCCTAAAAGGATGTTTTATGGATATTGTTTTAAATAACATGTTTTAAATATTTACTGCGATTCACATATATACAAAAGAAATAATCTTTTGCAGTAACAAATTTTCACTTTTCAGAAGCAACAAATTTGAACGGTTTGATTTTTCCTAAATTGTTTAAATTATTCAAGAAGTTGTGACTTTTTTATATTTAATTGAACATAAAACACAAACACATTGTGGTATTTATGCTTCAATTAAAATAGGCTAATATTTATTTTCCGACTTCTAAAAGTCGATATGTATTTAGATTTAACAAAGTATCTCTCAGAAATGGAGTATATTTGTCAACTAATTTGTTTTTATCATCATTATGTTCTTTTTTGAAGTAATTAAATATTGCTGTTTAAAAGAAAAAATGAAAGATAAAAAAATTAGATTGTAATTATGACTACCATTACATGATAAAATGAATTTAAAGCAAAATCGTAAACCATTGTAATTTCTGTTTAGATATAATAAACTTATGCTTTAGTAATAAACTATTCTCAAACAATTAAAGCATGAATAATATATTCATTTCCAATTTTTCATAATAAAGTCAAAAAAACTATTGCAATTGGCTAAATGAAAATCTAATGAATTTGGTTGTAAATTTCACTACGTAATAATTTAAATAGTGTTATCATTTTCAAAATTATGATATTATTCGAAACAATTCTGTTTGAAGGAAAATAATATAAAATCTATATTCAATAATTTGCCATAACAATATATATCAATAGATTAATTTTAAACTAAAGCTTTGGAAGAGATATTTGTTTTCAATTTTTTAAATTTCTAATTATATTACTGAAATTGTGTTATTTAATAACATAATCATGAAATTTTAGTGCAACCTTCTACTAAGATTTATATTGAGATATTTTATATCCATTGTGAAGAAACTTAAAAATTTTGATTAATTAAATTCAAATTTTTAAATTTTATTTAAAATTATTATACTCTAAAATTGCAATTCAAATAAATTAATGGGTTTGATATATTTTAAAATATAAAGTTTTTCAAATAGTTAGTATTTTTATTCCACTTTTAAATATTATTTTTAACCTTGTATTGATATTTTTTGTCATGCGCAATTTTCTTATAGAAATCTAAGTTTCGTCTCTCAACACACACAAATATATAAATACATACATTCATATATAATTAATAATAAAAATCAATGAGTATATGTACAACCTAACTAGATTATGTAATACAAACATTTAAATCACTTAAAATTTGTTTTAAATTTTTCTTAATTTAAATTTCTTTATTCGTTTTTAGCAATTTGAATACCAGTTTATGTACCCTTATTCATCAATACTTCCATAGTACTGAACTGTACACCAGTAAATAATTTAATTTCCTCTTAGGTTTAATTTCAATTCACAGACATTACACAGATGGCGCTTTATTCTCTGATAACATCCCTAAAAATCACATGCTACTTGAGGATTAAACGAAGCATATATTTCGCAAACAAAGGAAGGAGCGATGCATTTAATTTTAAAGTTCTAAATTCTCACAGCGTAACAAAGGAGTCAAAGATATTAATAGGAATATAAATATCAAAAAAGAAAAAGTTCAGCGAGGACGATATGGAAGAGGAGAGATTTCCTGATTTGAAACAGACTATTACGGTGATTAAGGTGGCAACAGGAAATCTCATGCAGTCACCGTGTTTCCTTGACAACGGCGTCTGTGATCCAGTCCGCGAAATGTTTCTCGTTTGGAACACTTTTATCTCTATTTTAGCACAGGTGTCTGATTAATTTAGGGAGAAGGATTGTCAAAGGATGAAACGGATGATTGCCAGAGGATGTGTGGACTTAAGAAAAATGATCACAGTCCCCTCTTTTACCCTCTGCAACGTTTCTCCTCATATATATATATATATATATATATATATATATATATATATATATATATATATATATATATATATATATATATATATATATATATATATATATATATATATATATATATATATATATATATATATATATATATATAGTTAGATGGTTTTTACTGAAATATTTCAAGATTATAAAATTCATTTGATTACATTGTCGTTTCATTAGTGAATGTCCAGACAGTTTAAGACTGTTATATATTTTTATTATAAATATACGCTTTTCAAAATTAAGATCCGAACACAAAGAAAAACATTGGTATGTATTTAATATTTAATAGATGCCTGCATATAGTTTTTGTATGCATTCTGTGTACAGTTTATTTGTTGATGTAAATAAAATTTGCAGCTGCATTTATTTGTTGATGAAAAGTAAGAATACAAATTATTAAATCTGTTTCCTATCGATGATCATCATGATTTGCTGTTGGTGTTTTAAAAAAATAATTAAGATGTGGAGGCTGGATTACTACTCAGTTATTTTGGACTACGTTTTCTATTTAAAATGGATTAGTTAAAGGAAATAAATTTAATAAAATCAGTGTTCTGATTCAGACTGTCTGTGAGCAGCTCATTGCAAAGTACTGCCTTTTGAGCCAAAAAGCAATGCAATTGATTGCATAGCTCACCGACGTCCATAAGCCAATTCAGTCTTTACGACTCTTTAAAATCTCAGCATCTATTATGTAAACATATAACCATCTGTACTTTAGATTATTGTCTAGTAAGTTAATCTTAACTTTACTTGAGTAGACATGACCATTAGTTTGGTGGTGATTCTGTTTAAAATTTGATGAGAATCATGCGCATTTTTGGAGGTGTCTTAGTCTCTAAATAAGATAAAATCAATGAATACTTTGATTTGGCATTGGTATTATTTTGAATAGACATGCAATTATCACAAGTAGTTATGTCATATTGTGATGTGTCGTTACATATAAACTCTATAGTCTCTTGTACCAATCAGTAATTATATTATACCTTAGCAATATGTTCGAAATTACCATTTTATTATACGGTCTCACACACACACACACACACACACACACATATATATATATATATATATATATATATATATATATATATGTGTGTGTGTGTGTGTGTGTGTGTGTGTGTGTGTGTGTGTGTGTGTGTGTGTGTGTGTGTGTGTGTGTGTGTGTGTGTGTGTGTGTGTGTGTGTGTGTGTGTGTGTGTGAATGCGGTGTCATGAAAATTTACCTTTAATTAGACTTCATATACAGGGTGTCCCCAAAGAACCACATAAACTCTGCGCAGCTAGATTCCTCGTTGGGAGTACATAAAAACTGCCCAAAGAAGCATTCCTGTACGATCCATAGTTTAAGAGAAAAATGCGAAAAACAAAGTATGACGTCACTGCCGGTGTGCAAGAAAAAACACTTTATTGAACATATCAACAGCAGTATATACAGCGGATATATCGTCGGGGATACTCCCTACCTGTCCGTAAAGCATTTCCATTAGATCGGCCGTACATCAAGTACATGTCGCAGTAGTCACTAACGAAATACATGGATACCATACGAAGACAACCGGTAGCTGCAGGATACAGCCTTTAAAATACCATAGTTCACCGGCGGCTTTGCGTCATTCCATGGCACGTGCATTAATGACGCGTTATGCGCGGTGAACGTTTTTAACATTATTGTCTGGAAAGCTATGAAAATACTGTTGTTGATATGTCCAATAGAGTGTTTTTTTTTTTTTGCACCGGCAGTGACGTCATACTTTGTTTTTTCGTATATTTCTCGTAAACTAGGGATCGTACAGGAACGCTTCTTTGGGCAGTTTTTATGTACTCCCAACGAGGAATTTAGCTGTGCAGAGTTTATGCCATAGGTTCCCAAAGTGGTCCAGGTCCACCCCGAGGGGTCCATAGGAGACCACATAGGGGGTCCACGTAGACGTGAAAAGAAAACAGGGGTTCACAAGTTGTAAGTGGGGGTCCACGAAACATTTTCTGGTTTTCATAATAAAGAACAAATATTTTGGCTTATATTTACCTATCAACAGGTAGGTAGCATCATTCACTAGGTATGTACTCAAAAACATTCGAGATTCAGTTCAAACACAGAATTGAATAGAACAATAGATAATAGTACAAATGTACGCCACATGTCAAGACTTGCAAAGTGCCTCCCGTACGCCGTTTCATTAAAAGTATGAGTATCTTTCATTGTTGATTTACATTTCAGAGTTCACTGTTGATTTTTTGTCAATTGTTGATTGTTTGTAATAATAAATGTTTATAATTTTGAATAACCACGCGTATTATTTTAATAAATAGGACAGAAGATAAAATATGCTACTTTTATTTTCTTCCCAATTTAGGGTGATGTTTTTAAGGTAACACCCCCAATTTAGGGTGATATTTTTAGGAATTTTGAGAATACAGTAGAAATGCAGCAGCAGGGGTTCTACAAAAAATAGTAAAACTTTGAAAGTGGTCCATGAGAAAAAAAAAAGTTTGGGAACCCATGGTTTATGCGGTCGTTTTGGGACATCCTGCATATTTCCTTTTATTCATGTGTAAAAGCAATTATGCTAAGTTTCCATATTATTGTGAAAAAATCATAAAATATTTTCTAAAATACATTGCTTCTTGAATAGTTCACTTTAAAGTTTATTAAATCTAGTGTATTTCAGTTAGAATGAAACATAATATAATTTTTCTATGAATCAGTTTGAATTTGGCACATATATTACTGTTGTATGAAATCGTTTTACGGTATTCTTTCCTAAAGAAAAATACAATTAATTCTTTTCTACAACAATTAATTAATACAATAAAAATAGTTTTTGTATTAATTAATTCTACAACAATTAATTAATACAAAAACATATTTGGTAAAATATTAAATAATTAAAAAGATAATAATCTAGATAAAATAAAATTATCAGAGTGACAACTACATGATTCAAATGTGCTGACTTTTATAATTAGATGCTGAGCAAAAATATCATTTCATATAAGAATACTGGTGAACAAAACGCTGGAAAAAAAAACTTACCACTCTGAATATGGCTTTAATTGCTCGGTTTCATCTTTGCTACTATTTGTCAATATAATTTTTTACAAATTATAAAAGAAAAGATTTATACGGTAGCACTATTTATAAAAGCATTGAATTCAATTTTCGAAAAGTGACAAAACGCGATGAAAATGAACTCATTATAGATGGTCACTCATTGAAGATATAACTTGAAAAAAGATGCACGCGTATGCTGCGTGCATGATGTAGGGCATTCAGAAGTGACAGATTATTTAATTAGTTTTCACTGAATGCCTATTTCAATAAACTTTTGAAAGGAATTGCAGTAGAATAAATAGAGGAATGACTGTCACGCTTCCCCAGTCTGGAGTTCCTTTCAATGTTCTTCGTGAATTCAATATTGTGAAAGGAGAGTTGACAGCTAGCGTTTATTCCTGCATTCAGCTCTATTTTTTTCAAGAGCATTCTATTATCTTAGTTTTATTTTTTATATTCTCTCATTATAGTTTTTTTTTAAAAATAAATATTACATGTGAGAGCGATTTGATCTTTGTAGGATAAAACTATTATGTAAGCATTAAATAGCTATTTTGAGCTTAAACAAATTGAGTGTTGTATCTCGTCAATGTTAGAATGCAGAATAACAATGCATTTTTAATTTGAGTATTCACATTCATAAAACATGAAACCAAAATATCGATTATTGTAATGTTTTTTTTTTTGATTAACTGTCTGTATTTTTGAAACGGAATTTTCTTTTGAATAAACATCTGTATTTTTGTGGTTTCAAAAAAAGATAAATTTTGCATTATGGATTGCCTGCTTGATGACCTAATGCTGTTCCGAAGTATTTTAATGTTTTCATCTGAAGAGATTTTTGTGGGCTTTATCCACTTGTTACAAGGGAGAAAACCAGGAAATCTAGCACGCATCTTCTCTGGTAGACGTGCATGCAGAAAGAAAAAAAAACAACGTCCATCTTAAGTTGTTCAAGAATGGCTGGTATCAAACTCAGGACTTTTCGTTTTAAAGAGCATATCACTAGGTCAAGGTAAACCCAAAAGACAAGTTAGATTATTTCGAAGCATTCTCTCCTTATAATAGTTCAGTAAAAGTGATATATGTTTATTGTACTTCACTATAATATAGCTACTATTTACATAATATACAATTATATCTATCACAATTTTGAAGAAAAGCTTATATAACTTGAAAAACTTATAAAAAAATTTAAAATTAGATTTGACTTAAAAAATTTTGAGAATTTCAAAACTCTTAAACCTAAATTTAAAAAATTAATATTTTCTTGTAAATTATTTAATTAATCATTAACGGCATATTACCTAATGAAGATAAAATTAGCATCTCTCACGACTTCTTAATATATATATATATTTTTTTTTACTCTAACATACAAATCATCACAACTTCCTTTACAAAATATCACCATTTACAATATGATATCTCCAGAAAGCAAATTGAGACATAAATATCAAAATGAAAGATGTACTTGATAGAAACATTTCCTGCTTTAATTAAGCGTCAATTCACGGCACTTAATTCAAGACATTTTTTTTACTCCTCCCACCTTTTTGCTTGTAGGAGAAGGACGAGAAAAAATATCAATTAAAAGACATCCGGCGGAAAAAATAAAAGAGGATTTCACGATGCTTTTAAAAGGAAATATGTGTCTCAGACATATTTATAAATACGAATTTGAATGTTCATAACTCGACGTCGATATGTTCTATCGGTTCTCCTCCAACGCATCCACACAGGATGCTATGTCACCATCGGATGAAGATCCTTGGTCAACCAAGCTTGGATGGCTAAGGATTCGTGGCCGAGAAGGACTAGCGGAGCCTCGCTGTGGGAAAAACGGAGCACAACCTCGCTTGGGTAGATGTCGCTCAGAAAATATATCTGTGATCCGGTCTTTTATTACATATCTGGAATGCACTGATGAAGACATTTGACATATGACCCTGAAACTGTTGCTTAGGGTTCAGATATCGGGCTGCTGAAGTTCAAGTTCTGAAACAATGAAAAAAATAAGTTCAGAAAAATCACCAGTTAATATGATCAGTACTATAATCTTATAGCATAGTAGTAACTGAATGTGGGAAATGATAGTTTAGCTTCCTATAATAAAGGATATTTTTAAAAAGTTTGAATTAGTTAAAAAATTATAAATTATTTATATATATATAATATTGGGAAAACTTTCTTTCATTAAAATAAAGATTAATGTCGTTAATTTTTTAGTATTTCTCTTATGTTTGCAATTCATTTACATATATAAACAATGTATTAACTAAATATTTTTTTACAATTGATTTCACACAGATATAAGGGTATAATAATCACATATTGTATCGAATAATTTCTTCCCTTTAAAGTTCACATATTTTAGGTATAAAATATTTTAAATATTGAACATTCAGTTTTACAAGAAAAAGGAATGTATGTTATGAATTTAAAAATATTTAAGTTTACGTTTAATCCAAACCATTAAATAAATTATCGTTTTTCTTACTTGCGATTAAATTATAAAAATCAAAGAAATGAAATGTAAAATTGTAAATGAATAAAAATCCAATCTTCAAAATCATTTTGAATTCACTTTTTAAGTTTTTTATCGATTTAACATAAACTATATACATTTTTTTACATAAAACTGTTTAATAAAAATGTTTTCTTTGTAAATCGTATATTATAATATATTTTATACATTTCACATGATTCAAAACATTTATAGGTGAATCTGGGCCACAATTTGCTTATAGCCTACACTTATCTTTTCAAATCTTGATTTCTATTGATTTACACAATATAAACCAAACTATTTGAATATTTTTCTAAAAATTATATACCAAAAACTATTTAAAAGAAAAAATAATTTTTCTCAAAAGATGAATCTTTTATATAGATTAGATGTAAGGTAATATTAAAAATGAGAGAGAGGTACAAGTTTCTTATAGAAAAAAATATTCAACTTTTATGTGCTTATAAAAAAAGGTTCATACAGATGGAACTTAAAAAAAATTTAAATAAATGCTCTTGAATAAAATTTTTGTAAGTAAAATATTCGACAAATTGATATTTTTCTATTTCAATTTGTATATAAATTGATATTTTTCTATTTACAGAAAATTCATGTTCGTAAATAATTTAATCAGTGTATTTTAAAAGTTTGTTTATAAGACTGATGAACAGCAATGAGAAATATTTTTAAAATTATATTACCTCGTAGAGCTCACTTATTAAGAAAAAAGTTTATAATAAATAAATGTGAAATTTAAGGAACATTTATTATACAATTTGTCATTAAAAATAACATAAATTAAATATTTCAGTAATGATAATAAAAATATTGGGAAATATGAAAGTATATAAATTATCAGAAGATAATTTTGATATATTCTCAATTGTTTATTCCTGGTGCTTTTCAATGCATTTTAAAAAGTGTTTTTAAAACTGATAAACAGCAATAAGAAATATTGTTAAAATTATATTACCTCGTAAAGAGTTCACTTATCGGGAAAATTAATAATTAATAAATGTGAAATTCAAAAAACATGTTTTTTATAATTTGTCTTTATAATTACCACAAATTAAATATTTCAGTAATGATAATAAAAATATTGGGAAATATGAATAATATATAAATTAACGTAAGATAACTTTGATATTCTCAATTGCTTATTCCAGGTGGTTTGCTATAAAAGTGTATAATTGCCATTAAAAATAAAAAAAGTCATAATTGGTTCTATGATACAAGACTATAAATAGATCTTGTGGTATCATCTTGGGAATCAAAATGCAATTAAAATAAAAATGAAAAAAATATTCACAAAGCGGAAGCAATCTATTATTAACAATCCATTTTTCGACGAATCTTAAGTAAAGAATAATTTTTTTTTTTCATTTTATTCCGACAATTGTCGTCTGGTTTCCGGTGAGACTTATTTGAGGCATCTTCACAAATTGGCAGCAAGTCTAAATACGTTCTCTCTGACACATATTACTTTAATTAGAGCCTTCTACCGCTAGAAAGTGAAACATGAAAATGGGAGATTGGGCAATTCAACCGACTGGAACAGACAGAAAAAATATGAAAATGCGTGTTTCTTCTGCGGTTTCTCTTGACCAACGATGCGACAGAACGGTCCTCCAGGTTCAAGGCTTCAATTTTGTCTCTCAATAAGTTTTTTTTTTCATCTTAATATTTTATTACGAACACCTTCCCACCCACATAATACGATAACTTATTTTTCTGTAGAAAAAAAAGTGATTTGTTCTTTTTCTTTGTAGAAATGCCTCGTTACATTTTGTCACTCAGTTTTCGGGAAGGCGTTGGATGTTGTTGGCGATGGAATTCGAAGGTGTTTTCATTCTTGTCGAGTTCATTTGCAACGTCAATTGTTGATATTGGTTTCGTGAACTGTTGATGAACTTGATTGACTCTTCCGATAATTTCACGATGAATCATTGTTGAATTTTTTAGTGGGAAACAAAGTTATTTATTTTGATGACAAGTGATGAGTGTAATGCCATACGAAAAATTCTATTAAAATAGAATTTCTAATAAAAAAATCGTGTTTGCTATCACAAGGTCATTTCTATCAAGGATATATAAATTTTATTTAAAGTTATAATAAATCTGAAAAAAAAATTCAGAATATTAAGATCAATTTTGTTACAAAATATTATGTACTATCGTTTAATAGTTTTTAATACCAAAAACTTTTCTTAGCAGTATTAATTAAGGTTAATATTATTGTGTACAATTTATTAAAATAACATTAAAATACATATGATTTTCATTTCTAAATTGCTTCAAATAAATTTTAACTATGATATCAATATCATCATGCAGAATTTTTTTTTTGAAAATATTGTGGCAGTATATGTTATTTTTCATTACTAAATAATAAAAATGTTCCCAAAATATGTTCCTGATGTTGAGATTTTTAATTTACAAGTAATCGTTTTTTTTACAAATTAAAAATCGCAAATCTTTATGATAATATTTTGCAAATTCAAAATACATTCATTAATGATGTATTTCTATATTTACTTATGTCATATATTCAGAAAATAATTCCTAAATTTTCTCTATCTCTGATTCTGAAATTTCAAATATCCTAAATTTCTAGATTATATCGAATTTGCATGATAAAAGAATTTAAAGTAACATTTTTGCTTAATCAAAAAAGCTTTTGAATAAATCTGAATTTTAAAAAAATATCGAAAATTACGATGGCAATACTGCATTGTTTGTTTTGAAAAAATGCGTCTTAAAATGATGGAGCGAAAATGAATTCAATATTCAGTTAAATGAAAATTATTAGGTTTAGATGAACATTAAATTGAATATAATTCTTAATAGGAAAATTATTGAAAATTTAATAAAATAATTTATTTTATCAATTAATAATTAAAGATATATTTATCAATAATTTCAACCAAAAGTATTTTGAGTATCAAAAAATACAGGCATAAATTGATATCAAATTTCAATCAATTTATTTGATAACATTATTTCCTCACAACTCATAAATGAAAATTCTGAGAATACATTAAATGTATAGAACTGGTCACTGGAAATTAAAACAATCTAATTAAAATCACTATTTTTATATAAAATGTTAATTGAAAACTTTAAAAAGAAGTTATATTGACTACAATTGTGTTTTAATAAGGAAGTAAATAAACTATTCTTTTTCAAGTTTCCCAGCAAAACTATTGAGGATTTTTAAATAAAGAACTGAAGAAAAATCTTCTTTATTTTTGAAACTCATCTCTTATTAAAAGTTAGTTTAGTTTGAGGACATTCAAAATTTATCAAAGATTTTACTTTGTTCATTTTACTTTGTTTAAATGCAATATATATTACAAATATGGTTAATATTTCTAATTGACTTTTATAAACATTAATTAAATTTTCCATCCTAAAGTCTTTCAATCAATTTGGTCTATTATTCCCAAAGATTTAATTTTACTTGGAAAATTTTGCTACCATGGCAAATTTTATAAGCCCGTCAGAAAAACGATCTTCTGAGTTTAAAATTTTAAACAATTTAAAATTAAAAATTTATGTCTAAGAATAATCAAACTCAAATTACTTGTACAAAAACTCTTTTATAAATAATAATTACTTATTTTTTAATAAATGTTATTTTCTACTTTATATTGTAATGGCATAGTTATTAAACTAAAAGCTGATATTTTTATCAAGTTTCATTGCTTCCAGAATGAAATTAATGAAAATTGTTTATTGAAAAGTATGTATTAATAATTGAGGTAAAATTTTATAACACCGCTTGGCGAAAACAAGAAACAATGGTGATGAACATGCTAATGTAAGGCAAACACAAAATAAGCGCAAAGCGAAAGAAAAATTACATCCAATACGCAATTCAGAAATAATCTATTTCTTTCATTTAAAAATACTTTATTATTAAAATCTGTACAATATTGTTTTAAAAATTATGAAAAAATAAAAAAATGTTGAGTTTTACTAAAATTTTCATCGCAGGTTAATCGCGCTTGGCGATGAGATGAGCCCACATATATAGGATTCACCATAACTTAATAATTAAAAGGTTCCATAATTTCTGGTCTAATCGTATATTATTGTGCTTATCTTTCATAGCATACGCCAGAAATATTTTAATAGACATTTTCGATAATTATTCCCTGGTAAAATTTGTCAAATAGCTCGTGAAAATTAGTAAAATCTAACAAAATTTTCTTCCGATATTGGCTGCCAAATATAAAAATTAATTCCTTTTAATTCAATGAAACAACAATTTTATGTAACTTCCTTCAATATTTTTTATTTTTAATATAGATATAAATTTTGATATATTGACAAGGATATAATAAAAAAAAATTTTCATAAAAGTCTTTTGTTCTTTTCATTTTTTATTTCAGACAAACTTTTATGTTCGGTGACATTTAATGCCACTTTAATTAGATAATATCAGTATTAAATATTCTCATCACTTGAGTGTGTTATGTTTAAAAGGAAAATTATACTCTCAAATCTTTAAATGAAATAAATTGTTTGAAATCTTTTGTTTGTCTTCTTACAATCGAAATTTTTATTTGGAGCCAAATGCTTCAGACACCAGAATTTTAAAATTGCTGCGAATTCCTTTAAACCAGCTCCTGATATTTAAGTTCAGAGACAGCGATTAATAAGTTATTTTTACTGAAAAAAATAAATAAAAAACATAGAAAAAAACAGTTATAGAAAGAAATCCAATGTCAGTTTCATCTTCCAAGGGAATTTCCCATACTCGGTAAGAGATTATACACAGACGACAGAGCACTCATTTTCCAGATCTGTTAACCCAGAAGAACAAATTTTCTCCTTTGTCTGAAACCGTAACGGTCTGAACAAAGAAGGAGTGAATGTGAGCTGTCTTCTGTTCCATCATTCACACAGAACCACACCCTTTATGTGATTTAACTCTAAACTGAGCGTGTGATTCAATAGACAGAAGCCTGTTTCAAAATGAATGCCTCTTTTCACACATTTTACGATTTAATCGTTTGCCCAGAAGGAAGATACGATAATTAAGATATTGAGAGAGCACTTTGTATCTGTATAGTTTACAATCATTAACTATGTATTATTTTAAAAGTGAATGCAATTTTAGATAATTTTTAACGATAATTTTATTTAGTTACAAAGATATTTTCATTCAGACGCATATAAATTTTATTACAATTCTTAGTTTACTATTTTTCTATTAACAGAGTATTATAAATGTTATTCTAAAACTTGAAATAGGACCCATGAATTGAAATAAGACCCATATACTCCTTTCATAAAAACTTAATTTTTGAAGCAAAGTAACAAAAAAATTAGCTTTTGTGATGTTTATTATTAAAATTAGATTTTGAAATTTAAAATAAATATATATTAAGACATTTAAATTCTTCAAATAAAATTAAATTATAGGAAAATGATTCTTTTCAAGCTCTGAAATAATAGGTTTAATTGTTGAAACTTTTATTATGTTTAGTATTTCTTTTAAAATAAAGCAAATCTATAAGAAAGCTCTTTCACGTTTGATAATAAATAATAATAATTAAGATGACATAAGCTTTTACAGCTGTCACGAAATATTCAAATTAATCTAGCAATAATTGCCCAAAACTTAAATAAAGTAAGCAATTCATTTACGATATTTTTCAGCATCATTAGTGATAATTTTTAATGAGATCGAACCAGAAACTAACCAAAGTCGAAATCAAAAACAAATACTCATTCTGCAATTTTTCAATTAATAACTAATCGCTTGAGAGCGTAGGAGTGTGGGTTCGATTCCCACCGTGGCCCTGGGTGTTTTCTTCGTTATCTTCTGTGGTTGTACATCTGTCATTGTGCTATTTGTCCTATTATCGACGAAGACTTACAAGCGGATCTCAAGAATCAAGCATACAAGTCTGAATATAAGTAATGTAATAAAAAACAATTAATAATAAGTCATCCTCTATCTAAAAGTATTCTCTAATCTCAGTTTCAAATTTTTAACTCAAATTTTTAATTAGAATAATATTTAAGACTTCCCCAGTTAGATTCTTATGTTTCCTTGAATGAAAAAATTCTTTTTGGTTTTAAAATACTTCAAATTCAAACCTCAATAATACTTTCGTCTTCATTTTGATAAATATCACTTGCTTTTATGAAATAATAATTAGTATATTAAACTCAGTGAAAATGTTTTACAAATATGATAACAATTACCCAAGAATTTTACAGCAATAGTTAATAAAAATTGAAATTGTACACATTTGAATTGAAAAAAGCCTCATTCATTAATAAATATTTACCGAGACTTTTAATAATCAGAACCTAAATAAGAGTGCACTTCTTGTTGAAAAATTTCATAATTCAGTAAAAGAAGATAAAATATATTGATACATACTATTTTTAGGTAAACTTTCCGAGAAATGATATTCATAAGTTTAATTTAAAGAATTATCAATTAAATTTAAGTGTTTTGATAGATTTTCCATTATCTTCTTAGATGTTGAAGATTCCGTACCTTACCTTCGCATTCTGTTTCAAATTTCAAAAAAATAATAAAGTATCACTTTATAAATACATGTATATATATTCTATTCCGGGACAGATGTACGATTTACATAGAACTAATCCCTTAATAGCGACTGTGTAAAAAAAAATGCAATCGGAAATCTAAACTCTGAGAAAAAAATTTATTATCAAACTGTTCCCCAGACAAAGTACCAGTTTTGAGATATCAGCAAGAAATGTTAGTGAATATTGATTTTAATACCATATTAAAACATTTAGGCCGTGATAGCCTAGTGTTTAGGGCATCGACCTTCCGTCCGGAAAGTCGGGGTCCGATTCCCAATGCCGCTAAAGACCCACCGAGTACATGCGATATATGTTCTCGTTAAATCTGTGGAATCAGAAGTCCTGAGGTCGGTCACTGGGCAGTTACCATGGGCGTAATGGTCTGGAGAAAATTCAGTGTCAAATTTGAGCAAGTGGATCCTCTGGTGGCGTCATCTATCGGATTAATTTAGAGCAAAGTCGTATTTTTATCTTCATTGTGCTCTGATTAAACGAAAGACACTCGATTGACTTAAATTCGTTTGACATATGGGCAAGCCGATTGCAAAGCGAGCTCGGCTTGCCCATATGTCATAAGTAACAACACACATTTTTAAAATGGGAGTATTTATATTTTACAACATTTACAATTGGGTAATAAATTTTATAGTTCTATGCTAACTATCTATTTAACTGTTTGTCTTATTGTTTGTAGTTATTTCTACTTTCTTATTTATAATTAGACCTTTCAAAGATATAAGTACAACAGATAGATTATTCTTAAATGTCACTGAAATTAATATTAATTTCAATTAAGTAAATTTCACAAGTACATCTTTTAAAAAATACTTTACTTCTGATGATTGCATTCAATCTGTTTTCAATAGCAGAAGGGTGATTAACGTCTATGAAAAATCATACCGCTTGATTTTTCATATTTTTAAATTGATAAACTAAATACCATAACTATCAATGAATGCAGTATAACAATTAATGGCACAGGTGCGGTATAATCCATGATTCCAAATTCTGAATTTTTTTGGCGATGAAGAAATGTGGTCAAGATGACGTATCGTGGCGTACACGATGATGTAAATGCTAGGGTTACCAAAATAGAATTTTCTGCATAATTCTTATAGGTCTCCATATGTATGACGTAATAAAAACGAGGCTGCCAGATAGATAAGAAAATCGCCAATCTCTGAATTTGGCATCCTGGATTATACGGCACCTATGCCCAATTAATTACTTTTACAATTAACATTATCTTTATCATATAGAAAAATCGGACATTAGTCTCAACGAATATACTGCACACAAAAAATATTAGAAATTAAACTTATTTTATTATGTTATTCAGCTCTCTTCATCGGAGTAATTGGCATCCATTTCGGAAACTACCGTTAAATTAGTTCTTCTGGTACTCTCTCGGGATCAATTAACAGCACTCCCCCCAAATCTGCCTTACTCACAAAAGGGAAATTAGTTATTAGTTAGAAAGCATTGCTGACTGTCTGCACACCCTTTCTGTGTTAAAAATTGGTAGCTTTTTGCCTTGTGATTTGTCATAAATCAAAGCAGACTCTTCAATAAAGCTGCGATTTTTTGTGGAAAAATCTCCTTTTATTATGATTTAGGGGATATATATAAATGGGAAAATGATTCTGATGGTCAATGACATTTGTGACTTACGAGTCTTTCTATTCACGCCATTTTTAGCCACAAGATAATTTTTAGATTTAAATAAGTGTGTAATAATTTCATTCTCATAATATTCAAACACAAATTATTTGAAATTAGTTCCGATTTAAAAGAGGTGGTTAGCTTTTTTTGTTGTTTTTACACCACGAGATCATATATTATTTTATATTTACAATAATATATATACTATTTATAATATTAGTTTCCCTTTTATATTATTCACTTCCAATATAAATTTCTATGTAAAATACTAGTAAATGAGAACTTTTGAATAAAAGTATTGTGTTTGTAAATGCAAATAATATGAAATCACATTTCGACTTTTCCGAGAAAAATATTCATTTCGGTAAAGAGCGAAATTTATTTATCATTATTGATGAATTTATAATATTTTGAAAAGTTTTATGATTGCAATTGCGTTGTTATACAGTTAAACATTTATTTTCTATTATTCTTTATTAAATGAAGTATTTTTACCTTCATTTAAGCTAGATACATAGTGTAGTGCATAGCTATAGCTATAATGCAGTATACATTTTGATTGACCTTAATTTAAATGGTGAAATAAAATTAATTATCAGAAATAACGTGATTAAAAGAAAAATGAACAAATATAGACATGTGTTAATTTTTATTTTCGATGACCATTTAAGTTTTTTCCTTCATAGATTGTTCCATAATTCTTCTTCCTAAGTGTCATCCTTTTCTATTAATTAACTAACTGTTGTTTTAATTACCTATTAATTCAAAACTCTCTATAGGTATATTATTTTACACCATCCAATATTGCATTACTATTTATATTTAAAAATATGCCGACCAATGGCTGAGTGGTTAGCGTTCCTGACTCTTGTGCTGTGGATCCCGGGTTCGAATCCCGGTTCGGGCATGGATGTTACTATCTCTCTGTGTTTCTCTGTCCTTTCTTGTGTGTTGATGTATGAATGTGGCCCGCCCTATAAACGGGTCTGTGGTGGTATGACGCGGGCAATGCTACTCACCTCCGTGACTTAGTTCACAGGTGCCCGCTGGGTAACGACAAATGAGTAGCAGTTTCCAGCCTTGTTGTGGCGAAGGGTTAGTCACCCAAGTGCCCACCGTTATTAAAAAAAAATATATATATATACTTAAAAATATTGTGAATATTTAATAAAAATTTTTAGGTAGTTTTTATTAAATATTTTGAATATTTAATAAAAAATTTTAGGTAGTTTTTATTATATTCCTAATAAAATTCTATATTTCATTCAATAGAAAGTCTCTTTCTGTCCTAACTAATTTTCATGTATTGAATAATTTGAATTTACTTACTTTCAACAAGTAATGAATTTGATATAAATACCAATTGGAAGTCACACAAAAGCATCAAAGTTTAAATATTTCCATACATTAACTTGAAAGTTATTCATGGTTATTAATTTTCATAGAAAATGGTACTTAGTAAATTTACTAATTACACAAAATAATGTCAATTACTTAAAGTAAATTAAAAGCCTTTCTTTTAAACTAGACTTCTATTGAAAAATTGTCAACAATTTTTTATATTTCATCAATTTTTAGGGTCTTATTTTTACTAAATCATAAAATATATCTAAAATATTTAATCTTCTAGCTGATATTGAAATAACTGAGTAAAGTCAAACTTAATGTTCTTTTTAATTTAAGAAAGAAAAATTCAAAAATATGTACAATCTATGAGGAAAAATTGTGTTTATGTAGGCATCTGAAATCAAAGTAAAAACTAAAACAATTAATTGTTTTTTTTTAAAGTTTGATTGGTTTTCTTGTCGGTAAACGGTCACTTTTGGCACAAGATAGCTGATTAAACCGGGTAACATAGTTTAAGGTAAATTCCAATCCACACTACGAATATTCATAGCTGAGATAAGAATCGAATCGAGATAAGAACACGTCAGTTCAGATCAGAAGAAACAAAATAAGAATGTTGTACAATGAGCTGCTTTATTTTAAACATTGAAACTACCTTATTTTTTACAGAGAAATATTCTTAAAATTAAATTCATGCGTAAATTTAAGCATTTTACTCCTAGTTCAGTATAATTTAGCATAAGTGCCCTATAATCCAGGTTGCCAAATTCTGAGATTGGCGATTTTTTTGGCGGATTTTCTTATGTATCCGACAAACTCGTTTTTATTACGTCATACATATGGAGATCTATAAGAATTCTGCAGAAAATTTAAATTTGGTAATCCTAGTATTTACGTCATCGCGCACGTCATCTTGGCAACATTTCTTCGTCGCCAAAAAAATTCAGAATTTGGAATCGTGGATTATACGGTACCTGTGCCCTTACTTCATAATGGAAAACAGGAATATCATTATTAAGACATCAGATAATCTCAAAAATCTTAATGACGCACATGAATTAAATATAAATTTTTATCAAAAAAGGTTTTTATTTTGTACTTAAATGATTATAATTTAATTATAATTCTTATTTACAACACAATTTCTTACTTTGGCACTTAATAAAAATATAGCTGTAAATTTTACAAAATTGTATATAAGCTACATGGGGCTTATGAGTGATAAGGTACATTAAAATGAGTAATTACTGATTTTTCTCTGTTTAATCAGTCAATTTTTTAATTTATAAATTTTCTTAATCAAAATTTAGAAGTAATTGTACAAATTGCTATGTAATTTATTATTTAAAAAAAATTTCAAATCAAAAGTAAATAATATGCACAACAGTGATTAAATCGATTTTTTAAGAATGTTGTTTTATTGTTTTATATATTGTGTAATATATAACGGATGTATATGATAATTATTTTTTAATTAAAACTGCATCATAAGCGTTATGCAGATAATTTTTCTTGATCATATAAAATACAAGAGAAATAAAAGCAAAACACCTTAAAAGATATTTGGTAAACATAAAGGGTTTTTTTTAATAAACTTCACAGAAAGCCTTTTACAATGCAAAGAAAAACATTACTTTTTTATAGTAAAAACTATTTACATGGAAACAGTTTAGCTTTAAAATTTATTTTCAATAATTATAGGCACTACAGAAGCGTATTTTATATTTAAATATTTACTGATATTTTATAAATGTAAAACAACCAACTTTGAAAATGTTAGCAATACTTAATAAACGTATTCCGTTCCCTTAAATTCGACAACTTTTAAAATGTATTACTGAAATATTAGTAAACAATAAATATATGCAGAGTATATCATTATGCTTTCTATTTATACATTTAAAATTAACAATATATTAAAACGAAAGTCAGAAAAATTCTGGCATTCTGAAAAACATTATCTACATGATAACTTACGGAAGGGCGATAAAATAGGCACTTTACGTTTCTTATAAAACAACATATATATCATCTGCCGTAATTGTAACTTAAACTATGATAAAATTTGGTGTGTAATTATAAAATTAAGGAGAATGGATTTAAACATGTTTAATAATTATTCAATTGAATTAGTAGGCACACTCTCTTTTAATTTTATTTTGTACATCAGAATAAAATTTGAATTTTTGTATCATTATATATATATATATATATATATATATATATATATATATATATATATATATATATATATATATACATATATAATGATGCAAAAATTTACAAATTTTAAGTATATATATATAGAAGATGGAATCTCAAAAATTTGTTAATGAATTATTTGTTAATGCATAATTGTACTGCAATTTTTCATAGATATCAGAATGATGAACGTTGCTTCTCTGTTTTCTATTTCACTTTTTTGTTAATCACTTCAAAATATATCATTTTCCAAAAAAAAAAAAAAAAAGAACACAATAGAAATAACAAACCTTTTGATATGATCGGAGAGTAATATAGGCATATTTAAATTGTTTTTTTGTTAATCAGAAACTAAAACACATAGTAACCAAACTTATTCTTAAAATGTTTGGAAAAAATGATTACGTGTTTGACAAAACTAAAATTATTAATTGAAAAATATTAAAAAAAGTAATCTAAAATTAATTTCACTATGTGCAATTTTTCAATTGATATCATGTATAAAATAACATTAAATGCCATATATTTGTAGTTTTTTTTTATTTCAATATGCTTTTAAAAATAAACAATATACTTTTATTTTGAAATAAATTAAGATTTGCAAGTCGTTACATAGAGTGTTACTTTCTATCGTACAGCAAAATTTTAACATTTTACAATAGCGCATAAAAAGAAAATCAAGTTTAAGAAATGCTCTGAAATTTTTGACTTTTGTGGTGATTTCAAGAGTACGGTTTATAGACAATATTCCCATAAAATTATCACATGATATTTTAAAAATGTATACGTAAATTTTAATTAAAATAAAATGAAAGGGCTTTATATCGAAAGTAATGATTGTTCATATGAAATCAAATCAATATGGATTTGCCACTCTTTCTCACGGTCTGTCATTGCTTAATCATCGGAGATTGATGGTTGCAGGTGCTCTCAAGTTTGATACAAGAGATAAAATACTTTTTATATTCACTCAATTTTGTCTTCGTAGAATTTTCGTGTAGGTATGAGAACTATCATGTTATCACAAAAGAAAACGAGCAGAAAGAAATGATTTGAGAAACAAATCTTCTTAAGCATGATTGACTATCGATTGATAAAGCATTCTGCAGATTAAGTAGCAAATACCTGGACTAGTATCGAGATTATAATCTTCTGCTACCCCAGAGAAGATTCCCCCTTTTATTCGAAATATGAACTATGTTGAAAATATTCTAACTTTCATATCTTATTCGAAATAGGAACTATGCTGGAAATTTTCTGATAATTTTCATTATCGTATTATACTCTCTTTAAGTACATTATATTTTTTTAACGCTCTACTATCTTTAAATGCATTTGATTATTTTTAAATTTTATTAAAGTTCTCATATTTTATGCTTTTTTTATTAGGAAAATAAGGATAAAAAAGATATATAAGGAATTAAATAGTAAAATAAGCTAAAATATTTTATAGAACATTAAATTAAAAACGGCGTTAATAATTCGTAAGGATAAAATACTGATATATTTACCTTCAAAAAATAAAAGTCTCTTTTATAAACAAATATAATATAAAATAACATTTTAAGTGTGGGTTAAAATGGCGGCTTTATATAAATGGCTTTCATCCATTTAAAGTTATCGATCATGAAATAGTCAGAGGCCAAGGTTTTTAGGAATGACTGGCAAAAATATGATTAAATTGATGGTACAGAGAAAAACTAATGAATTTAGTACCGTAAAAGTTTATTTCATAAAACTGTTTTTCTCGTTCGGAAAGCTAAAAAGTTTGATTTAAGGAAATGATTTATAGGTAATGTAATATAAAAACTGTTGGTATCTTAAAATTTCATAAAAATCAAAAGATTAAAATTTTAGGATATTTAGATTTTTTATTAAACAAATTCTCATTCAGATTTTGATTTTTAAGCAAAGAAAATACGTCAAATAGTTACTAAGAATAATCTTTTCAATGTTTGAGCAGTCTTTTTAGTGCAGACTTGGGAATTGAAAAAAAAATGAAAAAACAATTACAAATTGAAAAAAAAAACTTAATAGAAAGGCAGCATTTATTTAATTAGATGCATGAAAATCGAATAAGCTTGATATGTTTTCTGCTATTTTATCAACAATATCAGAATTCATTAAGCTAAATTTCTTGACAACGGTTTATAAAAAAAGTGGATATAAGTGTCTTTGATTAATATGTGGATATTCTATTGAAATGAGCAAATTTTAAAACAATCATTTATATTTAACATATTTATTCATTTTAAAATAACGCTTACCCTGAAAAATGCTGATTCAACAGAACAAAATGATATTTTTTCTTATCACCGAATAATGTACACATAGCTTGCTTGAATAGTTATAAAACGCATATGCCGAGGTAGTCTAGACCGTTAGTCGCATGAAACATACCAAAGCAAAGTAAAATCCACTTGCTATTTTCCAAGAATAAGGACGATTAATAAAACGCTTCGTTGAGAAGAATTTGCATAATTACACAATATCTAAGCAAGATTAGGTACATGCATGATATTTTAATGAATGAGCTATCATGCCAAGATTTTTTTAATTTAATAATATATAATATTTATATTGAATTTTGTTTTCAGTAAATAATTTCATAGTCAAATTTATAGTTACTTAAACAATTAGCATTACAATTCGGTTGCAAATTGATGTGATTTTTGCATGAAAAGTTGAGAAATCATATCTTATCTCAGTAATAAAATAATATCTTTGAAAATGGTCGAGCATCTCATTCTAAAAACTTTCTATCAATTTGACTCACGGGTATATAGTTTGTGTGTAAATAAATTTAATCACACATGGTTGAATTCTAAGGTTATATTTCTGAATATATTCTAAAGATTAAAACACTTCACCTAATATAATTTTCGGCTATATGTATTTAAATAAGCAAAAAAAAGCAATGCATATAAATGTACATTTGAACTTAACCAGCTAAATATATATTCCTAAATTAGTTTATATTGATGTCTTACTAAATTAAATTCAAAAATCACGATGAAAGGTAAATTCCAACTACTGATTAAAGTTCAGTGATATGAGGTATGCCATAACATATTTTTTATAATAATTATTAAAAACTTATATCGTTGTGAATAATACTCCAAAAAATAAAGATATATGAAATCTTGAGTAAAAAATCTTTAATTTCTCTAATTCATTAAAATATATTAAAATAATATTTCATAGGAAATGCATTACTATGGAAAAAGTGGGATAAAAAAGTACAAAAAAAAAGATATAATAGATTAATTTTGAAAACTAACCAGGAAATATTAATATTAATTATTATTAACTAATCTTTTATACAAGAAACATATTCTTACATCTCAAAATTGTCACTTTAAAATCACATCTTAAAAACAAAATTAAAAATCTCATACTCTTAACACATTATATCAATTAATGAAGTTAAAAATATTATTTTTAATTTAAAAGAGCATTTGTATAAACTGTAGTAATGACACAAATTATGCGACTTTTATTTTTTATATGAAACTGATTAATTTCCGAGATTAATTTAAAGGAAACGTATATATATATATATATATATATATATATATATATATATATATATATATGCAGATCCAGAATGCTTCACTAAATTATTTACTACCACCTGCATTTTTCAATTTCACATAATATAACATTAAATTATTAAACAGGGCTGCAACTTTCTAAGTCAAATTCACCTATAATATTTTTAAACCTGTTTCAAGAATAACTGTAAAATTTGTATTGAATTTAATAATAATCTTTCATTTTACTCAGAGAATGAGAGGTATTGAGACTACAAATTAACATGCCAGTAGATTCCTTAGACCTTTTCATTATTTTGGTAAACCTCAAAATTTTAGAGCACATTTCTCAAGAAATTATTGTCGAAACACTTCCACTGAATTTTGATCACACTGAATTTTCTGTATTTCAATATTTTTCTCTTAAAATTTATCAACAGAGGTATTCAAAAACTCACGTTAGCTATAATAATATCAAATATATTATTCCGATTTCCATACAAAAATTATTTTAAGTATTTTTGAGAAGTGTTTTTCTATGCACAAATAATTTTTTATAAACTTAATCTTAGTCTAAAACCTATTTATTCGCATGAAGTTTGAAACAATGGTGTCATTCATGCATTAATTCAAAAGCACTAAAACACTGTTTTCTTAAAATAATAGATTCTTCTATTTAATTTCCTGATATTCGTTTGCCTCTTTTTCTACATTTTCATATTAAGTCTCTTTTAATTTTTTTTTCTAAATTTGTTAAGATTTAAAAACTTTTCCATTACAAGAATTATTAGTTTTCACAATATATGAAAACAGTTAATTTTGAATTTATTTGAAAATACATGTTTGAGATATTATTTATGGAATCCTTAATTATTCTAACTGTGAAAAAATAACTTGTCATTTAATTATATTGAGTTTATAAGTTGAAACTCATTTATTCATCACAAGCAGCACGTTCTACTGAGAAAATTTTATTTATCCTAGTTTAGTATTTAATTCAATATTTTTTAACCGTCTCAAATTTTTAAAACATAATTTATTAATTTTCTGAGATTGAATCTGATAATTTAAATATGCTAAATTTTATTTTTATTTTAAAACATAAATGTTTATTTCTAGTAAAACTCAGTCGAATGTTGTGAGATGAGAGAAATAATAAATGTTTTAACGTTTTTTTTCATTTGATTACATTTTTTATTTATAATGAATAAAAAACAACATTTTTTGATTATTACTAATATGAAGAAACTTCAATTAAATATTATTTCAATTATTTGGAAGCAGTTGAATTATTGTTAATTTTATTTAAGTTGACCTTTTGTTCTTAGTTCTTCGTAAATAACTAACTCTCAAACTTATATATAGATGGCGCTGATAATCTGCAATATTAAAAAATCTGAAATCTGGTCTCTTAATTGGAAGTAATTCAAAAGGAAATTTTTAGCGACATAACAGAATAGGAAAATACATACCACTATTAATTTTATTACAGTAATAAATTATTTTCCTTGCTTTCATTTTTTGTTAACGTATTTATCAAAATATATGCAAGGTCGTTCGCATTAAATCATTTTACAATTAAGAATTGTTATGCCGCAAACAAAACATTTGAAAGTGTCTCAGTTTTCGAAATTGCTATATTTTAATTTTTATGTTGTTTTTTTTTTGTATTACTTTTGCAATTAACTTAACTTGGTTCCTTTAACTATGAAAATAAAGGGTAATGTGTCTTTATAAAATTCTTCAAAATTTTTAAATTTGATACATTTCCATTTACAAATCTATTTCAAAATAATTTAATCTATATAATAGTTATGCAAATAATTTTATTTATTTTCTACAAAATTTTATCACTGTTAAAATTTTTCTCCTTTATATATAATAATTTGAATAAAACGAAACTGTTGTATAGTAAACTTATGACTAATTAAATAATGCAATTACTTAAAAATATCAATTGAATATGATAAAATAATTTCTTTAAAAGTTACATTGTAATTTTTTTTTAAAATAGTTTAAATCAAATAATAGATAAGCAAAATATTTTTACTTATCTACAACTAAATTTAATTAATTTTATCATTTACTTATATAGTTATCCTTCATGTAAAATAATTTGGATAAAGCTCAACAATTCATAAATAAAGTTCTGAATAGTTTCAGTATGTTAAAAACACTAGAATAAGTCAATCATACACAATAAAATAATTTCATTAAAAAAATCAACCTCTAAGTTTTAGTTTCTTGTAGTAAACATCTTATTGAATAGCCCAGATTCCAAACCTATCTTATCAATAAAGATACAATCACTTAGAAATTTAACAAAAAAATTTATGTCAGAAAATATAAGAAGAAAGGGAGGGGAGAAGGAATGGGAATAACACGTGTCCCACCCACTCCCCCATTCTATCTTCCAGCGCACAATGGAATGACAGGTAAGGAGTTAGTGACTTACAGCTTCTTCCGAATTCCTCTGCGGTATGCAAATGAAGCCGTGACGTCAAGCTGACGTAGATTGAGTCAGCCTTCACTGTCAAACAGCTGCATTATCATGTCTCAAGAGAAATTGATGTCGCGTTTCCAATTAAATTCCGTCGCGATGAAGTTCTTAAAATGGTATTTCATTCTTCATAAGTTCTATTGATTTGTGCTTTTTCTCACGAGTATAAGTATGAATTATTTAGAGCTATAGAATAGCTGTCACTTGGGAAAGACAGACTGCCAAGGTATGAACAATGTAGTTTTATGTACCTCTGTGCTGTTAATCGTACGGTAGTCATAGCTTGAATTCAGTCATAGTCAATACATTCCAAGATTATGACTTTGAAGGGTTATTATTCGAAATTTATTAGTAATATTTCCTCGTAAAAGATTTTGAATGACAAATTTCGCAAATATACGAAAGTTAGTTTTTCTATTATGAACTATAATAATTATTACAGTATTATTAATTTATAAAAAAAGGTAGTAATATACAATATTTAAATAAAATGTCAGATATTTTTTTATTAATTATTTTAAAAAAATATTATTTCATTTGTTTGGTTGATTCAGATATTGTCATATATATATATATATATATATATATATATATATATATATATATATATAATTAATAGTAAATTTTTATAAAATTAATCAAATAATAGATGGAAAATAAAACATTGACGAAAACATAATACGAAATCAATAGAAAGTTTAAAATTTCAGAGAAAAAAGAATAAAGGAAAATAGAACGTGAAGTATTCTATTTTGCTTGAAATTTTAGACTATCAATTGATTTCGTTAATATTTTCAATGTTTTATTTTCCATCTAGTATATTATTATTATTATTCTCCATTTGGTTTTTGATTAATTTTATAAAATTTACTATTAATTATATTTTAGTAATTTTATTTAAGCTGCTTTTACGCTGAATGTATTGCTAAACATGAGTTACATCTATTCTTGTATTTTTCAATTTTTATATCTATTTTACTTTCAATTTTCGCCTGTGATACTTCTAATCATTATATATATATATATATATATATATATATATATATATATATATATATATATATATATATATATATATATATGTGTGTGTGTGTGTGTGTATGTGTGTGTGTGTGTGTGTGTGTGTGTGTGTGTGTGTGTGTGTGTGTGTGTGTGTGTGTGTGTGTGTGTGTGTGTGTGTGTGTGTGTGTGTGTGTGTGTGTGTGTGTGTGTGTGTGTGTGTGTGTGTGTGTGTGTGTGTGTGTGTGTGTGTGTGTGTGTGTGTGTGTGTGTGTGTGTTATTAGAAGTGATGCGAGTCTCCAAAACAGAAACACAATAGCACAAAATATTTTCCATATAAAGATCTATTCAATATAAAGTATTTTCAAATGAAACATGGTATAAGTCCTAAATAAAATTGATAACAAATATGAGGTCAAGGCAATTTTCAAAAATATGTAGTTTGTGAAAAATTTAAAGTGAAGCTTAAATATGATAACTTTTTGTTTAGTTAAGTCATTATTTTACATTTAAGAATTTCAAATTTAACTGATTTTATAGATTGTTTAAAATATTTAAAAGCAAAATACTGAGATTTTTTAAAATAATTATAAAAATTATATACTTTGAAGCTAGAATTATACAGTTTTATCTAAGCTAGAATTATATATTGCTAAAGATTTAATAAGAATACACAATTCTAAACAATAACTAAAAATATTTATCATTTAAAAAGCAAAATGGTATTTGCTTTTGTTAAAATATGTCTATTTCTTTTGCATGCACGTAACAAAGTCTGTTGTATATGAAGATACAGGGCATTAATAATAGTAATTTTATCGATACTATTGGATAATATCAAATAATAATAAACAGTTAAAAAAATTAAAAACAATTCGAAAGGATTTTACATTTTTTTTCAAATAATAATAATATATAAATATTTCTGAAAAAAAAATTAAATGCTAATACTAAGCTAAAATTTAAAAAAAACACCCTAATCTAACATTTAACTAAAATGATAAATTACTAATTGTAATTTATCATTTTAGTTAAAATTACCTATAAATATTAATTTTTTATGATTAAAATATTAATTTTTTATGATTAATAATTAAGACTAAATGTATTGTTCCCTATCACAAAATAATATAAAATTAAGTAAACACTGAGAAATTGAAATAAAAATATTTTAACATAATTCAAGAAATTTTAACGATGATTTTAACTGTGTAATTTTTAATTTCTAATAATCACATGTTTGTGACCTTTTTCATGCAATTTGAGATTTTTAAAATATCAATACATTTAGAAATTCTAAAAACCCTTTAACAAATAATTGTTAATGAACTATTTAGAATTTTTGAAATTACTTTTCTCACACTGAAGTTGCTACAGAATAAATTTTTTCTAACACTTAGAAACATTTTTAACATAATTATCTTTTAAAAATGCATGTCATTTAATTACAAAAATGCATCGTGTATAATGTGCTCTAATATATTTTTCTACTTTTTTAAATTGTCAAGTCATTATCAATAATTTATTTTAAAATAATTTCAAAATTGAATGTTAAAGTATCAAATTTAATTAATTTTTATTAAAATAAAAAATCATTTTCTTTAACATAAAAATTCAAAACTTAATATGAATTTACAGATTTCTCAAAAAATTCCACGAATTAATAGATAATTATTTATTAAAATAATGATTTCTTTCAAATACAATAAAATGTAAATGTTGATATCTTTATTTGAAAATAATCTTATAATTGAAAATAGTTCAATCAGTTTTATTACCGGAATATTCTACAATATGTAGTATTTATTCACTCTATTGTTCTTTGCAAATAAACCTATGTAACTCTTTTGAAAAATAATTTCATTGCATTGTTTGGTTTTATTTCCTCTTTCTAAATTAAAACATAAATAAATGTGTCTGATTATTTATCCTAAAGAAATATAAATATATTCTATTAAACTTTATTCCGGAAATGATAATGGAGTGATATAATCGAATTTTTTTCACCTCTTTCTAAAATGATAATTTCAAGAGAGGTATACTTATATTTATTTATATTCATTATTTCTTTCGTAACTTTTCTCAAAATATTAACCTTGAGTTAATTAAAGCAGTTTACTTTGAATCAAAATTTTGTTTCACCTATTTTTAGAATTTCAAATGATAAAATAAAATTTCCTAAATTTAAATATAATTAAATATATTTCCTAAATTTAAATATCTTTTTAATGTATAAATTCAAGAAAAATCTAATTTTTTTAAAAATATTTATTTATTAAAAATAATTAAAGATAAAAATATAGTTGAATTAAAAAAATCATAATAAAATTAAATAGGTAGATGAGTTGCTTATCAAAATTCTGTTCATAATTTATAAATGACAAAAAGAATTTAACATGCACGTGTTCAAGAATGTTTTAGCCATGATTCACATAGCTGATGGTTTGCTACGAGTACGGTTGGAATTCAATCAATCTTGTCCAACCCCTTCGGAATGCCTGACTCGTGCTATTCGCTGTTCTCACACAATAGGTTAAAAACTACTCAAGCTTTCGTTCTCAGAATTCTGAGTAATTAAATAACATCAACCTGAGACTTAAACTGATGTACGTCAGGAAATTTCTTTTAAAATTATAATTTTGTCAACATATCTTAACATTTTACAAATTCTAAAATTCCAAAGCTAGAAATTTTAAATATATTTTAAATTTATAAATAATGTTATTTTAAGAAATTATGGATTGAAATTTGTTTCCAGTTTACTAAAGGTTTTGAAATAATATAAATATATAAATTAAAATATGATTTAAAATGATGGCTAAGTTTTTATAAAGTTTAAATTATGAAATGAAGTGAAAACCTAAAGTTTGTTATGTAATTCAAGTTTTTTATTGATAATGATGGTAAGAATTTTTTAAAATAATAATAATTTTCTTAATAAAGATAATATAGCAAGAATTTTAAAATATATGCTCTGATAAAATATAATGTCTTTTTATGAATATAACACTTCATTCTAATAAGTATGTATTTGAAACAAAAATTAATCATAGCTATTTTACCTTAACTGACAATCATTGCTTGTAAATTTTCTAGTTTTTATTATATAAAATATATTTTGAAAAAATATTATAGAATAAATAACAATTGATAAACAGTTAAAAGTAATTTTCTTAAATCCGAAAAAATTTTTTAAAAATCTCAAATGCTTAATTTATGGATTTATATTCCACATAGAAAAATAAAACTAAAATAAAATAATAGCATACATATTCAAAATCAATTTTCTGCCATTTTGTAAAAATATACCTTGAAAACTATCGGCAAAACAACATTCTATTAACTGGTGAAATACATTTATCGGAATAAAATTTAGTGACCACAGTTGATATACTAATGTCAATTTAGAATTTTAGGGGGGATTGCTAATGATTATCTAAAAAGAAAACAAGAAAGAATATACAAATAAAGATGCAATGACATTTCGGATATGAGCAACTATGTAAAAAAGTCAAATACCAACTATGTTATCAATTAACTCATTGTTTAGCTGCCTAACTTGTCTAGTGGTCAGCATGGCTGACTGCGGATAGGAAGGTCCTGGGTTCGGGCATGGATGCACTTTTTCTCTCTATCTATTTTGTCTTTGTCCTTTTTGAGTATGCATGGGTTGTGAATGGTTGCCTAACCTATAAACGGGTACCTATAGCATGTGTTTACTGAGGAAGTCAGACTCCACTTCTAATATATAGTTCATTTGGAAAAAGGGAGCAGCTCACCCCATAATGCCAGCCTAGCTGGCACAAGACAACAACTCTGTTTTTTAACAAATCAAACATGCACAGAATTTCTCAAAATAAAAATTTATTATTTTTAATTGCAATAATAAATTATATACACACAAATATATAGCTAAATACTTATCTTAAAACTTAATTTAGAAAAACAAGCTAATAGTAATAATTATGAAATAATTGGAAATCACAAAAATAGAAAAACACCATTTGATTACAAGGTCCAAGACAACTTGGGGGTGGTTCTACGCACACACCATATTCTAAGTGGTTTGAATTGAGTAAGTTTGGACTTTTGGACTAAGTGTTATCCTAGAAAAATAATATTATATATGTATATCCAATATTTGGATACCATTTCATGTAAAAATAGCAATTGAAACACTTTATCCCCATTTTTGTGATTTCGAAAGTATTTTTATTATTTATTTATTAAAAATTTTCTCATGTCGTTATATAATAGTTGGACCTTGTTTGTCATTGATTCATGAAAATACATCATTAGCAGCAGCCATTAGTGTAAGAAAAATCGGACGTTTCTAAGGGGTTCATTTCAAAGTTCTCAGAGCTTTGTTTTAACACAGAGTGTGAATCGGGTCTCCATTAAGCAATGGCTACACCCGCTTACTCATTAAGGAAAATGAGAAAAAAAATACAGACAGGGATAAAAAAAAGGAAAAGAATTTTTTTCAATCGAAACAAAGGTACCCAATTCGCTGAAAGTAAATAGAACTACCATTCTATTCGAAAATGGCTAAATAAAATTGAGAGAAATGGATTTCTTTTATTAAGAAAATTCTTTTCTCTCCCTTCAATCTCCTTTCCCTCTGGAATGGTACCAAGTTTTAGAACAAAAAATTAAAAAAAAATGAAAAAGAAACTCTTAAAACAATATGAAAATTACTTTTTAAGTACAAACGGCTATTCTAATCTGGGAAGCTTTTGTGTGAAGAAAGTAATACGGTAGCGAGTTAAGAAAAAACAAGTGTTAAAATAAAAGAAAAAACTAGAATAATTGAAGTCGAAAGAAGTAAGATAGGTGGGGCGTGTAAACTGGGGCACAGGTCGAGGAAGGGGTCTTTGAGTTTCTTTATTTATGGTGTAGGAAATAATACTAATCTTTAAATATAGAAAAAGAAAGATTTTTAACTTTTGAAAATAAACACACGAGGAATAATTTATTATCGATAATTTCATGGCAATATCTATCACAATGCGAAACATTCATTATCGAATGCAAAATTACATTCATTAAGAAACAGAAAAAAAATTTAAGAGCGATGATTGTATATCAATGATAGTTTAAATGTTTCAGTTCTCAAATTTTTAGTATAAAGTAAACTATATATATATATATATATATATATATATTTATATATATATATATATATATATATATATATATATATATATATATATATATATATATATATATATATATATATATATATATATATATATATATATATATATATATATATATATATTATTCAAGATACAGTTTTCCATTAATTATTTTTAGCACCTTTTTATTAGGATATTTTTATTTATATGATGGAAAAAATTTTTTAATTTTTTAATCCAGCACTCAAAATTCAGTAATTTTTGTTTGTTTTTATATTTTTGCGATATAAATAAAGAATATAAATTTCAAAAGATTTCATAGTTTAAGCAGTTTGTACAATTTCTCAATATAAGTCTAATTATTATTTTTATTCAATACAATCCTAATTATTAGAAGAAATCCAACTGTAAATAAATGAAATTTATACTATAAAATATTATAGTAGTATTAAAATAATAATTTGTATGTTTGTTAACAGTTATTTGAGAGTAGAATTATTTCATTGACTCAGCACAGTTACAATCTGGGGGCTTAAGGCTATAATTTATCGTTGGATATTACAGCCTAATGCATATGGCGAGAACTATTTTGATAAAGCACAAATAATCGCAAGACCAAGCTATATTTATTAAATGGTAACCAGAGAAGAAAAAATTAAGTAACGTAATGGCCAAATAAAAAGTCGACTTAAAATTGGAACAAAAATTTAGAGAATAAAAAGTACTAAGCTACAAAACTTTAATGTTCTTCCAAAGTAAAATAAATATTGAAAAAATGCAACAAATAGGGATTAATATATGTCTAAGAAATCTAATCAAACAATTTTTAAAACATCTCATTTTTAAAGTAAACTTAAATGCAAAGCAAATCTTAGAAACTGCAAGCAAATTTTTAACAAGCTGTGACAAGTCAATAAATAAAAGACTAGCCTTTCTGCTGTTTCGATCTTGTCTACTTCCGCTTTTATGTGAAACTTTAAAACTCATATATTTGGCTGAATATATATATCCATCAACTTTGTGTGAGACGTACACGATCGAAAAAAAGGAGAAGAAAAACAATAAAAAAACAGCTCACTGAAAGAAAAAAGCAAAAATAACAAAGAGCAAAGCTGATCATTGACCATTCGAAACAATGGGGTAGCAAACGATTATTTTCGGGTAGGGTTGGGAAAGGGACAGAATGTTCTTTTGTTGATAGTATTACTATCTGCTACTGCTTGGGTTGTTGATGATGAATATGTTCTAAGGGCAAAGGCCTCGTCTGTAACACAGCGAAGGGCGGTAATTTTTCTTTTATGTGTTTCAAGAAAATACATTATGCTCACAAATAATGCTTCAGAGCTCAAATTTGTAATGCGTATTTAATTCTCTTTTAACGAAACTCCTATCATAAATATTTGTAGACTAACGAAGTATATGCCATTTCTTATCATATATTTTATTTTACTTTTTAAAAAAGGAAAAATATCCTAAACAAAAATTTCATGGATTTATTTTTTCCCCTAAATTTAAACAGTACAAAATACAGAAAAAAATAAAAATGAAAATATAAGCCTTATATTTTGCATCAAAATTAAAAGAATGATAATAATTACGATTTTATATATTAATCGATTTCGATTATATATATATATATATATATATATATATATATATATATATATATATATATATATATATATAATTAATGTACAAAAATTAATCACAAATATTATATATCCAACTTTTTCATCTTATTTTTTAAGTTCGTAAGTCTATCAAGTCCATATAAGGTAAGAGATCACAACGACAAAATATTTTTTTAATTATTTTTAAATTTTTCTAGACTTTCTTTTAAAATAACTCCATTTTATAACTACAAATGGAAAATAGTTTATCAATAATTTTAATAAAGTTACAGAAATTTTGTGCTGATATTACTATGTTCTCTTTAATTATAAAATAACATGTATAAGAGTAATAACTTTTAAATTGTAAAATAATTATGTACACGATTAATAAGAAAGTAAAATAAATCAAATCGACACTCTCTCATTGCGTAATGCAAACTGAAGAAAATTTTGAAATCTATGAATAGCATATGTTTTAACAAAATGCATAACGGTGTATAAGCCGTAGTGTGCTAGGAACTTTTTTTTAATTTCCAGTCGAAATTGACAAATTCTGTGCCAAAACATGCGAAAATTTATTATGTTAAAATAATTTGTGACAAAAAGAATGTAAAATATTCTTTTTTCATTATAAATTAAAATTTCTAATTTTCAACAAAAGGATTAATTCTTTTCAATTTTAAATTTAAAGAGTAAAAATCTACAGAAAATCATGTTGTTGAAAGAAGTTGCCCTATATATATATATATATATATATATATATATATATATTATAATTTTATTTTTAAAAATTTCAGAAATCTCTTAAGCAAAGAAACCATGATAAATAGCGCAAGAGAAGTACATATATTTCACCACATATAATAAATTGATTGATGTTACATCTACTTTTCTAAGCGACGTCAAATTTCCTAATCATAATTGCTAAATAGTGATAAGTATATGATATATACAGACTTACACTAAATCTAAATTGTAATAAGTAAAATCATATCATAAATTAGACTTTCAATACATAATTTTTTAATTCTATTAATAGAACGCGAATTTAGCTTTTAAATTATTTTTAATATATTGTACCAGTTATAATTCGTAGCTTTAACTCCCACGATTTCGGTCGGAACCCATAGCATGCTCTACTCCGAAGCAGCCTGAGGAGCTCAATGATACCGAAGTTGCGCGAGTAACAAAAGCCAATCAGCGGAGAGCATAAAAGCGATTTAGTAATAAAAAGGATCCCATATCTTCTTCTAAAACTCGGTAAACTTAATGCTATTGCCACACAATCAGGTGCCCATGGACCGTCATCAGGGGAACCACACATAACCTGTAAATGATGGTCTGGGCACCCACCGATGGCATTAAGGAGGCTCCAAGTGAAATTCGGATGAGGTAGGCAACAAAGTGGAACCAATTGTCTCGTCAATTACATCCGCTGAGAATAGAGGATTCCGATCCTCAACGCTCTGCTGCCTCTGTTTTCCTTTGCATCCTCCGGGATCGGATGCGATCGGCGAGGAAATCTTTACCTCAATTTGGCGCTTTACGTCAACAGAAACATTGTTTCAGTGAACGAATTAACTTGAAACAACGGCGACTTTAAGTTTTCGGATATTAACTCATTTCTTGTGAAAAATGGATACTAAATTTTTGAGAATATATATAAATATTTCAACACACCCGAAACGTTCTCATCGGGAAATGAGTAGTAATAAAATGGTTTTCAAATTAGAAAGCTGCAGGTTCGATACCCGCTACTACTGAATACAAGATAAGTGTTAAATTTCTAAATATAGCATGAATATTCGTCGGGGCAATCTCTTGAGGCTTTTAAAGTTTTCTTTTTTGAAATGTGTGAAAATAAGTAAACTGTATACATATGGAAATTCTTCTTAAGACATCGTTTTCTTGCTATAAACAAAAAAAGTATTTAAATAAGTTTTATTTTGTTTGGTTATTCTTTTCACAGAATTAAATTTTTCATTTGATGAATTTTCAGACACTTATCGGTTCCGAATATTTGCATTTTATCATTTTTAATATAACATGATTTGAAAATATTTATCAGCAATTAAATAAAAAATATGCTATCTCGAAATAAAACTATTGGCAAGAAATAGGAAAATAATGTATTTTTTGGAAACAAAATAATATTTAATATTTTTACTGACACACATTTTCTCAATTGACAATATTGTCTCTTCACAAGCTCATAATTTTTTAGTTAAGTATTTCACACACAAATATCGAATATTACTGCTTATTTAAATTTCAATATTGGAAGAAATAATCCAAAAAAATTTAATTTTAATTTTTTAAGAATTATCATATTAAATTCTAGGATATATATATATATATATATATATATATATATATATATATATATATATATATATATATATATATATATACAGAGAGAGAGAGAGACAGAGAAAGGGAAGAAAATTAATAACAACAATTCTTTTATCTACATATTTCTGAATTTTATGATAGTAACTATAGTTTATCATTTAGAATTCGAAATCAGTTTCTAATTTTAAACTTTTTTCCCGTTGTTATAGTTTTTTCAGCATTGAAACAAATTAAAAGATAGGTGAAATGTGTATATCCCTTGGAGACGAAAAATATAAAACTAAATTCATTTATAATTAAAAAAAACTTCTTCTAATAAGAATTGGAAAAATAAAAGTTAATTTAACTATGTTATATTAAGATATTGAGAAGTAGAATAACTTTGACAATGTATAATTGGAAAAGTTGTCTGATATTAAAATTAAAATAATCATTCACTTAATTAAGAGCATCATCATAATTTCGAGTCATTAATTAGAAACCTTATTTTTACATATTAACACTTTATAAATATTTTACAAAGGTACATAATTAGATTCTACAATCATTTATTTCTAAGTATATATTTAATAAAAAGATAAGATTATATATTTAATAAAAATATATATTTATATAAGTATATATAAATAAAAAATCAAAATTCGCAAATTTAATTTAAATATTTTTTTATTGAGCAATGAAATACATGCGTAGATGACTGTGAAGTCAGTCAATTATTTGATAAAAATTTAGTTTTACTCCCGTTAAGTCTAGTCGACGTTGAATAATTTAATTGCAGATTTACATTCCGATGGTTTATTATGCAATAACGTAATTATCATGGGATTGAATGATAAAAATCTGTCTTTAAGTCATTCAATGCTAATTATGTACATAAATGTTAATCATGTATATAATTAGCATCTATACATAATTTAACATTGTCTCATGTCCAACCTAGAGGTATAGAACGGTAGTTTGAAGAAAAAGTAGAAAAGAAAAAATGACCTCATGACATTACAAAGGATCGAAAATAGACAGTTTCTGAAAGGAATTTTGTACTCTTGTTGCCACTTGTCTCATTGAAATTTCACGTGGAAGCGAAATTCCAAAATAATATGATACATGTGACAAAAATCAAATAAAATATTAGAATGCAAATAAATAGTATTAATTATTCCAATAGTGATATCATATAAAGGACAAATATCTTTCCTTTAAAAAAATCTTTTGAGGTATAGATATCGATTTGGAATGTGTGTAATTTGTGAATGTTCTCAATGTTTTTTTTATCATTTGTCACTACATTTTCTTAATATATTTGTTTATATGAAAATATTTCATAAAGTTTTCACTTTCCACCATGTTTAACTTTAATATCATTCGGTTTTGAATATAAAGTCTATAAGGTCCCAAATTCTATCCTGGTCATTTCTAACCGAGAGACTCTATTGTTTATCTGTATTGCAAAAATGCATCAGATGAGAAGTAGGGTTGGAATTTTTCTCTATATTTTTATTTTGTGCTACACTGCACATTATTTATAAAACGATAAGCTGTATGTGGTTTGTCAAAAACCTTCAGAACAACCTTTCTTCATAACGCTATTTACTTCACAGATTTAATATTTACAATGTATTTCATTTTATAAATTCTGAAATTCATTGCAACCATAGACCGATTTGGAAAGAATCCGGGTTTCTAACTGTCTTAAATAATTTATTTATTTTTTATTTTCTGAATAACGTGAACAGTTAATTGACCAGATCTTCCACAAAGCATTCGAAGAAAGACACATAATGCTTGAATAAGCATAAAAATCATCTGCGTTTATCTACGATAAGTAAAAAGTATTTTTTCACCATATGCTCAATTCGCCAATAACTTAAAAAAAAAATTATCCATCGCATTTCTTTTCTCTTTACAGCCTTCATTCGTAACAGAGGTGATTTATATGCCTGTAATGATCTCTACTGTCCTGACGTCACCCTTTGCACATGCAACAAGCCCATTGTCTCACCGGTGGTCATTGGCTGCCCATTGGACATCCAGTGTGGTATATTCACCTTAAACTCAAGCTCGCACTCGTTGCTCCGCCATCTATTACCATTCTTTGTGGGTGAAGAAATTGGAAAGAGCGGAATTTCGGTCATTGTTTCTGCTCGAAAAGGCGGAAAAAATCGGAAAAAAGATAAATAAATAAATAAAATTATTCTTTCAATGTATGTCACACGAAAAGAACATTTTTTCTTTGATGTCTCTCCCGATACAAGAGGCGGTGTCTTTTTCTATTTTATTTCATATATTTTTCTGTTATTCTTCCATACTGGAGCAATTATTTTATGAAACCATTCTCTCGTGTTCTGATTTCTTTTTTCAGCCAAAAAATTAGTAATCTTCAGTCTTAAATATTATGAAATGGAGTTATTGTTTTCCAAAAGCAAGTCCAAGGATTGGAAATGTTTTTTTAAAAAAAGGGCCAAAGTCGTGTGACATTGTTTTTACTTTTATTGTGGTCATAATAAAACTGGCATATTTTTCAATAAAAATGCGTTTTGTCACCGCAATAAAGAAAAAAGTAGTTCTAACCTTATTTATTAACATTTGAAATCACGATTAATAGGAAATATTTGCTTTGAACTTCTTGTGTCACGATGGTAAGGTCAATTCTCATAAAAAAATTGTGAATATGACATGGTTCACATGTACATATTTTAAAACCTTAAAAGTTTATTTCTTAATACATAAACTTTAACAATAAGAACTAAAGTTTATCATATAAAAAAAGTTTAAAACTTTTGTGGTTATGGATTGAGTTTTTGAAGTTTTTTTTAAAGAAACATACATAACACTTTGAACTGTCGAATATAAGAACTTTCCTGACATGATGGTAGAATTTTATTTCGAAAAGTATGTTTTCTACGATAATTTTTTTTATTTGGGAAAACAAAAATATCTCCCTGTGAACCAAGAAATACCACACAGGGCTCGGAAGGTACAACAAATGTACTATATAAATAATCAAAAATAAATCACGAGATGAAAAAAATAATAATAAAAGAAGGCAGAGAGAGAAAAAAGAGATATAAAACCAAAAAGGAGTTAGATTAGAGCATGGATAAATTTTCTAAAAAATACACAAGTCTCTTTCTTCACCAGGTCCACCAAAATCGGGGGCCATCTGTTATTTAAGTCTTTACGAAGCTCGTTCCTTTCTTCTGAAACAGATGGGCATTCAAGAAGAATGTGTGAAGGGTTGTCAATCCCGGAGTTGCACATGCACACGTCACTTTTTTTAATATGGAAACGGTGTAGGTAGCTCTTGAATTTTCCATGTCCAGTGAAGAATTGCGTAATTTTGAAGTCAGTGTAGAACCAGTGGTTCTTAATTCTGCAGGGAACTGAAGGGAAAAAAATTTTTGTCGACTTATAATTAGGAGAGGAAACAAAACCTGAATTCCATTCTGTTATAATGTTGTTCTTGGTAATGGTTTAAAAAAGGACTAGGGTATCGAGTTTATTTGTAAGTGGAAGAGAAGATTTGGGCCGGAAATCTGCTCTTTCATTCCCATATACACGTCTATGACCCTTGACATGTGAGAAACTGAAGGAAATATTTTTGATATCGCACATATGAATTGAAGTCTGGACTTCTACAATAAGTTTTTCAAAGCTTGTTACATCTTGCAGAGCCAGCAGGGATGACATCGAGTCACTACAAATAAAAATTTTTTAAAAGGTTTGCTTATGGCATCTTTAACAGCAAGATTAATGCAGAGTAATTCCGCTTGGAAAATAGAACTATAGTCATTAATGCGGTATACCTGATGACTCATTTCAAAACCATTCTGAAAGCATACCTACTTTTTCATTAACCTTACTCCCACCTGTATAGTAAATTAGATCTTAGTCTTCTTTCTTAAAGCTATCAAATGTAGCAGGAGATCTTGGATGGGGTAGAGATGAAATTGTTGAATTTGAAATATTAATAAAAATAATAATGAATTGAGCTCAATATTAATATATAATTCATTAAAATATTTTTCCCATTTAATCTATATAAACAGCATAAAGTTTATATAATTATTCGTGAACTCTGTAGCACAATCATATTTATACTATTAACTATGTATTTATAAATATTTAAGTGTATGCAAAATTTTAGTCCAGATATAGAGAAAACAATGAGTTTTTTCATTTAAAAAGTTAAAATGATGTTTTCATAACAAATATTTCGCAATTTCTTCTGTGGACGGTATTTCTTTTTTCGTGTTTATTAATATACTAAAGTGTATTACAGTTATATTTCTACATGATTCGTAAGTAAATCTTGTATTTTTATACTAATATAGTTCCCTAAAGTAATAAAATATTTCCTTAAATCGTTATTGAAATCATTATTTGTTATCTCTTTAAATGCATAAATACACCAATTTTAAGAGTCTCCAATTGAGTTCAAAAGTAAATAGTCTTAATTTTCTGTCTTTTAATTCTCTTCGGCCAATAACACTTATTACTAATCATTTTAATAATACAAATTTTAATTATATCTTTCATCTATTTAAAAAGGAATTATACTATTCTTCGAGGTGAAGTTACATTTTAATCACAAACTAGTTTAAAAAGTAAAGCCCATTTCTTATTTGTTAAGACAGTGAGTTCAATAATCATCCCACGTCAAAGTTATACTTTTATATTGTGTTATCTAATACTAGTTATAATTAATAATTATACTAGTTATATTATTGTGTTATCTAGTTATAATTATACTAGTTATATTTACTAACAGTGGCAAGGGCATGTAAAATAAGTCGGATTCGCAATGTCTTCCAAATGAAATGATATTACTTGCAATGGAAGTGCCAAGTCTGGTGTCTTCTGCTTGGTTTCTGTTTCTTAATTACTGGAACTCACCCTCTTTTGGGATCAAGTGACATCCCCATTGGATGTTTTACTAAATAAAAGTACTATCAATTTCACACCTTGTTGTGAGAAAAAGGTAAAAATTCCTAAAAGCCAAACGTTACAGAAAAAATAAATTCTGACTTATCTTCTCTAAAAATAATAAAAATATAAAATAAACTAAATAAAAATGGAAAATAAAGCGGACTTTCTCTTATTTTTAACTATTTATTAGTAGCTCAGAAAGCGTAATCTCTCTTTCTCTTGTTATTATTTTATTATAGTATCAATTCCCTCAAAAGTTTTAACACTACTGACGCCCTGGAGCGTCAACATGGCTTCGCCTCGTATGTCGGTGACGCTCTGGAACGACGACAAACTTTGATGAGTTAGAGGCTTTATTTTTAGTGCGGCACTAGGCAATTAAACGAAGAGGTTTTTGAGGTATGTTAGTGAAGCATTATTTTTACATTTCAATGGAAGGTACTAACGCCCTGGAGCGTCAAAATGGCCTTGCCTTGTATGTCAGTGACGCTCTGGAACGACGACAAACTTTGATGAATTAGAGGCTTTATTTTTAGTGCGGCACTGGCAATTAAAAGAAGAGGTTTTTGAGGTATGTTAGTGAAGCATTATTTTTACATTTCAATGCGTGGTTCTTAAATTTTGTGTTTCAGTTTTTCATGTGCAATTTTAAAACTGGAGGACAGTACATTCGTCTTTTGAGAATGGATATATAAATTTTGCTGGCAGCCAATGTATTAAGTAAGAACTAACATAACTTTATATAATTAGCAATTCATTGACAAACTGATATAAAGAGGAAAGAATCGGCACATGAAACAAACGCTTTATTCAGCAATCGAGGACGTTCAGGACGACGAGTTCGAAATTCGGATAAAGGACACATTTTCTGCCTTTCATACAGTTACAATAATAATCACTAAAAAAAAAGGACCCGAAAAAATACCATTGTCCAGTCGTCCAATCTAACATGCATGACAAGATTTAGGGAATTTCTGTAAGTACTGCGAAGATGTGTGCGAGGGCATCAAACTTCAGCGACTTCTGACTTTCGATTGCACTTTGTTCTTGAGGCTGGTATGCCTCTCACGTATGAGCAGAGGTGCACTCCCAACTGAAGAAACAGCGCAAACACAATTACTCTTTATATCTAAACTATGATCTTTTCTAGATGTGCTCGGACGAAAAAACAGGTATAATTGATTTACGAATATTCAGATATATTGCAAATGCGCAATCGAAAGGATTGTTAAAGGCCGTTACTATCAGTCATTACCTTCAAGTAAAATTGCTAATGGCCGATACTAACGGCATTTCACTTCAGTTCTCTCGGGTACCGCGGGTGATATTTAATATCGAAGATTTGTTCGATGATCTCACATAATTAGCTCTTTAAGTTAACAGCCTTTTGGTAAGAGTCGACTTATGTTAATATTTTTTTTCTTTGTAAAATGTTACGTCAGTTTATTGTTTATTACATCTAGCATATTATTTACAGCTATTTTTCTTATTAAGAGACTACCAATCATGTGCTTTAGGGCCTAAATTGATATCAAGGGCCTAGATTGATATTAAAAAAATTCTTAAAGTATTTTGATAGCAGTTGTCTAATTACGTGCTGTAAATTCAGATGCAATTCAGAAAAATTAGATATTATATAAATGTAAGATACTTTGTAACTATTTTTTTTTGATATTTTATTAATTCCCTTAGGTTTTAGATTTTATTTATTACTTGAAATTTAACCAAGCAGAAAAAAGGGGAAAATGATAAATTTTAAAATTTTGCATTTCATAGGAAAGAAGTCAATGGAGCAAACAAATGTTGAACACTCTCCATCTTAAATCACGTGGTATTTAAATAACTATTGAAGAATTTTGCCCTTCTTTTTAAACTATAACGAATTATCTTTTAATTAATTTTATGAATTTTTAGATACACGGGTGTTTTTTACAATGTGTATAAAGCTCAATGTGTATTAATGCGTAACAATGTGTATTAATGTGTATTGGAAAAATTAAAAATTCTCTTACCGTAAACATTACGAGCTAAGAAGTAGTAGTATTTAGTTGCAATTGAAGACATTCAGAATTTAAAAAAAATTAGAATCACTCAAATATCTTTCATTTAGTGTTTTGATTTACTTTTTTCTTTTGTATTACAATTTCTGGATTTTATCTTTCAGATAAAAATTTTACATTCATTCCACATGAAAAAAATCGAATGCTTTTTTTCATGTAAACCGAACTTAAAGTAGAAACATAACTATTGTTTAGAGCTTGGTCAAATTAATTAAGTAAAATTTCGTAGCATAAGTACATAATCATGAGTTTGTAATAATTAGTGAATATCATGTTTCAGATTTTTTAAAAAAAACATAGTTATAACTATTTATACATCTGTTATATTACACGTTACTCACGTTACTTTATGTATCACGGCAAAGTATATCATGCTCTATTCCGTCTACTTTCAATGGATAAGATCGAACCTGGAATCATCCAGTATTTAATGACAGCAGTCTTACTGTAGTTATTAAAACAGAGCAAGACAGGCTGTATAGACTACTGTTCTGAAAGCTTATAATTATACATACTTTTTGAGATTTTGTCAATAAACTTACGGCATATGAAGTAACTGACGCATCTTAAAGTGCCATGTAATTAAAATTATTTCTAGACTTACTACAATTGATTCAATAACATGTTGAGTCCTTATGGTCTAGTCTAGGAATATACTAGGAATATACCATGTCTACCGTTTGAGAATCACTGACATAACAGACAAAATTTTTCTCAATTTCCTTATGAGCTATCACTAATATTCAAATGATGTCGTAATCACCAATATTTAATATATATATATATATATATATATATATATATATATATATATATACATATGTATGGATATATATATACGGTGACGAATCCCATGCCACAACAAGCCCAGAAACTGCTAATCATTTGTCGTTACCCAGCGGGCACCTGTGAACCAAGTCACGGAGGCGAGTAGCGTTGCTTACGCCATAACACCACAAACCCGTTTATAGGATGGGTCACATTCATACATCATCACAGAAGAAAGGACAGAGAAACACAGAGAGAACAGAACAAGAAAGTAACATCCATGCGAACCGGGATTCGAACCCGGGATCCACAGGTGTCAGGAACACTAACCACTCAGCCATCGGTCAACATGTATATATATATATTCTCTATTTTCCATTGTAACTATACATTTATTCTAAATATATATTATATTCTAAATGTCTTTTTGTTACCGTACAAATTGTTTTTACGTTTAAAATTCCTCCATGGAGCTCAAGTTAAATAAATCAAACAATAAAAACAGAGAAACATTAATAATGAAATCAGTAAAACTTCAAAGAATAGGCTGGAATTTTGCAAATTTTAAAAACAATTTAAAATGTCCATTCTTGAAAAGTTACTGTCCAAATTGGATCACGATCACACTATAATGACCTGGTCCCCCATTATAATAAATGTAAAATGCATAAAGGTCCCCTCCTGTCAATGCATAATGATGCAGAATGCATGTCATCTGCTGGTAAAATGAAAGCGAAAGCAGGTGCCCTTGGCTACGTTCCGTTACACAGACAGAGAGGGTCCCCCCGCGCACAAGAATCGCGCGTGCATGAAAACGCGCTTTTATCACGTTATCGCGTGCATTCTGGAGCAGGTAGAACACTGACGGAAAAAAAATGCGAGTGAATGTGATTTTCGGTTACGAATGATACCACTCACAATTTGTATACAAAACCGTGATCTACTCTGTGGTCTAAGTATGAGAGCGCATATATTTACCTCATCTGTAGCGGTCAAAGATACGTTATGATCTCATGCTGCATGGGCGAATATCGATGGAAACGACTTGAATAAATGCCTGTACGCTATGCGTGTCGCAAAGTAATCTTCGTGTAGTAAAAACAGTTTAAAATATATGTTTAAGCATGTAGTTCGTTTTGGTTTAACGATTTTGGTTTTAAATACTCATAAAATGAAACCAATTTAATTTGTACAAATGATACATATTGTCAAAGAACGTTTGGATTTTTTTATATATAATATAGTTTGTGCTATCGAATTCCTTTTCTTGTCAATAAATTTAAAAGAAAATTTTTAGTTTCGCTTGAGATATGCAACTTTATTGAGGTCCTTTCATTAAATTGCTTTTTTAAGAGTCATATCAGCTTTTTAGAAATCTTTGTTAGGTTGTAGAATAAATTAAAAATAATCAATAAGCACTCAGATAAAAGTTAAATTCAAATTCAAATCATATGAGTTGAGTGCAATTTTTACTAAAGCTGCTACATATAGTTTGGTAGACAGTTCGAGTAATATCCGCAAGAAGCATATAAGAAAATTCAAACAAGGGCTTTACTGATCAACATCCTTTAGAGATTCGTATTTAAACTTACTGGACGGGAAAGAAAATATACTGATAAATTTATTGCATATATATATATATATATATATATATATATATATATATATATATATATATATATATATATATATATATATATATATATATATATATATATATATATATATATATATATATATGGATATATGGAGAGGAAAAAACCTATGAAATTTAAGTTAAAATCTTTCCATGTTAGATCAAAAATAAAATTAACACTTTTCTGAAATACAAGGTATACAAGGAAATTAAATGATACCTACTATGATTGCTCATAATTGCGTTACTTTGTGAAAAATGAAAATATAAATAATTTTAAATAATATAAACTGTGTGTGGAGCAAAAATTAAAAAAAAAATTTCCTCCTTGAAAGAACCTGCTTTATATATATATATATATATATATATATATATATATATATATATATATGCCGAACGATGGCTGAGTGGTTAGCGCTCCTGTGATGGTATGGCGCGGGCAAAGCTACTTGGTTCACAGGTGCCTGCTGGGTAACGACAAATGAGTAGCAGTTTCTGGCCTTGTTATGGCAGAGGGTTCGTCGCCCAAGTGACCTCTTTTGGAAATATGTATGGGTGTGTGTGTTTGTGTATATTGCTTTTGTGTATTAATTAAAATTATTAAGTAGAGACGTGATTTAGTGAAATCATCCGAACAGTTTTAAAAATAATGTATATATATAAATATATGTATAGTTTTATATCATTAACATATGTGTTATTATTAGTAATTGTTTCCTCAGATAAAATTTATAAGTGAAATAAAAGCAAACTATTACCGCCCACCGTGTCAGCATGTCTGGCAATGGATAATCTGGGTTCGAATCTTGGTTATCGGCAGGATGTACTTTCTTGTATGAATGGGTTATGAATGGTTGCCTACCCTATAAACGGGTGCATATGATATGTATGTACTGAATAAGTTGGACTCCACATCAAATTACAGTTCAATTGGAAAAGTGGAGCAGCGCACCCCAGCGTGCCAGCCATGCTGGGTGCATCAAGACAACAACAAAATGAATCTATTTATATTCTTAAATGAATATTTAAAAGTTTTTTTTTTAAATTTTATTTGGCATTTTTTATTATTAGCTAAATTAAATCCTATTTACTGGTGACAAGAAAAATGTTTACTAATTTCAAGTCTAGTACATGCTGATAGAATGCTTAAAATAGATTATCTCTGTTCTAAACATCGTAACCAAAATAAATAAATAAAAACGAAAAAGAAACCGCGAAATTGTTTCTTTCATCCGTACTTCCCATTTACGAAACCACATCCCTTCTTTAACGAATCTTAAAATCAATGATAGGAAAAAATTGAAAAACGTCAATTTTATAGTTTTTATAATACTTTGGCGATCTTCATTTTTTTAAGAAGTGATACTTAAGTTTTACTTGATTTTCGAATAATAACTTACTTCTCTCATTATTTGTATATCCTTGTACAACAACTTAGTAGAAGATATTCTGTATTTTATTTTTGTATGTAATGTATATGTACGCGCGCGCGGAAAATTTAATCTTTATTTTAGTATCTTTTCTGCATCGGATTTCTGTTAGATCTGACCAATTAGACAACAATTCGGAATCAGAATTTTTATAATACAAGCTTTAAGTCATTCTTGGTATAGAATTGTAAGGAACAATGTAATAAATGTCTTCGTGTTTTTTGTGTGAAAGGCATGTAATGTGTCTGTTTAATATTATGAAAGGTATGAAAAATTATTTTCTTTTCTTTTTCTGTACCTCAAATATTGCTGATCATAGTGATTAAGTAGTCACATTCCCTCTTTTTCCCTGTTTCTTCATCACCAATGTGCTGCCAAACGCTGCTCGTAATTGTGATGTTTAAATTATCTTTTCAAACATACTTCTAATATTTTAGGTTTTAATTAAAATACCGAAGTACATCACATTTAATTACATTTTTGATGTTTCAATATTTTTTAATTAAAACTACTGTGCAATGGATTCTTAGATAAAAAAAAATATGGGAGAAAAGATTGTTTGAAAAAGAACATTCTTTGAAAGAAATTCTTTCACTGGCATTCCATTTTAAAACTCTCGAATTTGTCCTTCAAAATACAAAAACGTATAATTTATTTTCATTTGTTCCAGTGCATGTGTATATATAGTTCATACTTTTTATTACTATTTCATATCTATATATTTTGTTCAAAAATAAAGGTTAATGAAAAACTCCATAAAATTTCATATAAAAATATATCCTACAGTACCTACTGAAACTGTTAGTTATAATTTGATATATTTGTTACATAAATAATATAAATTTACCTGGTATTTATAAAAATACAATGTAATGAGAATATATCAATAAAAATGCATTATTTAAAATAAAAAGTCTTTCTACATTTTTTAAATTATTTGACATTATCTTCATTGATTTACATCTTTGAAATTACCTTTGAAAAGTATCAATTATGTTACATGTGATGAAGTAACTAGAGACTGGATGGACATCCAGTCTCTAGTCTTTAGTCATCCAGTCTGCAAAATCCATAAAAATTGTGCTACTAGGTAAATTTACAGTAAAATATAAAAAAAAAATTATAAATGATTATTTCACTAGAAGATATAAAAATATTTTAAATAAACTAATTCAATGTAACTTTGTAAATTTTTGAAATTTCAAAGAGGCATTGAATAAAAATAGGAATACAAATTTAAAAATTATTAAATCAAACTAAAAAACAGTTGCTAATATAAGTTAGTTAAAAAGTTAATGCTATACAGAAAATGTTTAATTTAAACTCTCACGTTATGTTGTAAATTACCTATAATTCATACAAATTTAAAATAACCATTAATTAGCTACAATTAGGAGAAAATATTTACAGCATATAAAAGCAAGGAATACAGTTTTCTATAATTATTTTGATACATCTGTTTTGTAAGCAATTTGATTGATTCTATGACCAATACTGTAAAAATTAAAACTGATCTAGCTACAATACGAGCTTAATGCTTTCATTGTAAAAATATATCAATAGACCATGACGTCCAAAGTTGAAATCCGTTGCTAAGACTGTAGTAACCAAGTGAGAAAAAGGGTTGATTTCACTTTAAAATGTTAATTACGAAGATCGAATACGATCTTCTGATTTATAAATAAGCATTTTTTTATAAATAATGTTAGAGTGTTATTCCAATCACAGTTTAACAATTCAAAATGAATGGGAATAGCAGTATATCAACGAGGAAAAATATCTTTGTGTCTGAGAAATTGTGTGTTGTTGTTGTTGCACCAGCATGCTTCCCGGTACCTTGCACTAAGTTGGGTTCATACTAGTTATATAGAAGCAGCCGGGTAAATTCTTCGTGATTTTGAAGCAGGGACCAAGCAGAAGACCCCCAATACTTGGCCTGCCATCCTCAGTGGTATTATTTCACTTGGAGGACATTGCGACCACAATTTATTTAACATGCCCAACTGCCTTCATTGAACAGGATGGATCTTAAGTTAGGATTCAACCTCACTACCTTCTGATAATGACATCGACGTTCTAACAAACCAGGCCACCGTGGCCCCTGAGAAATTGTGTGTTCGATACCTATTACAATAGAAGGCAATAAGTACCAAAAGGACTAATGCAAATTAAATGCTTTTTAAGGTCCAATGTCCCTTCGTGGGCATGGCAAAATGTGGAAAGCAAATTCACAGTTAAACTTCATCTGATCAGGAGCTAAAATTGCGAGTTCACTATCTAAATTTATAGAATTCGGATGTTCAAATAATCAGCTGAATCTATTGAGCAACTTAATTTTAAGAGATTTAATGTTGTAATTCTGGTAGAGGAACTTATAAATTACTTATGGGCGGAGTAAGAAATTTTAACTAACTTCAAGCGATATTGAACATCTGCAAGTGAATTAAGATTTTCACTAAAAATCCACCTAAGGGCATTTATTTCCCACGTCCAAATTCTTCAAAACTACCTTATAAATATACGCTTATTTGAGAATTAGATTTGTAAACATCATGTTTTCTTACACTTCCGAATAAGAAAATAACCACGTTAATTTTGTATCATTGAAAGAAGAGCTTCTCGTTCTACGAAATAATCTTCTTTTAACCCGCAAAGCTACATTTTACGTATCAGGTAGAGATTATCGTCGCATTATAACACATCCGGCTGTTGTCCAGTGTAGAATTATAACCGGAAGAATAAATAAAATACAATGAAAAAAAGAAAAAACGAAACAGAGGCAAACTTTATCTAATTAAATCATAGCCTAGTATTTCTGACCAATTCCTTGTAAGTCATTTCCTTTGTCAAATCTAGGAAGCAGAAGAAACAAAAGAAAGAAAGAATTCGCTGAGAACAAAAGGTAGGGGGCGTAATTTTTTACACTTGTGTCTTGGGTGCCCCTTCCTCGGTACCTCTAATTTTCTGATTCCACCCCCCTGATGTCCAAGGTCAAACAAAGGTCAGTGGTCCAAGCAAAGGCGAGCGAGCTATATCTTGGTCACGGGTGGTTAGTAGTCCGCGACCAAGGTTTTGATTTTTTGATTGGTAAAAGTGGATAGTGAGGGGGTTGTCGAAGAAAAAGTTAGGTAGGGAGGAGGGTGGGAAAAGTCCCGGATGCGATATTTGTGAAATCTCCTACGATGTCATCCCCCCTCTTCTCTGCAATCCTTTCATACGTAATATTTTTCATTGATGACCTTGTAGACAATTGTTTGAATGGAATATATGACGGCCAATGTATCCACTAATAAATGTTTCGCAACAATTTTTGAGGGGCCCAATTAGGGCGAGTTTTCTTCGTTTCTTTTTTTTTATTTTAAAGATTATGAAGTGTTATAATTTATTAGCGTATGTTTCTATTTAGCCTACAAAATTTGGAATTTCTACTACTCTGGTTATTTAAAAAGTGACACACACACATAGTTATACATATATATACGAATTTTATAAATTATTAAAGTCTTATATCATTTTATTCATGATTAGTAAAAACTTTTCTAACTAAATTTCTTTTTTAAATAAAATTTGTTACAGTAGGTTAAGTAATAAATTTAAATAAATGCTTGAAATATATAGATGTAATTATCAGAAGTAATTTTTTTATTATTTTATACATATAATAAAATTTAATTACTCTTATTTATTATTACACAATTTACGATGGTTATATTTTACACACAATTAAATTTTAATATTTTAATTTACTCTTTGGGAATACTAATATAAATGATGCCTTAAATAAAAAATATTATAATGCACTTAAAAATGTAGTGTTTAAAATGATTAAATGTTACATAAATTCCTTTTCTTTATTTATTTAAATTTTGAATTTATTGTTCACTATATTTTTAATGGTTTGTTTTTTCAGCTGAATTTTTTCTGAATTATATTTAAAATTGTTAAAATATTGCATTTTGTTTATCATTTTTATTTTTCTTCAAGCTTACATTATATTTTCGAAGTTAGTATATAGGAAGTTTATTTTATAAATTGAATACCTATAGTATTATACTCAGTTTGCAAATTATATATATATATATATATATATATATATATATATATATATATATATATATATATATATATATATATATATATATATATATATATATATATATATATATATATATATATATATATATATATATATATGTATATTATTTATTACATAGGACAATGTGTTATATGCATCCAAATGTAATGATGCAGTGAATTAAATTTGAGAATATATAAAAATTTTAAAAAATTAATAAAAAATTCAGAATTCTCTAAATAAGTATTAACTGTAATATTAATATTATTAACAGCTTCAAAGTTTACTATACTATTTAAAAATACAGAAGCGTATTGTAAAAAATATTATATACATTTATTTTCTAACGGCGGACACTTTTGTGACGAACCCTATGCCACAACAAGGCCAGAAACTGCTACTCATTTGTCATTACCCAGCGGGCACCTGTGAACCAAGACACGGAGGTGAGTAGCGTTGCCCGCGTCATACCACCACAAACCCGTTTATAGGATGGGCCACATTCATACATCCTCACAGAAGAAACGACAGAGAAACACAGAGAGAGAAAGTAACATCCATGCCTGAACCGGGATTCGAACCCGGGACCCACAGCTCAAGAGTCAGGAATGCTAACGACTCAGCCATCGGTCGGCTTATATATATTTATAAAAAACTATACACTTTATACAAACAATATTACATACTTTATAAAAAAAACTGCTTAAAAATATATAAAATATTATTAAAAACAGCTTAAATGCATATGTAAAATTTAGGAAAAATTTTCCGGTTACAAACTTTTTAAATTCACTATTGAAAATAAAAAAATAAATAAAATTTATTTAAAACTGTTCTATATTTTAAATAATTAAACGAGAGAAATTGTAATGTGGAATACAACTTTCAAATCGCATATATATATAGTATATATATACATATATATATATATATATATATATATATATATATATATATATACATATATATAATCCCCAAAAATATTATAAAAACCTAAAATTATAACTAAAGTGCAAATAAAAAAACTGGTTTATTAACTATCTTTAGCACAACGATATTTTTTTTATCATTTCTTAGCTCTCGTTAAATCCCAGACAATGCGCAGTTAATAGGAACTGGTGAGTCGTGTATTCTTAGTTTGTTTTTCGTTCACAAGATCAAATCTCGTTCATTCGAACAGATTGGAAGAGTTTTAATTGTTCCCACCCTTTTCTCACACTCCACTGATTGATTGGCAGGTTAGGCCAATCCATTACTGGACGTTCACCTTATCTGTTTACTTAGTATGGGAATTAACACCACGGGATTCGTTCTCGGAACGTTCTTTGGTAATTCAGATCTGAAGATATTTGATGAATTACGCATTTGGAAGTTTCTTAATCGGAATTTAGTTTTTAAATATTCTGTCGATAAAACATTGACAATAAATAAAAATGTTCGCTTTTGGTTCATTAAACTTACTGAAATGAAACAACTACAGATTAAATTTAAAATGATATATACCGTTCAAATAAATAAAACCTATGCTGAAGTTTTTTTTTTCTAAAAGTTGTAATTTTAGTTCTTTAACGAAAAAGTAGCTGCATTTATTTTAAAAGCATATTGATTGTTTTTATAATAAAGTTTTAATAATAATATGATAGTAAACTTGTTATAATATAATAATTTTAAGATGTTACAATTAATCTATATTTGTAAGTCCAAAAATTGCAAATTTAAGTCCGAATTTTACTGCTTTATACTTTCCCGAAATTGATACCTTAGAATTATGATATAAAGACTATAACATAGTTTTAGGCGTACAAGTAATTGAAAGCTTAAAGGAAAATATATCTGAAAGTTTTAATTCAAATAGAGAAGGAAAATTGGAAACAAGGTTTAATTTCGTTACCCTCATTTAATTGAAATCTAGTTTAGACTCAAGTTTCGTATGAGCAAAGTTACTAGTTTCCATAATTAAATAATTAATTTGGTAAAGCTCAAATTAAGTCTTTAAGAGAAATTATTTTTTGATACAGTGTCAGCTTAATGAACTGAGGTTGTAGTAAGACATTGTAATGCACACAACGTAATAACCTTTAGGAGGTATTTTCACGGATCGTATTCATGTGTTGTAAAGGACAAAACCTGTAAAATTCTCAAGCATTCACCTAAACAGATGCATATGCAGAAGGCAGAGAAACACAGTATCTATCTTCTATTTTTCAATAGTGGCTGGGTTCAAACTTGAGACCATTCGCACTGACAACCGTTGTCATTCCTCTAAACTCCTGTGAGCCCCAAGAGAAAAAATGTTTCAAAATATGCCAATTAATACAATGTGATGATTGTAAATAAGTCTGAATTTCTGTTTCATTTGCAGGAAAATTTAACAGTGATGCAAAATTTATTAAAGATAAAGTAAATTATGAAGCGAAAATAAATTTTTTTAACGATCAGATAAGAAGTATATATATATATATATATATGGAAAAATATAAAATAAGTAATATTTTATATTTTCCATACATATATATATATATATATATATATATATATATATATATATATATATATATATATATATATATATATATATATATATATATATATATATATATATATATATGGAAAAATATAAAATAAGTAATTTTTTATATTTTTCCATACATACATATATATATATATATATATATATATATATATATATATATATATATATATATATATATATATATATATATATATATATATATACTAATATAACATAAATTTAACAAATGGAAATTTTCATTTTAACTGTTTCAATGAATATAAGATGAAAACAATGTTAATTTCATTGTCTATTTGTTTCTCTAATTGAGCTATAAAAATTTTCATTGGTGACTAATTAAACAAATGATATATAATAAAAATTTTAATGACAAATTGTTAAATAAAAAACTATTAATTTATAATGAATATTTAGAAATAGTTGTGGTGCTAATTTCTATGTATTTATTATTTTGCTGAAAATATCGAAGTTCTTTATATATCTTTTATTAAAATAAAATAAATAAAAAAAGAAAATTTCATAATTGTGATAAAAATATATTATCCCAACTTCTTACATTCAAGTTCTTAAGAAATGAGATAGATATGACATTACAGAAGGCAAAATTATTTTTTGTACACCAATTTTTTTTAAAGTTTAGAAACATATAAGCATCTATTTTATTCCTCGCGATGTGTGAGCGTGAATTTGTTGTTTATTTTTAAGTAAACGAAAAAATATTTTGAAATAATTGAAAATAAAATCTAAATCTTCTCAACTTGGAAAATTTCTTGCAAAAAGTATATTTGTACACCTATATCTCTGGTAAGTATTACGATAATTTCATGTAATTTTTCACATAATAGTTAATTTTTTGGATAATTTGTATTTATTAAACATTGAAAGTTATCTGTTTTAACAGTGAATGTCACTCGTAGAAAAATTTGAGAAATGACCACGAAATCAAAAGAAGTCTCTTTATACATGAGAATTCATGTTGTTAACATTAATAAAAATGGAAAATCTTATCGCGAAATTCAAAAGATGGTTAAGTTACCCTTTACAACTATTGTTTACATCGTAAGAAATTATAAAAATACTGGACGCGTTGAAAATGAACGCAGGCCAGGTGGCCCGATTAAATTAACTTCAAGAAATAAACGAATTATTGTATAAAGCAGATATTAGAAAACCACAAATTTCTGATCAGAAAATTGCAGGTGACCCCATCTTCTAACATTAGAGTTACCGCTCAAACATTAAGAAATGTTTTACATAGTGCTGGTTTAAAGGGCAGAACTCCGAGAAAGAAAAAACCAATGATCTCTGAAGTTAATAGAAAAAAGCGTCTTGAATTTGCTACGAAATACAAAGACAAACTAACTGATGAACTTCTGGGAAAAGGTTATTTTTTCAGATGAGAATAAGTTTGAAATTTTTTCACCCCTAGTATCCGAAAAATCTGAAGAAAAAATAAAACAGCCCTTGATAGTAAAAATGTACTATAGACCCTGGAACATGGTGGTGGAAATGTGATGGTTTGGGGCTGTGTAGCTCATGGCGGGGTTGGAAAATTACATTTTATTGACACAAAAATGACAGCTTTAGGTTACATTGATGTGGTGCAGCATAACTTATTAGACAGTGCTAGAAAATTGGGTATCGGAGACGCTTTCTTATTCCAACAAGATAACACACTGCGATCCAAAACACACTGCGATAGTTACTAAAACATGGTTGCTTTATAATGCGCCAAGACACCTTGAAACTCTAACACAATCCCCAGATATAAATACAATTGAAAATTTGTGGATGCTATTGGATGCTCAAGTCTGAAAAAAATACTACAAGTAAAAACAGTTTGAAAGAAGCACTCATGGTAGCTTGGGAAGAAATAGATCAAGAAACCACCAAACAGTTTTAGAATCAATGTCAAGACGTCTTGAAGCAATTGTAAAAGCCAATGGAATGCATACAAAGTATTAAATTTCCATAAAATAATTACAATTATGTTAAATTTTGTCACTAAGTAAGTACACAAATACAGTTTTTATATAGTTTTATTCATTAATCAACTAAAGTATATGTGATTGTTTTTTTATTGATATTTTATTATTTTACCTCAATAGAATATATTTCTGCAATTTTAACTTAGTTACCTTATTTTATTTTGCTATAAAATTCCAAAATTGAAGTGTACAAATAAATATTTTGTCAACTGTATATGTTTGAAAATGAATTGCTTTAATTTATGGTTCACAATCTTTGTAAATAAGGTATTATTAGGAATTCAGTAATGACGATAGTGAAAAAATAATCATAATTCAAAAAATTAATTTATAATCAAACAATGATGTGTAAGTCTTATAGGAGACCCATATAGTAAATTTTAAATTATACTGAACAATTTTTCTCTGAATGCAAACAAATTTTCCTCCATAGTAAACTATTGTCAATTGTTCTAAAAATAAATTCGACATTTTTGTGTTATCTTGCTCAGTAATATATAAACTATTTGAAGTAAATACGCCAACTGTGCATTATATAATGCGTATATATAAAATTAATTAATCATCAGTAAATTTAGCGACAAAGATTCTAAATTTAATTGTTTTGCATATTCGCTACATCAGTAGATACAATCGTACCATGATAATCATTTTGAATTCAAATTCAAATTAAGCCTACTTCTTTTGCTCTATTTTATTCCCATTTAATTAAACAATCATCTTTTTAAGACTGAGTTATATTTTTGACCATCTCATTACGCCAGGGAATTTTGACAGCCGTTCCTTTACTTAAAAAAAAGTTTCAATATGTTCAAATCATTAACCCACATGCGGCACTTTATGACAATCAATGAAGACTTTACAGATTAGGTTCGTCTCATTGAAAAATCTCCGGACAAATAAGAGAAGGGGATAAAATAAACAGCGCCTTTGTTAGAGAAATATTAAAATAAAATCATTAACCCTTTCGTTGTTGTGGAGTCATATGCGATCACAATATGCATATGCAAATGGCGCGCTCTTCGTTGGAAAGAACAATCGGAAAAATTACATCCAACTATAGGAAGAAACGAAAAGAAGTGACTTTTAGAGAGAGAGAAAAAAAGAAGAAAGAAATCAGTGTGTTATAAGACCCCAATTCAAAAGCTCATAAAGAAAACTATAACTTGCAACATTCCATACCTAAGGATAACGAAATTATTATTTTGGTGAATGGCTTTCTTGAGAGATTTGACTATTGAGATCACAACCCGGGACTCAATGAATCTACTGCCTCCACCAATAAAATCGCGAAACAAATATTGTGGCCATCGCCTTTTTTTAACGCAGATACCTCGTTATGAAATGAGGCACATCGTCTGAAAAGGCTGCTCCTTTATCGCTGCTCCTGATCAAAGAGATCTTCTCTTGACCAAAGGACCAGGAAAAGATGTTTCCTCACCCCGCCTGAGAACAAAGGTGTATTGAGGTGACTCGTTATAGGCGAACGAGCCATTTTAATTAATTTTGAGAAGAAGGCATGATTATTATTTATTTCGCTCTCGTGTGTATGTTTTCAACTTGTATTTCTTCCTCAGATTATTTTTTTTATTTAACCTCTCTTTTGCTTTAAAAAAATTAGCTGAAAACTTGTAAATTTTACAACTTTGTATATGTACACTTTGAGATGAGATTTGAAATACACATTTTAAAGATGTTATTTTTGTTAATTATTTAAAAGTTTAATATGATCATTTGTTAATATTTTATTTAACTTTTGTTATTATATACATAAATATTTATTATTAACTTTTATTACTCTTTTAGATATATAAATTAAAAATTCGTGTGAATGATTTATATAAATTGAGCACAATATGATTGTGTGTGTTAGCTTAAAAGCAAATCAAGCTTTAATTGTACGACATTTTCAAAAATATAAGTAGAATACTGTATGCATTATTTCGAAAAATAAAAAAATGATATGAATAAATATATAACTTTAGTAAGATTGATTAAGTTATTTATTTTTAAAGTAACATATAAATTTAAAAAAAAAGAATTACCTGTAACCGTTAATCTTTTTGAAAAACTGGCGAAATTTATTTAATTTATATTGGTGAAATTTGTTTAAATCTTATTTGTCATTAAAATATTATCACATTGTGAAAATGTATTTCGATTTCTTAAAAATCACTATAGTTATATCAGAGAAATTCTGAAAATAATCATACTCTCGATTTCTTATATTTTAAAACTGAATCAGATAAAATTTAAGGCAGTTATATTAATTACAAGGAGGCCTGTTTTTTATTATAATAATATAACGTGACCTCATAATAAAATTCTTAAAGCCGGTACTTTTCTTATTGCAAACCTGAACTCTTTATACTTTGAATAGATAATTTTTAAAATGCTAAGAGTGAACCTCTTTAATTAAAGTTGTAATTTTAGAACTTTTATTTGAGGATTAATCATCATAAATTCTTAAAAAAAACGGAAAGAAAAGGCTTTTTTTTCATGAATGTTTAATTTTAAGAATTGATCGATCTTAAAATTTTTTCAAAAATTAAAAAATTTCCAAATATTTTTTACTTTTAAATTATGAAAAATAAAGATGTTTATTCAATTAAATAAAACCATGATTCATTAATAAAAAATATTTTTTTACGAAAATATTAATATTATTTTCAGGTAAATTTCAAAAACCATGAAAATTAAAAATTTCTTTTTTCTAACAAGATTCTTCAAAAGAAATTTCAAGAAAGAGTTTTCTAAAATTCTTGTTAAATTTAGTCAACAATAAAAAAATTATGTGTTACTTCTCTATTCACAACAGTTTTAACTTAAAAAGGGGATATATAATACACAAGTTAACTAAATAAAAGTTCAAAAAACAAAAAATATTTATTCTAGGTTTTTATTATTAAAATATAAGAATTAAAATAAAAAAAATTATAGTAGTATATTTTTTATTAAAATATAATTTTTTAAACTTTAAAGTGCTGAACTTTCAGAGCACTTTATAAATCGGAGCTTTTTATTAAAAATTAAGGTATAAAATTATAAAGAAAGATATAATTCCTTAGTACTATTTGTATTTAATAAATAGGGTATAGTTATAAGTTTGGGAAACATTTTATTTTAAAAAATTTAAATTATAACTTCAAACAATTTTAATAGTTTTTATTCAAAAATTGCGTTGAAAGCTTATAGACACTTTTATGATAACTACGAAAAGTGTTTTTGATTAATGTTATACCAGCGGTTGCGAAATAAATCTTACAATCAAGTTAACAATATGTTTTATCTTAAAAAAGTTCCATAAGAACGATGTTTACTAAAAAGGTATTTATCACTTTAATATATACTTAATAAAACTACATTAAATTCACTTTACTCTCTTGACTCTACATGAGATGTAAAAGAATCGCATTTCCTTGAAAAATGAGGTTTCATAAATTGTAATATAAACTCGTATTATTTATATTAATTAAAGTCAATATTAATCTGGAAGCGACAAAATACGGATAATTAAGAAATCGCGCGCGCGTGGTTGATGGATTACAAAATGTCAAGTTAAAATGTACATTTTTAATTTTATATTAAAAGATTCTTTTTAACATTTGACTGAAATAAAATTAAATATTTAACAAAAAATCTGGCAGGAAACAAAAATATTTTACTGCAGTTAAACAAAATTATTTTCTTTTCTAGGTAGACATCTTACAAGCCGTAGAACATATTTAGGTGTTATAAGGAATAAAATACGGAGATTTCTGAAATAGCTTACCTTCTCGACAAATCCTCTAGAAGAAAACAGATATAATGTCCATCTTCCTCTACAGCACTATCGAAACATCTGGACTTGAATCTGAGACCTGCTTCAACGATCACAACTCAATCCCAAAAACATGATTGTTATTATTATTTAAAGTACAAAAATTTATTTAATAAAGTATTTTTCAATTAAAGTTTTTCCAAATTAATTATATTGTTAATTATATTTTAGAATCATGGAATTTTCTGTAGAAGGCTATGAGTAATAAAAGTGAATAAAACTTTATATACCAAAAAGTTTGTTTCGTAATAGTATTGTGCAAAACAGAAGTTATATAACTCGGAATTTAAATTATTTTTAAAGAAGAATCACATTAGTAAGTCCTATTGTGTACAAGTAAACATTCCCTGCAAATTAAATGTGTGTGTACATAGAAGATATTACAGTGTGAAGACCAATAAAATTTAAAATTTGAATAACCAAATTCAAGTTTTATTATTTGAATGACCAGAGCTGAAATTTCTGGAAAAAATTCCAGTTGGTGAATATTAAATTTAAGACATGTGTGTTTTTCCATTTATACACATATTTCAGTGACAATAAATATTCTAAGTTGAATTTTTTTAAAAATACAATTTTGACGTTTAAGCAACAAGAATTGAAATTCCTTTTCTCAAAGATTTCAAGCCCCTTTGAAAGTTTTCTATTCTGCTAGAAGCAAATTTTTTTTCTGCTTTATAACATAAGTTTTAATATTAAAATAAATACTTTTATGAAAAGTATTAAATATTGAACTAAAATATTTTTTTATTGGCAAAAAGTTAGTTAAAAATATTTTTTGACAGCATTGCAGTATTTTCATGTTGCTGAAATCCAGTCACATTTATAAAGCAATTACACATTCGTCATTAAATAAATTTATTTGAAAGACAAATTTTATTTCATGCGACACACATACAATTGAACATGTTCTTACATTTCTAGCACTGTTACAAAGAGCTTTTAGTACAGCTTAACATGAGTTACGAACATGACGTCATCTGGCATCATAAAAGATACATAAAATAACTTGTAAGATGTCTTTTGATTGTAGAAGTTCATTGTTCGTGACATTAATTTCGTCTTCTAAATTGATAACTACTGTCTGGAAAGATGATTGCATTAACATCTCAGCGGAAAAAAAGTAAAGATAATTGCAATTGATTCGACAAGGCAGCATAATCCTCGTTTGTATATCCTTGGCTGTCTAATATTTATTATGTTCTGGTAATTATTCAACGATACACATTTTTTACATATTTATAACATATAGTTTTACAATAATTTTCTTTCAGTTCAAAAACTTCTTCTTAGATTTTCAATTTTTCAGTTAATTATTCAAGTACATATAGTTTATCAGTATTTTATTAGAGTCTTGGATTTTTTTTATAATTTCATCGAAAGCGATTTAGTTTCAAAATTATTTGGTTGAATAATATTCAGTTTTTGAAAACTTAACCTTCAAGTATTTTATTATTAATATTCATCTATAGCCACTTAAACATAGAAAATATATTTTCTCTTCAGAAACGTAACGACATTTCAAGAAAATTTTAATTAAATAAAAAATCTAAGCCACCCACCCTGTCTAGTGGTCAGAGTGCCTGACTGTGCATAGGGAGGTCCTGGGTTCGAATCCCAGTTCGGGCATGGATGTACTTCCTCTCTGTCTATCCTGTCTTTGTCCTTTCTTTGTATGAATGGGTTGTGAATGATTGCCTACACTATAAACGGGTTCCTTTGATTGTGTACTGAGGAAGTTGGACTCCACACCAAAATATGGTTCAGATGGAAAAGTGGAGCAGCGCACCCCATATTGCCAGCCTAGCTGGCACAAGACAACATTTAATAAAGCTCAACTGTAATTCTGAAACAAAAAAACTATGTTTCATTAAAATTGTATTAAAATTAAATTATGAATGCATATTTGACGCCAAAAATAGAATATGGATATCAAAAAATAACTGTTATTTTCTAATCGGAGGAAATATATTTTTTAACAGATTTATAGAATTTTAATTTTTTTAAATCTGAGAAAGAGATGGAACTATAACAATTCCAATATTTTACAACGAAAACAAACTAAAAACTCAAAAAAAGGCCCGTAGAAAGACAAAATTCCCGAAAAAAAAAGCTTTAAAATTAAACCCAGAGTATTCAAAGTACCAAGTATTTTCATCTTGTTTTCTGGTTCATCAGCTTCCTGTCTTAACGATGAACTGGTCAAGATTTGGGAGAAAAGCCGATAAAAATAGTAATAAAAGTAAGCATATTCTTTTCTTTAAGGTGTCTATTGTATACAGCAGACGATCTTTTTGAATGCCGGTAGAATATTTGGTATCTTGTTCCTGGTTCTATTTATACATCGACGGTGGCAACTTCTATGATTGCTACTGTGTAGCGGGGAGGGGAGGGTGTGTTGAGGCGGGGAATCTAATGAATGCGATAAGGTTTAGCGTGGGAGTTCTAATGAGGTATCTCAGTTGTTTACAAAAGAAAAAAAATAGAGGAGAAAATGGATGTGTTATTACTGTCTATATCAAACAGGGTGATCTGCTTTTCAAAGTAGTTAGTTAAAATGTACCCCAGTAATGCGATTGAATATTTTTCGTTATAATGAAATTTTTGTTTTGTTTCGGTTAATTTCCATACATTTCCCAGGGTGGTAAAAAATATTTTTAGATACGCTGTCACACACCCCTCAAAAATTTAATAAATTTCATTAGCACTTTCTTATTATAAATTCGACAGAATCTATAATAAGAAAGTGCTTATAAGAGAATAAATATAATTGTATAGTGACAAAAAGTATATTGAATTATATTCGTGATTTCTAAAATAAAACTGAAATTTTAAAATGAGGATGTGAACTGGTTAGAATAAACTCTTGAATAAGTGATTTGGAAAATCACACACATTGCTTACAGGAATGAGCAAATATACGTGAATTCGATAGTAAAAGTTTGATGTAAATTATTGGTAAATGAAATCATATGACTCAATCACAAACTATTATTAGGTATAAAATTTTATTATTTTCTAATATCATTCATCTTCATTTTCTTCCTTTAATATGCAATATCTCCTCCTTCCAACATTTATAATTTATATCTAATATGCTTCAAATAATATAATATTTAAATTGAATAAAAAACAGTTTCATAAATTATTTATTTTTAAATAAATATGAGTAGTTTTGAGATTTACCTGTATCTAAAAAGTAGCCGTAAGTAGCTTTAGTGAGATAATTGTATGCAAATACATTGCCACTTTGTTTAAAAAATTCTTTCACAAATTGTTTATATTTTTATATAAATTAGCTATGTAACTAAAATATTCATTTTAATTAAATTTTGAATTAATTATTTTATTCACAGATATGTATTTAAAAAAACAATAAGTATAGCAAATAAGAACGTTTTAGCTATTTATTTTAAAATTTGTTTGATCACAAAAGTTAGTAATAAAAATAGTCCTATGAGTTATTCAAATAAATTTTTCTATCACGCAAGTATTAATAACATAGCTGACTGCAGAATCGTTAGCATTTGCTTTCTCTTCAACAGCTCGTGGGTTCGTTTCCCACCTCAAGCTTGGATGCTCATTGTGGAGGTCGGTATCCACGCTCATATTATGAACAGTAATTACTGGTCCAATGAATCCTCGTGTACAAAATATGACTTTTGAACGACAAACAAACCATCTTAAACATGACTCACTGGATTTTGAATATTTATTATTTTATAATTAATTTTCAAAATTATTTATCAATTAATATTTTCAAGTGACGTGTTTCACGTTCACGTGACCGGTTCCTACAGTTTCTAATGGATTCCGAACCACTACAAGCATTCATACCCAAGGTGAGATTTGAATCGAAAGCAAAAGCGCTAATCGTTCGGTTGCCACTCCAGCATTATTTGCGTTAAATTTATTTTATATAATATTAAAAAAAATTAAATAAATATTAAAAAAAATTGGAAGTTTACATTTTGGAAATTTTGATTTTAAATTTAACTATTTATTCCTTGCATAACAAATATTTAATATTCTATTAGTATAGCGAAAAAAAAATTAATTATTTCATAACAGTAAAAAATTCTAATACATATGTATTAGAATATAAACAATTCAATCGACAGCTCAAGTCACTCATGACGTCCCTCCGACTTCTGCATGCCCCCCCCACCCACTTAGAGAATGACACAAACTCTCAGTTGCAAACCACATCTAGCGATAAGCGCTTGTCCGATATCTTATATAAACTGCGATTCTACCGAATATACAAAAGAGACAACACATTCTAGACATCTAGGAGAAGAGATAAAAGGAATTATACGATGTCCCTCCATCTACGCGCTTCTTTCCAGTCTCTGACGATAGATTAAAAAAAAAAGCAGAAAAAAATGCCGAAGAAGAATTTCGTCCTCCCTCTGCTGGGGAAGGAGCAATAAAACGTCGTGGTTGGCCTCGCTGGCAAACTTCGGGTCCTGGCGCTCGTAAAGTCGTCAAAAGGATGCTTCACAGATAAGAGAGGAAAGAGGTGGAATATTTTGTGGCTGCTTGAGAAGATGCGACAGATGTAGGTTGGCATAAGCGAAAATACGCGGTTCATTTTGATACAGTCTGCCACATTCAATGACCCATTCGCTGCAATTGCTTCAAGGTTTTCAATGATAATCAAAATTAAATAACATAATTTTAGTCCACGTGAATGAAAATTTAAAAGATTAAATCAGTCCTTACGTTTTCATTCAATAGGGACTAAAGTTTAATTTAATTTGATTTTTTTTATATTTTATTATTTTTATAAATTTTAATTTTATTCCATTGGGTTGTTCAAAATTTGAGCGAAATCAATGGATATTTTAGGAAAACAATAATAAATAAATATTATATAAATTAGAATTTATTTAGCATTAAAAAAATACAAATTTACTTAAGCTTCCATAATGCTATATTCATAAAATCATCTCTATTCTTTGATATTGTTCCATAGATCGAATGTTACATTCTGTTTTATAAATAGTGTAGACGCTCCAACTACCTGACTAAATACAGAAAAACAGTAAGGGAGAAATATAGGTTTTTATAAATATTCATTACGTATTAAAGTGTTTTTAATTTTTTTTAAATTGGACAAAGAATTTTTTCCGCTTAAAATTTCATCAAAGAGAAAAATTATTTTTTAAATTTTGATATATTTACTTTTTATGTTAAAATAAATAAATAAATAAAAATCCAAATTTTTTTGGAAAAATGTGTATGAATAATATTTGACTGATTAGAAAAAAGTTATTCTTAACTAATCTGTAAATTAAAATAACTATTTGGAAGAAAATAATTAACATTTTAGTGAAATTTTAATTTAGTACTGAATTTCTCTCAATTTAATTTATCCTTAAAAGAAAACTATCTAGCTAAATTGAAACTATCATCACATCTGAATAACTCAGGTAAAACATTTTGTTTATAAAATTTCTTATTAGGGAAAAAATTAGTAGACGAACCAAAAAATATTAAATGAGACAAACAAATGGAAACATTATATATACATAAAAACAAACATGATTTAATAAAAGTACTATCAACACTTCTATAGAATCATCAAAAGAACTTAAATTTTAAAATATCAAATAAAAATTTCTAATTATAATATTAAGAATACAAAATGCAAAATTCAAGGTTAAAAATGCTCAGTTATCTGATAAGAAAATTTTTTCATTTCATAAGAAAAAACAAAGATAAAATTTAAAAATTTTTAAAAATCAAATTTTTTTCCCTGTTAACTTGTTAAAAATTTGTCTTTAAGTACAATTTCTTTATTTTGAACAGCAAACTTTATCTGATTTGATTTATTTAATATAAATTTACATTTCAAGTTATTACCATGATATCGGTGTTTTTGTATGCAAGTGCAATGGTGAGAGAAAGTATAAATGTTACTTGAATGTAATTTGTGCAAATATAGCTATTCTCTATTGGAATACTAGTTGAGTTATCGGAATTAAAAGCGTCTATTTAAAGATAAAAAAATTTAATTTTATTATATTGTTATTATTATTTTGATTTAATTTTACTGGTGAAAGTTTCTCAGATGGTATGAGATAAACGGAAAAGTAATCTTTGATAAAATTAAGTGGTTGAGTAAATCATTGGATAATTAATTGATTGATTGTATAAAGTTTTATGGCACAATGTTTAAAAATAAAGAAGTTGTGTTACCACCATTTTTTAAAGTTTTGTGCTTCAAAATCATTGTAATTTTTTGTTTTGTTTTGTGGACGTAGAATTAATTGATTGACTTTTTAATGGGCAAAAAATCAATTGATTGACTGAAATGAGAGAAATTAACAGTAAATGACTGACTGTCAGCCAACAGAAACTAAATAATTTTAATATCATATAATTTTAAAATAATCACTTACTAATGCAACCACATCATTAAATATAGAGTTTAAAAGTTGTAGCATGATTGCTTTCCTTAATGAATAAACATTGCATTTATACTTAAAATCACTAAACGCCAGTTTCGATTCACAGTAAATTACTGGATTCCTAATTTGACACTTTCCCAAATTCTCTATTCTACTCTAACGGTTTACAGAGCCAATGATGGACACTTTTTTAAGACATAAATATGGCTTAGCTACGACTCATAATAATGTCTCTAAGTCAGCTTTTTAAGAGAAAGACATAACTTAATCAAAATTTATCTCATAAAGCAAGTAAATGCTTTATAAGGCTTGTAATGAATGAGTAATAAATGGTGTAAGTAATAAAATGTTAAGATGTGTGGCTAGAAACTTTTCATTTTAGAAGTAGAGATGAATTATAATAAAATTACTGGTGTGAACAAAAAGACATTAAGTCCAGCTGCAAAAGACGCTAAGTAAGAAAAAAAGGTAATTGTAAAATACATGGTAAAACTGTCTATTAAACTATATTCTTGGCTACGTGCTTGGTTGAAGACCATAAACACTAGTCATCAAAAACGTAGTAGAAGTGGAAGTTAAGTGTGCAGCCATGAGCAGCTTATCAAATTTTAATTAATGGCCTATCATTTTCCGAAAGGAGTCTTTTTCCCACCATTTTGCAGCCCTTTTTTTATTCTTTCACCTTTTCTTTCGTGTTTACATTCTCTTCGCTTGGGATCGTCATCGGTCCATTAACTCTAGGTTGGTATGGCATGGAATGGTAAAAAAAAGGGTATAAAAACAGGAAACGCAAATATACAACCGCAAAAGTAGGAAGAAAAAATAAAAGCGATGCAACCAGACAAAGGATTCTAATGTCAGACGTATGGGTCTTGAGGTTGAAAAATCTGAGAAAGTATTTGCTTTCTTGAGTTAAATTTTTTTTTTATTTATTTTTTTCTCCAGCTGGAATCTTACCTGCGATTTAAGTTGCTGAAAGAAGATTTTCTGACTAATTTACTTCCAACATCATTTTGGTAAACCAGAGTATTTTATTTTATTTAGTTATTCTCAGCAAGTTTTTCTTTAATAAGCAAAAAAGAATTAGAAATTTCACGAGCTAAAGAAATTTTGTAAAAATGTTTCCTCATGAAAAGTTTCGAAAGCCAAAGTTAAAAAGTTACATTCAGAGACTGAAAAATTGAACAAGAATACTGTTAAGAAAATTAATTACTAATCTCTAACAATACAAAAAAGTTATAATGTTTTCAGCAAACAGTAATTTGATTTTGAGTCAAATGATACAAAAACTCTGTCGATTATCCATCAGTTTTAATGATGATTTTCTAACAGTATGGGCAATTTAAGTACTCTCCAATTGTTTGTTGTTGTTGTTGTTGTTGCTTATCCTCCATGTCTGACGGAGTCAGACCAGATCCACGAGTTCGTTGACTGTAAGGAAGTCGAAGACTAAAAGAGGATTGCTAAAGAGATCCTCCCTAGAGAGACCCATGCAATCCAAAAGATGCTCAAGAGAAGCCTGATGATTTTGGCACTTGGTGCAGGTGACGAAAGTTTTCCTGCCCTCGTTGAAAGTTTGGCACTTAATATGACCGCTAGCAAGTCTTGAGAGAACAGTTCGGGTACGTCTGTCACACGGGAGGTCAAGGGACAAACCCGGCTTTGATCCCTTGTACCAATTATGGGTGGGGGTGTTTTCCACTCCTCCGAGATTTTTGATTTTTCCCGGGAGTATAACTCCAGAAAAGTAAGTGTGGAAGAGGGAGTATTTGAAATCCTGCAACCCTCCTTAGCAAGATTATCGGCCATTTCATTCCCGTGGAGATTCACATGTGAAGGTATCCATTGCAAGTGAACATCATGATTAAGTGAAATGAGTTTTAATTTAAGCAGGATAGAATTGCTGACTTTGTCGTCTACAAGAAGCCAATTACTAAGATGGTGGAGAGAACTACGGCTGTCAGACATCCAATTGTTTAAATCACATTATAAAGCTTTATAAGAAGTTCAAATTTTCAGCAAGAAGTTCAATAAAGGTTTCACCTTAACTTAATGGTGAAACAGCATTTTTAAAGCAATAGTTTCTGAATTCGATCTCAACCAACTGTTGAACAAATGGAACATCTTATTTTTGCATGCATGTCTGTTAGGATGAACGATTGGGAGTTGGTCAATTCTCTCCTTTGCTACTTGTAAATACAGCCCACAACCTTAAAAGTTCTCTCGAAAGCCAATTTACGCTTTAGAAGTAAAAATACTTCACAATAGCCTTAAGACATTTGACTGTCTTTAATGCGGTACCAAAGGGGTGCAATAAGAACTTGTTGTGATCTGTGAGTAAGACAGTATTTTTCAGAGCGATAGTTCTTAGATTTAATCCCAGTCACAATTGAAGTGACAGTATATGGATTTTAGGGCTTTTGCTGCAGTGTTACGAAGGAGTAATTCTTCCGAAGAGCTAATTACGCAATGGATATTAAAGTGTTTTATATAAGTTATATGGTTAAGCTATTATGTGATGTCAAAAAATTTAAATAAAATATCATTTTATATGTTTGTACTATTTTTACATTTATAAGTACATCAAAACATTAGATTCTTTTGTTATGGAGCACCTAACTATTCAACCGAGAACGATAGGAGGGAATCATCGAAATTAATTTTTTGCGTTTTACATGCTGCACTACTATACACTGAATTTCAAACTTTTAACTAAAGTTGCATCTTATTAAAAATCATTTTTAATCATGTTAAATTTCTTAAAGCATAATTTATTATTAAATTTATTATATGACAATATAACTCAATATTAAAATTACGATGATGTAAAATAAAATATTATTTTTGAATTCCATTACACTATGTGATTAAAAATATTGATAACATTTTTCAAAGAATATTTATAAATTTTGTTTTCCATTCTTTTTTTTTTTAATTCAAGTAGTTTCTAAAATGAAATAGAATATCGGGATATAATAGAAAATAAAGATTTCGAAATAAAAAATATGGAAAAAAAGTTATAGCATGTCAATTTTGTTTATTAATAGAAAACAAACATACTATTATACAATGTTTTATTTCAATCACTTGGCTGAAAAAATTCAGTTATCAATCTACAATATTACATTAAGTATCATTAATAATTAAAGGATATGAAATCAGAAAAAAGGAATAATTTTCAGGATTATTTAATCAAAATTTTTCGCTTAATTTTTTAAGAGAAATTAAGGAATGTGATAGAAATATACATAAAAATGGAATGTAAAAATCCTATTTTTCAACTGCACACTAATAGTTGAAATGTTTGGAGATGCTTTAAAATGTTCATCTGAACTATAAGACATTGAATATTCCTATCGTTGGAAGCTTGTACGTATTTTATTCAACTACCTATTTTATTGTATTTTTACACTGATTTTTATATTTGTATTTTATTTCATAATACTTTACATATATCTTTTATTGGAAATTGTGCTTGCAAAAATCTTTTCTTATGAAGTATCAATATATTGTTAACAAAGATATATGTAAACTCTAGGCAAAAAATAATTAACAGAAATTTCTTGATTAAAATTTTTTCAATCTATTTTTCCATAAAGAAAATTCTCCATTAATTGAAATTTTTATCTAGAGTAAGTAAATTTTATTTATTTATTTTACAAAAAATTTAAATTCAAACTATGATTAACAAATTTCTTATTAAAATGTTATTAACAGAATTTGAAATATTTGTGGCATTATGTATAATCCTTAACATTTACAGAACAATTTATTTTTCTTAATATATATAAGAGGAGACATCAATTTCCATACAAAGAGGAGAAATATTAAATATTTGATTACTTTGTGTTACGAGTTTTGTAAGAAATTTAAAAGAAAACCATTACCACAAATTCATTGAAATATTAAATTAATTTAAATATGTGTCTAACGACTATAAATCTTGTTCTAAAAGGATTTTTATTATTCTATAAAAAGAAGTATATAATTTCTAATTATGATGAACTTGTAATTTTTTTTAAAATTCGTCTTAAGTGTTTCGAATTTTCTAAGAAATATTATATAATTTAGATAACTCATATTAATAAAGAATTGTTTGAACTAATTAACAGTTTTACAACAAGAAATATCACATAAAATTATTTTTTTAATATTTTACACGAGTTTTTAGTGTATATTATATTGAGTAATTACATTATTAATTATTATTCTGAAATAGCATTTTTTTATTAAATTACACTTACAAAAATATTTCTATAGTGTAGACAAATGCAATTAATTAATATTTTAAATAATGCATGTTTATTTTTAAGTCCAAAGGGAGATCTTTCTGATCCAGAGAGGAGAACACCAAAAGATGCTTAACTCTGATAACAACATAAGTGAAGAAGACTTCAATTTACATTCGCTTATTAGCTAGAGGAGGAGGTAGAGGAAAAAAAGCACTGAGAAGAGGAAGATCTTGGAGAAGATGCTTAGGATGAAGTAGGAGATGAGTGACGTAAACACGGGAGGGAGGATGCTCTTTGACCCCACGAGGAGAAGGGTCAGACAGACGGACAAATGCCAGCCGGAAATGACACCCCGCACGTGCTAGCCGCGTGGGGGCTTGCAGGGACCGGATGGACGGAAACCGCATGGACTCCTCCGCCCCCTCGCTCAGGATTTTTCCCACGCTTTCTTGCTTCTGTTTTGGATGACACTTTTTTTCCTCCATCTTCCTTCTCCTCCTCCTTATCATCTTGAGAGAGAGTTATGTTTTTTACTGTGGATGCCTGAGCTCTCCCTTCCCGAAAATGAATACGGAAATTTACGTGAGGTCATAATTTAACCGCGTAAAGGCAAAATGTGTCAGACCAGAGGAAATTTGGTGTTTATGTGATTCATTAAAAAAAAGATGATATTAACTGACAAAATGAAAGATTTTATTTTAAATTTTAATCTCGAAAATTTAAAGACAAATTTTAATTTTCGTAATTTTTAGAAAATAGTATTTTATTTTAAAAGTTGTAAAAAAAAATGATACTGGAAAAAACGTTAACAAGTAATTTTAAATATTTTAATTTCCGGAAAAAGAAACGTTGCGGCATTTTCTTATTTAAAAATTAGTTTTTTAGTGCATAATTTTTGACAATGTATTAAGCATAACATTTTAAATGATAAAGTGGTTTGTAAAATAAATTGGGATATTGTGTGAAAATTAAGTGCGCTGATTTACATCAGTATTCAGTGAGTTATTGTTATAACACTAAATGCAGTTATATAGAAAGAAGATACATGTAATGGATTGAGAGGCTTGAGCTATCGACTGAATTAAGATTTATTTCGGATAATGGAGAATTGAATGTTGAAAGTTTCTCCTTACATAAAGTTTGAAGTAATTATTTTTAGCGAAAGTGAAATTAATGGAAAATACAACATAAACAAGAAAGTTCTTTTCGCTTTTAAGAACCCAAATAACATGATCTACAGAATATGAAACCTATCATTAATCCTCGAAGTAATCACCATCAGTATCCAAAACTTTTTGTCAACATGTGTCCAACTGTGCAATCCTTTTGTTGTAAAACTCGAGGGTTTTGGACGTAATAAAGTCTGCTTCATTGCTGACGGATTTCCCACGAAGATGAATTCTCCAGAGAATGGAAGAAGTGGTTATCTGATGATGCAAGGTCAAGTAGTAAGGAAGTTGGCACAAAGTCTCCCAACCAAGTCTCTGTATGGTATTCTTGGCCACACCTGAGACATATGACCTCGTGTTAAGGGCCAAGAACAGTACACCCTTGCGATTAACAAGTTCCTGCTGTTGTAATGTCTGTTGTACTTGTTCCAATTGCTGTGAGTACAGGTCTGCAATGACTGTTTGACTCGTTGACAGCAGCTCATAGTGAACCACTTGACGACTATTCCACCAGACATCAGCTTCATCACAGAGGGACGAATCTCCCAACCTGAACTGCTGAAACCAATGTCTTGCTGAACGGTAATTCACACCACAATCTCCAAAGGCTTGACATATTCGGAGACTTCATGCAGCAGCTGATAAGCCCATTTTGAAGTCGTAAAGCAAATTACACCGAATGAGCTCCTTCGACACGCCCATTTCTCTTCGCTACAATACTAGTAACGATTGATGAATGTGCGCAGTGGACCTGTTTTTATAACGACTAATGTCCCTACTCTCGACAGACGTGTATTTTAACCACATCATAAACTAATTTGCATACTCATTCTCACTTTATTTAATGGCAACGTGAAAACGGCAAGAGCTTTCTTGTTTACCTTATATTAAAATTCCTTTTTTTTCAATTTGATACCTGTCATGATATTTCTTACAAAATAAATGAATATACCGCATATGGAACCCTTTAAAGTGAGTAAATACAAATGCATTCTAAAGTTAACTATATTTTCCAATTTTTTAAATTTATATATCTATTTTTTAGTCAGGTTTTCATTTTATGCATTTTTTTCTAATTTGAAATGCCATATGCCATAAAACATGGCTAAAAATTTAACGATGAAGTTACTTGCAATTTACCTTAATTTTTATGCAGTTTAAATTTTTTCAGCTTTTTTCTTTTCAGAATGTTTTTCTAAGAAGTTGAGATATTAATTTTAAATGAAAATGTTATGAAACTATCTTATAAATTTTAAGTATGCTGATATTTCCTTAATAACTTTTTTAAGCAAATTCACAATCACATTATGATATTTTCCATTCTTATTATTTAAAAAATTAAAAGATTTATCTACACCAATCATACTAAGAAACATATTCATATAAAGTAATATATTACATCAAATTAACATACATAAATCATATCTTTAAAATTATTTTGATGATTTCATTTCTTATGTTGTATAAGTTAATTTAATAAAATAAAATTCAATTAAAATAATAACATGTCGAAAGTAAAATTCCAGATTCCAAATGTCCAAGAAAAACAACTTATTCTAAAACAGAGGCATAAAAGTGATGGTTTTCTTAAACCTTCTGCTAGGTAAAATAACAACAGAGCATACATGAAGCTTTCATTTAATAATTAAAAAAACATTTAAAAGATTATTACTTTATTTAATATTGTAAAATTCAAATAAAAGAAAAATTAGCTTATATTTTTATAAGTATTTTCAAAAATTCCTTATATTATTTTCTATAGCTTCTAATTGTTCATATTTAAATATAATCAATGTAAGTAATTTATACGTAATTCAACACACATTTATTAACGTATCATTATCGCAACTCGCAAATGTTTCTTAAAAACACATCTTTTTTAAATGAAAAACAATTGATAGTTGATAGTAAAAAACAAAATTATCCTTTTGCAATAGATTAATTTATTGTTATTTATGTCTTTATTATATTACTGGTCTTTTTAAATTAAACTTGTTAAAAATGTAGCTTAAAAAGGGCTTTATTTTGATTTTATTCATTTGATAGTTTCAGTCGGAAGTTTTATTTTACCATCATTTCAATGCCATAAATTTTGCTTTAAATTAAGAAAATAACACAACAACTCTAATTTCACAATAATTACTAATGCGGGTTTCTGATTTCTACTTTCATAAAATTTTCAAAAAATATTTTATTAATAATACCGTATAATTTATATATGATACGATATTATTAAATTTCGAAATGAAACAAACTAGAATCTTCTGGACTTTAAGCTTCTAAAATTGCTTAAAAAAAGTTTAAACTAAATAATTACAATGTAAAAAATGTAATTTTTTGATAACTGTATTGATTTTCTATTTACACAAATTAAATTGAATATCACTGAAAAGGAAAAATTTAAGATGTGAATATGAAATATAATTTTTTGTATACGTGAATGTGTTCACAATATATATTTGAGAACAGACCAAAACTGTTAAGAAAACATCGTTACTTTTCAGCCTCAGAAGTAAACAAATATCTAAAATTCCAAGAATTCCTTCTTCAGTTCATGGATTATTTCCTAAAACAATATATTTGGCAGGAGCTCCTTCTGTTCCAAAAATATCTACAATACATAGATGTCCCCAAAATCTCCATCTTGGGCATCCCTAGAAGAGTAAGGTTAACGAACCAAAGATTTGTGTCTATCCACCAAATGGAAGTAGGGGGGTGGCAGAGGAGGGTAAAGGGGCGTACAGATATGCAGACAAAGATACCGTTATATACCGTGGGGTGGGTTGTTTGTTGACGATTCGCTTTGGACGGGCAGGAAGTGAAATTTGTCTTACAACTCAACCCCAGCTTGCATAGTTATCTGCAGAGTACGTCTTGTCAACCAAGATTATATTTGTGGTGAGAAAAATGTGTCAGTTGCGATATTTACCTCAAATATGTGTACTTAGTCATGATTAAATCTCATATCAATTCTTTTTAATTAACCTTCCTTAATTTTTTTCTACAAAGTTTTAAAATGTATTAAATTTCCTAAATTTATGACGACTGTAACTAATGAGTGTTTCGGAATCATGCCAAAATTTAAATGGGAAAAAATTCAATATAGCAGGTCTTGAAAACAAACCAATAATTAGTGAAGCAATTACTACATATTTCAAATATATCTAGAAGTAATATATTAAATAATATTTTATACTAGAGTCTTAGCGAATAGTAATTTCTTTCTGCATTCAACGTTTTTTAAGTGATTTAATTTTAATTGACAGCAAATGTTGCAAAATATTTAGATGGTCTTAAACCAGGTGGCTACACACACACACACACAGACGCATATATATATATATATATATATATATATATATATATATATATATATATATATATATATATATATATATATATATATATATATATATATATATATATATATATATTTATTTATATTTATATATATGAAAAATGGCACCTTTCTTCAATATTCACAGAATTATTCACTTAATGTATTGTAGTATCAATAATATATCATATTGTCACATGTAATAAAAATTAATATGACTTTTTATATTATTATTATTAAAAGCGATTAATTTTTTATTGAATTATTACATTTAATTAATTTTAACAATTATTAATAATTTGTAAAAATTAATAATTAAATCTAAATTATTAATTTTATGGAATTTGATTAATAACAATATTTAGGGAAGTACTTATTTCTTAAATGCTTCTCTAAGTAATGTTATCTTGTGTTAATTTTGAGAAGGGTGCCTCTCAATTCACATTCTCCTCAAAAAAGAAAATAAAACAAAAATAAAATAAAAAAAATTTATGAAAACACAAATTTTTTTTATATTTTATTTTTTGTCCCTGCATGATATATATCTTTATAAGTGGATGCTATTACAAAGCAATTAATTATTTGCTCTTTACCTTCTTCCGGGAAGAATTTTAATGAATATTATTCATGAAACTCTTAAGCATTTATAACTACAAACGTATAGATTAGAAACCAAAGCACTATAGTCATTGCCGAGGATGTAAGAATCCAATCTAAAATATCTAATTCGAGTGATTTCATGCCACTAGGATAGATATTAATTATTTTATTAATATTTAAAAATGCCTATAATAAGTTGTTGTTGTTGTGGCTTATCCTCCAAATGTCTGACGGAGTCAGACAAGGTCCAACAGACCGCTGACCCTAAGGAAATCGAGGACCAGAAGGGTGAATATATCCTCTCTGGAAATTCCCAAACAGTCTAGGATGTGATTAGTGGAAGCCTGCTCAGTTTTACATTTAAAGCAGACCTCCTGCCTTTGAAATACGTGAGACCTCTAATGTGGCCACTTGCTAGTCTGGAAATTGCGGTTCTAGAAGCTCTGTCACAATTGAGGGCGATAGTCTGCGCGACGGACGATGCAGCATTAAGATTCTGGATCAAAGAAGTCATAAGGAGGAGGTGAGATGCAGCTTCTGTTGATCCGAAGATCCGATCACCATAAAAGTAGAAGTCTGTCTTGGCTCGGGTTGGTGATCTTTTTCGTCAGGCACCTACTCTTCGGCCTGTTCGACATGGGAGATGCTACCAGTAGCACGCTACCGCCGACATAGCCCTCCAGGTCATTGGTGCACGCAAGCCTCTCCGCCCCTACAACGCAGGAACACCATCGGGAGACTATAATAAGTAAACTTTATATCTATCTATCTATCTATCTATCTATCTATCTATCTATCTATCTATCTATCTATCTATCTATCTATATATATATATATATATATATATATATATATATATATATATATATATATATATATATATATATATATATATATATATATATATATATATATATATATATATATATATATATATATATATATATATATTGAGGGTGTATATTGCCTCATACTGTTTTTAAGCACACTGCTTATTTATTTATTTATTTTGTGAATGCAACTTTAAAATTAGGCAAAACTCTTACCTCCAACCACAAAATTTTGAATATCGCAAAAAATGAAGGTAAAAATGAAACTGATATAACATCTACTATATACCTGCACTTCATACAAAAATACCTAAGAACGAAATGTGTGATTCACAATTAAGATCTATGGCTGTGGGGACTATTGATGTTCGATATCCTGAAGATGAACGGTTGCGTGCTTACGCTGATGGCTTTATGTTGGAGAAAATACACGGTGCTGGAGCAGGTATCCATAGTTTTCATATTTAGTAGCTTAATAAGCCTTTTACTATCGCCTTCGATAATGAAATAGAGCCTACTGCCTTGGCTGTTCAATCACTGTCGATTAACGACCACTCTGTTGTAAGAGCTATCATGTGTTATCAGATTCCAAAAGTGCACTTCAATCCCTTTTGAATAATCAAACAATGTCTCAAAGAATTTTAGAGTCTAGACCCTTACTAGAATACAGAATTTCATTCCAATGGGTTGCTGGTTATTGTGGAATTATGGGCAGTGAAAATGCTGATGCATTGGCTAAGAAGGCAGTTTTGATAGAACAACATATAAATCCTCCTCTTTCTTTTCACACAACTAAATCGTTTATTAACCCGACCCTTAATAAAACTCTTAAACAAGGCAATATTCAACTCGCAAAGAACAAGAGGGAGGTTCTGGTGGAGGAGAGAACTGTCCCCAATTTTCCAAGAAAGGCTCTATTTGGAGGACCCACTGGACATGATTGCTTACCAAACCATCTCCATAGAATTAGAGTAGTGGTTTCCCCAGACTGTGTTTTGTGTGACTCTAAGCAACCAATGATTTTTTAATATTTAAATTATTATACCGTACTTTCTCAATAGGAGGACATAGTCAAGAAGTATTGGAGAGCCCGTGAACTAATGGCTTAAGAGTTAATGCTTGGCATTTGTAAAATAAACTATACACTTGCCTTCACATGCTGAACAGAAATCGTTAATTTGATCCAATAAATATATCTTCTTTTGCTTTAATAACATTTTCTTTGATTGGGCTAAATTATTATAATTAATGGTTTTTTATATTAACATTTGAAAATACATAAGGGAATTATCAAGTCTTAAGAGTCCTGAAAATCTAAAAAATAAGTTATGGTATTAACTAAATATTTTTAGTATTATTTCTTGTGATTTGAAAGATTTAAAATTTATGATGTTTCTTACATCCTGCTTGGTTAATTAAGAAGGATAAAATATTGAATAGTAAAAAATAAGCAAAGTATTTGTAAAATAACTTGTAAAACCTTTGATATGTATCGTTTGCTTTACACTAAACTTTTTAGATTATCGATAAATACAAAATGCGGTATTCTTCAAAATTATTTCAAATTTTAATATTTATTGTAAATTCCATAATTTAAATGTATTCGTACACAAATTACTTCTAATATTGTAAATAAAATTCATTGCTTTTTTTTTTATTTAAGCGTAAACTACTTCACATGGTATCTTTTTATAAACAGAAGCTTATTCTAAAGAGGAAAAACATAGTCTACCAGACTTTTAATTGATAAAATGATTCTGCATACAATGTTGTTAAGGCGAACTATTAATTTTTTGAATAGTTCTCAACTTGTTTTGTGTTATGAGAATTTGAAGATACAATACCAGAAATTAATATTATATTTCAATAAAAACTCATTATTTTATTCTCCTTTTAATGGGAAAAGTAATGTAATTCTTTAGTAATAAAAGTTATCTTTTATAAGGATTTTAATCAAATAGACAATTTTTAAAATTATATACTTTAAAAATAAAATAACCACATTGATTATTTTTTTAGGTATTTGAACTACTTGATACTGATTCTTCATTAGTGGATGAATTTTTGATTCTAATTTTATTTTTCATTCATAAATTGGCAACATTTTATCCTATTTTCCTTAATATGATAAAATTTTGAGTAATTGCATACATTTTTAAATTCGCAACATTTCAGAAAAATATTCGACCCAACTGACCTCTTAGAGTGAAGGCAATAAGCACATGTTGGCGTCAAGTGAAAAACGGTGAGGTTCGTTTACTTTCACTGTTCGTTATAACCGGAAGAGTTTCTTCGCTTATGTTTCGCGACTTTTTTTTCAGGTATATCTGCGGGGGTGGAAGAGCACACAGTTGTCGCGAGCGAGGGATTGCGCTAAGCGTGCGGAGACAAGCGTGAGATGTTATTTGAAACCCGTGAGACTTCCGGCAAAGTTCTTTACCATTTCCCATAGCACGCGCATGCTGAGGGATGTGTGAGGATCTCGAGAGTCTCTCGTCAAGTTGTGTGGCACTCAGAGATGGATTCAGACAGACTTGCCACAGATGGAGGACCTTAAGGGACGTTTCCCAGCTAGCCCGTCGCGAAAAAAATTCAAACGCGCCCCTCGCTTCCATCTGATGCTGAGGGCGGGAGACTTTAATCAGAGTCATGAAGACCTGACTTCAATCTTCAATGGTTGCTATAACAGTTCACCATTTTTTTTCATGGTCCAGTCTCTTTATAGGTTAATGTTCTTATAAGAATAGTTGAAACATAACAAAATACGTGATATTTATTAATATTTAAAATAAAATAATAATAAACGTTAAAGCGTTTTCCCGATGTTGTAATAAAACAATTTTCTAGTTCTGTTTCTTTTCTGTCCAACAAAAATAAATAAATAAGTGATTGTTAACATATTTGTGTGAAACGTGTTATAGTTTCAATGAAAATTACCACTTGTGTGACGAATATGTAATAAATATTACATTTATTTTCTGTATCATATCGAGAGCGGTAAAATTAGAGGATAATGCAATCAAATAATGATATGGATCGAAAGCAGTCTTGGTACAGTATACACTCAGTTTTCCTAGTCCACATATACACAATTTTCTGTGGTATATCTATCTATCTATTTATATCTATTTATCTATGTATCTATCTATCTATCTATCTGTATGTATATGTGTAGTATACATATATATATATATATATATATATATATATATATATATATATATATATATATATATATATATATATATATATATATATATATATATATATATATATATATATATATAAATATATCAGAATTTTTTCAAACTATATTCCAAGCCCGTGCTTTTTTATTTCAAAATAGAATATATATAAAAGTGGAGGGGAATAAATCCTGATTTTACTCTGATAACATGAATATAAATAAGATTTCTTCAAATAATATTTGTATTTGTCTCACATAATAGCCTACATAATATTATATTTTGCTTATGACTCAAAAACAAAACATTATGTCAGTATTACAAAACTAATTTTTTTTTCATAAATGTATGTTATTTATATAAAAAAAGCAACAGAAAAACACATTTTTTACAAAGAACTAACCAATTTGATATTCGTATAGAAATCACAAACGGTATGTTCTTTCAAATGAATCTAAAAATAAAAAATAAATTTTGATTGAAAAATTTTTTTATTATGATAGTTGAAAAAGATACGGGTGCAAATATTTTTACTCATTAAAAATCAATATTTATGTAAATATTAGTTATTTAAGTATGAAAATTTATGAAGAAAAAATATTTAAATAGAATAGATAAACTTATAAATGATAATTTTGATAAAAAATACGTTTAGGAAAAAGACACTTGTTACCTAACAAATTTTTGGTTAGTCATAAAAAAAAGAATAACTTTAAAAAAATCAGAAAAATAACAAGCTAAAAGGATTTAAATCATAAAAGTTTTAAAAATTACATCAAGATTTTGAATGTATGTGCTATGGAATGCTCAAATTTTAGAAGATTTTAATTATGAAAAATTTTATGCCTGATATGCATTCATTGGAAATTCCCTGGTTAGGTTTGTTTGTCGCTGAACGGCACTAAAGGGCTAAAAATAACAGGACCTGCTGTTTAAAGTGTATTCCGAACCACTAGAAGCATCCATACTCAAGATGGGATTCAAACCCATGAACTATTGAACCTTCTCAACCTATGCAAAGTGCTTTAGTAAATGGTGCAAAGAGAGGGATTTGACGGTAAATACTCAGAAGACCAATCTTGTACCTTTTACACGCAAAAGGAAGTGGGGTGGTTTTACTATCCCTAAACCTTTTGGCGTTCCTATCAATGTTGCTACTAAGGTGAAGTATTTAGGCCTATTTCTTGACCAAAAACTCACCTAGAATAAGCATGTTGAGTTCAAGATTAATGTTGTATTATGACATGTAGAAGAATGCTTGGTAAAAACTGGGGTCTCCAACTGAAACTGATGTATTGGATGTACACTGCTATTATCAGACCTATTATTACTTATGCCTCTATTATCTGATGGTGCAAGGCGGAACAGGTAATTGTGAGGGACAGGCTAGGAAGTCTGCAAAGACTAGCCTGCCTGTGTATCACAGGAGCTATGTCCTCTGCGCCCACCAGAGCTTTAGAGATTACTCTAGATATCTTCATTTGAGGTACTGCAAGAATGACTGCATATAGAATGATACTGCAAAAGCAATTTTATGACAAGCCTTTGGCTATAGGTCATTCCAGAATCACCAAAATTATAAGAGATCCTATTCTTATGATGCCTTCTGACACCAAAGAAAAGTCCTACGTGCTCGACAGACCTTTTAAGACAGTTTTTTCAACCAGGGATGAATGGAGTGAGAACACGGTCAGTTTGGATAACTATGATCTCATTTGGTTTACGGATGGATCTAGAAAGGATAATCTCCTCGGACTTGGAGCGCATGGGGTATCACCAAGTGTTAACTTCTTTAGGGGCCTTGGGAAGTATGCCACTGTATTCCAAGCCGAAGTTCTTGCCATTATTGACTGTCTCTTATTAAATATTAGAAAAGGCCCAATAATAAGGTTTTCCTTTTTTGGGTGCCAGAACACGTGGGGATCGAAGGTAATGAAAAGGCGGATGAACTGGCAAATCAGGGTTCGTCTTCTAACCCTATTGGTGCGGAACCTTTCTGTGGCATCAACATGAAGACCATAAAGGGTACCCTACTCAACTGTGAAAAGCAGAAGATGAATAAATCTTGGTTTAACACTTCTGGTAAAAAGCACACCAAAAATTTCATCGCTAGATCATCGGCGAATGTTGCCTCTGAAATTCTTAGTTATTCTAGGACGAAGATACGTACCATAGTATGCTTCATCACCGGACACTTTCATTTCAGGAAACATCTCCATACTATGGGACTCGCGTTCAAGACCCTAATTATAGGAAATGTCTTAAGGATGATGAGTCGGCACATCACATCATTTTTGAGTGTGATGCTTTAGCCTCCATTCGTTTTAATACTTTAGGAATCATCAATACTAAAGAGATACATCTTAGCTCCATAAAGGGTTTGTCTGACTTTATAAACAAAGTGGGCGACCCAATTTATTGGAACTAAGAGTTCATCTTGAGAGTTTAAATCTTGAAATTAATCCTATATATTAGGGAGAGAGTAAAAAAAGTGCGCAATATTTTTGAAATCAAATTGGAATAAAATATAGAATTAGTCAAAAATAAGATATAACTTTTTATCAAATTATGTGAAAAAAAGATTCCCAAATGTTTGATTTATTACATTTTGTATAAAAAATATTGTTTAAAAAATACTTTTGAATTTACTCGTACAACACTTTCATTCTGGAAAGATGAATGATCATATAGAAAAGTTTCTATTTTAAATTTCATTTCTGATCTTGCAACTTTTTTCTCCAATTTCTCATTTCTACTCTTGAATAAAATTTCCATAAGAATAAAGAAGAACATGGTGAGAAAAAATGGTGGTGTATATCGTCATCGTGGTTGAATAGAGAGAGCTGTCTGCCACTACAAATGGTGGAATTATGCAGGGGATGGAAGTAGAACATCAATCGAAACGAGTGTCATGTTGTCTATAACGTATTTCGCATCTTTTATATGCAAATAATATGTTTTATAATACATACATTCATAAATATTTCATTTGCGTGAGAGTCAGACGGAGCAAAATGGTTCTTGTTTCCCTCGTACTGGTGTTGCCAGAGAATGGAAATGTTGAAAATAAATCTGATATTGTATATTTTATTCCTTTCCCTATAAATATTGCATTTCTTAAAATAATTCTATTTGAAAATACCTTAGATTTTTGTTGTTAAAGTGGAGTTGATTTCTTGATATATATATATATATATATATATATATATATATATAGGTTAGTTTAAGAAAGTAATATATTTTAAAAAAGCTGATATATATGGTGATGATTTAAAGCAAAATAAAAAAAAGAATCTTAATTTTTCAAAACAATTATGCAATGGGCCATGAATAGAGATTTCACATATAATGACAGTTTATGTAATGACATATAATGACAGTTGATATATATATATACGAGATTTCACATATAATGTAGTAATAAATTAGGACATTTTTTTATTTATACTTATATCGCGATATTTCAAATATAAGTACAAATGAAGAAACTGTCATAATTTATTATACATTCAAAATAAAAACAGATTAACTATCTAAATAATGAGACTTCAAATATGTACAATTGAAAAATTTGTCATAATTTGTATTACATTTGTAATATAAATTTATTCACTATCTAAATAATGAGACTTAAATAAATGAGAGACTTCATATATATATGCAAATAAAAAAGTTGTTATGATTTATTTTAAATTTATAATATAAATAGATTAACTATCTAACTAATCAAGATAACATCAGTGTAAAATTAGTCAAAATATAGAGAATAATAAAATATACAAAATAAAGAGAGCAACTTATAAAAATGCATCACCTAAATTGTTAATTTGCAACTTCCTTTATTTTTAATTAAAGTATTTTTTCTATTACCTAAAAATCATAAAAATAGGAATTTAAATTTATAAATTATACGTAAATTTCATTTTTTAAGTTCTTTTAAGTTTATAAGACACTTAAAGACCTGTTTTACTCTATGCTATTGAAATTTGGACCATAAATAAGGATACACAAAGATCGCTGGATATGTTCAGGAGAAAAGTCTTCGGAACTAACAACTTAGGCAAAAGGATATTGGAGAATCAGATACAGTTTTGAACTGTACAAGCTCTATGGACAACCGCGGATTACATAAATTCTTTGAAGTAACCTATTAAAATGGTTTGGCTCAGTTTGGGTAAGCCCAGATGATCATCCCCCAAAAATCTGAACACTTAAAAAACCTGAGGGATGTCGAGGTAACGGAAGATCATTTACAAGATAATTGGATGGTACTGGAAGAGAACTAAATATTTAAAAAAATCAAGAGTCGCTAATGATATAAAGCGTGTGGTTGAGGCAGCCTAAGTCTATAAAGGGCTGTAGTACTGTGAAGAAGAAAACATTTTAAATAACCAGAAATAAAAAATTATCCACATATTTGTAAATAATTTGCTGGAAAAGAGTTAATATTTAAACTGATGCGAGTTTTAAGGTTTCATATTTAAATATAATAAGGCGTAAAATATATCGTAAAATAATTTCGTTAACTAAACTTCCTGAAAAATAAATAATTTTCATTACGATTTGATTTAAATAGCATAATAAAATTAAAATAAAAATGCCATATAGCACTCTTAAAATGGAAACGGTTTATTAAAGTAGAATATGATTTAATTTTCAAAACTAAGCACACACACACAGCAAAAAGTAATGTATTAACATATTTATATCTTTAAAATTTAAATCGATTTAAAGGAAATAGTGTTTCTGAGAAAGAAATATATTTTCACGCAGTTGTCAAAAGAAAAATCAGAAATTATTAGGAAAAAGAAAGAAAAAAGATGCCTTCTAGTTTTTAAAAACGCTTGAATACGTTATACCCATATAATTTAAAAAATTTTCTACGTCACCACAGAACAAATTCCTTGGAAGCGATATATAAAGCAAGATGAACTGGTGAGGCATGAGGTAGTTTATATTCTTGATCTCCTTCCGTATAAAAAATAAATCATCGCAAAATATGTATTCTTATATCTCTGTTTCCGGTCAGATAAATTTTATTGATGCATTGAGAAGGTTGAGAAGAGCTGGAATCTGCGTTTTGTAGTCTGAAGAATTCACCAGACCGAAAGTATGAAGTATTGCCACAATAAATGTCAAAATTCTATTTTAAAAATTTACTTATACGAAAAAGAAAATGCACGATATCTTTATTTTAAAAGACAAAGAAAAGAAAGTTTTGCGACCTGGGTGAAAAGATTATTTCCGTCTGTTTTAATTCTCCCAAAAAACTTGTTTTGAAATTTTTTTTTACCGAAACATTTTACAAAATTTAAAAATGTTAGTAACATTGAATGTAAATTTGCTTTAATTTTAAATTCAAACATTTATTTTATAGACTTAACTTTTAGTACATAATTTATTGGTATAACAAAAGTTATAGATTTTTTGAAATCCAATAATTTGGTTAAATATATAAGAGAAAAATTCAAATTTTGGTGCTTATTCAAACTTGATATTTTTAATTAATTAGTTTCAATAAGCAATTTTCCTATTTAAAAGTGTTACAAGTGTAATAAAACCTCTATTTATAAAGTAAAATGCTTCAATTTTTTTAAGTCATAGTTTTCAAAATTTACTCAATTCCACAGATTTTAAAAAGGATTAATGATTCGAATTTCAGTCATTTTTTTAGTCAAATACGATGAATACCAAATTAAATTAAAAAAATATTTATTCACAAAATTGAGAAGATTCTTGCTATTTGCTAACAATAATTTTTTCTTATTACATAATTTAATGCATTTATAATGTTTTCTTAACATAATTTTGATTTACCTATCATCTTTCTTTTAGCTTAATGTATTTTATAATATCAGCATACAATGTCAGTTTGATGAAATTTCATAATATTACAGTGCGAAACACTAAGTATAGTTTTTATATTACTGCTTGGAAATGTAACATTTGTAAAAAAATTAAATACATATTTTAAAAATTCCACGATTGCGACTTTGTTTTGGCTTTTTCTCGCCAATAAATGAAACCCGAATCAGATTTATGCATAAAAACTGAAAATTAGTCTTTATAGAAGTATATTTATTTAAAATAAAGATTTTAATAAAATGAATAATTTGAAAATTCATTTCTTTTTAAATTTTTTTAGTGTTTCACAGACTTAGCGATGTGTCAAGGAACACAATTTTTTGTTTTAATTTATTTGAAATTGCATCCAAAATTTAATGGAAAAACTTGTTAAAGTAATAAAACTCCGTTTTATTTTATTTTATTATTATAATAAATTACTGAAAGATTTCTAAAAATTGGGGATCAAACTTATTAAAAATTTAGAAACGGCTTCGTTTAATTTTATCATTCCGAAAACTCATTAAGGGTTTCTTAATATAGATATAAGCAATTATGTATTATATCTATTATTATCTACATTATGCATTTTTACCTTCATATTAATAGTTATATAGAAGATAAGTTAATTAATTTATTTGTTTCCTGTTATATGGAAAAAAAATTATAAATCCATTATAAAGAGAAATTTGAAAAACTCCGGCTCAAATAAATGGATAACATCACATGACTAATAGCATTTATTAATATTTTTTGTTTTAAAAACCATGTTGCTTCTGTAACAAAACCCTATTGAATATAAATCTAGTATTAATTATAAGTAAAAATATTCTGTAGAAAATTGTATAAAAATTGTTGCATTAAAGTAAAAGCATCATAAACATTCAATAATTTATGCAGTTTCATAGTTCTATTGCAAAAGAAATGAGTGTAATAATACAAATAAGAAGCTTATAATTATATGAAAGGAAATTCAATTTTAAAAAAGTTTTACAAATTACAAATTTGCTTTGAAAGTTTCTGTTAAAAATTACGAATCTCAACAAATCTTAGAAAATATAATTTAATTAAATTTTTAGATATAAAATAAGTTACTTTTTATAAATGAGTTATTTATTGAATAATTTCAAATTGTACATCAAGTATATTTTGTATACTTACATAGCTAAATAATATTTCTAATTGAACGTAATAGATAAAAAAATTTGCATCATGTAATGGTCAAATTATATTGACTCATAGTTTCCGATATGACAGGCTTGTGCTTCTCTTTCAATAGCCACTTTTAAAAAAAAAAAAAAAAAAAAAAAGAGGAATAATTCGACCAAGGTTTATATTTTAAAATAGATTTCAAACCTCTATAAATATCCAAGCCTTAGGTGTTGATCGAACCCATGAACTGTTGTAACGAAAGCCAATGTAGTCAAATTTTACGACCAGTTCTTTGTTATATTTACTGAAAACTATATAGATTATTTATATCGTTAAGTAAGTTGAAAGTGGAATTTAAAAAAGTACAGTTTTTTCCCCAAAATTCGACTTTGTTAAATGTACTAATCTGAAAATCAGAAAAGTTGATCAATAAACATATCTATATCAATAAAGATATGGTGGTATAATTTGTTAATATTATTTTATTTCTAAAAATATTTAATTGATATATTTCATAATTATTTATTTAAGGTACATATATGTTTAGTATTTCTGCTTTGTATAAGCATATCAGTTGTGATGGGAAATTTAATACATTTCTTCGTCATAACATATGAATATAGCCCACACAACAAATAAAATCTTACTTAAACATAATAGGTGTGTTGAATTTTCTACAGAAATACATCACATCTTATTCTAGAAAACTATCTACACCTTAACATCACAAAAATATTTAATTATTTCTAATTGCATTATTTTATTATAATTCATATGTGGCTTATTTTATGCATAATGCTTAAATCATTATTACGCATAATTCAAATATCTTATGAATTTTACAAACAAAAACAGTTTTAATTTTAGTAGTGGAAATTATACACCATTCTGTTTAGTTGATTAGATTGTAAAAGTATTTCCATATTCAAATAACTAAAATAAATAAAATGTTCATTTTTAAAAAATTTTTAAATTTCCATCATTATAGAATATTGAATTTTCCTTTAAAAAATAGTGAAACATATTTATAAGAAGGTATATTAACATATGTTTGACAGATCATCATTTTTAAGCTCCACTAAAAAAAGTGAAAAAGAAAAATACTCGAAAGACCCTTTCTTCAATAAAAATAAATAAACTTTTTGTGACATCTGGCAACGCAGGAGGTCCTTTGTTTTTTGTTTGCTAAAATGGATGGCTAAAAAGGTGATGGACAATAATAAAAAAACAAGTTTGTGAAAAAATATACTACTACCATGTGTTTTTCTAAGTGTTTTTGACATATGGGGTATACCACTGAAGATGTAAATTATGCTCAAATAGCTTTCTTTTTCGGTTGTCGCTCACTTCTACTGAGATGTTTATTCATTCCTTCTCATACATATTTCGCCAATTCCGTCGCCAACAATTCAGAACTTGAAGTGTAAAAAAAATTATTCAAATTGTTATCCAGATAGTAAAATATTTGAAATAGACTGATTTTGCTTAAAATATGTAGTTTTATATATAAAACATAAATAAAAAGAAGCAGTTCTAGAAAAATCTGTACTGAATAATAATACTTTATAAAATAATAAGATTTAAAAACAAAATTTTTTTATGATACAGTTTTACAAGTACTGAAGTTTACTTGAGATGTTATTACATAAGTTCTAAACTTAAATATACAATGGTAAAAATATAGAACAACTTAATGAAACTAACGTGATATAAGACAATCTGAACAAAAGGGTAAAAAAAAGATTACAGTGAAAAAAGTATTCCATTATTTGTTAAAATATGGGCAACATTTTTTTCTGACGAAAAACTCAATTTAAATGGCATAAATAAGAATATTATTGATATTCGTTTTTGGATAAGGGAAACAATTGTTTTCTACAAAATTGTTTGAAGAAGACTGATTCAAAATCTGACCTATCTTTAGACTACGAAACACAATATAATAACTGTTGAAAGTATCAAGTAAATAGCAAAATATAATGTAACAAAATTTCTTGGCATCAGATAAAGCAATCAATGGATTTTTAATTACCCAAACTGATTCGCTACTTACTGCAAAGAAAACTATGAAATGGTTTTCAGTAACCTCAGGTATTTATAAGTCATTAGCTACTTGCAATATATTTCCCTCGATTTGAATTTCCTAGACGCGATGTTAAGTTTGTTTATATACGAGTAAATTACTGATGGTAATTTACTCGATGGTACAACAATATCGAAGGATATAATCAATAATATAGCGGAATCAAATTTATTGTATATAGAGAAGCGAATGACCTCTTGAATGATCAAATGATTCATTTCATCAAGATAAGCATTTATTTTCAAAATTTCTTAGTATATTTAATTTATTTTATACTCATAAAAAATTACAATATTATAAAAATTCAAAGAAAATATAGAATTAACTTTTAAACTTTAATAACTTGTTTCAAAATTATCAACATTTCATACCATTCTTTTTAAAGCAAAAGGTGCTTCATTTAGCATCATTTGGTATAATATGTTTATAAAAACAACCATACGTATTTATAAATATACACTTTGTGTCAGTTTGAAAATTAAACTTGGTCGCAATCTATTAATTTTGCTTTAAAATACAGAATCTTTTTATTGTTTCTATCATAATTCACGCAGAAAAATAGATTTGATTAATTTATAATTGCTTATTTTTTACAAAAATGTGGTGATATAAGCATAACATAGATTGTGTCCAGTCCCAGGAAATTGATCTCCATTTAAAAATCATGAAACTATCGTTAAATTACAATATTTTCTCTACAAATAACTGCTTTCATTTAAACAGGTTTGAACACAATTCTCTAAAAAAGGACTCAACACGGCTCCCAACGGTATTTTTAATACGATTTAAAACCGGACTCAAGACGAATTTACAAGTCAAACACAACTTAAAATATACTTGCTTGCATGCTATATATTATAAAGACAAATTTCGAATAGAAATGTTTAACAGGCGTTTAGATAAATAAAAAATTTCTAGCTAATTTATAGACTCTGAGTTTTAAAAAACAAACACATTTTGTTTTCTTATTGGAAAACAAATAATTCCGATATTGAAACAATTTATCATTCAAATTTGGCAACGCAAATACTATTCCTTTAACAAGAGTTGAGCGCTTATATATCGTTTTCAAGTGTGAAAGAACTTCCATGCTCTCAACATCCGTGCGTAAAAGGAAGTTGGTAGAGTTGCTCGCGGGAAATACAAATGAGTCTGTTGCAGTGGCAACCCACTAGTGGACGCGACCTCGGCTATTTGTTGATCTTCGGCGTAGTCCAAATACGGCAGCACGACTAGTGATTGTTATTTTGCCTGTTTTTTTCAGTTTCTTGTCTACTGGAGAGGTGTACGTGATCTTTGGTTCTTACACCTCTTTAGCAGCAACCCCCTTATCCTTGCTTTTGGAAGTCGCCGTTTTTTTTATACGCCACGCAGAGGGGTGCATTTAGTTCATTTGTTAAAAAGGTGTGTGTTTGCTTTTATGCAGTACTGATTTCCAGACACAGGCCGTTGTGCTCTTGCATTATTTATTTTTTTGTTTTGTTTCTTACTTTGTTCTCTTGTTTGGCGATTTTTTTTTCTTTCTGCTGCTCCCTCTCTTACAAGTATTTTGCATTTGGGGATTATCCGATTTTCCATTTGTGACACATCGTTGCTTAAAAGATTGATAAAAAAAATTAGAAAACTAAACAGTTAGGTATACTTATTACAAACTACTGCTATCCAATTGCCGGTATACAGATTTAGGCTTAGAACTAAATGTTTCATTGAGGTCATCTGATCTTGGTAAAAAAAGTACTTAATTGAAAGTAATATTTATTTATATTTTTAAGATGATAGATACTTTTTGCAAAAATTGGCTACGAAGTAAAATTTTAAATTGTTTCATATAAATTTGGACAATGTTTTCCAAACTATTATGTAAACTTTCTCAATTTCCTTGCAATTCATTAATCATAATTGATTCAGTTTTTTATTGAATTGTAAGTATTTAAATAGTTCTGAAGTTTTACGGAAGAAAGCCAAAACTTTTGAATGAACAGATTTATATGATAGCATTTCGTAGCAAGCATTATGGCTTTCTTGTGGGTTCGTGATGTTCTGAACGTAATGTCCTAGGTTCGATTCGAATCAGAATTGAATACGGGTAATGGATGTTGCGCTTTTGTCATTAAGGTGCATGACAGTCTGGAGAGATTTATTGATTTTCCAGGTTTTCTACTTCTCTATACACGATACACTATTTATGAAAATCACCAGAAAGCAATAAGAATAGGTAGTTATTGGAAAATCTTCAAACTAAGGAATGCGCTTTAGAAACCACACCAAAAGGATAACGCATAGTCAACATTTTTTTAACGTGCTCATTTATACTTAAATTACTTTAAATTCATATAATATTTTTGTTGTATTTTTGTAAATGTTTTTGTTTTATTCATGTAGTGTTATAATTGTAATTTAAGAAGTGTTATTTTTTTACACTATAATATTTTATGATTTTAAACTACCACTATCATTTTGTATTAAAATTTTAAATTTTTGAACTGCATTATTTTTATAGAAAAATTATCATGATTATATTATTTTTTAAAAAAACTTTAAATGTTTTTATAAGGTAATGTCGAATTAAAAAATTGTAGAAAAAACATTAATACAATACTTTTTCATTAATTCTAAAGAAAAAAAATGTTATAATGACATAAAATTATTTTAAATTTCTCTAGTTATTTGAATCGTACAATTACTTTCAAAAATATAAAAATGTTTTAACAAAAAAATAAAAAAATCTTTAACTGTAATAGAATGACCTAAAATAACTTTGTTTTATTCCTTGACAAAAATTTAGTTTAAAGAACTTAATCAATTAAAAGTATCAATCGATTATAAAAAGAAAACGACCAGAAAAAAATTTTTTTAATACGTTCCATAAAATTCACAGAAATTTTAATTACTAAAATAAACTTTTATAGAAGAGTATTTTAGCAAAAGTATTTCTAGCAAAATTAATTAAATTTTCAGTTTAAACTTTAAGTTTGCTTGGAAAATGTAAGACAATGTTGCTTAAAAACAGCTGTATAAGACATAAACTTTTTTAAAAAACAGAATATTATGTTCTTTTTTTAATCAATACAAAAGTTAAGAATAATGAAATTTATATTTCAAGTCCTAAGAAATCATTTAAAAAAAAGTTATGATAATTACACATTTTTATTAATTTCACAACATCTTTATTCCATATCAATAAAAATAAATTATTTAATTACTATCACATTAAATAAAAGAAATTAATTAAATAGGTTTATGAGCTGAAAAAAATATCAATGCGTGACAAATATAAATCAATACCGACTAAGACAGAAATCAATCAAATCAATGAATATCAATATGATAATTTCCATATAAAAGCAAGGAGTTAAGATAATGCAGTGTAACTAAGGTAAAAATTCTCATATCTGAATAAAAAATTTAATCAATCAGCAAATTATTTGTTGTATATAAAGGATATTTAAATAGCCCTAACAATTTTCCTCTCATTCATTTATAATATTTTCAAAATAATTTAGGCAGAAAAATTAATTAAATAATAATGTATGAAAAAATGTCCGTATTCACCACACACACAAGTTGATCTTAACATAAATATTTTAAATATTTTTCCTAGTTTTTATGCACTCACTCAGAAATCCCCTTCAGTGTGATACTCTATTAAACGTAATCAATATAAGCACATGCATGTTATATTTTAGAGAATTATTTAAACGCATCAAATAATTTGTTCAACCAGAAATATAATCTCTAAGGGTAGACATATCAGAGAATTTCATGGGAAACAAATTCTTATTTTTATGAAAAATAATAAGAACAAACTACTAATTATGCCGAGCAATTTCAATTTGCTTTCTCGAAAAATATCATAAAACGCAGTGTACCCGCTGGTAAAACTTGAAATAATGATGTTATATTTAGAATAGAGGAAGTAAAACTTGAACTCATGGACAAACATCAAGAACAAGTAAGGAAATATGCATACCAACGCGTACCTTACTTAAACCCGAGCTTACAAAGGCCATAGTGAACATTTTTTTCTTGTTTTTAATAACCCTTTTACTCTGTTCTATTAGAGCAACAAGTGGAAGATTGAATGTCTCGCAGCATAATAATGCTTGAGATATAATTGTTCTGAGTGAAGATCGTGGACCACACTCTTTATCGAGAAAATTAAACCCTGTAGATTGACCGCTTTGCCAAAATGTTTTGAAAGAACACCAGGAAAGAGCACCTAATTGGATTATGTGAATTAGAAGGTCTCAAAGTCAGATTTGTGAAGGAATTTCTTTTTTTTAGCTCTTCCTGAAAGGAAATTGTTTAATGATTTATGTAAATACTGTTTGGAAATGAAATAATTAAAAGAGGCATAAAACTGATGAAATTGAATGTTCTAGAAATTGCATGAAAACAATAATAATTTTAGAAAAGTGTAATTTACCCTTGTAAAATAATTTTCATTGACGTTTTAATGTTTGTATGTAGGTATGAGTATATACACCTACATACATGTACTACATTTTACTGTGAATATAACTTCTTATGAACTCTAAGCATTTTCATAATAAGTTGCAAAACGAACTTACAAATAATAGGATATTTACCGAAAATATATTTCTGCATGCAAATCAAATTAATTTCAAAGCTCTAAAAATTTAAAAAAACTAACTTATTAACATTTACTTAACTTTACTAACTTATTAACATAAACTAACTTATTAACATTTTAATAACAGTTATCTTTAGGAATAACAGATATCTTTCGCGAGAATAGATACCTAACCGAGTTTTATTACTACCATCTATTCTATTGCCATATCCCATTAAAATGCGGTTACTCTACATTCCATTGTCCTATTTTTCTCGATTATTCTAAAACATATCTTGCAACAATGAAATTTAATACTTTTTAATATTGTCATATATATTTATTAATTAAATACTTATAATATTGTTATTAAAAACGTCTCAAACAAATATGAACTGAAATACGAATTTTCCTAGTTAGTTTATTTACAACCCTTTCATTTAGGAATTTTGATTAAAAATGAAATATCAAAACAAACGTACAAAATATTTTAAAGGTAGTTTACTTAACAGAAATTCCTAAAATTTTGATAAAAAATTTTTGGTTCAAAGGAAAACATTTCTATAAAATATAACATCAAAAATAAAAAAACGAATAAAATTTATAACTTTAAACATCATTCTATAGATTCATAATGTGACAGAAGTCCATAAAATAATAAAAGAAAAGCAAATGACATATGAATCAAACTTTATTAATTTTTTAAATAAAAATGCATGCAAGAACATGTTTTAAAAATCGCTTATATCATGTTCACAGTCTGATTCTTCACCACACAGTCACAGTTAGTCGTAGTCTGAAATTTGTTATTATATGTCTTTGAAATATAACTCCAAAATTTTAAATATTAAAAAAAGGATAATCATCCCACCAATTTTTATTATTCCTTAAAATTGTATTATGTTATTTCTTTCTTTTTTTTATTAAACTGCGATGATAAATAGTTCTAAAAACTTCGAATTATATTTTAATCTTTTATTAAAAATGTAAAGTTAAAAATAATTTAATGATAATAGCAGTGTTTTAAGTAAATTTTATTCTAAACGGCTTCCTAAAATTTAATATTCTTAATGTACTTTGCATTTTAGTGCACATGCTAATATAAAATAGATTTTACTAACTTTCGTCAAAGACTATATTTTCATGAAAAAAATCTGTAACAAACTAGATAGCATCATTTATCTAATTTATACTAAAAAGTGCCCCATTTTCACTAATTAGGGTTTATGAAAGTCTTTTCAATTTATACATATGCAGAGTATGAAATGCCGGTATCTGTACAATATATTGCAATACAAAAGAAAAAATTTCATTCTAGTACACTTGAAATTACTTTTACTTTTAGAAAACTTCTTTTAGGCTCATATTAAATTCCATGCTCTTAATTAAAGAATCAGGATATTAAAATACTAAATCACTATTAATATAATCTTTAAAAAATAAATTTTAACTAATTCCTTAGAAACCATATAATTTAACGATAACATAAATATAGACTTTATATTCGTCAAAAATGATACTTTTTATTACAAATAATTGTATTTGTATTTACTATTCCCAATATAAATCTTCTTTTTCAAAAGATGGTCCTACATAGAAAAAGCTAATTTGAAGTTTATATTTTTTGTGAAACTTATTAGTTATGCCCCTTTAGCACCACCCTTTTAAAATCGCTTAAGTCTCGGCAGAATTTTCTTGCGATGACAACATGTGATTTAAATCAGTTCGAAGTGATTTATCATAAATCATTTTAGTGAACTGATTAAAATACGTTTCAACTGATTTGGCGACATATATATCTGAAACCAATCAAAATAAATACTAGAGATGCAAAAGTTTAAAAAATAATAACATAGAAATATTTACAAAAGTATTAGATAAGCGTCAAAAAATTATATTAAGTTTGAGAAAAAATATATTTGTCATCGACATTCTTTGGTTTTGTACTCCTCATTTGAATTATCATAATCTCTTAATTAATGTCATTTTGGTCTGTAAATGTTTAATAAACGCACTCAACTATAAAAAAATCTTCGAAAATGTCATATAATTTGTAATAAGAAACAATAAATAAGGTTTTGAACAAAAACCAAAAAATCAGAAATATAACCTTACAATCTTAAATCAGAGTGTAAGCCATATTTCTTAAATCAGAGTGTTCGCACGAACGCTGTTTTCAGCATGATGCTTAAGTTAAATCAGATTTAACTTTGAATTGATTAAAAAAGAGCAGTACGAATGGGGTATTACAATAAGATTTCAATTAAAATTATTTATAATCAATTCATCTATAGTATTTTACAAGAGAATTTTTCAATTGATTCCATTTTATTTGTTACAACGAACGATGATTCAACTTTTAATGCAAAGCACCAAAATTTTATAGAATATCATTCATCCATTCATAACTTCGAAATTTGATGTATTGTAGTAATTCCTTTGAAAATCAACTGTTTTTAAGTAGGTGTTCAATTTATAGTATGATCTATAAAGACATGAAAAATTGGGATTCGATAAAGACCTTGAAACCGCCTTCCTGTAAAAGACCAAGGTCACTCTTCAATGCTGATTTGAGGTGTTGTGTAGGCTCTTTCAATCACTTTATGAAATATATTATCACTCTAAAAATAATTGTCGAAAATATCACCGAAAGGCAGCTGCGAATAAAATTGACGCATCGCAAAAAGTTTTTAAAAAATAGGCTATAGCTATATAAATTCCTCCCGAACAGGTGTAATGAAGATGATTCGCGATTATTTAAACAGCTATATTGAAATGCAAAGATAGCGTGAACACTTATAGCAGCTGGTTCCATAATTTCTCAGTCATTTCAAAATCATAAACTTATGATGACTGGAATTTAAAAAAAAAATTTGCTTCAAAGATAATATCATTGAGTTGGCAAATATTATAGCAGATTTAAGGAGAATTTCTTTGAACGGAGAGGAAAATTAGACGTCAGAATCGTCAGCAGAAAGCATTATATCATTTAGTTGCACGCTATTTAAATAGTTTTACAAATTATACATGAATTTTTCAACAATTTTTTGTTATAAATTTTAAAATTTACATATTTTTTACGACATTAAAATTGTTCTTACAACAAAAGATGTTCCGCATTATGGCCATCATTTGTATCTCTACTTAAGAGTAATCATAAAATAAAATATTCCATAATTAACCAACGTATTGTAAGCGTAATATTATAACTGAATTGTTGCTTCTGATTTCCAATAAATTACTTCGATTATTGACATGTAAAAATGTTTGAAATAACCTCAAAGGTTATGAATTTCATAGAATGAAACCTTTGTTAAAGAAAACTTTCATTACACGCTTTATTTCTTAATTTCATAGTTTCAATCCATTAAAAATAATTGATATGATAATTGTAATATTATATTTACTAATTACTCCAAAGTTATATAGAAATATAGTTTCTGAAATTCACAGTTGTTAACAAAAGAAAATATTTTATTAAAAAATTAATTTATGGTCAATTTTATAAATAATTTATCAAACAAAAATTACCAGTTTAATAAGTGAAATATTTCCCGATTTGTTGAAATGTATAACTTTTCTAAATTTAAATTAAGTGAAAAACCTAAAGGAATAAAATAACATTTCCTCTAAAATAATTTACATCTATCTCTAAATCAAAAGATATTAAATTCATTTAAAATATATCATAAAATTTGATTTAACTTAATGGTTTTGTTGTTATAATTTATTTTTGAGATATTAATTGCTACTTATCTTAATCAAGAAATTATTTAAATGAAAAATTCTGATTTCATAAAGATATTTTCTTATGATGTAATATACTATAATCACAAGCCCTAAAATTTAAGAATGAATAGACTATTGTAAGAATATTTTATTTTTCCTTCATAGTTAAACATTAAACTCATATTCAATCGTACGTCATGAAACAATACAACAAAATTTTTTCCCATTTCTATTATTTAAATAGAGAAATTATCATAAATTACTTCTAAGCATAAAGATATTTAATTTGACTCTAATTCACATTGCATGTTTCTTTCCTACAACTTCCCTCTTATTGTTTTGCACTTTCCATTTTCTGCGAAGAAAATAAATTCTAAAATCACGTTAAACGCAAAAAATATTATTTTGATTTCAATCAGATAAATAATATAAGTGACTTTTAAGATATCATCTTTAAAAAATGAGGATAGAAATAGTTCATTTTTGTGAAGTACGAACTATTTCATCAACGATTCGAATAATCCTTACTGTTCATGTTACCAACTGACGGTTACATTTCCGCTTAACTCAATGTACAAAAGAAAACCTTGTATTCACTCTTATCCACATGGTTATGGAATCAAAGAGAAAAGTTTTCCTCTTTTATACTCTGTAATGACGGCCTGCTTCCCAACTCGCGTAAAATACAATAGCCGGCACGTGGCGGTTTTTCAATGCTATGAAACAGATCAGATGTTCGCAAACTGACCATACATATAAGTCATTGATTATACACTTTAGAAATAAAAAGAAGGTAACTATAGAGCTCGTAGAGCTATTTATTTCATTGTGCTATATTTGGCATATGATATCCATTAACGTATACAATTAAATTTGCTTATTTTAACCAGATTTTTTAAAGATTTGATAGCTTACCGTTATTCAAAAGATAACATTTTGGAATAAAGTATTATCTAACTCTGGTTGGCTGAAAATTTTATATTATATTCAATGTTATTTTCTATTTCCTGTGTATAGAATTCTAATGATCAGAATTTATGGTTTGATGTATACATTATAAATCAGTCAGATGTTGATTTAAATTTACATTTTTTTATTGAAATAGCAATTATTCGATGTATGCTAATAATATCTAAGTCAATTACTTTATAAAGAGTTGTTTGTTATTTTAGAAATATTCGTGATTGTTTCATTTGAATGAATAACAGTTCGGCAGAGTAAAAAAGTTGCTTTACTATGACTTTTTTATAATATTAAACTGAAGAAATAGCAGAACTATGGTCTACTTTTTATGATATTTTCCATTCGCTTTCGTTAAGCCAGAAATTTTAAATCTTTAAATTTCAAACATTTTTGATGAATGTTTTGAAACGATTTTAATTTACTCAAATTTTATATTTATTATTAAATTTAAAAAAATGAATTTTCAAAAATTCATTTAATCTAATAACGTATTAGTCTTTTATGTATTATAAAGTTTTAAAAAAATCAGCGTTTCAAAAATGAAACACTTTTCTAAACAGGAAAACTCTGATAAAACTAATCTGTACCCGATTTGAAACAGAAAAGCGATCTCTATTCTTAATATGGGAATGAATCTGCAATCTGCACATGCACGGAGAAAATTGTGTCTTGCGTCAGGTGTAGGGGTTCTCACATTATGGAAATATCTATCACAAACCACACACTTGCTTTTATTTTAATACCACATATTTTTTATTTTTATAGCACGCTCACTTTATATGTTGCTTAATGTATGTTTCTAAATCAACTGTGCACAAATGCAGAAATAAAAATTAAGTAAATAATCTTATCAGTACCATATACAAAACTCGTTACAAATGAAGATTTAATTAATTTTTGTTTTGCCTTGTTTTTGATTTATCATTTTATAATCGGGTCATGACTTGAACGTTAATTTGTGAGAAAAAAGAATGTACTGAAATTAAACATCATGTTTTTCAGAATGCAGTCCTGTTCGAATAAAATAAGTTAATATCCACATTGATTTATTAAAAATGGCTATTATGAAAACGACAGACTACAAGGGTTAAATTTACATGAAATACATTTGCATATGATACATTTGCTTAAATTTGCAAATGTATAACATTCCAGTGTATGTAAAACAAAAATAACTAAAATCAGCTTTAGGGTATATTAAAAAGAATTTTCAATAGAAAGTTTTTTTTTGCTATAATTTTATATTATATGTTGATTGTTTTAATTAAAATCATGTCATATTCGTGTAAAAAGGAAAACTTCAAGCAACATATGCTATTAGTATTTTCATAAAGATTATTTCAAATTTTGTACAGTTGTTAGGCTTTTGCATCTATCGGACTAACATGGAAAGAGTTCTATATATTAGAGAGATTTGTCCAAAGTTTGTGTCATGTTTCGGTATAATTCTCACGTGAATGGTGTTAAAACGTCAGATGCACTGGATTAACATTGTTGTAATTTTCCTTGCTTTGCAGTAATGTCTGGGCTCATGTACAGTATGATAAATAAATAAATTTATGAGAAAACACACACAGAAGCACTTCCTGCATTTTTTAACAAAAACAAGAAAGTTCTTGCGGTTTTAATGAGCCAAAAAAAATTACCTACAGAAAGTGTAGCTTATTGTTAGTTCTCAAAATAATAACCATTGGCATTCAGCAAGTTCTGCTAATGTGTCTTAAATTGTACAATCCCCTTGTGGTAAAACTCGAGGGTTTTGGATGCAAAGAATTCTGTGGGTGCTTGGTGCAAGTCTATTTCATTGGTAAAATATTTTCCATGAAAATGATTGTTCAGGAAATGGAAGAAGTGATAATCTGACTGTGTAAGATCAGGTGAATAAGAACAATGGCACAAAGTCTCCCAACCAAATTGCTGTATAGTAATCCCGGCCACCCGCATGAATGCGTCCTCGTATTATCTTTCAAGAATAGTACACTTTTGCGATTGACCAGGGCTGGCTTTTTTCTATGGCAATGCCTGTTGCACACATTCCAACTGCTGCAAGTACATGCCCACAATAACCGTTTGTCAGCTCATAGTAAACCACTTGACGACTAGTCCACCAGACATTAGCTTCATCACAGAGGGACAAACCTCCACAACCTGAATTGCTGAAACCAATGCCTTGCTAAACGGTAGTTCACAACACAATCATCAAAGGCTTGACACATTCGGAGACTTGATGCAGCAGCACCAGATACCAACTTCATCACAGAGGAACAAACCACCCGACCTAATTTGTGAAACCAATGCCTTACCGTACCTTCATTCGCAGTACTATTTGCAAACGCTTGACATATTCTGCGTGACTCGTTGCACAGCAACTGATAACCCCTGTTTGAAGTTTTAAAACAAATAACATTGAAGGAGCTCCTTCGACCCATCCATTTCACTTCGATATTCTACGAGTTACGATTAATGAATGTGCGCCATGGGCCTGCTTTTATAACGACTGATATTCTTACTCCCGACTGACCGGTGTCTAAACCATGTCGTTTACTAATTTGCACACTTATTCTCATTTCCTTCAATGGATACGCGAAAACGGCAGGAACTTTCTCTTGTTTAACTTATAGCTTTTTTACTATAGAAAATCAATACTTATAAAGAGTTAGATATGTTTTGATTAAATTAAAGAGTAATCATGTAATATTTCTTTCAATTTGTTATTTTTGCTATTCAATAAAAATAAAATGAAATGACAATTTTTAAAAAATTTATTTACTGTTATGCTTTATTTTATTATATTAATTATTAAACAAATAAATAAAGAATGATTTCATATGGTATCATTCAATTAAAATAAATTTTAATCATGTAAATTTTGGGTATTAAAACTTTAGTATCATATTTTATATTTAATTCAAATCATAAAATATTAATAAAAAGTTTCAATCAAACAATTCTAAGTTAGAGCAAATAATTAATTAAATTAATTATCATCTGAGATAAAAAAAATTCATAAAAATTAAAATTAATCAATCATTATAAAAATTGTTAAAAACTTTTATAATGATTAGATTTTTATGATGACTTTTAATGGGATAAATTTTAATAATAAATACATATCAAAATCTAGAAAATTCAAAAAGTAACCAACCCTTTCATGCAAAACTGTTTTCCGGAAAGATAGCTTGTTAAATGTAATAGAAGTTTGTTTTATTATTTTGTAAGAATCTCTTAATTTAAGAAATTTAGTTTACAATTTTTATTTTGAAACAGAACATGTTTTTGAGCAGAAATTGAAACAGTTACGGTCACGATTTAGGAAAAAAGAACAAAATTTTGTTCTAATATTAAACAAAGATTCTTCTTACAAATGAAAACATCAACTGTCTCTATTACTCATAATATAAAACTAACCATTTTTCAAGGATATTCCTCGATGTTTTTCCCACTGTCCTTTTAATCACATAAAACAAATGCAACAAATGTAAATGGCAACATCAATTCAATATTCAAAAAACGTATGAGAGTGTCCTTTCTTTCTTTTAAAGCACATGTTTCATTTTTGATGCTATTCAATAAAAGCGCTTGATAGTTAGTCACAGTTTTATCCATTATGAAAACTTCGCTAGTAAAACCTCAGAAAAAAAGGCCGACATCAAACCACCATCACCATTATCTGTGATCTATGATTCTCACAAAAGACAGACCTCGAACTATCACGCAGATCGGCAGGAGCTATGACTTTCTGATGGAAGTTGGAATCAGCTTGCATTGTGCTAAGATTTTTCGCTTATGTTGCGGTAACGAGTTTCCGATAGCACTTTTGTTTTGAAAATAACAGTTAGATAGCTGTTTTTTTTTGGTTACCTTGGATACCAATCGGAAATACCCATTGGTGAAATTCCTCCTATGTTTAGACGTTGGTTCACACTCTTTTTATGTGAAATAATTAAGTAACTTAGCTTTTTGTTTCAACCTACTTTTATTAAAAATTTCTCTAATTTATCTTGATGTTTTCTTTTTTTATTTTATATTTTTACTGCTTTTTAATTTTAGTAAATGAGATGCAATTCTTAAGTATTTATATTTGTAATAACTACTGTTAATTTTCAAATACATTTGAAAAGACAGAATATATTCGGTACTTTGAATAAATTGGTTCACTTTTAGCACGTAATGACGCATTAGAAGTCAAATTATAATTTTGGTAATTAATGAAAATAAAGGTTAACACATCAATTAAATAAATTGGTAATTTAATATTTAAGAGAGCAATAATTAGGCATTGCTCTTATAGTTGGTGATACAGTACATAATAAGTAAGTGAAACAAACCACAGTCATTATAAATTAATTATGAAAGTTTCCATTTACCACCACAAAATCTAATCATTTAGTGTTATATCTCACTAATTAGCTGGCTTTGGTCCACAGATTTCTTGGCTTTTAGTGAAAGACAGATACATAGGCATTTGAGAAAGAAATTTCTATTAAGAAGAATAATGACATTTTTACTATTAACTTACTTTTGTTTAAAATGCTGCTTTGTATTATGAAATAAGGTTTAAAAGTACGCTAAATGCTAAATGGTTAATATGAAAAATAATTTTAGTAATGAACATTTCTAAACACTGAAGTCAGATTTTTTCAGCTACGCTCCTGTGCATATCCTATAGTTGACGTATTGAGAAAAGTGTAAAAATATATCCTGCATTAATCAAAACCAACATTTTTTTTCAGAAATCTGATAAAATCTCATCATTCTTAATCTTAATAAGAAAGGAAGGGTTAATCTGATGATGTCTAATCTCAACGGTTACGCACAAATCATAATTAATTTAAAGGTAGAAAAGAATCTTAGTCGTCAAGCGTCATTTTTAAAGCAAAATGTGTTTTGGTGCTAAATGCTACATCCTTTAAATTAGATTATAGCAAGACAAGCAATTCCTTAGAAAGCTCAAATTAGCATTAAGCATGAATTAAATGAATTTCAAAGAACGCAATCAAAATTTGGGAATGAATTCTCTCCGAATGGCACGACAGGTTTACAGTATCCATATCTGTTTTCATGGCCGTGGGCCTTGATCAATGAAGCAATGTCCAGGTTAGTTGGTGAGCCCAACACAAAACATCCAGTGATTAGAAGCATGATGAGTACTCAGTTTTGAGGAACCACTGAATTTGATAAAAGCCAGAGTTGACCTTGTCCAGAAAGAAGATCGAATCTTACCTGGCGCTACCACTACGCCATCGGACTTCATTAGGAAATGGAAACGTAGCTTATATTTTAAGTTGGATCGAGATTCATTTATTCATACAAATCTCATCCTATTCCGTGTTGTCGTTTTCAACTCAACAATGAACGAAATTTCAGCAGACCGAACGCGGATAATAAGTTTAATGATGTCACTAAACTATCAGAACAACGAAAAGGTAACAATGCTTCTTCTCAAGTGGTTTTGGTTTTTTATTTTTATCTAAAGTATTTTAAATGTGATCTGATATTTTTCTTAAAATATTTGAAAAAATATGCTAATCACGTATACTTTAATATCGACAATATTAAATAACGGGGGTAAAACGAAACACTTGAGTTTATTTATATTTTCATAATTTTTCTAGTGATAAATGAATAAAATAGTAAAAGACATTCAAACTTTGAGAACATACAGCTGCACAAATTTGTTGCATATTATTATAAACATGCAGCAAACTTAAGCAGCTTTAATATACTCAGAACTTGTATGTCGCTTATTGCTGCACATCATGCCATGAATTGATAAAATAAATACCATACATATCATTAAAGTTATATTATATTATATTATATTATATTATATTATATTATATTATATTATATTATATTATATTATATTATATTATATTATATTATATTATTATATTATATTATATATTATGTTTCAACGGTGGGCACTTGGGTGATGAACACTATGCCACAACAAGGCTAGAAACTGCTACTCATTCGTCATTACCCAGCGGGCACCTGTGAACCAAGTCACGGAGGCGAGTAGCGTTGTCCGCGCCTTACCACCACAAACCCGTTTATAGGGTGGGCCACATTCATACATTACAGAAGAAAGGACAGAGAAACACAGAAAACAGAGAAAGAAAGAAACATACATACCCGAACTGGGATTCGAACCCGGGACCCACAGCCCAGGAGTCATTATATTATATTATACAAGAAATTTTCATTATCTTTATATCAGCTTCTTAAAAAATATCTGCATGAAAATAGTGATGAAGGATTATCGCTTATCATATTACTATGCAGGTTATGGTATAAGCGTATAAGTTTCACAAAAATTGTAATCGTATTTTTATATAAATTTATTATTCATTACACATTTTTCAAGAATGTAAAATTCAAAGCTTATTGACATCTAAAAAGGATGAGTTATAGAAAACAGCTCTTGTTTCTCTGACAAATATCAGGCATTGTATATAAACCAAAAGGAGAAAAACTTAAATTTTATTTGTACATAATTCAAACAATTTATTTCTCTAAATAAGCATATATAATATGATACCTCAATTTCCTTTTCAATTTATATTTTAATTAATTTTTATTCCATTTTAAATTAATTTCATTTCGATTGAATTATTAGAAATGTGATATTTCGAATGAGTTATTGCAATGAATATGTAACTAGTTCTTTTCATTTAAAGTGTAGAAAATGCTTTTGAAAAGCATGTGAAATTATTGAACGTTTATTGAAAGAGAAAGCTTAAAAATTTCATTTCTAAGCCTTCAGCTTTAAATAAAAGTGATACCTAAACGTTATCAAAGTTTTTGTAATAAAAATCCTTCACAATATATGACATTAAAGGAATACTAGAAAAAACTGGATGTCTCCAAGACTGAATATGAACTTACCTTTTTATGACCTCAATATTTATGTTAATTCTATAATTCTTAAAGAAAAGCCAGAAAATATTGAATTCAAGAAGAGAGAGTAACCATTATTTTTTTTTTCAGAATCATGCTATATATTCAAATTGAAGATCTTCATCCCGAGTCTACAAAATGTTCTGTTAATAAAAAGAAACATGAACTAAATTTCTTTATTTTAAAATTGCAATCAGTGAAACAAGTTTCTTTAGCTTAAAAACTATACAATTCTAAGAATATTTCATTATCAACAAAATCACTTTCATATCATATATGAAAGAATATTAGAAAAATATTATTGCAAAATATTGTAGAAAATTTCATTTATTTTTAGTGAAAGTTGATGATTCAGATTTTTTATTAAGATAATATATATACATACATATGTATAGATGCATATTTGTACTTTACACCTGCTTTTTTATATGTGAAAAGTATACATATATATTCTTTTTCTTGTCCTAACACGCTAAACCACTTAGAATCCAAGTAAAATAACATAATGTTTAATGAAAAGAGATAAATTTTTTCTCTTTTCATTAAACATTTGTGGTTTGAACCATTTCAACAAGATTTGCGCTGGAATTGCATTCCATTTTTAAATATTCTATTTAAATTTATAATGTCAGCTCTTAAATATTTCACACAAATTAATTACACTACTGGCCATTAAAATTGCTACACCAGGAAAGCGGCACACCACACACGTGAAATTTGCATGACAGGTAGAAACTTGCTGTGATATGCAAATGATTAGATTTTCAGAGCATTCATACAAAGCAGGTGATAGTAGCGACATCTACAATGTGTATAAAACCAGAGATTTGACAGCAGTTTTCTCATACTCAATTTCCGTTTCAACATTGTTTTCGGCAAAGAAAGTTGTTGTAATGCCTCGTGTAACAAGAAGAAATGCCTTTCAGCACGTGTCTGACTTTGATCGAGGAAGGATTATAGCCTACCGGGATTGCGGTTTATCGTACCGCAATATAGCTGCTCGCGTCGGTCGAGACCTCATGACTGGTAGCCGAATATGGAATCGATGGGTTCAGGACAATCATACGGAACGTCATGCAGGATCTCAACGACCCCTCATCACTAACAGCAGAGAAGACAGACATCTTATCCGCATGGTCACAAGGGATCGTACAGCCACGTCACGAACCCTGAGTCGAGAAATGGAGTCATTTGCAAGGCAACAAATTTCTGCTCGAACAGTTCGAGGACGTTTGCAGCAGCATGGATTGTCTGCATGGCGACCATGGCTTCGGCTACCATTGACGCTGCGTCACAGACAGAGAGCGCCTTCAATGGTGTGATCAGCGACGAACCTGGACGCGGGAATGGCATCCCGTCATGTTTACAGATGAATCTCGGTTCTGTATACAGGACCATGATGGCCGCATCCGTGTTTGGAGGCATCGTGGAGAACGCGCATTGCCAGCTTGCATTGGACATCACCATACTGGCCCATCTGCTGGAGTGATGGTATGGGGTGCCATTGGATACACGTCTCGATCAGCTCTTGTTCGTATTACCGGCACTTTGAACAGCAAGCGTTACATTTCCGATGTGTTAAGGCCCGTCACTCTGCCCCATCTTCGAGGTCTCCCTAATGCTTTGTTTCAATAGGATAATGCACGACCGCATGTTGCCCGTAATGTTCTGAAGCTTCCTTGATACAGAACAGGTTCGACTGTTACCCTGGCCAGCACGTTCTCCTGATCTGTCACCAATTGAGAACGTGTGGTCAATGGTTGCCGAGCGATTGGCACGCCATCACTCACCATTCCACTACTGTCGATGAACTGTGGCATAATGTTGAAGCTGCATGGACTGATATCCCCGTACATGCCATACAATCTCTGTTTGACTCCATGCCTAGGCGGATAAATGCTGATATTGCAGCCAGAGGTGGGTGCTCTGGGAACTGATTTCTCAAGAACTATACATCCTAATTTCCTGTAAATCTAATCACTTGTTCTTTCCACTATAATGTATGTGTCCAATAAATATCGTTCTGTTATTTGCATTCCTTCTTGGTGTAGCAATTTTAATAGCCAGTAGTGTATAATTGCAATAAGTATTTGGAATCATTCCACATTAAAATCAAATTTTGGCAAGTATATTTTTTGCCATTTTTCTTTCTTCAATCAACATTTGCCAAATGTACAATATTTTTTAACAAATGAAACTTCTTTCAGTGCTTGTAGCGCGATGTGATATCAGATTATAGGAAACTAGATTGTATATAAAATAAAATTAAAATTATTGCGATATAATTTCAAGTAGAATATATTTAAAAGAGTTATAAAAAACAGTTGGGTTTTGCGGTGATATATATACACTTGAATTATTTTTATACTTAAAAGAAGACTAACAGTTGGAGTTTTTGTACTTGCAATTACTAAATTATTTATACTGATACTCGAAATTAAAATAAGCAAATTTTATATGCATTCTTTGCAAATACTGATGAAATAATTTCTCTAAAAATTGCTTCAGTAGAAAGATTTATTAAGAAAGGAATAAGATCAATTGTATGTGAATTTAAATTTTGTACAAAATATTATTTGTTTTCTTTTAAATTCAAATACAATTATTTGTATAAATGAATTTTATCTATAAATGAAATAAAATATACTTCATTTAAGGCGTATTTTGATGAATGAATTATTGAAAGAGAAAAAAATATGCTTAACTCCATCTCCAATATAACAAGTTTCCCCAAACACTATCATCTAAAACTAATTCAACGTATATTCAATCTAAATTTAAATTATTTTATAAATAAGAAACCTAAAATTATAAAGATTCATTGATATCTTAGAAGAAAGAAAGAAAGAAGAAAAGTCTATCTGAAAACATTTTGGAATCGAACAACCAGGTGTCTGTATCTTCTTCTGCGAGTGTGTTCGAGTTTTTGCTCTCATTTTCGGCAGGTGCCTCTGCCATTAATCGCCAACATGTCTTCGGAAGCCAGGTGAGACAATAGTACTCAAGAGGTTGGAATGGGTGGCGATGATATCGATCAGGTGCCGGTCATTTGTTTTTTGGCGAAGCAGGTGAGAGGATCATCTGCGACATTAATGGCGCGCCATCCGTCCAGAAGAGTTACGCACACAAGCTCGACTTCTTACTTCTGATTTATGCACGCATCTTAAGCTAAATTAAATCGATTCAAGAAGGACAACATTTGCATATTCATTCAAGCAGCATCTTAATAATTATATGCTGAAAAATTGCTAGGTCGCACGTCGAAATTTCGACTCATTAAGTTTATTTCTGGATTAAATTATTAATCAAGGCCATTTCGTTAGCAGTTTAATTGACAATAAAGTAGAACAAAAATTATAAATTTTATCATTTTATGCAATAAGTAGTAATCTCAGAGATATTGAATTTTAGAAAAATAATCACACACACATAAAACTTTACATGGTGCCATTTGAATTTATTTTTTATTTATTTACTTTTTATTCGCCACCCAACGTATCTAGTGGTCAGCGTGCCTGACTGTGGATGAGGAGGTCCTGCGTTCGAAGCCCACTTCGGGCATGGATGTACTTTCTCTCTCTATCTATCCTGTCTCTCTATCTATCCTGGTATGAATGATGTGTGAATGGTTGCCTACCCTATAAACGGGTCCCTATGGCATGTGTGTACTGAGGAAGTCGGACTCCACATCAAAATAGGGTTCAGTTAGAAAAGTGGAGCAGCGCACCCCATGTTGTCAACATAGCTGGCAGACGACAACAACTACAACTTTTTTGTCGTGTGTCCTTATCAGGTGTAGATAAGAAAGAACAACAATCTAAATTATAGAGAACATTCATGACTCGAGACAAAAACAGGAGGGTGCGCTTTCTTTTTCAAAACGGTGATTCATTACAGGCAGAAAGTCCAACTTTTTCCTCAGTTTTACATCTAAGCCTTATTCGGGATTCGAGCCTGATCCCACTCGATGAGAGTTGAGGTTCCACACCGCCCTACAGACCGAGAAGCATTACTTTTATTAGATATAATGTTGAAAAGTTGCAACCAGAGAAAGATATTTTTCTTATTACTATTCAACTTCAAGATTATATAAACTTCTCTGGTTAAAATTATTTATTTATAAAAATTAAGGGAAATTTTTAATCGTGTGCATTAAAATTATGAGGTTATTCCATATTGCCTGCATTAAAATCTTAAGTTGCTACTTTAGTTCAATAGTTCGCGAGTTCGAATCTCATCTTGGGTATGAGTGTTCATATACCCAAAACTTGGATAACCTTAAAAAAATAATTATAGAAATTCTTAATAGCATCTTAAATTACTTTGGTTGTAATAAATATATTTTAAACTTTTGTACATTTTAAACTTTCGTAATTTTTCTCATATTTTTATCTGTTTTTTTCATCTTTTTCCTTCTTATATATTTTAACAATTCTTTCCAAGGAAACATTTTTCCAGTGTATCCAAGAAAAAATTCAATTTTATATTCGTATGTAATTCGATTTTGTATTTATATGAGATACATTTTTTTACATACTCAAAATTACTCTATTGTAAATCATTAAAAATGTAAAATGTATACTGCTTCTGTTAAATAAATTCTTTTAAATTGTTTTCATGTTATTTGGATGTATTATTGGTACCTTAATGCTGCATAATGAAAAATATTTACCCTGATTTTGCAAATATTTTTATGATGACAAATGTTGAATATATATATATATTCCCATAATTTTACTTAGTTTTGCTTTTGCATTAAATTTTGCATCTTACTTTTTTTGATATATCCTAATACAAACCTTATTAATTTTCTAAAAATTTTACAATATAATCCAATTTTTATCATCATACTAATTTTTATGAAATATATTAGTAGAAGTAAAATAAAAAAATGTTAAAAAGACAGAAGTTTAAAAACAATGTAATAAAATCTAAAATTTTTGATCGATTCAATATTTTAACTATTCATTAAATGCTTAAACATATAAACATAATTTTTGTTTCCAATTACGCTTAATTTATTTATTTATTTATTTTTTTTGTAAATTTCTCTGTCATAAAAGCATATATGGACTATGTAGGCCTAGGCCCCCATATGGCTAGTCGTAACACTGAATTTAGCTTAGTTCTATTTAGAACAAGTTAAAAACTGAAAAAAAGAAGTATTAAATTTAGCCAGGTTTATTGCATGCAAAATAGCTATATCGGACGCTGTCAATGAAAAAACTTCTTTTCGTTGGTAATTTCAGATATTCTTAATTCTCTAATAATAAAAAAATTCTTAGATTTTAAAAAAAGCTTTTTTAAAAAAATGCAAAGTCAAATAGAGTAATTTGACAGTTTAATGTCGTAACTAACTTTTTTTTTTTACAAATAAAATTTTCAATCCAATACATTTTCATTTTATTTTATTGTATTGTATTGTTCTAAATGTTACTTATTTAAAACTTATTAATCTTTATTGAATAAAAAAATATTAATAATGAAATAGCTAATAGGAAATCATAATTTTATATGACGTACTGAATGTACAAAAAAAATCGCGAAGAACAAATAATAAAAAAATACAAATTAATAAATATATTTTATATGATATACTGAATGTACAAAAAAATCGCGAAGAACAAATAATAAAAATACAAATTAATAAAATTATTTAAGTGTTAATTGTTCCCTACACAGTTATAAAATAAAGATAAATTGTTATTTTATCTATAGTTCAAGCGAAAAATATAGTTTAAGAAAAAATTCAAGTGGATTTCAGGAAAAATTATCTAAAACAAAATCGAAAAAATTTTAAATCTGAAAACAAAACTTCATTTTATTTATATAATCAAAACAAAGCTTTAAATTTGTGTGTTTTGAAGGTCCTGGTCCTATGCGCTTATTTTTCATCTTTCTAAAACATACACTTAATCATCCATACTGCTCATAAGATCCACTGCCACTTTTGACGTGTATTTTAAAATAGTTAAGAATTAATTTTAAACTGAATTAGTTCCCGGTCGAATTAACACTTGTATATAAATGTGACTGTGGATCGAGTGACAAATCAGGCAAAAACTTTACGTCATTATTATATATATTTTTATCATCAAATAAAAAAGCGCCAAAATTCCACAATATTGATTAAAATTCATAATGTGCTGGGGATACCACGTATAAATCATTAAATCATATACGTTAATAGATAATAATTTTTGAGTGGAAATTGAGTCAAGTAATTTCCTGTGTATTTTTTAAGAAAATAACTGCAGAAAATAAACTTCTTCACTGACTTATTTTGGAAAAATTATCTGTGGTGTCGTTTCTCTGAAACAATACTTGAATGATTAAACAAATTGTTTGAGGAAATCATATTTAGGTTTATTAAATACAAACTCATCTTAAATCTTGCTTATAATATTTATTGCAAAATATAAATTTATATATATAATTTCATATTTCTTAATTTAATGCATTTTATAGACATTTCTACGTGTCAACTTGAAAACAAACGAATAAAAAAAGTTGTTGCTTTTAAATCTTTCAAATTTCCATTTTAATTTTCGGCATCTTCCAAAAATATAGAATTTAATTTTTTCTTTTAAAGTTTATTGAGCAATGCTAAATTAATTTATTCTCTCATTCGTAAAATAAAAATATTTCATTCCTTAGTTTAAATTTTGTTAAATGAAAGAAAGAAAATTTTTATGTCAAAAAATGATAAAAGAGGTTGTGTTCTTGTTTTAAATTAAAACTTTGGAAATCTTGATTTATTTTTAGAAAAACTTCTTTAGATAATAAATTTTCTTCTTATATATTATTTAACAGAAAATTAAAATGCTTTCTCTGTACCAGTGTACCTAATACTGGTACAGAGAAAGTAATTATATGCTTTCTCTGTACCAGTATTAGGTACACAAAACCAGTATTAGGTACACAAAAAATAAGTAGTGCTTATTTTATTTTTCATTTCATTTGTCTGGATTCTAATTCCCCAACAATGATGTTCTTTTATACATTAAACTTAAAAGTAAGCTACATTTATTGGAATGTATATCAGGTAATCTCTTATGGATAATATGCCGTTAAATAAGAGATGTGAAAGAAAAACATTCTTTTTTTAGGATTGAAAAAGAAAATTAGGATTGAAACTTAAGATTTTCCTTTTTAGGATTGAAGTTTTAAAATCAATATATGAGCAAAGAGTGTTGTCTTGATAAGTTGAAAAACATTTATCATGTAATTTCTTTATAAAAATAATTTTCATTTTTTTTACCACTATAAAATTAAATAATTAAGTATAATAAGATACTTGGAACACTTTACATAAAGAAAATTAGTATGTCATTAGGATTAAATATTTATTTTAGTATATGCTTTTTTACAAAATATAATTTATAATTTATTATTAATATAAGTTATAGTTAAAAAGTTTTCAAAAATTAAATAATCGAAACATTTTGCTAAGTCATTTTTTTCAGTGATTAATTTAAATAAATAATGCCGTAGTAGTTTTAGAGAAGTCTCACAGATGGCGCGCGTAAATGCTCTTCCTGATCCTTACCTAAACTTTGTCCTTAGATGTGTGTTTCTTATATTTGTATTCTTAATTATTTATGATATTTTCTTTTTACTGAAAAGAATTGCAATGGATAAACTTTTATTCCATCAAATGATAATTAAAATATTTTACTTTATCACAAGGCGTTGACTTCTTTTTTTAATTTATGTATAGCCAGTTTTTTTTTTATTTCATATTAAATTTTACAACCTACTCTTTAAAATGAATGTAAAATTTTCTAAATATTAAAGTAACTTCTTTTATGATAAATTTTTGTTTCAAATTTATTTAATGTGCTTATATCATACAGAATATCTAAAAAAATTAATTAATTTTCAGAATTTTATTTTTTTGCTAACGATAAAAAGTAAATATGTTAAATATTTATAGAGCTGATAAAATAGGTTCTGAATAATTAAAATTTTTTCTTAACAATACTAGGAAAATAAAGACATTTAAGTGTTTGTTGACCCTTCCAAATGTAGGGAAAGACTTTTATAGAAAATTTTTATTATTAGCAAACTAGTAATTTGTTAAACAAAAAAATGTATGATAAATTGCGGGTTACATTAATAAAATGTCCAGCTCATTTGATATAATAATAAACTAACAAGAATCCATAATACAGTAAATTGTAGTATTCTTACCAATAAAATTTCTTAATTTTGTGATAACTTTTTAGAAATTATTACTCGTTTCAATGTAATAACACAAAATAAATTGCTTATGAGAATTTCTATGAAAATGGAATTATAAATTAAAAACTTTTAACATATTTATATTTGCACGCAGTTATTTTACTGATAAATTTCTACATACATAATACAATGCTTAAGCGAAAATATTTCGTAAATGGTGTCTTTTCAATGTAATATAAGACGAGATGCTTATGATGTAAAATAAAATAAAAAAGAGGAATCTATCTTTTTTAATCAACATTTTTAATCCATTGATAAACAAAAGTTAAAAAAAAGTTTCAATGCTTATTTTTTACTATGCTACACAACCTTTTACCAATTAAATAACATATTAAACTATAATTTTCATGACAATACAAAATCATTTCATATTATTTATCTTAGCAGTCAGCCTGGATGCTGAGGATATTTCTCTTTTTTATAAGAAAAAAATGACATTCAGTACATTAAGTAAAGTATACCCGATTGGTGGGGATATATATATATATATATATATATATATATATATATATATATATATATATATATATATATATATATATATATATATATATATATATATATATATATATATATATATATATATATATATATATATATATATATATATATATATATATATATATATATATATATATATATATATATATGTATATATATATATATATATATATATATATATATATCATTTGATATAATAATAAACTAATATATATATATATATATATATATATATATATATATATATATATATATATATATATATATATATATGTATATATATATATATTTGACTAAAATATCCTTATATTAATATCATGAAAAGTTATTCGAAATCATTATTTATCACCATTCAAAAGAAAATTAGATTTAAAGAAGAATTAAAACTTAGAAATAAAGAACTGAATCAAAATGGTGAAAAGTTATAAAATAAAAATTGTATAAAATAAAATAAATTTTAAATAATGCATGATATTTAAAGTAAATACTCATTCTGGTCACTGATACTGCTTTTTCCATAGCGGTTTTTTATCTTAAAATTTAAATAATATAATCTACATTATTTTCTCAATGTAAAGACTAAATAACTTATAAGTGATTATTGAATTAAACGACAATTAAACACAAACCCTGTTTTATATTATAAGAAATATTTTAATAATTCTGCAAAAGAATAACAAAATATTTCATTGTTTTATAGTAAAACGAAAAAAAAGTCTAAGATAATTGTTAAACATATTCATGACCAATTTAATGGGGGAAAAAACCCTGTTATTTAATGGTTGTTTTGTTTTCTAAGGTAATTTTTACATACAATTGTGCTTACTGAACCAGAACCTGCAGTTCAAAAAATATTTAGAGCCATTACAAGTATCCATGTGCTTGATGGGAATCAAACCCACAAACTCTTTAGCTGAAGGACAGAGTAATGACCATAACTATACAACAACGATTCAGGTCGAAAGGATATCTGCATGGTTATGCATCTCAAAAAAGTACATTTAAGAAATGTGTATAAGGGAATTGAAGAGAGAGTATTTTTCTACCTACAAATTTATTTCGGATAAAAACAAAATGTATGCACCAGTTCTAAATAAGGACGCATTCTTTGTCACTTGACATCCTCACACAAAAAAAGATTATTTTTTTCTTCTGATCGACGTAATCGAATGGTTTTCCGTACTACGAGAGGATTTCCTTCAGCTCAGACATTAAAGAATCGGAATGTTTTTGCATCTAATTTGAAATGGGTGAAGAGAGAAAAGAGGTGGGGGGAGCCACCGACTGGAATATAAAGACCCGGATAAAAATCTCTCTTCTTCTCTCTAACATTTAAAAGAAAACTGAAGCGAAAGAACAATCAAGTCTTCTTATTCTAAGAGTAAAAGGAAACAGCGTTAAGGAAGAAAACTTCACTCCGTGGAAGAAGTTTTTCGCAGTAGAAAAGCCACCAGCTGTTATACCCTTGTTCGGAACCGGAAACTGGCTCGTCTTCTTCCAAGATGGTGGAAAACAGGGTGTCCGATCCCTAACTTCTACTTCCACTCATATGTTTTGAAGAGACAAGAAAGGGGGGTCGGTAGATTCTCGACGACGCACTATTTCATTTAGGGGGGCAGTCGAATTTGTATTTTACGGAGGCAGCACCTGGATTTTTCTTGAAACAGCTGTTTTTGTTCCATTTTCGTGGACCTGCTAGGTTCCTCTACTCCATATGTGAAGCAGATAGTATGGTGTCCTCAGTGGCACTGAGTTTTCTTTTGCTGTTTTCTTCGGCCGGCTGCGAATTCTAGAATTGAGAGAAAAAATTTTTTATTTAGTAAGGTTCCCGAGTTTTAATTTTTTGAGAGTTCACCTGAGAAACTTCTACACCTTGTCAGAATGTAGGATTCTTGAAATTTATTTTTATTTTATTTTTTTCTTGCACATTTGTCTTATTTTAAAAATAAACCACGGTTTTAGTTATTTTTTTTCAAAAATTTAAAATTTAAAATTTTGAAACATGGTAAAAAAAAGGAAAGCATATATAAAGCAAGTCTCTTTTCAAAGATTTGCTTTTTGTATGAAATAAACATTTTATTTGTCCATTTAAAAATATAAGCTGTGTTTAGGGTATTTCAGTTTTAACCTGAGGAAGCATATCAAACATGGATTATTTTATAGAAAATTAAAAATAATAAAAAGTTAAATTATTTTTATAATTTAAATGTAGAAAATGATAATCTATTGGTAGGGAAAAATGTGTTAACATATTTTACTTAAGTGATATTTATCCTTTATTTTAAATAAAAATGTATAATTTTTACAATTTTTGTTAGAGTTAAGCACACACAAAATAATTTTTATAGTCTCTCTATTTCCCCTAATATATAGTACATAATTTAATTGAATATCTTAATAATTTTTTTTAAAAAATTAAATAATGTTTCCAACAATGACAATAGATTCTGTTTATATTACATATCTAATGTTAAAAAAATTATTCTTCCTTCGAAATTATAATGTGCATATTAATTTAAAAAAATTATTTTAACAACTGCATTCACTAGAAATGCAATGTATATAATAAAAAAAGTATAGGAAAAAGATTTGTGCGGAAACAACATTACAATCGCTTTTTTAAAAAGCGTCTGCTTATTAAACAGTTGTAATGTTATAACAGAAAATAATGTGAAAAATAATGAGAATAGAGATAATTAATAAATGAATAATATCTTATCTATACATATTCCAATCATATACTATAATTTATTCTAATAATGGGTATGTGCAACTAACGTATTTTGGCATGGATTTTAAGCGTTTGATAATTTAAATATAGCTTGTATATTTCAGTATTCTTAAATTTGAAAATATATAGAAAGAAATCGCTGCTTCTAGTTCATTTTATAAATAAATGAATAAGTTGACGCTCTAAGATAATTTAACACAAGAGAGAATAATGTTAATCATTTAATAATTTCCAAAAACCCATTTTACTTTAAATTTCTTTCAAAATTCTCGTTATTAAATTTGATATAAAACTTGAATATTTTACTAAAATTATACCGCTTAATTTAATGCTCTTAATAACTTTATTTTCAGACAAAAATTCTATTAAAGTATAAATAATTCATATTTGAAAATGAATAATATATAAATTATTTACACTGCTTTAAATTAATAATAATCTTACAAAATAAATTAAACTGGTTAATTAATTAAAGAGTATATTTTTAATTATTTTCTCAATGCTTTTACAAAAATGTAGAAATTTCAGGTTCAAAAAATAAATAAGTTTAAAAAAAAAAAAAACTCGCTATAAATACAACACGATACGAGATTCCTTTGCATAGCGTATCCACCAGAGGGCGCGGATATCGTGCGTATTACAATTTTCATTCATACTTTACTATCGAGTCCCATGACGTCACAGTTAACAAAAATGACATCAAAAAAAGTTCCAATCCTCCAAGCCAAGATGATGTAGGCTCCAAAGCAAGGTAAGCGGCTCCTTGCCCAGAACCAACTGGTGGCTCCTGCACCATCTGCTGTGGCACAGGGAGATGGAGCCAGCTGTTGAGTGTACACGACTTCCGGTCCGCACCGGGCCCGCCGCGAGCAGGGCCCTATACCCTTTCCGTGGAGATGGAGATAGTCTCTGCCTTTTTCTTAGCTGGGCGCAGATGGCCTATAGACCAGGTGATAGGGATTGGGAGTAAGGATTTTTCAGGAGTTTGGATGCCCGCCTGCATGCAGTGTGTGGAAATGGAGTGGTATTCTACTTCTCAGCTGATTTTTGTGAAGTCGGTGGAATTTTGCAGGTTTTATGAGAGAAATGGAAGGGGGGAGTGAACATGTGGTTTTTTTTAAAAAAAAAAAGAAAATGAAATTTCAACCTGTTTTAAAATGTGAACTCATAACCCATTCCCATTGTTTTCATGAAACTAGATACTATAATTTGTATTAAATAAAAATTTGATATCCATAAGTTTATGTTTTATTATAGTTAAAAATTAATATAGATTTTCATGAAATGGGATAAAATGCATAAATATCAATTTGTAGGAACAAAAGTAGATCTATACACATTTATATAAATCATAAGGTTGAGCAGTGTATTTAAAAAAAAAGTCAAACATTATTTTATTAAAAATAGAAAAAGGATATATTCTTTAATATTGAATCGATGGTTCTGTAGAATTTTAGGATACATGTAATGAATACACTAAATTCCAAACCTTTGTACAAGATGTGAATTACGAAAAATTCAAATTATAATGAAACTAGAGCTACAACTGTGCTATACGATTGTACTCAGACAATGATAAATATATTACTTATAAGGGTTGTATAGCATTATATTTAAGCTATAGTTTAATAATAGATTTGGCTTTATTTGTCACATTTTATCCACGAGGATTAACTTGATGGCAACGCTTTTCCTAACTTATTTACAATTACATAAATGGTTTGTGCATGAACATTACTGTTCCTGAAAGTATATAACATAGTCTTAGAAATCTAGATCAGCGATAGATTTGTGAACAAAGTAGATTCCGATTAACATTATTAACGTCTATTCCTGAATCAGGAATTGAACGGACAAACTTTTTAATTGAAAGCCAGAACAATCAGCTGTCAACTCGCTTAGTTATCCAGACAATAATATAAAGTTTAAATCTTTCCTAGATCGCTTATAAAAAATGTACAATATTACATATTTTCTGAGATAGTAATATGCATTTAATGCTACTACAAATAATCGAGAAAAATTGCAGCATAAATATCATTTACAAAAGGAAATTTGAAATTCTCAATAGATTCTAGAGTTAAATTAAAAGATTCCAATTTGAATTAATGGGTTCGAATAGTTAAATAATATAAGTTCATTTCATAAATGGAAAGCTATTATATATAAGCTACAGAAGAATATCTCCTTTTTTTCTTTAATTAAAATAATCTTTTCATTAAAAGGGAATGCCTCATAATTAATGTTTTTAACTCAAATCATGAAACTATCCGATGAAATTTTTTTGATTATTCAAAATTTAAAAGAGTTGTAAAAAAAAAAAAAAAATTATTTATAACAAACATAAAATATTTAGAGTTCATAAAAACACTTTTTCTCTGGTAAATGAACTCACTCTTCAAGCAATTCGAAAAATTGAGACACCAGTTGCCTAGAAATGTACATTCGGTGGGATTTTGAAGCGTATCACCTTTCACAAGACGGTTGGTGGTAGGCAGATGGAGACGCTCCCCCACCCTTTAGCCAGGTGAAATCGCAACATTCAGTGGAAACCTAAGAAATTGGGATTTCGCACCTGATATTTATAAGATACCTCTTATAGCAGGCACTACATCTGGTGGAATATTAAAATATCTTTATAGTAAGTTTTAAGTAAGAGAGCAACATCCCCTATTTTTAATGTTTGATAAAAAAAAATCCACCAAAATTCAAATAGTTAAGTGGGAAGGTTCGAAGAAATTTTATTTGTGCCAAATGTTGTGTCTTCTTGGACAGTCAAATCTGTTGTGAAATTCCATAAATAGTTTTCCAAGGAATAATGTTTATAATAAGAGACACTATATAAAATATTCAATTTTAATCGCAGTATGCGCTTTTCTAATTTATTCTTATGGTAGAAAAAATAGCGACCTTCTCACCGAAAGGTTTCGTGTAGACCCTAGAAGCTTTTTAAAACTGGAGATGGATATTTCATACCTGCTAGCACGTTACTCAATATGGGTTCTTGGAATGTTCCCATGGGTTTTTTTTTTTCCTTGCAACATGTGAATTTTTAATCCTGGTTGTCAAACGAATTTACAGAAAAAGCAAGAAAAATGGGTGTTTAACGAAATAAATCGTTTATCGGTTACTTAGCTGCATATCACGCGGTTGTAAAAGAAAAAAATAGTGAGAAAAATAGAAAATTATATCTATGAATATTCATTTTTTATTCTACTAATATTAATTTTTCTTGCCAAAATTAATACCAAAAATTTTTCGTAAGAATTTTCAAATAAAAATAATTTGATAGTATGCTTATGATTCAGTTCATACATAATTTCTATTTGAAAGAGTAACTGTCAACACAAATCTAATGTTGTTGTTATTGTCGTGTGCCAGCTAGGCTGGCAATATGGGGTGCGCTGCTCCACTTTTTTAACTAAACCATATTTTGGTGTGGAGTCCGACTTCTTCAGTACACAGTCAAAGTAGCCTATTTATAGAATAGGCAACCATTTACAACACATTCATACACAGAAAGGACAAAGACAGGATAGATAGAGAGAGATAGTACATCCATGCCCAAACTGGGATTCGAACCTAGGACCTCCTTATCCATAGTCAGGGACTCTGACCACTAGACAGGGGGAGCGGCAACACAAATCTAATACTTGTTTTATATGGTCAAATTTGTGTATGTTTTATTTCAGATTAATTTTGATTTTAAAATATTTTAGACCTTGAAGATGTAGATGGATTAATAGTGAAAATAGATCTTTTTCTAATTCAGTACTCTAAAATCATCATAATTTATTACTCTTATCCCAGGTGGTTAAAGTTATCGATAAAATCAAATTTCTAATTTTCTAACTCCAGAAACTTATATTTTCCTGAGATTTTAGTGCTTAATATGTATTTAGTTCTGTCTTCATTAACAATAAGATGCAGTTTATTGCAGACTTCTAAAATAAGGTAAGCGCTTTCGATAATTCATTTTTTTGTTAATGCACTATTTACTGCATAATTGACATAGATAAAGATTTACACGGTCCTGGTAAAAATAGTACCATTGTATTAATACCGGAAACAGCATTTTTTCACTTTAAAGCTAAGTTGAAAATTCAATAAGTAAGCGTCACCCAGTCTCTCATTATTTTCAGTTTCAAAAGCTCTGTAAAAATACGAAATAGCTTTAAATAGGAGAAAGTGTGAGTTAATATTGATTTAATAAGCTATTTGCATTATTTGAAATACCAGATTATCAAAAATAAAAATTGGAAAATCACGATTAACACTGTCATAAACTGCCTTGAATTCAATAAAAAAATAATGTAATCTTGTACCAAACTCTGGATTTTTTTAAAAAATATGGTGAATGATAAAAATCTACTTGCTGGTAAATTGCCTTATTTTACAACCACAGAGATATACAAAAATGTCATTAGTCCAAGAAGATAGTCAAGACGAAGAATCAAGAATATTTTATAAATGTTGCTCAGCCTAGATAGTATACTTTTAGGGCCTCTTTTTTCATGTATTGGGTACAGAATATTTGCTAGTCTAATTAATCTAAATTCATTTTTTCATTATTTTAAATGGATAAATGGATATTATGTATTAGTACTTTACTAATGACACTTGGACAAGCCAAGCTCGCTATGCTGTTCGAATTAAGTCGATTAGGAGCGTCTTTCGTTTTAATCAGAGCACCATGAAGGTGAAAGTACGACTTTGCTCTACACACATGCCATTGGTACCCGCTTATAGGGTAGACAACCATTCACACTTCATTAATACAAGGAAAGGACAAAGACAGGATAGATAGAGAGAGAAAGTACATCCATGCCCGAACCGGAATTCGAACCCGGGACCTCTTTATCCGTAGTCAAGCACGCTGACCACTAAACAAGTTGGTCGGCGGATATTATGTATACACTATGTTAACAAGTGTTTCCAAACTTAAGGATTTTGTCTGGATATGTATCAGAGGTTTTATTTAAATTCAATGTCTTACTTCTTCTAACCTATCTCGCACACATTTCAACATAAATTTAGCTCAGAATTTTAAAGAATTTTTTCGTCAAGTAAATACTTATATTAATATGAATATTTTGACCATTTTTCATAACCTTTACTACTTGTTATTTCATAACATTTTAAAACATTTCCTATAAAAATACATTTATTCCGACAAAAATAAAGTAATTTTCAATGATTAATTTTAAAAATAAATTAGAATACAAGAATTTATCTAACTAATAATTTCTCGTAGGTGTAAATTAAAACAGTTTTTGGCATTCTTTACAAGGATACTATCATTGAAGAAAGTCATTTTCATTTTCGCATCATTGAAGAAAATCATTTTATATAATGCTTATATAATTTAAAAATATTAACTTTTTCCATTCTGAGTTTCCTTTTTTAATTTAATTAAAAAACAATTTGAAAAATTAAGAATTCCATAAAATGTAAAAAAATTGTTTGCAAAAATGGAGGAAGAAAAACAATTTAAAATTTTTAAGCTTTACTCAACTATTTAATATTTACTCTTGTGATAAAAATGAATCAAGCTTATGATAGCTCCAACCTCCACATAATTGTTTAAAAAGCCATCAGAAAAATATTTTTCTAACGAGTTTAAACTTATCTATAAAGTCAAATATTCCGGTGATAATGCAAAGAATTCAATTCTTTTTATCTTTTCATCGTAATATCTACTGATCAAACCTTTGATGTTGGCAAGTTAAAATAAACCGCACTATTTAGGCATAAATCTTGTACAAAAGACCGAAAGAAATATTAAAAACTAACTCCCCAAAACAAATACTAGATGTAGAATACGGTTGATCATGACAAAATATGCGTTTTTTATTCTGTATATATTATTTACTCATGATTTATTTTTGTTTACTTTTCATTCACTCAATATTTTATTTAAAAGCCGAACCATGGCTGAGTGGTTAGCGTTCCTGACTCCTGAGCTGTGGGCCCCGGGTTCGAATCCCGGTTTGGGCATGGATATTACATTTCTTTCTCTGTCCTTTTTTTCTGTGATGATGTATGAATGTGGCCCACCCTATAAACGGGTTTGTGGTGGTATGGCGCGGGCAACGCTACTCGCCTCCGTGACTTGGTTCACAAGTGCCCACTGGGTAACGATAAATGAGTAGCAGTTTCTTGCTTTGTTATGGTATAGGGTTCGTCAAACAAGTTCCCGCCGTTAGAAAAAAAAATATTTAGATTCATTATTCCGCCAAAATAACGTTCATTTCAAAGACATTTAAACTGTACAAAAACTATAGTTACTGTTAAACTATAGTAATGACAAACACTATAGTTACAGTTAAACTAATGAGTTAAGTATCCAGGTTTCGCTTGTGCCTTGGCTGCAAATGTTAAACTTGTGCTTTGCTTTGAGGAAAAATTCCGATTGAGAAAAATATATAGAATTATTATTTTAAGCACGATATTTATTACTTTTTAGCTTTGTTCAAAACATTATTTTCATTAGAAAAATATCAAATTAATTAATTCAGTCAATAATAATTTGAATGATATGTGTCATGTTTCAAAATTCTTCTTCTGAATCAAATTTAGAATTGAACTCGTAGCTCTTTACATTCTTATTTCAGCGAATCTCGATCAGTGACGTATGAGAAAAAGCGAAACATAATTCCTGTAGTTATAATAAAAAAAGGAAAAATAGCAAATATTAAAAAAACAAATTAAACTGTAGTGATTTTAAAAAAGAGATAAGTCCGACGATTTTAAGAGGTCCAAATGAACCCTTGTCCGTAAAGCGAACAGAATTCTGGAGGATATATACATATATATCCTCCAGAAACCCCCAGTGTTTAGTTCCCGAGCATGCTTGGGAACAGAACCCTGGGGATTTCGCGTTCGGCTGACCACCTAACCTGGACATATTCTTAGCACCCCGGACCAGTAAAAAAGATAAAGTTACTATAGGCCTTGGTCCACATAGACTGTCGTTCCACAGGCTTAGTTTAGTTGGTTTAAATTATACATATATAATTTAAACCAACTAAATTGGTATGAATTTTTTGGTATATATATATATATATATATATATATATATATATATATATATATATATATATATATATATATATACCAAAAAATGTTCTTTTTTTTAAAAAATGATTGTTACTACAAGCTATCTGCACTCTCTTCTGATCTGTAAATTCATCACTGTCTATGAATCTTGAAATTTGTTTTATGATGTACCTCAATAAAATATTGGAAACTTCAATTCAAAGGATGAAACGCAAGAAAGCTACTGGTAATACATGCACAGTTGTAAAATTTTCTTGTTCATTTCTCGAATAAAAATGAACGGACTAAGATTTTCACAAAAAAATGAATAATAATATGTACATGTAGAATTAATAAATCACACAATAATATCAAGTACTTTATATAAAAATGGATTAACTCTATTATGTTTGAACTATATACTTAGAATTTTAGGGCAACAATTTTCGCTTGAATGTCAACCGAATTTTTGGAGATCATCCGTTTTGGCGGTTATATTTAACTATGTATTAAAATATTTTGTGAGAGAAATGGTTGTTTGAATGTCAAACATAAGTAAATGAACTGCATGACAATTTAATTCTACGTAAACTAGATTGTCACAATATCCATAGGAACATTTAATGAACTGCATGACAATTTATTTCTACGTAAACTAGATTGTCACAATATCCACAGGAAAATTTTATAAACTGCATGACGATTTATTTTCTGTAGAAACTAGACTGTCTCAATATCCATAGGAAAATTTTATAATATCATTCCATGATATCATGATCATTTTCACGATGTCACAATATCCATAGGAAATACTTAAAGCAATAAAGTACTGGACTCTTAGATTCTTACAATATGCATTGCTGTACGGATAAGTTACTTTTATGTGATTATGATATTATAGAAATGGGGTACTGATACGCACTGATATTGAAACTTGTTTTCTTCAAATAAAATTATACATTATTATTTCATTATTATTATATACATTATTATTTCAATATTTTGAGAAAGATATCAGTTAGTATTACTTATATTGACTTTTTATTAAAAACATAGAAATATTTTCTATATGATGATCCTGTTTGTAAACGACAGGAAATATTTTATTTTATTATTTGGTTTAAGATACTTAAGAAGGAAATAATAACTTTTAAATAATGCATGTCGGTTTCATAAACGCGCCAACACCGTTAATTTTAATTTTCTTTTTTTTTTTTTTGCATGATGCGTTCATCTCGTTTAAGATGCAGATATAATCGCGTGGTCATGGTAACGAAGATATTAATCAGTTGCCTTCATAAAGCTTACTCCGAAGAAACCCAGCAGATGCACAAGTAATGTACATACTACTTAATGGATTCCGTCTATGCTGTGTATGAGGAACTTAAGATAAAGTACCGCCGTATGTTCGGTGTTTGTTCGTTCTCCATATAATGTTGAAATTGCACTCGACTTTATCTTGTCCCCCTCACCTCCTCCACCTTTTAATGGGGATAAGTAAAGATACAACGTCGGGTCGATATTGTTTATGTAATCGAGATAATAGCCACGCGACCATGTGCTGAGAAAGACCAGAAGTTCGCATTTTTATTTACTTTTCTTGAGGTTAAATTAGGGTAATTTTAGTAGAATGTTGAGTAAAGCATAACAAATGCTTATCTTATAGTCTACGAAAATCATTTTTCATAGTTGTTGCTGATTTTAATTGGAATGCTTATTAAGGATTCGAAGTTTATTGGAAATGAAAGAATAATGATTTGCTTCATCAAATATTATATGAACTTCAGAAAAATATGTAAGAAAAAAAACCCTCTTCTCTTTAAAATATTATCAAAAAACCTAATAATCAAATCAATAAAATGGTCTTGTATATAAAATTTATTATATTATTCTTTAAAAAATTTTGACAAATACATATTTTAAATTTGAAAGATAGCTTTTTTATTATATTATTTTAAAATTAACTGCTTATTTTTAAATGAAAATATTAAAATTATTTCTAATGTGTTAATTAATGCTTAAAAACTTCTTCAACTAAACAAATCAAATTATTTAAAATTGAATTATGTCCTGGAATGGGAATAGTTGAATTTTGAACTTGAATTTGCTGACTGGCCATTTATTAAAATTTCATAAAGAGAAACATACTAGAATTTTAAATGTTAAAGTAAGTAAAAAATCGACTAACTATTCTAAGAAAGGGAATTTCAATATGCTTTTTCAGTATTTTTGTTTTTCTTTTTCATTATTTTTTAAACATGTTTTCTGTACACACTGCAAAAGAATGGATGGGCATCATCAATACTTTTGGCGAAGAAAAATATTTCACGATTTTCGTTAATATTTTTGTAAAATCTTTATAAAATGATCAATTAGCATATAAAATTTTAATATATAATATCATACTACATAAAGAAATATTTTCTCTAAATAGTAAGCTATATATAATCAATCTATGTTAAACATTGGCAAAATCTTTCACGAAATTCAGAAATTATCTTTCACAAAATTCAGAAAAATGTCTGGTTAAGAGAATATTAATTCATTAATGTATCCAGCTTTTAAATTTTCATTTATCGATGTTTGTTCAATATCAATATAGATTCAAGCGTTTCTCTTTTAATTCTTTCTCAAACTACTATTTTTTTTCTTCCTGCTATTTTTCAAATATAGCTTTTTATTGAATGACAAAAGGCATTTCAGGTCGCCATGATGAATGAATTTATAAACAATGATGAAAACCATGATATATTACGTGAAAAGGAAATGAATAGGATCTTTATTCTCAAATAATTTCAAATTCTTCTGCCCTCAAGCCTTTGATTGGAATAAAAATTTTCAACTTTCAGTTAGAGTGAGTATAGTTATGGCAATCATTTAAGAAGACAAAGTTCTGCTTCTCACATGTTAATAATAAAAGCTAACCATATCAAGTTACTCTAATTTAGTTTCTAGTTAAAGGAAATTCATTCGAGTGTTGTTGCTGTTGTTGCTTTGTCCACGGAAAAATTGCGCTAAATGAGGCCAAATGTCATGCCATTCTAGTGATGAATGTCTTAAGCGATATTAATAATGCTAAAACATGCAGGGTGATTCTGTTGTTGTTGTTGTTGCATGCCCCCAAAGGCCAGCAGCGCTAGACCAGGTCCATGACGTTGTACACTCTACAATAATCCAAAACCAGAAGAGGGTCGTCAACCAAGTCCAGCCTGGAGAGCCCTAAGCACTCTAGGATATGGTCAGGCGAAGCCTGCTCGGTAGAGCAGTTGGTACAGGTTACAAAGGTTCGGGAATCCTCAGAAAATTTTAGGGTCTTAAGATGTCCACTTCAAAATCGGGCGAGAATAGTTTGTTCCTGACGACTTAAGTCGATAGTCAAGGAGCCTTCGGGACGAGAACTTTGGTACCAGTAATATACTGGAGGGACAATCCAAGTCATACTGTTCTTAATTTTTTCTCTGGAGTGAATCTCCATGAAAGTGAAAGGAGCTAAATTGACGGAGGCCTCGCCAGCACCAGCTTTCGCCAGAGCATCCGCAATTTCATTTCCCTCAATATCGACGTGGGAAGGAATCCACTGCAGATGAATCTCATGAGATATGGAAAGCCGTTTTAACTTGGTAACTATTGTCCCTCCAACATTGTCACTAACAGGTATACTATAGTAGTAGGGTGATTCTAAATTAGTTTACAAGTTAAATATTAAAGTACCCATCAAGATGAGCAATAACTGCATAGAATCATAGAGTTGCATTCCACCCTAAGAGGCAGAAAAGAAGAATATTGGAATTCCGACCAAAATTTACTACAATGTTGAGAAAGCAAATGAGCAATGCTACAAGTTTCTCAATCGTATTTATTTTTAGTGAAAAACCCACAACAATTTCTCAAAATGTCTAACCCACATGACGTAGCGCAGTTGACGTTGACGAAAAAATGAGTGGTCCACCCTCTCTAAGATTTCTAGAGTAGTGTTAATTTTGTAAGTGGTAACAACAATTCTCTTCATGAGATATTCAGATGAGCCCACAGGCCTCTCAAACGCTGATTTTTCCATACAACCCTAGAAAAAAAGTCCATTGGGTTGTGGTCTGGCAACCATGAAGGCCATGGAATAGGTCTGCCTCGGGCGGAATATTTTAGCTTTTAATAAGTTATGAACCGAGGTGGGAAAATTTGTTGTGTCTTCATGGTTTATAAGCCATTATCTTTCAGGATAGTGAGAGGAATAGTCTGAAATAAACTTTGAAGCATTTACTCAAAGAAAACAAGATACGTTTCACCCGTAGAATTGTTTGGCATGATGTAAGAGCCTACCAGGTAATCACCAAATATACCAGCCCAGATGTTCATGGAAAATTTCTGCTGTCATTTATCAAGGAGAGTGTATTGAGCGTTGCTGATACAAAAAGGAAGATATTATCAAAAAATTAAATACTTGAATCGATAATGCAGTGCTGTTTAAAAAGCAGCATTAATTGGCTTTCTCCGATATATACTAAGACGCTGTTTTTTCACAATAGCATATATGTTAAATGAACAGAGATGGGCACTGTAGGCCTTGAACCACATGGGCTGTCGTGCCACAGGGTTTAGGGTTATATATGTTAATTTCCTGTTATTCTTGAGGAGATGCACTACATAGGCACGTAGAAAATGATGCCAGAAGCAATAACTTGTACTACTCCATTACGTATGACCTGACTGTTAGCCCAGACATCACACAGTAAAACATTAACAAGCACAAAGAACATTGAACGCCTCGAAGAATCGAACTCATCACCTTGTGGGCAGCACGCAGGTGGTAGCTGAGAGCGGGTGTAATACGCCGTGATCATAGCTCCTTGTTAACACAATTTTTACTTTCCTTTTTTCTGCCTATCAGAGCAGAATGCCACCCTATGTTCTAAGATATATATATATATATATATATATATATATATATATATATATATATATATATATATATATATATATATATATATATATATATATATATACGATTCATTTAAAATCGTAAACGAGTTAGGCATATCTGATAATCATTGATAGCAAAAAATCTTTAAACTTTTTAGACATAAATATTATAAAATTTGAAACCTTACTTTATAAATTCATTTAAACACATGAATTTATAATAAAACATAAATTTTCTAAAGTAATTTATTTCACAAATTTTTGAAAAGTAATTTATTTCACACACATTAATTTTTTCCTGAAATTATCAGGATTCCTTACGCAGAGAATGCTTCTGGAAAAATATTCTAAGAATTGCATTGAAAATGTTTGATAGATATCCCCATCTCCCATTCATACAACTTTCGAATGCAACTTTTGAAATTTTATTACTAACACAACTAAGCAATAAACTTACAAAAGTTGCATTCTATAATTAATCTGCTTAAAATAGTTTGAAAATTTTTTTTAAAAGTCAGCATACATGAAATAATTGTTTTGGATGTTCACTTCCTCTTAATTATATAATTCTTTGAAATAATATTTTAGGGGTATTAATAAATCTTTTGAGTTAAAATTTTAATTTTAATTGTGGAATTGAGAGCTTGTATTTAAAATTATAAATTATATTATATAATATAAAATAGATTTCCAGATCTTCAAATTGGATTATTTTACCACATAAAAAGCCATGCTTTAAAATCGCAGAAATCGAGTATATTTGCTTATTTACCCAATTTTAGCATACAAAATTACTAAATTATTTCGTCTCTATCCTAAATTATTCAATAATAGGCTCTGCAAATTGAAAATATATATCAGTTCTGTTTTTTAAATATGGGAATAAAGTTCTTTTTGTACTTCGAAGACCAAAAATAGTTTTTCCCTTATTGAATTACAAATTGTGGTGTCATTAGTAGAATGAGTATTTACGAAATACAGGTGGTTTTCATCTTTTTCCAGTTTTGAACATCCGTCCTCCTACGAGAAAAAAAATCGTTTGACGTTTCAAGCAAGCCCTTAGTGAAGAGAAATCCGAAACCGTGGTCGCACAGGTGTATTCAATCAACGATATAAACTTCCGTTTCGAATGGAAACTGCAAACAGAATGGAATACAATATAATAGCCAATTCATTAAAAAATAATAATTTTAATAAGTCTTTTTTATGACGTTAGCGTAGCTGCAATATATTATTTGTAGTGTAATGACTTCTATCTGACATAAATAAAGATTAGTTTGAGATTTTTTTTCCGCCAAAAAAAGAAAAGGATGATAAATAAAAATGTATCATTAAAAACAGATTTCTCTCTTGTGCTAAATAGCACATGATGTGTTTAAATATTTGTCCACTCTATCAGCTGAATGTTATCCTATAGTCATTAGTTATATTACTAAAGATATGGGATAACATTCAGCTATATTCTCTACTATATTCATAGTAGAGAATTTAATATAGGTTTATTACAATAGATTTTAATGTATGTGAAGTATATATATATTTTGATATTGATGTATACATTTATTTATGTAGGCTTTAATCATCCTCATGGGTAATTAAATTATAGAAAATAATTATCTTGTTATTCTTCTTCTGGAGTTTATGGGGGGGGAGGAATTTCCTCTGTATTCAAAATACCTTAACAATATTTTGGCAATTAGGTCATTCAGTATATATATATATATATATATATATATATATATATATATATATATATATATATATATATATATATATATATATATATATATATATATATATATATATATATATATATATATATATATATATATATATATATATATATATATATATATATATATATATATATATATATATATATATATATATATATATATATATATATATATATATATATATATATATATCATGCATCTGCGTATAAATTATATTTGCTAGTATTCATTTTCACTAATATCAAATAAAACAGTGATAGTATTGCACTGGCTAACAAAATTTTTACAGGCACTCAATTGAATTAGATTTCAAAAATGAATATTTTCAGTTTTTTTTTTCATTAACATTTCTCGTTGTTTAACATTTATTTTTTTAAAAATACATAATATATGTTGTTCTTGAGTAGTATATACTTATCATCCAAAAAAAATTTTATAACAATTTAAAATGAATATTTTTTTTATTTTATCAATAATTTTAGATATTCAGAAAACAAATTTAATAACTAGATTTAATAATAGGCAATAATATATCAAAAAACAAAATAAATAAATAAACAATAAAATTTAGGAAATTACATTATTAAATTCTACAATTCTAAAAAATTTGATGCAATGGATTAACGTAAATTGTTCACTTCTTTATAAGTATTCCAATAAAACAAAGAAATATCATTCCTCTCACGACAAATCTTAAAATTATAAAAAAATATATCTAATTTTGCTTGACTGAAAATATGGAAATAAAAATGAGGAGTTTAAAATTAGTTAAGTTTTTAAATGTAAAATTCCATAATTTATTTCTTATTTAAAAATCTCGTTAAGAAATCACATCATTTTTTTTCTGTAGCAGTCATTTTTTACCTTACGTTGTTTATAAAAAAAATAAGATATTTTCTTTGTGAGATGTTAAAGTAAAATATTAAACAGAAGGGATAGTTTATCTTGTCGATACTTTGATCAGGTATATATTAATACAGCAAATTTTTTGTTGTTCAATTAAAAATCTTATAAATACTCACTTTATTTAAGTTAGCTCAAAATTTGTATTTTTGTTCTAATATCGTAAATATTTTAAAATTTTAATAATAAATAAGCAATTTTAAAGCCATAAACACTGAAATTTTTATAAAAATTTTTATGACATGAATTTTTATAAACTTTTAATCTAATCATGGAAAATATAAGAGATTTATTCCACATATAAAAATAACTCCTAATGTTCAGGTATTAAGGAATTTTTATTTCATGAATCTAAATTTTATGTTTATCATAAAAATATACTTCAAATCATTTTCATGATGTTATAATAATTAAAAATTTATTAAGCCATGGTATAAATTAAAAGCTTATTTTTATAAATAAACAATTATATCTTCAAATTTTAAAATATAGGAATATACTAAATTTTTAAACTCTATATCTAGGTATTTCTAAATGCTGAATCTATATATATAGATATAACTTTTAAAAATATTTTTTCTGTTCCATATGATTATTGATTTATTTCGGTGTGAATGAATTACAATTGGTTTCGCCACATATATTTCTTAGATAGCACGCTTTGTTAACAATGCGATATTCTACATCTTGTGGGTAGTGAGAAAAACTCCAAAGGCGGAAATAGTGACCACAGATGTGTGACTAAATTTAAATAAAATGCTGGTAGAATTCTAGACATTAAGCTATAAATCACATGATATGAAATAAAAATAGTCAATTATTGAAGTTTTTAAAAGTATATTTTTAACCGATGTGTGTAAACCATGACTCCTTAAGAAATTTAGATTTTACGAGCAGCCATATTTGTTCTCTTTTTTTATAAATAAATATTTTTGGCATGCATCTTTTCAATGTACCGCAGTAAATTATGAAATTTTCTAAATCACTTAATAGGCATTAAATTTTTATAAAAACAAATTAAAGGAAAGCAAAAACACATTGACTTTTATATTTCTTAATTATTTGCATATAAAATGTATAAATAAAGCAGAATATGAAATGGCTTTGTAATAACAATAATAATAAAAGAGCATCATATCAAAACAAAAATTTATCATCATAATTATTTATGTAATAATAAATATAAAAACCTGGATGTTAGCAGCATAAATCACTTAGAAAAATGTCAAGTAATTAGAGCAATTAATTTAGTTATATAACTATAGCAAAACAATAGTTTATTTAAAAAAATCTTATTTAAGTATCTAAAAAAGATAAATAATGATTGAAACAATAAAATATTTAAAAGTGAGAATTTTGCATTATACTTTGGCTATTAAAGTACAAATTTTAGCTTTGGAGAAAGTATACGAAATTATAATCGAAAAATTAAGATCTTTAAGGATTTTTTTTTTGTATTAACTTTCTTACTAAACATTTTGGTTTAAAAACTCGTGTAATTGTTGAAAAATAATATAAAAGTCGAAGTATGCAATTAAACAAAATTGTATCTGTATTAATACCCACTTTTTGAATTTCTTTTCAATTATAAAAAAGCTGTCATAATGTCTAATAATAAACTCTTTTTATTAGACTTTGAAATCTTTGAATCTTAAAAATAACCTAATTACAGACACAATGCTTTGAAAACAACATAGTTAAAAATTTAGCATTTGTTAACCAATGTAATTAATCACGGTCTGAATTGCTGGTGATACTAATCAGAATAATCATCGAATCAAACATTTATTTATTTCCTGAAATTTTCCTCCAATGCAGTGCTAAGTAAATTGTTATATAGAACTTCATGCAGAATCTTAAATATGATGTTGCCATTAAAAATTTAGTTGCTTGTAAAAATAAATAAATTACACTAATGGACAAAATTTTATTATTTCTTCAATAAATGACGTTATTCTTAAATATATTAAAGTTCTGAATCTTAAATGTATTTCTAAAATATCATGGTATCTGATGTAATATTTTTATGATTTTATGTTGATAAATCATATATATTGGTACAAAATTTCAAGTCATAATGTAAAATGTATTACTACCCGTTGAAATAAGTCCAAATAAATTTATTAGATTTTTACAAATTTTGACAAAGTTCCCGAAACAAAATTTTCAAAAAATGTTTAATGAATCATCGCATACCATAATTAAAATTTTATTATGCTAGATTAAAGCATAGTGGAGTTATAATAGCCTATCATGGCCATTCCCTGGATTTGCCAATCATAATTTAAACCTAGAAAAGTCAGAGTTATTCATTTTAAAGGCATTTTTTACATTGTTTAGCAAATAAAATAGAGAAACTCTGTGCTTCTTAAAATTATAATAAAATTTAAAAAATCCATATTATTTTTAACTTAAATATTTTACATATAGCATTAAAAGAATGAGCTCATGAAACCTTTCGTAAATATTATATATATATATATATATATATATATATATATATATATATATATATATATATATATATATATATATATATATATATATATATATATATATATATATATATATATATATATATATATATATATATATATATATATATATATATATATATATATATATATATATATATATATATATATATATATATATATATATATATATATATATATATATATATATATATATATATATATATATATATATATATATATATATATATATATATATATATATATATATATATATATATATATATATATATATATATATATATATATATATATATATATATATATATATATATGTATGTATGTATATATATATAGTATTGATTTTAGGATATGCAATAGTGAATAATAAAATAACAGAATCCGCTGATGCAATTTTTTTTAAATCTTTTTTGATCTATACATTTACTTAATGTATTCCTCACCAACAAAAATTTCAGGAATATTCATAAGAATATTGGGAGTTACAGGTTTTCAAAATTCTTGAATGGAGGCCTTTAAAAGAAATATGTAGCTGACTCTTATAAGAAGCAAATATAAATTTTAATTCCAAGAGGAAGACTAAAATAATGATTTTTCTTAGTCTCACGGCATATTTTAAAAATAGGCTACGGATTTTTTCGTCCTATATTTTTAATTTGGTTTAAATGTTTGAACTTAAAATTTATGCAAACTAGAACAAGAAAGTTGCATATCAAATTTAATATCCTTATTAATTCTTTAAAGGAACTTGATTCGAACATAAATTTGGGACCACAAGGTATAAATAATCAAACCACCGAATATTTTACCTTTCCATAAAATCATTGAGTATTTATTTAGCCTCATGTTGTCGTTAAATAAACGAAAATCAGAAACAACTAGTTCTGAAAAAAGAATTATAGAAACCTCGTAGACCATATCTATCTACCTCAAATCAATCTTAGAGTCTGTTTAAAGGATATAGGAATGAACCTGACGCTTTCCTAATAAATCCCTGTAACCATAATGCTCTATTTCTTGAATATTGACAAATAAATTCCGAGATAGAGTATTTCTCCGTGTAAAAATAACTAGTGAGATAATATTCAGGTTGCATTAGGACTTATTATTGAAGATAACTATCACTTATTGAACAATGCTTCAATCTACAGTTTCAGAAGTGAATAGTTCATAAAAACAGTTATTCTTCTTGCAATTAAACATTTGTCATGAAGTCTCTTGGGAATTGTTCAGAGAAAGGTGAAAAGCTATAGCATACTTGCTATACCTTGCTATAAGAGATAAATAATTTGGTCCTCCATAACTCTTGGATTACTTTACCCTGTCTAATTTTCAATGGGTCTGACATCCTAAAAATGTTTAATTACTTTGCTCTTGATACTGGGCATTGTTGAGCACTTCGGCAAATCTGAACGAAACTGGCTAGTTGGTAGCATTCTGAGGATTCAACACCTCATTATATATAAAATCTAGTGATTTTTTATTGCATTTGAATTTATCTGATTGCAGAACATGAATTTATTTGAGAAACTATGCAAATGTTACCAAATGGAGATTTCGCCATATGAAAGCTTGTTTTTCATCTAGCTTCACGCGCAGAAACTTATATTTTTATGCACTTTAAACATAAGATTTTCATCTTTTTTTTTGTGCAGTTGTATGTTTTGTTCATTTATTCTTATGAGACTGGAAAAATGTGCATATTGTTTTGATTTCGAACCCCACTCTAAAATATCACATTTTATATGTTGAGATCTTACTGCTTATCCACAAACGCACAATGAAATATTAATATTGCTTCTTCCTATTTAGAAGTTATTTATCATGGAGTTGAGACCGAAGGTGGTGCTTGAGAGACTGATTATTTTTGGATTCATGGGGCTGGTGTGATGGTACTATCACGCCAGTCGGGGATAAGCAACAACAACAACACAACAGAAGTTATTTATAGAATTATAGTTAAAAAATAAAACTAAAATTTTGTAGATAAAATTTCAACAATACAAATAATACGAACTTTATAAATGCAAGTTTCAAATAAATTTATTGAAATTGAAAATTATTGTATGCTTTTTCGTAAAAAATTTGACATTATAAAAATTTTAGCATAACTAAAACTTGAATGAATTCATCTTAAATGAGGTCAATTATTTCATCAACGAATACCATATAAATCCATTGTTATTGTCTTTTATTAAAATTTCGATCTTAATGGAATTTCATTTTGTAATCACTACACAATTTCTCGTGACTAATTTGTAAAAGGTGTTCCTTGGTTCAACTATATAAGACCAGGCCAAGTCCAGGTGTCTTCTAAGACATTTTGATCCATCTGTTCACGAGGTAAGAAGCAAACTTTCTTAGAAAAGAGTCTTCGTCTTAAAATAAAAATAAGAGGACAAATGCCCCCTTTAAACACACCTTCCGCTATCTTCGAGCGCCCGTGCCAGTTCCTTTTTTTCTCCATATTTACATGTTAAGTATTTTATATTATATAAAAGGGGAGGGGAAATCGGGGTCCGAGTAACAATAGGATTACAATGGAAGGATAACGCGGTGCACAAGAAAAGGTGACGGCGTTTTAGAGATTATATAAATCCAATCTATAATAAAGCGACGGGAGGGGTGGGGCTTCAATGGAGACTTTTCTATATGGGCTGCGCGTGTTATAGAAGATGTTTTTGACTTCCTTCTCTTGATGTAGGTTCTTTACACTTTTTTAGAACTACTTCTTCCAATCTTCAAGGGAAATAAAGGATTGTGACTTCGTGATTTCTTAAAATTTTTCAAGTAGGAGGACAACGTGAAAGACAGGGATGTTTAAACTGCTGAAAAATGAAATATCTCTTCCAGTCGGATGCGTTTTTATAAAATCCTTAAAGTTTTATTTTACACTTTTCCTTTAGAAATACTTTTGTTGGAAATTGTGTTTACCTTTAAAAATTTTTTTTCTTTTTGCTAATTTTTTGCATTTCCTACTTTTTTTTTTTGTCGTCATCCTGTTTTTATAAAGGCAGTAAAAATTTGCCAAAAATTATTTATAGAAAATTATAGGTTGTGATAATTTAAAGATTGAATTTTGAGAAGGAATAATAGAATATTGTTTTAATTTAAAAACAATACCATGTGTTTCAGTCAGGATAAGAAATATATGAATGAATATAACATACTAATTTGTGTGTGTGTGTTGTGTTAGTGCTAAAATATGACTAAAAGTAATCTAATTATTATATCAAAATATTAAAAAAATAACTTGTTTTTTTACTATTAATTAATTTGTTCATATTTCACACACAAAGTAATTTATCGAATTAAATTATTAAAGTTAAATTATATAATTAATTAGAATACATTCAAAATTAATAAGCTAGTGCTAAATAATTAATGCTCTATTTTACAGTTTTATGGCTCATGGAATCGATTCTTATCTCCGTCAGGAATTTCTTAGTCATTTGAAATATTTTTTAAGCTTTAAATGAAAGTCAAATCAGCTCTTACGCTTCAAAAGTGAACACATTGTGGAATACAATATTGATGTTGAAATTAAAATTCTGAAGTATATGATTTTAATTAGTATAAGGAGACCTATGTTAATAAATTATAACTTAAATCCAAATAAATTATCTCCTTACGAACTAGTATTCTTTTAGATATTTCAATCAGAAACATAAAGAAGGCATTCACAAGTTTTCTTATAAAATTTAAATATTCTTGAAATGAGTTAAGAAAGAGACATTCCTTACTAAGTCATCCCTTTTATCGTTATTATTTATTACTAGTTATTTGTAAATATCATATTAGGTTACAGTAACAACTAAAAACTCCTAAATCTTATATTCTCTAGGATTTTATTTAAAGCTAAAACTTTATATAAATATATAAATATACTTATACATATATATATATATATATATATATATATATATATATATATATATATATATATATATATATATATATATATATATATATATATATATATATATATATATATATATAAATATATATATATATATATATATATATATATATATATATATATATATATATATATATATATATATATATATATATATATATATATATATATATATATATAGTAAATATGTATAGACTGAGAAAATAACTTCTGTGATACAAAGATACTAAAGTATTTAGCGGTATTTTCCTTTACAAAATGATTTTAGCTAGTTGATGAACAGTATGCAACTAAAAAATATAATTTATTATTATTGTTGCTGTTTTAAAAATAATTTCATTTACTTTATTTTGTTTTGCTGCATACCTTATTGTATATCAAGTGCATTTATCAGCAGTGAAATACTAAACATATAAACTATTTTATTGAGAATTATAATGATGCTTTGTATTAATTCCTTTCAAATTAAAAATCCAACTAATGTTTTTAATAAAAAAATACAAAATACTCCAAATTTTGAATCCATAAATAAAAATAAATCTTTTGTGGAGCAAAAATCCAGAACTACTATTCCAGCCCTTCCAATGTTGCAGAATATATGAAAAGGCCAACGGTCAAGATGTCGAATTTGAAGGTCAGTCGGACGTTACAATACCCTACTTACATAACGGGCACCCACTACCAGCTGCATCCTTTGAGATGTCCGGAAAAGGAAGGTCCAGTTGCAGCTGGACATCGTACTGGGCCAATGTACGTTTTAGACCAAATATCAACATCTGCCTTCATACTTCATTCGTTCTGTTCCTGTCTCTTACCTCATTTTCCTGTTTTTTTTTTTCGGACAAACACCCAAAGCTAAGAAAATATCTGGAAGAGGGAAGATCCCATTGAGGGAGCCGCTTTTCATAAGTGATTCATCCCACCTTTTTCTCACTTTGTTATTTACTTTTATAGGCAACGTCTGTAGGCAGGCCAAGTTTAGAACATCGTAAGTCTTCTTTCCCGAGCAGTTGTGAAAAGAGAAGGGTCAGCCAAACCGATCATGGGCGCGTGCCCACCTATTATGGCGAGGCAATGAAAGACTCTCTCTTACCAATCTATTAGGCTATAGGCCTGCCTATATGGTAAATGACGCGGGCCCGACTCGTGCTTCTATAACAAGGAAATACATGGGGGTGGGCAGGGGGCGCCGATGTTTTATGGAATAAAAGAATCATACGATTAGTTCTTGAAGAAGGAGGAAGGTAGGGAGAGGGAGGTGGCTCACGATTTCTCAAGCAGATGCAGGGAAATTAGGTGCGCCACAAGAACCCTCCCGGATTTTTTTTATTCGATTTTTTACTAAGAAAACAGACTGGGGCTAGCAATTTTATGTTATAAGGAAACTGATGAAAAGTTTGATGTGCAAGCAGACTTCCGCCAATTCGATCCAGTTCGTGATTTAGGAATACATACGGAAGACCAAAATGAGATATCCCGAATTTTCTATAGACCTTCTTTTCCTCTTTTCATGCCTATGTTTAATTGCATGAACAGGAAACATCATCTATAAAATCATAAATAGCCTGAATTGGAACAGCCTAAAATAATTTAAGCAGAATTTTCCACAGTAAAATGTCACTTCAGAATATTTTATTTGATAACAATCCACAGAAAGATAAGATAATTTTTGGATCCATCATAGCAAAATTTCTTTGTTAATTATACTTCATATTAGTTCTAGAACATGCCGAGATGTGCTTTATCAAAATGTACACATTATTTGTTTCCGAATTAAAAATTGAGCTTACATGAATAATTTCTTTCTGCAAATCAACTAAATTTGTGAAAATTTTACGTCTTATATTTAACGATATATTCCATCGTATGTATAATGAAAGCCTTATTAAGTAAATATAATTAAAAATAATAAAAAAATTTCATTGTGAATACTTTGCATGAAATCAAATATAATTTTTTAATAAAGTAAATGAAATATTAAAATAAAAACATGTAAACTCTCTAAATACCTTATCAAAACTACTCCTTTTCCCTACCACAATTTAATAAAAAATCTCAACTTTAGATAAGTTTGATACATTAAGGATAAAATATTAATCTAATTTTAACATAAGGAAATTTCTTGCAATTAATTTAAATATCACATTTTTAAATTTTACAAAATAATGGCATTTATAACAAGAAAAGCTTGATTAATTATATATATATATACATATATATATGATATACATATATGTATATATATATATATATATCACATATTTATAGATATATATGATATATATATATATATATATATGTATATATGATATATATCTGGAAAATATCTCTATTAAATGAAATTTAAGACTAGTAAATCTAAGTTTTATTAAAAATTTCTATAATTTAAGCTTTAGTGAGGTTTAAAGCAAAGATTTCTTTGTTGACACAACTTATTATTAAAGCAAGATAGAAAGGTTTTCGCGTTAGGAAAATGTCCTCGTATCCTAAATATTTACAGTACTATAGTATACTATGAATTTAGCATGCATAAAATGTCTTATTGATCTATCTGAAAACCAACAAAAATTTTACATAAATATTTATTTATATTTTTAATTGAAAATAAAATTTAGTTTTTCTTTTTCTATTTTTTCCAGACCATTTCCATTAAGCCAATATCTGTCTGTAGCTTTTATCTGTAATATTTTTAATATAATTTCCTTTTCATCGAACATAATACAAAATGTATCAAATTTTTATGATTCTCTTTATTTTACGACAACCGTATATAAAATTGTTTTATTTCTCATTTAGAAAAGTATTTTGTGCATAACTTCTTAACTATTTTCCTTTAATTTCATAGTTAATTTTGATTTATATACATTACCAAAGAAGTAATCCCATAAGCAAAACGGAATTTAATTTTTTTTCTTAATTCTGCAAGACAACATTTATGTTTGATAACAAATTCTGTTTCAGTGGTTTACTGGGGAAATAATGTTATTATTTTATATTCAACTCTCTCTAACACGAGGATATAATGAAATAAAAGCGTAATAAAAATTTAATCAAAGAATTACTCATTTCAGCCTTTGTAATAGTAAACAAAAATACAAGGATGCATTGAAAATGTTTTGTGAAAGTTAGAATACATATTATAAATTTATGTATTATAAAACATTACTCACATGAATGTGCTTAATATTTAGTTTTAGAACACATTATTTAAAATTTTTGCAGTTGAAAATGATAGCACAAATAATTTACCAATCAAAATTTATTGCATTAATTTAAAAATATCAAAAATATCAGTTATTTGAAAATAAAAATTAATTGATATATTGCGTATAAATAATATTATATGCTTTTGTGTATAAATAATATACGTAATATATGAAATTAAAATACAGGAAATTCTGTTCTGTTTTAAAATTTGGAAATTATTTAGCAGAAAGCTAAAAAAAAATTTCAAGAAACAGTTGTTAAAGAAGAGCATATCAATTCAAATGCCGAATAAGGTAATGTAATCGCAGTTCAATTCGAAGCAAACTTTGGCAACGTTTATATTTTCGGGTTGACAGAAAAAAAAAGCAGCAACAAAAACAACTCGCATAGATTCTTATTTTGTTTCTTTAATTTAGATGCAAAATATTTCAAAATTTTAAATAAAATACATTATTAATAACATCTGTAATTTTAATTAATAATTTCTGTTAGTAATAATTTCGAAATGTAATGGGCAGAGAAGTGAGAAAACTTATTTACAAGTGATAACAGATATTAAATATTATAAATTATATTGCGTCATTATAATCAATGAAAAATGTCATTTATTTCCCGAAAATCGTTTTATTCATCAAACTTAAATTAAAATGAATGAAAATTACAAAATATATGATAGTTACTTACATGAAATTGCAAGCATTTTCAGAAAAAATTTCAATTATATATTATTATTCATAATATATGTTTTAGAAAGAAAAAATATTTTTCTAATCTTTAATATAAAATCTGGATAAATAAAATTATCATAATAATATATTGAGTTAAAATCAAATTTCAGTTTTTAATATTAATTAATATTAAAAATATCAGATTTTAAATAATATTAGAAATATCAGATGTTTTGAAATTAATATGAAAATCATATTTTTATCTTATATTGTTGTAATTTCAATGCATAAATTTTGAAAAAAAAACGTGACATAAATTTAATATTTATGCTTCTTTTCTAATGCAGTTTATATTTATATATTCGATACACATATAAATCTATGAAATTTTTGTATTTCTATAGACTTTGTAATCAGTAAATGAATAGAAATGTGTATACTTATTTAAATTTCTTTGATAACAAACCACATAATACTTTTGCAGAATAAGTTTATTTTACAAACGTATGACATAAAACAAAATAATATCCTTTCCGAATTTATTGCCTTGCACCTTATTGGCTCTTTCATATTTATTTTAACTTTCCATTTAAAAATAAAATTAAATAAATATGCCTCACGAATAAATATTTAAATCCAATTAATGTTTTAAAATATGCAGCATTTCAATTTCTCATAACCAAATTAAATATTCAAGCAGCAACACAATTCAATGAATAGAGATAAATTTTACAATGATAGTAAAGTAAGTATTAATAATAAGTATAAACATCCCATGAGGTTCTTACTAATATTGATGAAGTCATAGTACTAATATACTTAATGAATACTTAATGTCCGCTTAGTTTGCATAAAATTGATATAACAAATTTTCATAATTTTATATTTATGTTTTATACACATGCATAAACATGTTTTTATCAATGTGTGCCATTTTATACACATAGTTTTTAAAAATTTTCTCATGACCGAAATTTTGAAAGTGTAAAATTTAGAAAACGCATACATTAATATAAAAATATATACAAATAAATATGCATATAATTTCACTACCATATTTCAAATAAAACCTTTAAACAAAGATTGAACAAAACATTTTTTGATAAACTTAATCTAAAGCTTATTTTTTTAATAAATCTTTTTATGAATTTCTCATTTAATTAGCAGGGAAACTTCAATCGTATCTCAATATAGACTAAATTAATATATGTATAAATTTCAACATCGCTAGGTAGAGTGTCTAACAACTGTAAGCTTTCGTAAAATCAGCTTTCGATCAGCCTTTGGTAGCACAGCGCTCTTCAGTTCAAAAGATTCCGACTTCGATGCCTCATTCGCACTCATATCTTTCAGGTGAGTATTAGGGAGTTTTTCAGGTTTTCTCCCTTGCAACATGTGAGTACAATCCACCATCTGCAAAAATGTCCTTATGGAAGGCAATTTATGTTGTGGATTCTAAGATGCCTTATAACGATCGTTTGTTGTTAAATTGTCTACTACTTGGTGTAAAAAACTCTTGTAAAGCATTTTAACATTTATCACATATTTTAACTTTTCATAAAATATTTCCGTCGAATATTAAATTGTTTTCCCGAGAGGTAAAAAGGAAATCTGGAATATTCCTGAGCACCCACAAGACACCTGAGCACCTACAAGACACCTGATCCCCCACAAGATTCCTAAGCACCGACAAGAGTTCTGAGCACCCACAAGAGTTCTGAACACCCACAAGATTCCTCAGCACTCACAAGATTCCTGAGCACCCACAAGATTCCTCAGCACCCACAAGATTCCTCAGCACTCACAAGATTCCTCAGCACCCACAAGAGTTCTGAACACCCACAAGATTCCTCAGCACCCACAAGACAGCTGAGCACCACAAGACACCTGATCCCCACAAGATTCCTAAGCACCCACAAGAGTTCTGAGCACCCAAAAGATTCCTGAGCACCCAACGGATTCCTGAGCACCCACAAGAGTTCCTGAGCACCCACAAGAGTTCCTGAGCACTCACAAGAGTTCCTGAGCAACCATAAGATTCCTGAGCACCCAACAGGATTCCTGAGCACCCACAAGAGTTCTGAGCACCCACAAGAGTTCTGAGCACTCACAAGAGTTCCTGAGCACCCACAAGAGTTCTGAGCACTCACAAGATTCCTGAGCACCCATAAGATTCCTAATCACCCACAAGATTCCTGAGCACCCACAAGAATTCTGAGCATCCACAAGATTCCTGAGCACCTACAAGATTCCTGAGCACCCACAAGATTCCTGA